>CAWUFW010002861.1:1200000-1800000 GCA_963921515.1 Calotriton arnoldi
GACCTTTGGTCTCCTGAAGAGCCGCTTCCGCTGCCTGGACAAGACCGGAGGGTCCCTCCTATATGCCCCTGCGAAAGTGTGCAAGATTATCATCGTCTGCTGCATGCTCCACAACCTGGCAGTGCGGAAGGAGTTGCCTCTCATCCAGGATGACAATGACCAACATCCGCCACCTGTGGAGGATCCTGGCCTGGACCACGATGCCAGTGATGATGATGATGATGATGAGGGTGATGTCCGCACACAGCTCATCACCAACTTCTTTAGCTGAATGTGAGTATCCTGAGGTGTCATGTCAATGATGTGAGTTGGCATGATATGTGTAGGTGGTGCTCTGGTGCTGTTGGAGTGTGTCCATGGGCTACTTGACTGGATGTGTGTTGCGATGTATGCTTACAGGTGGGCTGTACTCCCCAACAGTGTTGACATGCTAACTTGGTTCTGGGTGGGTATCTTGTAACATGTATTGTGCATGAGTTTTGCTGTTCTGTCCTGTTCTCCATTGCTTTTGACTGTGTGTCATTTCTGTCCTTCACAGGGTACTTTCAGATTCGTTTGGTCAACTGTGTCCACCGACGACGTGATTGCACTTCCAGGGTGGTAGCTGTTGTGTCCCTACAGGTGATGTGCGCCACACCCATGGACTTCCTTCCGTCTACAGTTGTTGACTGTGTGCCCGCTGCCAGGTGGGATTACCTTGCATCTGTAGTGGTTACGACATGTTGCAACTGTGTAATAAACCTGTGCTTCACTATGTGATGTGCGTTGTCTGTGGTCACACATTTGACTGCCATTTGCTTACTGCACCTGTGGGCTACTTGACTACAACTGGGAATGGGTGTGGTGTCTGTGCATTGCACCGTCTTCCCTGGCAACATCAGTGTAGGCAATGAGTCAGATGGCCTAGGTGTGTATGTGTTGTGTAGCCCTGGTGGTGTGTCTCCCTCATATGTGTCACGTTGCCTTTACTCACATGCCTGTGTTGTACTTGCTGTTGCAGTTCGCATACACAGTGTAATTTTGCAGTTCATCATCCCCATAACAGCACCCACGTTGGAATCACAACAGAGGCAAGTATGGTGTATTAGTGTGTTTATTGTGATACATTTGTGTGAATAGTGCATAGGATGGGTAGTGCTGTACATAAATCTTGCAATCAGAAGTTCCTAGGTGAATTGAAAGTCCTGGTAGACAAAATCCCCAGTATCGGGGCCACAGTTGTCTGAGACATTGGTCCAACTTGTACTCCCCATGCAATGTGTGGGAGTAGTGTTGCCGTCAACAGGGTGAACAGTCTGTGCACAAAGGTGAACATCCAGAACAGGTTTAGACTTCCTGGGAGTTGCACTTGGCCATCGGCCTCTCACTTGCCCCTCCTCGGACGACCCCTCTTCTTTGGGGGGGGCCCTCAAGTACAGGCTGCTGCGGTGCAGGGGACTCTCCGCCAGAGTCCTCCTCCCTCCCTGTGGCAGTTGCAGTTTGTTTGGCACCAGATGTTGTTGGCACACAGGGAGGTGTGGACTGGTTGCTGTTCATCTGGCGGAGGCATTGTAAAATGTCCCTGTGCACCGCCGTCATCTCATGCAGTGCATCCCACTTGGACTCCACGCGGGACATGTGTGAGTCCACGCGGGACATGTGTGACTCCACGTGGGACATGTGAGAGTCCAAGCGGGCATGATGGGCAGCCTGCTGCTGTTTCATGTCTCTGAGGAGCCCCACTACCTGGCTGAGATCTCCGGTGCTGGACTGGTACGCATCAGCTATGCGTACCAGTTGTGGGTCATCATGCACACCAGCAACCTCTGCAAGCAGCGACCTCTGTCTCCCACCCCTCCCACCACCCCTGCTGACATGTGCAGTGCGTGCAGTGGCACGCACAGATGACCCTGGTCCACCTTGGGGGTTGGTGGTGGTGTCCATGGCCCCAGGTTGGTCCAGGGTCCCTGTGCTGGTGTTGCTCCTTGTTCTGTCCATGTCGGCAGGGATGGTATTTGTGGTGACAGTCGTTGGAGGGGTGGGTGCAGGGGGTGCAGCTGGTGGTCCTGCTGGTGCTGCAGCTGGTGGTCCTGCTGGTGCTGCATGTAGACTTGCACCAGATGAGCCAGGTTGGTCTTCTTCGTCCGAGGAGGGCAGAGGCTGTACGATACCAGTGAGCTCCGCATCCACTTGAGCCTGGGACTGGGACTCCTCAGCGTCTGCTGCTGTGTCCCCATCATCACCTGTTTTTGGGAGACACACACAATGTATGTTATGTTTCTGCAGGCATCAATGGTTGACACACCTGACAGTTGTGACTGTGCCTCTGGGTGCGGGCCTGTACATTGCATTGTCCTAAGTCGTCACAGTCAGGGGTTGATATTGGTGTGGCACATTGTCCTGCATTATTTGGGCATTTCTATGTATTTGTTGGGGTGTGAACATGGTCTGCATTGGTTGTATTTGGTTGACAGCCGGCCCTCCTTCCCACCCAGCCAGTCAGTTATCCCACCATGGACTGTGCTTGCATTGCAGGGAGTGGAAGTTGTCTCTCAGGATGTCAGTCAGTGGTGTCCTGCTGTTTGTTGGTGCACAGTTGCCAGCAGGGCCTTGTGCTCCCCACAGCAGTAGCCAGTGTCAGCCATCTTGTGAGTCCTTCTCCACTCCCTGTGATGTGAGCATGGTTCAGGGTGGTGTTGATGGGACAGTTGTGAGGCTGAGCAATATCTGTGACTACCACTACCATCATGCTATTGCCTCCACCCCCTTCCCAGCATGCCCATGCTTCCTTCCTTTGACTCTGCTTCCCTGTGGGGTGGGCTGGCTGTGCTGACAGGATGGCTGGGAGTGTTGTCCTGGCAGTTGTTTGGCTAAAAGTCCCAAGAGTGTCCCTGTGCTTCACACAACATAACCCAGGGTGGTGGTTCTTTGTGGGATCTTGAGTTAGGATGGGAGGCATTGCATTCTACCAGGTGGGTTCTGTGGAGTTTGTGTTGAGGGGGTGTGAGGGGAGGTGCTTGTGACTATGGTCAGTGCTGCAAGTCCTCCTTCCCGCCCAGCCAGCCAGATATCCCACCATGGAACGTGCTTGCATTGCAGGGAGTGGAAGTTGTCTCTCAGGATGTCAGTCAGTGGTGTCCTGCTGTTTGTTGGTGCACAGTTGCCAGCAGGGCCTTGTGCTCCCCACAGCAGTTGCCAGTGTCAGCCATCTTGTCAGTTGTTTTCCACTCCCTGTGATGTGCGCATGGTTCAGGGTGGTGTTGATGGGACAGTTGTGGGGGTGACCAATATCTGTGACTACCACTCCCATCATGCTATTGCCTCCACCCCACTTCCCAGCATTCCCATACTTACTTGCTTTTGTGGGGAGTTCAGTGTGTGTGGGTGTGAGAGCAATGGCAAGATGGCTGACAGTGGTGTCCTGCTGTTGGTTGGTGTGCAGTTCCCAGCATGCCCTTGTGCTCCCCACGACACAGCAACAGTGTCAGACATCTTTGATGGGCCTTTCCACTCTCTGTGGGATGTGCATGCGTGAGTGTGAGCTTGCTGGGCCATGTGGTGGGGGATGTAGAGCTGTGCCTACGACTCCCATCATGCTATTGCCTCCACCCCCTTCCCAGCATGCCCATGCTTCCTTCCTTTTGACTCTGCTTCTCTGTGGGGTGGGCTGCCTGTGCTGACAGGATGGCTGGGAGTGTTGTCCTGGCAGTTGTTTGGCTAAAAGTCCCAAGAGTGTCCCTGTGCTTCACACAACATAACCCAGGGTGGTGGTTCTTTGTGGGATCTTGAGTTAGGATGGGAGGCATTGCATTCTACCAGGTGGGTTCTGTGGAGTTTGTGTTGAGGGGGGTGTGAGGGGAGGTGCTTGTGACTATGGTCAGTGCTGCAAGTCCTCCTTCCCACCCAGCCAGCCAGATATCCCACCATGGAACGTGCTTGCATTGCAGGGAGTGGAAGTTGTCTCTCAGGATGTCAGTCAGTGGTGTCCTGCTGTTTGTTGGTGCACAGTTGCCAGTAGGGCCTTGTGCTCCCCACAGCAGTAGCCAGTGTCAGCCATCTTGTGAGTCCTTCTCCACTCCCTGTGATGTGCGCATGGTTCAGGGTGGTGTTGATGGGACAGTTGTGAGGCTGAGCAATATCTGTGACTACCACTACCATCATGCTATTGCCTCCACCCCCCTTCCCAGCATGCCCATGCTTCCTTCCTTTTGACTCTGCTTCACTGTGGGGTGGGCTGGCTGTGCTGACAGTATGGCTGGGAGTGTTGTCCTGGCAGTTGTTTGGCTAAAAGTCCCAAGAGTGTCCCTGTGCTTCACACAACATAACCCAGGGTGGTGGTTCTTTGTGGGATCTTGAGTTAGGATGGGAGGCATTGCATTCTACCAGGTGGGTTCTGTGGAGTTTGTGTTGAGGGGGGGTGTGAGGGGAGGTGCTTGTGACTATGGTCAGTGCTGCAAGTCCTCCTTCCCACCCAGCCAGCCAGATATCCCACCATGGAACGTGCTTGCATTGCAGGGAGTGGAAGTTGTCTCTCAGGATGTCAGTCAGTGGTGTCCTGCTGTTTGTTGGTGCACAGTTGCCAGCAGGGCCTTGTGCTCCCCACAGCAGTTGCCAGTCATCTTGTCAGTTGTTTTCCACTCCCTGTGATGTGCGCATGGTTCAGGGTGGTGTTGATGGGACAGTTGTGGGGGTGACCAATATCTGTGACTACCACTCCCATCATGCTATTGCCTCCACCCCACTTCCCAGCATTCCCATACTTACTTGCTTTTGTGGGGAGTTCAGTGTGTGTGGGTGTGAGAGCAATGGCAAGATGGCTGACAGTGGTGTCCTGCTGTTGGTTGGTGTGCAGTTCCCAGCATGCCCTTGTGCTCCCCACGACACAGCAACAGTGTCAGACATCTTTGATGGGCCTTTCCACTCTCTGTGGGATGTGCATGCGTGAGTGTGAGCTTGCTGGGCCATGTGGTGGGGGATGTAGAGCTGTGCCTACGACTCCCATCATGCTATTGCCTCCACCCCCTTCCCAGCATGCCCATGCTTCCTTCCTTTTGACTCTGCTTCCCTGTGGGGTGGGCTGCCTGTGCTGACAGGATGGCTGGGAGTGTTGTCCTGGCAGTTGTTTGGCTAAAAGTCCCAAGAGTGTCCCTGTGCTTCACACAACATAACCCAGGGTGGTGGTTCTTTGTGGGATCTTGAGTTAGGATGGGAGGCATTGCATTCTACCAGGTGGGTTCTGTGGTGTTTGTGTTGAGGGGGTGTGAGGGGAGGTGCTTGTGACTATGGTCAGTGCTGCAAGTCCTCCTTCCCACCCAGCCAGCCAGATATCCCACCATGGAACGTGCTTGCATTGCAGGGAGTGGAAGTTGTCTCTCAGGATGTCAGTCAGTGGTGTCCTGCTGTTTGTTGGTGCACAGTTGCCAGCAGGGCCTTGTGCTCCCCACAGCAGTTGCCAGTGTCAGCCATCTTGTGAGTCCTTCTCCACTCCCTGTGATGTGCGCATGGTTCATGGTGGTGTTGATGGGACAGTTGTGGGGGGCAATATGTGTGACTACGACTCCCATGATGCTATTGGCTACACTGACTTGGCCAGCATACACAGAATTCCTTCCTTTCAGTGGTCTTCACTGTGTGTTGGTGTTGTTGTGGTGGCTACATGTCTGGATGTGTTTGTTAGTTCTATTTGTGCCACTGCCTAGCTGTAGTTGTAGTTGTGTTTGTACATGTGATGGCACGGTTGAATGTAACTTTGAGATGGCATGTGTTGTGTTTCTCTGACTGACATACACATTTTGGGATGATTCTGTTCTGGTTGCTGTGTAATTGCTATGAGTGCATGGTTTGACTCTCCCCTTGACAGTGATGTGTGTGTGTATTGTGGCAGAATATTGTGTACATTTGTTGTGTACTCACCAGGCTCTGGGATGTTCTCTAGTCCATATACGCTCACCGGCGGAAGGATGGCCCGCACCTTCTCCTCCCAGGGCCTGAGGTATACTGGCTTGGCAGGAGGGCCACTGCCGGTGTATTGGCTCAGGAGGTAGTCTTTCTTGAGCAGGTCCCGTACCCTCCTGCGCACGTCATACCACCTGTTCTGGATGTCGGTCTTTGTGCGCAGACATGGTGATTGTGCGTTCACCCTGTTGATGATCCTCTCCCACATCTTGGTTTTCTGGGAGATGGGGGTCTGTTGGACCAGTGTGCCAAACAGCTGTGGCTCTACCCTGAGGATCTCGTCTACCATGACTTCCAATTCACAATCTAGGAACTTGTGATTCTTCTTGGGGGGCATGGTGATGGGTGGTGATGGTGAGTGATGTGTGTGTTGGTGTGCAGGTGAGGGTGTGTGAGTGTGTGTTTTGCTGGGTGTATGTGAGGTAGGTATTTGTTGGTGTGCTGATGGTGTGTGGCTTGTGTGAGGGATGAGCTGTGGTTGTGTGGTTGCTGTCTGTTGGGTGCTGGCAGTGGAATGGCATTTGCAAAGGATCATGGTTGGGATTTGTGTCCTTTATATGGGTGGAGTTGTGGGTGTGTCTTTGTTCTCTGTCCCCACCCCCCCAGTATTTATTGGCTTTGTAATTGCTTGTTTGGCCTTTTTTTGTGTCATTTTACCTTTGTACTGTCTGTGCATGTTGGAAACGTTCTTGTGACCGAGTCGGACCCTGCATTTGTCTCGTACGGTGTTCTCCGTTTCGTTCACGCTGTGTTTGTGCAGTTTGCTATGCTGCGTACGCGTCAGTCGCGGTGTTTTGTGTTACTTCGGCTCGGTTTTGTATCAATCAATCAATCATGTCACTTATAAAGCGCACTACATACCCGCGAGTCTTGTATGCGTGTCGGTCGTACGGCTTGTCCTCCGTCCGACTCGGTCGTGGTTTTCGCGCCTTGCATCGTACTTTGCGGTTTGGAGTTCGCGTGTACGTTTTGGTCGGATTTGTTCCGGGTGCGTGTCGGTCGGTTCGATTCGCGTGTTTTTCCGGCCGGATTGCTGTTTTCCGTGCGGCTCGGTCGTTCGGCTTGGGTTCGGTACGTGTCGGTCGGATTTTGCACGCTTTGCATCGTACTTGGCGTGTCGGGCGCCACAGGTACGTGTCGGTCGGAATAAATTCCGGCTCCGAGTCGGTCGGTGCTTTTTCCGGCCCGAATCGGAATCGACCCCTTTGTATAATTAATATGTTTAAGAAAAACTTACATGTATTTTTATTTTATTTTCTAGATGTGTTTTCTTTCGATTGTTGATGTTTATCCACTGGTTTTTTTCTGTTTTTTATCTGTTGGTTTAAAAGCAAAATGTTTTTGTTATTGTAGTGTTACATTTTATTGTTAATTTTATTTATTTAACTTCTGTTATTGTTTAGTTGATAAAAAAAATACTTACTATTTTTTGTTGATGATGTTTTTTTGGATGATTTTGTTGTAGGTTGTAATTTGTAGAAGCTGGAATAGAAAAATATTTGTTAGTTACATTTTCTTTTTAATTTATTTTAATTTTGTTAATTAGTTTGTTGAGGTAGTTGGTTAATTTATATACTTATTTTTTTTTAGTTAGTTCTTACCTTCACTAATTGGTGATGCAAATGTTTTGTAATGAGACACACTCTAGAACTAACTCAGTGTGTCTCCTTTTAGGTTTCCCTTCAATTCATCGTACTTCTTATTGTTCTGATGAAGACATGCATGCTCGGATCTCTCCCACCTCTTGCAACAGTAGGGTCGAAATGTCGACACTATTAAACTACCTACCCTGGACTGGTTACGGAAGCCTATGTGGGGTGGTTGTTCTATCCAGACACCACCCATTTCTGAATAGGGAGAAATAAAAGATTGTACAAATTCCTCAGACAGAAGATTTGGCCTTGGCTAAATTAGATTCACTCATTGCCATAGCTATTAAACTAGGATTACTTTGGATACCAGTATTAATCTCTTCTTCACTTTTCTCTCTTTTTACTGCGCACTTGAGCACTTCTTTAAACACCTCTTCTTTCATTCTTTTTTGAGCAACCATTATAAAATGAATTTGATGTATTCTTTTGCTAATTTATTACTAATTAATTTATGATAGATACAATTTAATTTGACTGTTTGAGTCAGCATTGAGTGCGACTCAATGTTGCATCTTTCATTGATCACGTACCAGTAGGACCGCACTGTTCTACGTCCCTCATGTTACCCAGGTCCTATGGGTTTTTCTTTGGGTTACCCCAGTATCTTTTAATAAGGTGCCACAGACAGCCATCATAGGCAAGCACGATGCCAAACAATCAAAACCAGCATTTGACGGCAAACGTCAGACACGCATGACCAAGCAGGATCATAGCACTTCTGCTCTCACTGAGCCCCACCCCCGGCCAAGCATGCAGGACATGGAGATCAAGGAGATGCTTGTTGATGTGAAAATAGCCTTTGCACCATAGATGCCAAAATTGATCTGATGATCAGCCGGATTGACCATATCTAGTAGAGAGCAGATAAACAGGATGACGACCTGGACCTTCTAGAAAATCGCAGCTCAGATGTCGAAGACTCACATGCCACCACTAGCGAGCTACTTCTCCATATGGAGAAAGTCCTGGAGGCCATTAAGCTAAAGAATGAGGATTTGAAAGTGTGCTCCAGGTGCAATAATTCCCTCATCATAGGCAGGCATGAATCTACCGCCATTGATAAAATTGAACCCTATATGGAACAAATGCTTTACTCCCTGTTCAAATACGATCTCTAACCGGGGGTTCATTGGTAATTTGCTTACAAAGCACGCTGGTATCGCGCTCACCCCCTGGCGCACCGGCAAAACCCATTTTGGCCAGACTTGTTAATTATAGGGACACTACCTTACTACCATACGCCATAATCTTCAATATCAGGGAAATGATATATCTATCTATCCTGATTTTACTCTTGCTTGCCGTGATTTCCTACTCGTGAAATGCCTTCTTCTAAAAGCTGACATCACCTACTTCCTTGTCTACCAGTCCAAACTGCAGATACATTCGGATGGCAAGCAGCACTTCTTTACCAATCCCAAAGCAGCCATGAAATTCTCCCAGGAGCTAATCACTACTAAAGTGTATGCCACACCTAACCCTGCATCAGCCAAGGATGGCTGCTTTAGCAACAATGATTAGCAGATTGACTTCTGGTGCTTGGGTGTCTGCTACATGCCCGCTGTGAATACAGGCGTTCCTACTCCCCTCTGCATCACCACTGTATGACCTTCCGGACAATATCAGTCTAAGCTGTTGGCATTGTGTTCATGTCCGGATCCCTGTCTTACTGTGCTGCATTTGTCTTACTCTCTACATTGGGTCCTTCTAAGGGCACATTTCCTGTTCCTTTTTCTACCCAGCTGCTTCTTGGCGGGGTCATTCACCTAGCTCTTTGTCGCCCCACAGGATGTATCCCAATATGGCACGTTGTATTCAGGTTATGGCTTTGGGTGGGAGGTGGGAAGGGACCTTTTGCCAGATTGGTGGATTGAAGTGGGTGGTGGGCGGGACTTCTGTTGTTTCTTTGTTTCTGTTTTACACCACATGCCTCACATTTCTGGAACGGACACTCTCCCTTCCTACCGGTGCGTGCACAATGTTATGTTATGTTATGTTATATCTAATTTGTATAGCGCTCGTACACCAGATTGGTTTCTTGGCGCTCCTCAGGAAGGTGATGGATGCAGGTTTGTTCAGATGATATACGAATTCCACGAATTACGCGAAAGCCTGTTTAAAGAGCCATGTTTTTTGAAGTTTACGAAATGTTATGAAATCAGTACAGGATCTAATCTCTAGGGGCATAGAGTTCCAGTATCTTGGACCCAGTGTAGAAAACCTGGATCCACCAAATCGTTTCTGTTTAAAGGAGGGGGTTGCCAGGAGGTGCATGTGGGCGGATCTCAGATTACGAGTTGAATTGTATCTGTTAATCAGGCTATTAATAAATTTGGGGTTTCTGCCATTCAAGGATTTAAAGATAATGCATCCCATCTTGAATGCGCATCTCTGTGCTATAGGGAGCCAATGTAGTTTCTTCAGAAGGGGAGAGATGTGTTGACGTTTGTTTTCCTGTAGAATCAGTCTGGCCGCCTGGTTCTGTATCAGTTGGAGACGATGAATGAGATAGGCCGGGATTCCAAAATATAGGGAGTTAGCATAGTCAATATGCGAGATCACCATGGCAAGGACTGCCTGCAGTTTTGCTTCCTGAGTAAGGAATCTACTTATTTTCTTTATTTTCCTTAATTGGAAGAAGCAGGCAGAAATTACAGATCCTATTTGGGTTTTCATGGTGAGGTCACTATTGATCATGACTCCCAGAGTTTTAGCGTGATTAGATGGGGTCGGGGGTTGTCCCAGTTCTTTAGGCCAGAACTTGGAGCTCCAGGGATTGAGTGAGCCTCCCGTGAGGATCAGTTCTGTCTTATCTGGATTCAATTTTAATTGGTTGCTGTTCATCCAGTCACGGATGAACAGCATTGTTGACTGGTATTCGTGGATGGAGGCCGGGGAGTCATTGATGGGAAATACCAATTGGAAATCATCAGCATAATTAAAGGTTTGGATATTCCTTTCTTTTAATGCATGAATCAAGGGAAGTAGATATAAGTTGAATAGGTGAGGGGAAAGTGAAGATCCCTGAGGGACTCCACAAGTAGTTTTAATCATGGGGGTAGTAAAACCGCCAAGCTGAACCGCCTGAGATCGATTTATTAGGAAGGATCTACTCCATTCCAGGGCTATTCCTTCGATACCCGCATCCCTGACACGGTCGATCAAGATGTTATGGTCGACCGTGTCAAAGGCAGCGGAGAGATCCAATAACACCAGGGCTTGAGGGAGACCTGTATCCGCCCCTCCCCTCAGAGTGTCCAATACTGATAGTATCACTGATTCTATGGAGTGGGCTGGGCGGAAACCTGCTTGATGTGCATCCAAATATTCAGATTGCTCTAGAAAGGCTGAAAGGCTTTTGGCTACATGTGCTTCGAGCAATTTGGCTTCATCCCATTTCCACTGCTGTGCACGCTGCACATCTCCTTAGCCATTGATTGGATCCATTAAATGCTTGATCTGGAATATCTGCGGTCTTAATGGCAGGAGTAATACGCCCCTGGTGCATGCCTACATAAACAGATATCACATACATATTCACTTCCTCCAGGAACTCCACCTAACTCCGGCGACTGCCCCTCACCTCTGAGCTTGGTGGACCAAGGAGACACACATCTCCCTTTATTTCAACTATGCACAGGGCCCCGCAATGCTCCTTCATAAAGGACTACACTGACAAATGTGCCAGACACTCTGTGACCCTGACGGTAGATACAAAATCCTATCTGGCATGCTGCACAACTGCCCCATAATCCTAGCCTTCGTCTTTCTCCCCAACACCAACAGCCTGGAATTTTTGCTGAGGTCTGGAACCTATTTACCACATTGGGCTAGGGCACAGTTCTACGAGAGGGCAATTTCAATATCATTCTGGACTAGGACTCAGATTGCTCAAGTCTCCCTCGGTGACCTCACACTGGCACTTCTGCACAACTTTACACACTAATGGATGACAATAACCTGCACAACTGTTGGCACCTGGGACACATCAATAGCACCGAGGGCACTTGCATGCATCTACACATCACACCTGGTCCAAAATTGACCATTGGCTGCTCACGCCGGACGCCCTCACCTGGATCTCAGATGCTACCCACCTTCCTAAGACTCTCTCCGATCATGCTCCAGTCTTGCTGGCGTCCACTCGTCCACTCGCCCTTCCCCACTTCTTTGCTTGGCAGCCAAGCATGTATTCTTTCCATGACACTGTCTTCCGGGACACAATCTAGATGGCTATCCTTGATTTCTATACCAACAATGAAGACTCAGTCTGTTCCCCGTCCACACTGTGGGAGGCATTTAAAGTTGTTGTTCCAGGCCACTGCATAGCGAAGCAGTCGGGAATCCTTCAGACGATCCACACACAACTTGACACATTAGAAAATGAATTACGTGCACTGGAACTTACATTCTTTAAATCACAAAAGACACATACGACTCTTTATCAGAAGCTCTCTGACTTTGAAGAAGAGGCGGTTTGGGAGATCCATTATCTCAGTAGGCAGAGGCAGTGACGAGACGCTATGGTGAAGGGGATCAGTCGGGAGTTTGGTTGGTCTCCTCCATAAACCCTGGGCAAGCTTGTGCGTGACAGAACCCCTAGACAATCAGCACAGCCCCCAAAAATCTTTATGGGATAGGTCATCTCATGACGTTGTTCTACTGTAACTTATATGAACCTTCAGTGACCCAGCCCTGGATGCCTTATTTGAAATGCTCCAACTACTCTGGCTAGACCTTGCGTACTGTATGTACCTTGATGCCCCATCCTAGGTGGAAGAGGTAAAGCAGGTGGTTCAGGTCATGCCTGGAGACAAGGAGCCGGTTCTGGATGGGCACACTGTAGGAAGCTGGGCCTGTATATACTATTCCAAAGTAAGGTATAGTTGGCACAGAGTCCAGTGGAACCCCAGAGGTAGGCAGAGATAAAAGTAGATAATACCTTACTCTCTATTTGTGGTAATGTGGGGGAGCAGTAAGGCTTGATCAGAGGATAGTGCAAACATTTATTGTACACACTCAGGCAAGAAATGATGTCACACACTCAAAGACTGAACTCAGACCAATGTATTTGTATAAAACTATTATTTAGTCGTATTGTATTACTAGAACCAAATCATAGGCAGTATTGTACTTTCAATGGCAAGGTATTACGAATACACATTTGTCATTAACTTGGTTTTGGTACCAGTTTGTAACTTTGGTAAATATACAGTCAAAATAAATTTTTCTGGCCCTATTGCTAATGACAGAACTGTATCCTTTGGCAGTGAATCTCCTAACTGCTTCATTCAATTCTGTTTTGAGAACTTCACCCTCGCTACAGTTACGTCTTAAAGGGATGGAGTGAATCTGAGATTTAGGATTTGACGTCTCTGCATGTAAAATCGGATTACATGATGTTGGTTTCCCGTATAGAGCAGACATTATAGCACCATTCTTAACATAGAGTTTCAAGTCTAGAAAATACATCTCATATTTGTTGTATTGGTGAGTAAACCTAATATTGCATTGATTCTGATTCAAAAAGCTGCAGAAATCTGTAAGTTTCTTCCCCCACCAGCCCAAATCATCAGAATGTCATCAACATAACGGCCCTGATAGACCACATGATTGATTAGTTCCCCTGGATAGGTTGACCAGATGTAAAACTTTTTCAGCCAACCCATAAAAAGCTTAGCAAAAGAGGGAGAAAGTTTCGATCACATCGATACTCCTTGGTGTTGGCGATACCATGTGCCATTCTGTAGGAATACATTGTTGTCAAGAAATAGGATAATCATTTCTAACAACATGGACTCATGATCCCATAGAGTTGCATCTCTACAAGAAAGGAAATGTTTTGTCACTTTAGTTCCCACGGTAGTGGGAATGGATGTATACAAGGAGCAAATATCTAGGGTTACAAACCAGCGTTCATCTGACCAGTTATAGTCCTTGAATTAATTTAAGAGGTCCTTGGTATCTCGTACAAATGAAAGGAAGATTACATACCAGAGGCTGGAGAAAGGCATCAATGTATTCTGAAATATGCTTGGTGGGTGACCCAATTCCCAAGATGAATGGTCTACCCGGTGGAAAAATACCTGGTATGTGTATTTTTGGCAATGTATAAATACAAGGTGCAACAGGATGTGGTATGAACATATACTTGAATTTTAGATCGTTAATTAGGCCAAGAGCCCTCCACTGCCTAAGTTTTATCTCCAGTAAATCTGTCTATTTTCTCATTGGATTGTGGGTCAGTTTCTCATAGGTCAATGTATCTAATAGTTGCCTATCAATCTCCGCTATATAATCAGAGGTGGTCATCAGGATCAAATTACCGCCTTTATCTGCCTCCTTGATTGTGACATTGGATAGCGAAGTTAGTTTACTTAAAGCCTGACTCTCACCTGCTGTTAGATTGTCCGTATAGAAATGTGCGGTTTTAAGGTATCTTCCCTTGAATATTGCTCACTGGTGACAATTTGATAGAACACTTCAATGGTGCTGTCCCTATGTGTTGTGGGCAAAAAGGCCGACTTGGTTTTGAGGCCGCTATCTATACTTTCATCTGTTTGAATATCAAAGTCACTCAAAATCTGTGAGATAGACGGTGTTGCTGTGTCTTCTGTATCTAAGGACAAAAGCTACTGCAGGTCCTCTATAGCACGAACGGTCATTTGACTACCCATAGTTTTTGGTGCAACCGAGTAGCCATTTTCATCAGG
Organism: Calotriton arnoldi; assembly: GCA_963921515.1. Lineage (NCBI taxonomy): Eukaryota > Metazoa > Chordata > Amphibia > Caudata > Salamandridae > Calotriton > Calotriton arnoldi. The sequence goes on from CAWUFW010002861.1 coordinate 1,214,300, forward strand.
GGTAAGTGCAATTTCTTTTTTCAATCTTAGCCTCCGGATGAATTTAAAATCATCAATATACATTTGATTAAAATCTGGTTTAGAGGCAGGACAAAAATTCAAGCCCTTTGAACACATTTTTATTTCCTCACAATCCAATACATGTTTTGACAGATTCACAATAGAGATAACATCAGTAACATTATTCAAGATCACATCATCATTGTCATAGGTCGTGTGTGTTTGTTCTAAAGATCTCAATTCTTCTGGGCCCTTGAATTTGATCTGGTGGTTACACCCTCTTTTCTTGTTTCTATTGGACCTACTTTTGCCCCTTCTGGTTTTCTTGTATTTGGACGTTTGCTGAAATTTGCCTTTGTGCCTTTCCTGTATCTTTCCACCTCCCTTAAAAAAGAAATAGAAGAGGTCTGATTCAGTGTGACCGATGACTTACAGCTAGTATTTGGGCCTACAATGTTATCACTTCAAATACTAGATACATCAGATTCCCTGTTAGAGGTGCCACATTCTAAATCACCATGTTGTTTTTATCAGAAAGTGAGTTAGGTTGGATATTATCAAATTTACGTGCAAAAGAAAAGACCCTTCCTGTCTTATAATCATTATTGTATATTCCTAATTTATGAGATTTCTTATCCTTCTATTTAATACCTCCTCTAGAATTTTATCGTTTTTCTGTGTGGCTTTCAATTTAATGATCTCTTCCTCCAATGCATGGATCTCAGAGAGAATTGATTCTCTCTTTCTTTCTGCATGTTTAATTAGAATGGACATCATACTGTATGAGGAATTATGCAAAAGTTCCTCCCAATCTAGAAGTAAATCTTCACTCAGATCATCAAATGATGGAAATATGATGATCCAGAAGCCCTTAGGTACTTTTTTGATTTCAATATATTTTTTGAGTATAGTGGCATCCCACCATCTAGTGGCTTCTTGTTTGCGGAGATTTCTAACCGCTGGAATTTACCTTTAAGTCCAACCTTGCTCTCTGGTGTGTTTGTAGCCATAGTAGTCCTTGTATTTTGAACAATTCTTCCAACAATCTATCTCTATCAACATTAAAAGTCGTCATATTTGTCAACTGTAGAAAGTCAAATCAATGTCACAATACACCAAGGCAGTGCAAAGCAATACCACAACGTAAAAAAGAAAAAGATGGCAGTGGTAATAACAAGGAGGCTGGTACGAGAAAGAACATAGGCCCTGGGTACCTTGTTGGCAGGAACCCAGGGCACACTCAGTCAAAGTGCATCAACATTAGGCAAAAAGTGGGGGACAACCATGATAAAAGAGGCACTTTCCTACACACACCACGTCCTTTTACAAGGAGTATGCCTCGCTCCTCACCTCTCCTCTCCTGGCAATGTATAAGTATTTACTATCCCAGGGCCAACTGCCACCTTCCCTATGGGAAGGGGTCATTGTCATCATAGTGAAGCCTGACAAACCTGCCAACAGCTGTGACTCATACAAACCACAATCACTGAGAAATGGTGACAACAAGATATTTGCCAAACTCATAGCCAACCCTCTTTTACCCCTTTTACCGGACCTTCTCCTACCAGTCCAGTCTGGTTTTGTTCTGGGACCCTTGGCTGCCCATAATCTCTGCACAGTTTTCCCTCATGTACATAAGAGTCCCTCAACTGGAGGCGGCTCGGTGCTCCTAGACACCACAAAAGCCTTTGATTCTCTAGAATGGCCATACCTCCTTCATCTCCTCCCTCGTCTTGGCATCAGCACATGGATTCCAAGATTAATTAGCCAGCTGTATGCCTCTCCTATGTCTCGCCTCTGCCTAAATGGCTCCAGCTTGGCCCGGTTCCCTATAACTAAGCACACCAGACATGACTGCCTTCTATCTCCAATTCTTTTAGCCTCTGGCCACCCAGATGCACCAACACCATACTAGCTGGTGCCTCAATTTCACTGCTCTGCAGATACTGGTGTAATTGTATGCCGATGATGTCACACTGTATGTCCACAACCCCCAGACGAACCTGTTCCCTATCATTCAAGAGGTGATCCGCTTCAGCGGATACTCTGGCATCCTCATCAACTGGTGAAGATATACGCTGTTCCCCCTCACTAAAGCTATGCAGCAGTTCGAGTCTCAGTACCTGCTACAGTGGGCAACGGAGCAGATCAGAAAATGACTCAACATAGAGAGGTTGATGAGTTTTAGAAGGCTAACTGTGATTGGGCCATGACTATTCAAGAGGAGCATTTTCCAATCTGGTCCATGCTGCCCTTGTTGCTGGCAGGCAGATTTGACATAGCCAAAATGATTATCCTCCCCAAGTTTCTATGTTTATTCATGAATATCCCAATCACACTTACAGAACACTTTGTGCCTTCACTCCAACCTGGAGTCTTTGGTCTGTGCGGGCAAGCAACCAAGGGCGCCATGGGAAACCTTAACTTTGCTATTCCAGCAGGGCAGCCTCAGCTCAGGCCCAATTTGTGCACTTCTGGGTCTACACCACTCTCTTCCAGCCACAACAGCGGTGGAAATTGAACAGGTGGCTCAATGCCCCCTGGTCACTGTGCTATACAGCCTGTATAAACCCTTGCTCACTGTAATAGACACTGTGACTTGTGTTTGCTGGGCCTGGGATGGCCTGAGGAGATGGGCCCAGCTCCACTGCCTATATACACCCACAATGCCACTTGCTCAGAACCCTCAGCTTCCTCTGTTTCAGGATTAGGGGGCCTGTCGACATGCATGCCACATGGGGCTTCTCTTGTTTGGCGACCTCTACCCTAACGAACATTTCATTATGCCTCAAGGTGCAGAGTCTCCCCCTACCCACTGTGCTTAATACCTCTCTGTATCACCAACTCCATGCCACCTGCAGCACACTGCATGCTACATTCCCAGTGCCTCCCACAATTCACACCCTAGACCTCATACTCACTACCGCCACTCCTCGGAGGCTTATAACCCACCTACAAAATGTGAGGCAGGAGAAGGCACCTGTGTGCATCCCTGGTGCTCAGACTGCCTGGGAATTCGACACAGTTCCCACCATTTCCAAAGCACAATGGACATACTGCTGCATCCAATCTATGGCCCTCTCTCCAAACTATTGACTTAGACTTATTCATTTTATGTACTTACATAGACTGTACTGCACACCAGCTCAATTATACAGGACGGGACTTAGAGAAGAAGCCCTTTGTCTGTGATGTGCCCTTCAGGTGACGAGCTTTTTTGCTGACATCTTCAGTGAGGTGGCCCAGATCACTAGTCATCTCCCGGAGTTCACACCATTGGTGGCCCTGCTGGGGTACATAAAGGGGATGCCCCTGGAGACTCGAAGACTCATTGCCATACTGCTTCTTCTGGCCAGACCTCTGAAACAAAAGGGCAAACCCAGTAACCCAGGGACCTGGGCCGGATAATTTGTAATAAAAAGGTGGTCCCTATGGGGGAAATGTAGTCCTTGACTTCCACGGCAAAGTTTTACGAAGAGGATACAAACACCTCTAACACAAATAACTTAGCATTACATATTTATCTTTTTATTTTTGCAACTTTTTCTTTGATTGTTGACAGTGAGAAGTAAAACTTATATTTGCTCTATCGAACATAAGGTGCTCCAAAAAAAGGGAGGTGACGGCGCAGTGAAAGTGACTATAAATGCATATGTGCTATATACAGAAATATATACATGTGGCTGATATGGATAATAGAGTGTTAGAGATCAACTTCCGCTAAGCGAGTGTTGATAGCCACCATCAGTTTATTGAAAAACAGTCCACATATAATGTTATTGTCAAGCGGAGAGTGGCCATCCACTGGGGTAGGCGACCAACGCCAAAAATCAATGGTTGCCTACAGGACGCTGTGTACTGTCAGGAACAGGTTAGACACTACTGGCAACTGCTGCTTTTACAATCCAGGCCCAGGGATATCTGGGGGTGTTTGGTCCTACACATAGGACAGCGAAGAGCAGATGGGGATCTGGATGACGTGGAGGACATGCCAGTCCTAGACACTACCTCCTGATGGAGGAGACCCATGCTGGGGCACAGTGCTGAGACCCGGCCTCCCTCTCCCAACTTACCCCTTATATGGATCCTGGCCCACTGTCTGAGATAGTAAATGTTACTTATGATGCATACTGTCACCTTTAACTTGACTCTTTGCTCATCCTTTCTACTGTAGAATGTGATTACTTGACTTGCAAGGCATACTCACCCCTCTATGTCCCCCCTCCCCTTTCCCTATCTTTTCATCCTCTTTTTTAGGATGTTGTTGTGTAAAAATGCTAATTAAATTAATAAATAAACAAAAAGCAATGGACTGACCAAAAGCCAACACTACGCATTGGTATTTTATACAATAAATCTTCAACAACTAACCTCTAAAAGCTGTCTTGTGATGATTTGATTCGATTTAATATTTATAGAGCACAAATGTTTGCCAAGGGGGTGTCTTGGCGTTGCTCATGACAGGTAACTATAACCAGAAATTGAAGCAATGACTAGTACTGCCTGAAAAGCCAGGTTTTTAACCCTTTCCTGAACCTGAGTAGGGAAGTGGCTGTTTTTAACTCCAGGGGCATGCAATTCCAGTTTTGAGTCATACAGAGGACAATGCTCCTACCACCCCAAGTGGCCAATCTGTGAGTGGGGATTGCCGAGTCCTTAGTGGAACTAGAGCGAAGGGCCCTTTCTGGATGGTCCCATCTGAACCTGTCTTTGAGGTAGCCAAGGCAGTGGAGTGCCTTGTAGATGAGACCAAAACATGCAGTATATCATAAGGAGGTCTGTTTCCACCCCTTTATTGATTTTCTTTTAAATTATTTGAATATCAGACACTGGTCATGACTTATGGAGATAGTGTTAAAAAACATAATTAGGCGGTGTGGCAAAACAATAGGAAGAGACTTTGCATAGGGTGGCAAATGCAATAGGTAGGGGCTTTACGTTGTTCTCCCAAACATTTCTAGTTTTGGAGGTGCTCAAGAGATCTAGTTTTTAGAGCATAAAATGAAAATGTTATGATTACAATTTAGTTGTGTGTGAATGAAAGTACAGTTCCTTTTGAAAAGTGAAAGCACAGGCTGGGCTTTAATTTATTAAGTGTTATTGCACCGTTGCAGAGCCAACCCAAACACCCTCCCTAAATAACCCTTCAACTGCTTGACTTTGCTAGCCTCTAGCTCAAATCCTAATGGGTGTACTTGGTGCTCAGTTTAGGTTCAATAGTAAGATGCCCACCTCCAGACACCACAGCTCTGTTACTGTCCATCTCCTCAAGCACGCCTTGAAAATGAAAAAAAAAAGAAAGGTAGAGCAGTATTCCATGTGTGGCTGGTGCCACAGGGCTGGAACATTATTGCATACTGTGATGTTCTGCTATCTTATGGTATGTGTATCTGTAAAGCGCACTATCACCTGCAAAGGTATCCTGGTGCTGAGCAGGTGTGTGTGCCTATGCCTGCACATCATTGGTTGGTCAATTGAAAAGCCAGGTCTTCAGCTTCTTGCTGAATGTTCAGGTAGTTGGTGCCTGAGTTGAGTTGAGGAGTGTAGTGCAGTGAATGTGAATGTGAGGAAATGAGTGTGTTTATGCATCGAAAGCCAGTGTAGTACCCTGAGGTGTGGTGTGATGTGAGTGCTGGGTGGAAATTAATGTCTGATTGCTGAGTTCTGGATGGTTTGTAGTCTTCTAGTGAGTTGGATGGTGATCCTGCCATAGACGGTGTTCTCAAAGACAAATTTGCTGGTGACTAGTGCATGAGTGACAGTTTTTCTACTATTCCTTGGGAGTCATTTGAAGATCTTCCTCAGAATTTTCAGGGTGTGAAAGCAGGATACAGTGATGACGTTGACGTTTGCTGTTATGTCCATTTGGTGCAGATAATTGTACTGAGATTCCTGGAGTGGGTTATGGGTGAGGATCCGAGTTCATCCAGCCACCTGTTTGAATTCTATAGATAGGTGCTCTTACCGAAAATCTCTACTTTTGTATTATCGGTGTTGAGCTTCAGACAGTTGGCTTTCATCCAGTTAGCAACTTCTGACATTTAGGAGATGATTTTGGGGGAAATTAGCAAGACTGGCGATAAAATTATCGCCGTTTTAGCGGCAGGAAACTGCCGCTAAAGCGGCGATAATTGACTTGCTAATATGCGTTATAGAATTCCAATAGAAGCCCAGGTTAGATGTGCAGGACGTCTAACCTGGGCTTCTATTGGAATTCTATAACGCTTATTAGCAAGCCCATTATCGCCGTTTTAGCGGCAGTTTCCTGCCGCTAAAACGGCGATAATTTTATCGCCAGTCTTGCTAATATGCCCCTTTGTTTCTTGTGTTGGGGTCCTGTCAGAGAGAGAGAATATCCCTGTTACCATGCAGGGCACAGACCACATTACTGTCCCATCAGCTTGTAGTGTGGACTTCCCTTGTACACTACTCAGCAAGTTTGATAGATAATGATATATTGTACAGAAGGTAGTATCAGAGCATGATTTTTTCATTCACAGATTGCACAGACTGTCTTTGTAACTAGACTCAGAGACGGTCTCTTTGATCGTTCTCCTCAGTCATAGTTGGAAGGTTAAATAATGGGCACTATGTTGGGGTGCATCAACAGTATGTGCTTTAAAAGGATATATTTAGCAAATAAATGGCTGAGGACAGGATGTCTTAAGAAGGAACAGTATTTACAAAGTGGTAATATTCTGTTCTCATGCAAGGATATCTATCACAACTGTCCTTCTAGGTGCAATTAAAAGGCACTCTGGTGATTCTTTAGAGAGCTTCATGCCCCCAAGGCCAGGTGATGAAATATATTTCCTTTATATTAGTGCATCATTGCCTCAAAGTGCATCTGGACTACTGTCCGGGTACAAATCATCATTGTGAATTGAATAGTGAGCACCCAGTGTACCATCACAATGTTAAAGGACAGACTGAGAGGTAAAAGGTTTGATGTAAGGTGCCCAAAGTAAAGTGGATAGATGAGTTAGACTGTGGCATCTTGCCCATATTGCTCAGTAGTCTGATGGCCTACGTTGTTCAGCAGTGTGGAGATGATTGTGTTTCTCCAGCCGCTACAAAACAGCCATAGAAATAAATGCTAATTTATTCCTCATGAGACTTGTATGCACATTATATTATAGTTTTTTGATGTGACAGTAGAATGAATGTTATGTCTTTGCCAGGGCTGTCAATTACAATCCTGTAGTCAGTGTGCTAGGAGAAAGCTATAGAGTTTGACAGGAACCCATTAAACAATAGACTGTAGAACAATCTCACAGCCTCAGAGGCAAACAAGATCATGCATGTGGATTAAGAAGATCATAAAGGTGAGATACCTACATCACTCCATTTCTCCTGTGCCCTCAGTAGCAGTAGCAGGAAGAAATCCTGAGGACTGTGCCCCGAGTGAACCTTGCGGCCTTGGTGGTGTCTTTGGTATCTGCTGGGTGATGATCTTCCAGCCAGGGAGTTGCTAGAACCAGATCTGGTAGTTGGCCACTGGAGTTTGGTCTGGTTGCGTGGCTCTGACTGGGTGGGGCTCCTCATGAGTGTGAGGCAGGGGGTGGTGCCTGAACCCAGCACTCAACTGGAGCCCTGGCCGGAGAAAAAGGAGGCAAAATGCCCATAGCCCCACTTCTGGTACGGTTGGGAGGCCCCTCCCCAACCATTTTAAGCTTGGCTGCAGAAGCTGATGTGAGCTTTTGAGCTGCGGCCCATACCCCCTTTCATGGGGAGCATATTAAAAGACGACCTGAGGCAAATTTTGCTAAGGCCACGTGGGATCCTGTAGAGAACTCCACAAGAGTGTAGGGTGAGTGACCTCCCCCAGACTACTGAGGGGAAGGACCCTGTGTGGGACTTAATGAGACCCTTGGCCTCAGGCCTCCCTCCTTTCTATCTTCGAGCTGCCTCCTGGGGTGGCAGCATATGGTTAACCCCTGAGGTCTAGGTGGCACTAAATTGACTTTGGAGGACTTCAGTGATTGCTCAGGGCTATAGTGGCGCTGCCCACCCTCCATACTCTTGGTTCAGGCTGCTGGTGCTACCCTTGACTATGGTTCTCTGGGGCAAGCAGGTCAGGCCATCACCCATCACCTGTCCTGCTGATCGGTGGGCCAGAATGTGGAGAAGTGAGCCCTATGGGACCACTAAGGTGAGAGTTCACTGGCAACAACTAGGGCTTCTTGCTTGACGCAACGGCAGACAATATGGGTCCCCAAGCACAAACCAAAATGGACAAAAACACTGCCCCCAAGGGGTAGCAAGGATTGCCCAGGGGAGGAGACTCTCACAAATCGATACCACACAATGGATACAATACTTCTTTAATACTGCAGGCCATTCAGGACTCCGAGTCAGTGCTGGCCACCAAAATTCGAGAGGTCAAGGTCGACATGACCCTATTGAGACAAGGCCTCCGACTAGCGGTAGACTGAGTAACAGATGCAAGGGATAGAATTTCCATGCTGGAAGACACAGTGCTGGGACTCTCCTCTGAAGTATCTTGCCTATCTCACGACAGAGAAGAGGATGCTGAAAAGCGACTTGTCAATACAATCTCTGGTTTATTGGGTTCCTGGAGGGAGCCGAGGACACATTACCAGAAATATTTCTGGAGCAGTGGATCCAGTCCTGTTTGGACAATTTTCACCTGTCCCCCTGCTTTGACATTGAGAGCGCCCACAGATCACCGGCTCAGAAATCTCCACTGGAATCCCCACCTCGTACTACGATAGCCAGATTTTAGAACTACAGAGACAGAGATGCCATCCTGAAAGGGCGAATGGTCACCCAATGCATCAATCTGGATGCATTCTGATCGTCCCGAGTAACACCCGTCATGTCTAATCACAGCAAAAACCATATGATCAATTTAAGCAAAAACTATGGAACATGAACCTATCATATATGCTCCTCTATCTCGCACTGTGGCCGGTGCTTCATGATTCGAAGTTGTACTTCTTTGATACTCCACAGGAGGCATGGGCCTGGTTTACAGAGCAACTAATAGAGTCAGTGGGGTAACCCTATGTCCTTCAGAACCTGGGCATTCATAAAGTAATCTACAAGTGGTTCAGTCGGGTAGAGAAATTACTTTGAGCCTATGAAGTATTAATCAATGCAAGATAAGTCTAATACCTTTTTTTATAGACTTCTGATGGAACACGCACAAATGAAATTAATTCTTGGTATGAAAATAGTATTTACTCTTTAAATCATATATGGCTGTCAAATTCAATAACACCAATGACATCAGTGACATGAAAATGAGGTGAATAAAGTGAAACAAGGTGACATACGTGACTGTGTGAGATTATACACATGCAGTAAAAGACATACAAATATGTACACAATATACAAAACAGCTAAGAGGGAGTACGTCCTTTCCAATTTTAACACATGATCTTGAGTAACCCCTATGTATTCTTTCTAATTTTTGGGGCCAGGAGACCTGATGGACATAGACTGAAATGAACATCGACGTTTCGACCCTGGAGTATGTGCAAATAGGTAAGCGTCACGGCGGGTCTTCCTCAGGACGAGCAGACAACAATGGTGGACAGCCTAATGGAGAAGGTGATTCATATATGAGTCACGTGTGTTCCATAACTAGGGATCATAATTACTATACACTGTGGCCACATAATTGACTGTGGCCATATAAATGACCAGACGCACCGATTCCGAGTCAAGCTAAACACTCCCACAACAAGGGTGAGTGTTAGAGGGTAGGTTTGAGTTCAAGGCTGTGGGATAAATAAAGACAGGTAAGTGGTGTAATATAACCAGATTAGTGAAATCTAAAAGCAGCCTGGTAAGAAGACCAACCTCACCATGCAAAGAGGTCCAAAAATCTCAAACTGTGAGATTTAACTTAATAAGCGGTGGTGGTGGGGCATAGACTTACCACACCAATTTATAAGCAGAGAGACCACCTTCTGGGTGGAATCTGAGGGTAAATAATGAGGGTAAAAAATGTGATATAGTGTGAGGGGATTGTGCATAAAGTGACATTAAAACATGCAGCTTATTAAAGCGCATGACCTACCTCATCAGGATAAATTAGAGAAGGGAAGGAAAGAATCCACCAACTCAATTGGAATCTGGGGGATACAGATCAAGTTAAATGGATGAACTCCTTAATTGGTGCAAAGAAGTAGGAACACGCATCTTTCAGGCAGCTTTCAGCATGTGACATACCTTGGTGAATTGATCAGGTACAAATCGGGATGTAGATTTTAGAATCTTCTCAATAGATATCTAAAAGAAGAATGCAGACTAGTTTAAAAGTTTGTAATTTAAAAAGTAAGGGAAAAAATGAGCAGGGGGCCAGCGGCAGCTGCCTACCTTCAATTCGATAGCACAATGAACGTGACTCCTGTGGGATGCGGAGAGGTCATGTCTGTGCAGGGCCTCCGGTATTTGTGAGGAGCGCACGTAGCCTGAGCGTCAGCTGCTGCCCCGTGCACACACGGAGGCAGCAGGTAAGTGTCACCTAATTGAGCTGTCATCCAGCTATAATCTGTGTCCGCGGAGAGGTTTCAGACCGCGCGTCTGTCTGAACTTATAGGGGGATATTCTCAAGAACGTGTGATAACTACTGCAAAATTAGTCTAACGCAACTCTTCACATCGCAGCCCATCGCGGGAAAACAACTCCGTGTTAACGTGGAATTCACAACACGGTGGCCCCATGTGATAGTCCAACGATAACGCGTCAAATGAACGTGTTAAAACCAACGCGACGCAGAAAAAAACGCAAAACACAAACGCGAAAATAGTAGCGATGAGGCCAATCGTGATACCAAAATCAGCGATAACCAGTGAGAGGCCTGCAATTGAAATGAATGAAATGAAATGAAAAATGTTTTTATATAGCGCATGGCTACCCGGAAGCATCCCAGCGCTGCGGAAGTGACTAGAAGGCAGATGTAATTACGGGAATTGCCAAGTCTTCAGATGTTTACGGAATACCAAATGGTTGGTTTCCTTGCGGATCGTGAGAGGGAGGGAGTTCCAAAGTTTGGAGGCGTTATAGGAAAAAAGGCGGCCACCTGTTTGTGCCTTCTTTATTTTTGGGGTGTCAGCCAGGGAGAGATCATCAGAGCGTAATTTTCTATTGGCTTTATACGGTTTGATCAGGTTTTTTATAATAGGAGGCCCCTTGCCCTGGAGGATTTTGTGCGTAATGCAAAGGGCTTTAAAATGAATTCTTTCCTGTATTGGGAGCCAGTGTAATGATCTTAACGCAGGCTTGGCCGAACACCGATTTTTTGTGCCTGTGAGAAGTCTTGCTGCCGAATTCTGAACCACCTGTAGCTTAGTGATGACTGATTTAGGAGCCCCCAAATAGAGGGCATTGCTGTAGTCCAATCTAGATAGGATGAGCGCCTGGATCAAAAGCTTTCTAGAGGGGCAGGGTAGGAGAGGCAGTATTTTCCGCGTGGTTCGGAGCAGACCATAACAAACAGCGGCGGTTTTCCTTGCTTGGGTTCTAAAAGTGAGGTCCTGGTCAAGCCAGATACCCAAGCTCTTTATCTCTTTTTTTGGCAAAGGAGCTGGTCCCATACAGGTCGGCCACCACGTGTTGGGGTTAAATATTGATTGATCACCCAGCAGTAAGAGCTTCGTTTTTTCGCCGTTAAGTTTGAGGTGTGCTCTGTTCATCCAACAAGTAACTTCTTTGAGTCAGGCACACAGATCCACCAGGGACTGTTCCACATGATTCAATGATACAATTAATTGGGTGTCATCTGCGTAAGTAACCATTTTAATTCCAAATGGGGTTACAATTTCTGCCAATGGGGACATGTACACATTGAAAAGTGTAGGGCTAAGGGATGAGCCCTGGGGAACCCCACAGTAGAGTGGTACTGGTTGGGACCGGATGTTACCTTCGAATACCTGAAAAGTTCTCTTTTCCAGGAATGATTTCAGCCAGGATAAGGCCGAGCCTGTCACTCCTAGTTTTTTAAGGCGGTGTACCAAAGTAAAATGGTTCACCGTATCAAATGCTGCACTTAAGTCCAGGAGGATAATGGCAGCAGATCCCCCGGAGTCAAGAATTTTTCTAGTCTCCTCCACTACCGCTATCAGTGCAGTCTCCGTGCCCTGGCCAGGGCGGAAACCCGTCTGAGAAGAGTGGAGAAGTCCAGAAGACTCGAGGTGAGCGGAGAGTTGGCGATTTACATATTTTTCTGCAACCTTGCTAATTCCAGGTAATAGGGAGATGGGGCGATAATTGCTCATCTCTGTGGGGTCTAGGTGAGGTTTTTTTAATAATGCCCTTACCATGGCCTTTTTCCAGTCCAGGGGGACTATACCCAGTGTTAGGGAGGCATTGATTAGATTAGTAATGGGGGAGTTGATGATGGGAGTTACTGACTTCAGGATGTTAAACGGGGCCGGGTCGAGTGGAGAACCGCTCTTGATCGAGTCTAGGATAGGGGAAAGTAGTTCCTCTGTCAGAGGAGCATATGATTTTAAGCAATGAGCACTATTCTGAGGTTCTGAATTATGAGGCTCGGGACAGTGCTCATTGTTATTAGGTGGAAGGTATTTTAGAATATTTAGAATTTTGGTGGAGAAGAATTCTGCCAATTCGTCGCATCGGTGGCCGGAGGGATCAGGGGCTGTGGGAGGGTCGGGGGCTTTCAAGAGTTTTTTGACAATACGGAATGTTTCTCTGGAGGAATTAGAGGAGGATTGGATTTTTTCCTCATAATAGGCAGCCTGAGTTGTTTTTAATGCCACTTTATAGGATATAATGGATGATCTATATTCAGCTTTTTTCTCACTGGCAAAATCTTTCCTCCATGCTCTTTCTAGTCTTTTACATTGTTGTTTTAGTTTACGAAGTTCCGAGGTAAACCAAGGGGATTTGTTCGGTCCACTTTTTGAAAGGATTTTTTTAGGTAATACTGTATCTAATGCATTCTCGATCCATAGGGAGAATTTTCTGTCTGCTACTGAGGGGTCGGAATCATAAGTGGGTTTGATTGATTCAAGTACACAAGTCCAGTCCTCCATGTTCAGTTTAGACCATGGCCGGGCTTGGATGCGTAAAGCTGGTGTGTGGGGGTCAGTGGTGAGTGGATACCAAAGAAACAGAACTAAAAAATGGTCTGACCAAGGGACGGGAATAGGTTCCCTTCCTTTTAGTTCTGTTATATTTGAAAAAATAGGGTCAGGAAGATGACCTTTCATGTGTGTAGCTTGATGGGTCTTTAAGTGGAGTTGGTAAGCTGCGAGATCAAAAGTTAATTCGTTGGCCACTTTGTCCAATGGATTATCAAAGTGAAGATTTAAATCTCCAAGAAGGTTAAAATTGGATGAGACACTGGCCAGAGAGAAGACTGTTTCTAATAGCGAACTGCAGAATTGTCCCTGTGCTCCTGGGGGGCGGTATAGGAGGATGCCAACAAAAGAGCTTACGGGGGTGAATTCAATGGAGAAGTGAACGTTTTCACAATCTAGGAGAGGACTATCCAGGATGCGGCAAATTAGGTGGTCTTTATATATAATTGCTATCCCACCACCCTTGCCACTTGTTCTATCAAGACGCTGAATCAAGTAGCCAGGGGGGAGAGCCTGCACCACATCAGGGTCTGAGCTTGGAGATAGCCAGGTCTCTGTAAGGAACAGAACATCCAGTTCTGTATCCTGTAGGAGCATGGAAATGTCCAATGTGTGTTTTGGTAAGGATCTGCAGTTCAGGAGAGCCATATTGAACAAATTCCCTGCCACGTGCTTGTTTATCCTTGACGGAAGTTCATATGGGCAGTGGGTGCATTTGTCTTGTAGTTTCTCAATAGAGATGGAATGGGAGCATAATTGCTTTGGGGTTTGCCTTATGTGAAGTAATTTTTCCCTGGAGTATTGGAGGGAGACTGAAGGCGAAGGTACAGGGGGTTCGGGCCCTGTGCCCGGTCTTGCGCGGATGAGCGCAGACGGGCTTGCCTTTGGCGCGCCTTTTGGCGCGCCAGCGGCGCGCGTCCGCTGCGCGTCGAGGCGGGCATCGGGTTTTATGGAGGCGATTTAATAGCTAGACCACTAACCGTCCCTGTTGCAGTTGAAGCACTTCCGGTCTGCGTCAGCTTTCCCTCCACTCAATCGGAACAATCCGTGGTGGACCGGGGAAGACGCAGACCTGGTGCAAGTGTAAGATACAGTAATCGGTAGGTGAGTATTAAAACCAGCATACGATAGATTTAAAACGAAGACGACGTTAAAAACAGTTAGGAGTGGTACGATTCCCACGCGTCATGGGGGAAAATGCCCAATAAAAGCAGAGTAAAAAAACGGTGAGATGACAATGTACGAGCACAACCCCACATCCGTGACGTAGAACAAATGAGAATCGTCCCGCATCAAATAGGCATCTCCCCACAGTCACAATGTACATTGACATGCAGTCTGCATGTAAACTGCGCAAATGCTGAAACATGCATGTAACAGACAGTGAAACCGCATCTCCCCCTCACATTGCAGACGGACAAGCAACCCCTCCTGCACACAGACGTGTCATGACCATGATCAATCAACTATGAAAGCGTGGACGAAAGTAGGGGCAGTGGCTCCCGCTTACGTACATGTTGCCGATGTTGTGGGACATGAGTCACAGGGGGCATCCCTGCATCATGGTGGTACACACCTGACCCCAAAAGGAGCCCTGTTGTCACCTGCAAGACACAAATGGCAGCCAAAATGGAATGAATGTGGACACATGTGAAACGCCGAAGAGTGGGATTCCCTACTAACTGCGACACACAGAACTGGCAGTTCGAATATGTGACACCCTAAACAGCCTCTCTGCACAGAGGGGACACACCCACCATACATGAACAAATCACAAAATTGACAGCAATACATGTCGCACTCACACTTGTCTGAGTGATGTGCCTGTACAGATGAGAGACATGCACTCAGGGATAGTGTCCTTCCAATGCATTTATTTGCACATGCTGTGCCTGTGGTCATTTTGTACTGTCCCATTACTGCCAAGGACTGCCACAATGTGACGTGCTCATGTGAAGAAATTGTCAATGATGTTGTTCCTTCGGGCTATTCCTGCTGCGGCTGCAGTGGGGAGTGGTCCACCTGCCTCATCTCCATCATCATCGTCCGGTGCATCTGGCACATGAATCCATGGTGCCTTGCTGCGTACACATATGTTGTGCAACACACAACATGCAACGACCATCTTGCATACGATGCCTGGGCTGTACAGGAGCCTTCCACCTGTGACGTCCAGGCACCTGAAACGAGACTTCAACACGCCAAATGTGCGTTCCACGATGCCCCTGGTGCGTTTGTGGGCCGCATTGTACTGCCTCTGGGCCTGTGTGTTCGGAGGGGTGTCATCATCCAAGCGCAGAGTGCATATCCTTGGTCACCTGTGACAGTGCAGAGAGACATGAGTCAATAGTCTGTTCGACATGAGGTGTTGGCGGGCTCACTGGTTCATTGGTGTGTGTTATGTGTGACTTTGTGATTCCTGCATGACATGTACTGCTTGTTGCAAATGAGCAACATCAATGTGTATTACGTAGCCTCAATGCCGCTCCTTCCTCCCCCCGAGCATGTTCACTACAGTGCGCAGCGCGGTTGCATCTCTTGCACCCCGACGGCACACTATTGTCATGCCTGTCTGCGCATGTTCACAAGCCTGACAATGACACAGTGATGTCGTGCGCTGAAGGTGGATGGACACGTGTGTGTAGGCCAATGGTAAGGACAGGGCAGACACAGATGTGGAGTTCATGCCTGGCTCAACCCGACATGCGGTCGAAGGTAGACCTCTGGCTTATGCTGCGGAAATAGGGACACACACAACAGTTGGCATGTCTGATCCCTGACCCCGAGCGGGCCTGCACACCCTCATTTACCCCTCGGCCGAGCCCGTACTCCGGGTGCATGCTACATGGCAACATTGAATATTGCGTGACATGAGGCGCCAACACTACACCTGAGACACACGCATTAGTTACTTCCCTGGCAAGGCCTAAACTTAACCACGCCCAGAGCCACGTGTTGAATGACCACACCCCTACGCCATACTGTCTTACGCAGGTCCACTCCCTCACCCTCACAGGGGGGTCCGACACAGCTACATGTCCCAGGTCTACCCCACTGCCTGAGGTGACAAGGTTGTGCCCGCTGTACACAGCACAACGTAATGTGGCATGGCCCGGTGCCCTCATGCATACATAATGACCACACGGACACACTGAGATTATCCGTGGAACTGGCTACGGGCACGTGCGCCCGGCACCTTTTATTGCCAGGGTCACACGTCCAGTGACGCCTGTGCTGGATGGGTGTTGGGTAGTGTAAGCCACCCCTCAGGGGTTGGTTGGTGCTGGCAACAACTACAACAGTGATCAGACAATCAGAAGTGCAAAGTACAAACAGCAAGGTTCCATGACTTGAGCGGTACAGAGTTGGTGGCCCCGGATGCACAGCGGCCGGCACAGGCACACCGCCACGGGACGGTGACTTGCGATGCACTGAGGTAGGGCCACGAGAGCTGAGCGGGCCCACGTTGATGTCCACGGAGAGTGTCGCAGAGTGTTACGGGGGACAGTGGAAGGTGTCCATCCAGGGCATGATGCAGAGGGCAGAAGCAAGCAGAAACAGGCAATATGGAGGAGTTGAATGCTACACTCTCCTTTTTTCCACGATGTCAGTATCAGCTACATGATGATGAAGACAACCCCCAGGCCATAGACTCAGATGCCACCAGAGTTCAACCAGAGAGTGTCCATGACTCCCGTGGCACAGAGTCAGTGGCACCAGAGCCAGAAGGGGATGCAGTCTGCGATGAGGCCTGTACAATGATATGAAGTCTGCAATGAACAAATCAAGACTCAGTTCCAATTGTGTGTCCTACTCGACCGTAGTGGGTGCCGGAGGAAGCGGTCAGCGCGGGGCAACCGCTGTGCAGCCAGCTTCTCCTGGATCTCTAACACACGGCGTTGAAATGGCATGTGGAGAAGATTCCTGGTTGACGGAGGTGGAGGCACCAGAGCTGAGCGGGTGTTTAGCCAGCGACGATGCCATGTCCTGCCTGTTACGGACTGTATTGGATTGGTGTGAGGCCTGCTGGACTGCAGTGTAGGCCGGAGGCAGCGGTCAGCAAGGGCCCACAGACACGTGTGGTCGGAATGCTATGCACAGAGTTTGTGGCACCACATCGAAGGGAGTGTATTAATTTAAACTCTGCATTAACATGTGTACTCTGCCATTGTGTAATCAAGACTCAGTTCCAAATGTGTGACCTACTTGTCCGCTGTGTATGCCGGTGGAGTACGTCAACAACAAAGGAGTACTGCGAGCCTTGCCCGCGAAGGCTGTGATGGTCTGAGGAGGCTGCCAAGGTCGAGGGCCTCTGGCTTGGTGCGAGCACCGGCACGTGGTGGGCCCTCTTGGAGACATGCAGGTGTCAACAGGTGAGCAGTGAGGCCTGGATGCGCAGGGGCGGACGTGACTGGTTCGGGGACCAGCGGCCCGGGCTGCGGCAGGTGCACAGGATCGCAGGCCACACCGCTCACGGCGACGGCGTCGGCCTCATGGCGGGGTGGGAGGCGCCACCCTGGCAGACACGTTGGGCATTCCGGAACAGAACGCCCAGAGCTACGTGCTTTTTATTCACACCCCTACGCTGGCCTGGCGTACGCCGGGCCAGCCCACTCCGCACACGCTTACAGGGGGGGACATCACAAGCTACATTTCCGAGACCTTCCCCACTGGCTGGGGTGACATGGTTGCATCCACTGTCCACAACACTACCACCACCAGCAGTATATGTCGACATGGATATGTCTGTGATCTGCATACTGCAGTCTGTCCAGCACTTCCACGCCACACTTGGCATTGTGTGCATTCTCATTCATGGGTCACTTGCCTCCTTCGCACATGCCTGGTTCCCACCTCTCCCCACATACTGCTATTGTGTGGCTGAGGTGCCATGCAGTTGATGGCTCATGTACATGGCTAGCCCAGGTTTCCGCAGTACGTTGTGCTGTCGTGTATGGTGGGTGGGCATGTTGTATGTGTGTTTGTAACGTGTGCATTCCCAGGGTTGTGAGTTGCATGATTGTGGAGTTGAGGTGTGTGGTGTGTTCATTTGGTGCTTACCAAGGAGCACTGCATTTCCGTAGGTGCCATCCTGGAAGCGCCGGTTGATGATGGACTGTCGGAAGATGTATGAATCATGCACACTGCCTGGGTAGTTGGCGACGACATTGGTGAAGAGTCCCCGGTGGTCCACTATTGCCTGCACATTGATGGAATGCGTGTGCTTTCTGTTGCGGTAATTGTGTGCAGTGTCGGCAGGGGGCACAAGTAGGACATGTGTGCAGTCAATTGCCCCCAACACGTGCGGGAAGCCTGCTATGGCGTAGAAGCCTTGCTTGGTCTCCAGCTGTTCCTGCGCAGTGTGGGGGAAGTATAGGTACTGGGGTACCAAGCTGATGATGGCATCCAGGACAGGTTTGAGGAACTTGGATAGGGCTGGCTGTGAGACTCCTCCGACTGTGGCGGTTGTTAGTTGGAATGTCCCTGAGGCCAACAGGTGCAGCACGGCCAGCAGCTTTGTCTGAGGTGGGATGTTGGTTGTCCGCTGTGTTGGTACCGTCAGCCTGTGGGCAATGATGGTCAGGAGGCGGAGGATGGTTGTCCTTTTGAGTCTGTAGTGGGCAATGACATTCTCTGGTGTCAAGTCTGTGAGGCTGGTGCGTTTCCTGAAGGTCCGCTCTCTTTGTCTGCGCTGCCTCCGTGGTGGTCCGGGGGGTGGGGCAGGGGGGGATCCTGGGGGGGTGGCGGACCTGGGTGTGGTGGTGGCGGTGGGTGTTGTGGCCCTTTTGGGGGTCCGAGCTGCATGATGAGTAGCTCCATGGCATCTGTTGTTCTTCAGGTGTGGCTGTGGGCTGGGCTCTCTTTTCTGGTGCAGATTGTCGTCCGACTTTGCACCAGGTCAGAGCAGGTGTTAATTTCCGGCGGCTAATGCGCCATATCGCCTGTTTCGTGTTCTCATCGCCGATCTGGCTGGTCGTTGGGAATGTTGCGTTGTTGTGTTGTCGCGGATTTTTGTTCGGAAACGCCTACTCTGCATCTCATTAGTGATAGTTGCCGGGCTCATCTGTGGCGATGTTTTTTGCGGCTGCTATCGCAGCAAAACTGGTGATATCGGCTGTTTGCACCAGCTTGTGAATGGGGCGATGAATTTATCGCGACTTTGGCTGCGATAATGTGCCGTTAACTCGGCAATAGATCCTTGAGAATATGCCCCATAGTTTCGAACCGCCGGCTTGCATCGAGAGGCACGTCTTTCTGGAAACAGGCGACTTGCTGGAAAAACTTCTTAACAAAGTGAAAGAAGCCGGCTAGTGCTTAGTTGTAAATCAAACGAAGCCCATTAAAACTGGAATTATCCACTGCACAATTTTAAAATGTTTAAGTTCCTTTGCGCAGCCCAGAGAATATCCAAGCAATGAAAATAATAAGTAATAAAGTGTACATTGTGAGGACATCACGGATTGTTACATTATAAAAATGCAGTTCAACACAGTACTGGACAGTGGATGAAACCGCTTCATGGCTGCAGTATTCCATAATCATATTTGTGAAGACATACATTCAATCCATTTGGCAGAACCAATTGTAGATTGGTTTACAGAACAGCAACCTATTGCACCGACCCAGCCTTCGAGGTGGCAGACAATCACTCAGGGACCGAGGGGACCTACAGAGGCGAGGCATCACTAATAATCAAGATGGTGAAAACAGGACTCCTTGGACACTGAGGCCTCCACAGAGGCTGGGGGGGACATCGAAAGCAGAGCGAAGCTGATGAGTCGCAGACCCAGGAGACGCCCTTCAATGCCACCTCTGATTAACAAAGACTGACAACCTGGCTGGGGCCCTAAGATAGTGGAAGGCTCATCCGTTGGCTGCACTGCACAACAAAATATTGTACTCTAGCAACGTTGTATCCTACTCATGTACTTTCTAAAAATCACTCCTCATGCAGAGCAGGGGATGGGTTAATTGTCTTTACCACCTTATTACACACATACAGAGATTGTTCTGCTTTTTTTTAATTGACCTTTTTTATCCTTTTGTATTTTACATTCATACAAACATGTACAGTAACTTCCCCATATGGTAAATATATCTTATCCAATACCAGAGGAGACCGTTTGTAAACATGCGTCACAGAAAGACAGCCATGGGAGAGATTCAAAAACTAAAGGGGTTGACCACTGCTATCTGATTACAAGGCACAACATAGGGGATCGTTAATACAGCTGTTGGCATCCAGTACAATATAATAGGAGCAGCCGGGCATGTTCCTGCAGTTCAATCTAGTCCTAGAGTCTCTAGGGAAAACAAGTAGCCTTTAAATGGTTTCCAAATGTCTTTGGGCCATCCTGTATAGGTTTGCAGCATAGTGTAATCTTCACATGTAGTGTCACAGTATGTGAGGCTATTCAACCATGCGTAGACACTTGGACTATGTTTAGTGCCCAATGCAGTGCAATTTCATGTTTCGCCAGCAGCAATGCTATAGAAGTGAATCTGCGGACCCTTTTTGGGATATCGTGCCCATATCACAACAGGGACATAAAGGGTTCTGGTGAAATTTCTACCTCTACCATTATTGAACCTGAAAAAAACTTCCAGCCAATATTCCCCTGGCTTTTGGGGTACGGGTGGGTCAGCATGGTACCAATGATGGGCAACTGAGCAGCAAAAAAATACAGCTGAAAATCAGGCACTCCAAACCCCCCTCTGTCATAAGAAAGTCCTAGCGTACAGCATTGTACTCGGGTCCTACAGCCGGCCCAAACCAATTACAACTAGAGGCTATATAGGGTGTCGAAAAAGCTATTGGTAAGGGGGATGGGTATGTTTATGTTTAAGAGCAGAGCGTAGCCAGCAGTCAATTTGTGTGGTCAGCTTCTCTATGGCCGTGTCATAGTGCACCTGCTCCTTATCGCGGTGCAAGATAATGCCCAAAAACTTCACTGGCCCGTCGCATCAAGTGAGAGGATATCCACAGGCCACTGTGGTGGTGGCATCTGTGAGGGGTAACAACTCAGACATGGACCAATTGATATGAAGGCCAGAGTACCTGCCAAAGTGGACAATCTTCCATACAATAGGGACTAAGGGGCTGATTACGATGGCGGGTGGACTTGGTCCGCCCGCCATCGTAGCAGTGTTTGGGACCGTTCGCCATGCATGCGGCGGTCCCGCATACCTGATTAGGATGGGACTGCCACCGCTGCGGTCAGATTCCGCACCGTTAACATTGCGGCGGTGGCTGCTGACAGCAGCACTGCCGCGATGTCAAAAAGGGCATGTTGTGCATTTCACTGCACAACGTGGCAGGCACTACACTGTGTCTGCCACATGGTGCAGTGAAATGCAGGGGGTACCATGGGTACCCCCTCAGTGCACCCACACCTCCCCCAACACAAGGGGGGCCCACAACGGGCCCCCGGAAACATTCCCCGCCAGCCTTTCAATGGCGGTTCAACCGCCATGGAAAGGCTGGCTTCCGCCACCATCATAATTCTGCGGAGGGAGCCTGCTAGGCTCCGCCACCATTTTAGGCATGCTGACCGCTCTGCCAGGCAATCATAACGATTGCCTGTGGTGGTTCCGTGGCGGACGGGCTTTGCCTCCGCCGCGGTCACGGTCTGGATCCCACCGCCATTGTAATATGGCGGTCGGAGAATCACGGTCCGCAGGGCTTGCGGACCTCACTGCCGGCCCGGCGGTGGCGATCGTTCCGCCATCGTAATCAGCCCCTAAGTTCTCAGCCGGGTGTCATATGAACAACAAAATGTTGTCTGCATAGAAAAAGAGGAGTAAGGTGCCAGGGGAAAATTGCAGGATGCGATGCAGGTGTCTCTCTTGTAGATGATGAACCAAAGTTTCCATGGCTGTGATGAATAGAATTGGAAACAGGGGGCACACTTGTCTATTACCCCTGGTTATGGTGAAGGTTTCTGAAAGAGATCTGGCAACACGTAGCTTGGCAACTGTATTGGAGTATAATGAGTGCAATGAATGGGAGGCCCAGTTTGCATAGTGTTGCGTGTAGGAAGGGCCACTCCAAAGGGTCAAATGCCTTCTCGGCATCCAACAAGCTATTTGCCCCATGGACACTCGTCAAGATCCTGTTCAATGCAGAGAATACCATGTGCAGATTCAAGGACTTGGAGTGATGAGGAACAAGGCCAGTTTGTGCAAAATAATCTGGTCCATCAGTAATGTCAACCGAGTCACAGTATTTTGTTGTCAAAATTGCGTAATGGCAGGGGGCAGTAAGATGTGCAGTGTTGTGGGTATTTACCTGGCTTCAGTAGTAGGGTAATCACTGCTTCCGTCATTGAGGGGCAAAAGAGTATCATCTAGTAGGGTTGTCCAGCGATGTAACTGAGGCCCATATGGGCGCTGTGTGTCTGGGTGGTCCATATCATGCTGTCATACTCAATGCGGGCTAGGTGATAACGAATATCCTGCAGCACCCCAGAGTTTTGGGCGATGCAGACACTTCGTATATATGCCTTGAAGGCATCCCATAGCATAGCCTGGTGTTCCATGGTACTGACATTTAAGTACTCCACTAGTTGCCCGAAGCTCAGAACGGAACACCTCATCATCCAAGGCAGTGTCTGGGAATTGCCAGTGGAGCTCCAGACTCCGCCCGAATGGTACCTCCAGGACAAAGAGCACTGGTGAATGATCTAACAGTGTGCGATGAAGATGAGGCCTGCGCTGAAATGAATCAGTAGTAGATGCATGTCCATACATCCATACATCGTGGGGTGCAGATAAAAATTTGCATCCAGGGGTGGTAGCCTGCATCAGACACCAAGCGTCTTTCTGGAGATAGGTGTCAGTGATATCCCTGAGGACCCACAGAGAGCGTGGGTTCTGTGGCAGTAGAGTTCAGCTGGGGTCTAGTATCATTCTAAGGTCCCCCCAGGAGTATGATGTCAGCATCTGCATGGCCCAGTACGGATGATCATCTCCATGGCCCAGTACAGATTATAGCTCTTGGAAGAAGTCCAGGGTATCTACATTTGGGGCATACACATTAACCAGAAGCATGCGATGGACGGTCAGGGTGCCTGCCACTATAATGTATCTCCTATCCTCATCTATAACGCTAGCAGTGTGGTGGAAGAGGATGCTTTTGTATATGAGTGTGCAGACCCCACAAGAATAAGTACAGTAACTAGAGAAGTATATGCTAGGACTTTAAGTCGATGCAAATGTGGGAGAAGATTCTGTGAGCAAGTGTGTCTCCTGCAGGAATGCAATCTATATATCATGCCTGGCCAGGCAAAACAGCACTTCTTACCTTTGTGAGGGTTATAAAGGCCTCTTACATTCTAGGATAAGAATGTGAGTTTAGCAATGAGGTCCCGCCCCAATCGTGAAACTGTCATCTAATAGTGGGTGTGTGTATAGGTGTACATGTAAATCTGTGAAGCAAGGTCTTCTCAGCATAACACGATCAGTGAATATAAACAAACGCTGCAACACTATCCAAATCCATCTCCCCACCCACACTAGGTACCATCCTACCCACAAGTAACATCAAAGAAAATAATAACCCCAACAGTTTCCAATCCGAAAGGTGGGCAATGCTTCGACTAGCCAACCCCAATGTGGAAGCAAATATAGAAGAGATAGCTTAGGCTGTGGGCATGAAGTTGGTGCAAGAGGATTTTGTTCAGACAAATGAGCATAGGTTAAGTTCCAATTAGTAGCGGAGGAGTGGACAGAGAAGTGACCAAAGCAGGCTATTTCCGGGGTGTACAGCATGACGTGTAGGTGAGTCATTTGAGAAGAGGTCCATGTTAGTTGATGCATGGCAGTCCAGTGGTGTGTACTCCAGAGTGTTGTGACGAGAAGACGAGTGCTACTTACCATATTGTGTGCTAAAGGCCATGGCATTGGCAAGGGTGTCAAAAAGGGGGACTTTCCCATTGAAAGGCGCACCGGGTATAGCATTCCATATGTTAAGCCATGCTTCCATAATTTGGCTTTGACATCAGCAAAGTTGCATCTTGCATCCTATACCGTCATGGTGTGATCAGGGAAAAATGATATGGCAGAACCCTGGTAATGTATTGGGGCTTTTTAATGTTCCAGGTGAAGGACCATGTCCCAGTATCGAAAGATCTGGTGGAGAGCAATAATAGGACATGGTGGGGTGCCCGGCTGTAGGCACGGGCCTGGGGATCGATACACCCTTTCTTGGGCCAACGTAGGTGTGAAGCTTTTGCGGTCAATGAGTTCTGTGAATAGCCAATCCACAAACTAGTCTGGTCTGCCCATATTAGTGGATTCCGTGATACCAATAATGTGAATATTATTGCTGTGGCATCTTACCTCCAAATCTTCATTTTTGACTGCCACTGCTTTGAGGAGGTGTTCCAATATTTCCAACCGCTTGGCTATGGTCATGGTGCCATCTTCTAGGCACAATATATTCTCCTCTGCATTGTCCAATCTAACGTTCTGCCAATCCAATCATGTCCCCATGTAGTCATCCTGCTAGTGAGTGTATCGAACCGGGCATTTATGGTGTGGAAACCTGCACAGAGATCTCCCATGCTGGCAACCATCCCGGTCAGTTGTCCTGATTCTGTAGAACCAGTTGCTCCCGCCGCCATTTCAGATGGACTGTCCAGCCATCCCACCTTCTTGTAATGTTCATAAGGGAGTTTTCTCTGTTTGGCGTCTCCAGTATGGGAATTTCCCAGTCTTTTTCTGCTGTCACAGTTACCTGCACCCACAAAATCACATTCCATGAATCCAACAATATCACTCATATGTTAATTTTTGTAAAAAGAAAAAGATTAATTCTTAGGTGACCTACAGGAACTGTGTGGATCTTGTTCTCTTTTTCTGTCCTTAAATAAGATAGGATTGTCAGCAGGTATTGTGACCCAAGGGGCGACTGAATAGAAACTCTATGGTGAGGATCCTGACAGACCATCAGGTATCAATTCCAATTATAGCTTCCTATGTAAAGTATATTTTAAATGGTCTTTTAAATATAACTTAAAACAGATGCTTCTGTGGACACAGTGCAAGCTCAAGCTCTGGTTAATGGAAGATTGATATGGTAATGAAGTGAGGATGAGCAGATGAGGCATAAAACACAGTCTGCGAAAGAGAATGATGAATGGCATTAATTTTTATTCCTCAATACATGGGTGAAGTTTAGAGATGCAAGAAGGCAAAATATATTACCTGTTACAAGGGCCCACAATTGTAGTTAATCCATCTTATTCACACAAACCCAGTAGCATTTTACACAGATGAATTCACTTTGGTCAACACATACTGCCATTTCCATTTCATACAGAAAAGAGAAATGTGCAACGCTTGAACTAATTTCAACCACTGGTAATTACTTGGGATGCATCCCAGTCCATAGTTATTTTGCCCACAATGCCAACTCAGGGGGTCATTACGATGGCGGAAGGACCGCCAGCCATGCGGTGGTGGTCCTTCCGCCATCGGACCGCAAATTTCCCTCTGCCACATTACGATAGCGGGGGGATCGAGACTGCGACCGTGGCGGACGGAAAGACCGTCCACCACGGAACCACCACAGGCAATCGGACCGATTGCCTGGCGGAGCGGTCTGCATGCATAAAATGGTGGCGGTGCCTAGCAGGCACCGTCCACCATATTATGATGCATGCTGTGAGCCAGCCTTTCCACGACGGCAACACCGTCATGAAAAGGCTGGTGGAGATCCTGTTCTGGGGCCCGTTGCAGGCCCCCAATGGGGGGGTGCATGTGCACTGGGAGGTACTCATGGTACCCCCCTACATTTCAGTGCACTAAGTGGCAGGCACCGTGTGGTGCCTGCCACGTAGTGCACTGTAATGCACAACATGCATTTTCAACATGCAAGATGCGACCGCCATGGTGGCAGTCGCATCCTAATGTGGTGTGCGGAACCACCGCATGTATTGCGGACGGTCCCGGTCACCACCACGATGGGAGTCTGTCCGCCATCGTAATCGGCCCCTCAGTTTGGATTCAGCCTTTTACAAATCAGCCTCAGTCTCTAATAGGATTTTTGCTGTTTTGGTCTTGTTTTATGCATTAAAAATCTACTCTATATTTCTAAATATGTTGTGGGTTCCATTTGTGGTGTGTTGTCAATGTTTTACTGGCTGAAATGTTGCACAAATGCTTTCCACATTGCCTCTACGTTAAGCCTGACTGCTGCGTGCCAAGCTACCAAGGGGGTGAGCACAGGTTAATTTGGGGTTGGGTTGTGCATTACCCTTACAAGGATTGTGGTTGCTGCTTGAACGGGGCTTTCACCCCACTCAACCAACAATACAATTTCTTACAGCAGAGCAGTGAGTTTTTCTATGAGTCCACCAGACCCAAATATAAAGCTGTTGCAATTTCTTGAAGCTCACACAGTACAAGGTCCATAGTAAGATTAAAGAATAGTGGGGATAATGAGTCATCTTGTTCAACCTCAGATTTCATTGTTATTTATGATTTCATTTTTTTACATTGAAGTGCGTTACTGTGGGTTCATACAGGTCTTATGTTTGGTCTCGAATACATGACAGAATTCCTTGCATGTCCGGACTCCACATAGGAGCTGATTATGAGTTACATTGTACTATTATGGCATTTATCTGATATGCAAATGTATAAATTCTTATGCTGTAATCCACGTGATCATTGTACAAACAGAAGTTAAACACCAGAGATTGGTGAATTGCCATGTGAAACCAGAATAACCTGTTACAAAAAGTCCTCAAGGTTTAATGCATACATTTACTATCCGCTCTGAGCAGTTGGTAAATGTATATTTCAGCCCCTAAGTGGGATGAGGCGAAGGTACATATCAGAACCAGGGGAGTGAAAATGCAAAAAAATTGGGAAAAAAGGGTTGAATGCTACAGGCAAAGCCTCATGTGATGTTGTCTAGTGTTCACAGACATAATATTGACACTACAAATATCGACCTACAAAATTATCGTCACACAAATATCGACAGCAAAAATATCCCCATCCTATATTTAATTAAATAAACACACAAATATCAATGTCAAAACATCGTCATAAAAACATTGAACTAACTAGTATCAAACACACAAATCTCAAACTAAAATATATAATCGACATTAAATAAATATAGCATATAACAAAAAAATCCCCCACAACTATAAAAATTTAACATATACAATATAAATACCAATATAAAAAAATAATTCCCACACATATACAAATATATTATCTCTATATAAACCAAATTTCTACTTTTCTAAAACACCACTACATTTTTAAAAATCATATTACTCACCAAAAAAATAACTATTATGCATAAACCCCACAAATAATAAATACATATATTTCATACATTGTTAAAATTATTTCCACATAAAATAAATACTTTTATTCTATTCAATTAACATGTAAAATAAAATATACCTTTAAATAAACTTAATTAGCTTTTTCTAAATAAGCACATAACTGTCAAACCAATTAAATTGACGCTAATAACCAATAAAACAAAACTACAAAACTACAAATAATAACCACCAGTAAACATCTATCACCAATTAAATAAACACTATAAAAGTCAGAAGAAATGACATACAAACTAATATTAAAACTGCAAATACTCGAGAAGGCTGAAACTCTGCCAGATTGCTACAACTTTAAATATACACTTCAAACACCAATGTTGCAAATTAGGTATACTGCCTACTTCATTTAAAAACTATAAATTACATTCAATTGCAATATTAACAAAAATAAATGTTTTATTTCTATGCATTTTCTCTTCTCTACAGAGTTACCCAACTTCAATATAACTCTGAAGAAAAATAGAGAAAACCTACTATCATTCGTATACTGTAAAAACAAACTAATCCACAAGTTACAATTCTAAAACAACCCCTCCCACAGTCTTTTCCCCCTTAAACAACACTTTCAAACAAAATAGTTAAGCATTTGTTTTACATCAACAGGAAAATGCAACCACTGAAAACAAGAAAAAAAGAACAGAATAATTTTCAAAACTCAAAAAAACATAAACGCTGCGAGATATGTAAGTGTATTAAAAATTTAAAAAATGTAAATAATATATATTTAACATGTTCTACATATATACTCAAAATATAGTACAATATTAGAAAATTACAGAAGGTGCAAAATGTATCACTTCGCAAAAAGTTAAACTTTTACTATGCTATGTGGGGTACACATATAGCCAAGAAACATCTACTGCTCACAACAGCAATTGGAAATGCACAAAATATTATTCAAATTCTGTTATGGGAGGGCACCAACTATGGAAACAATGGTTATAAATGTTAAGGGTCATAACCACCCCCTAATGTGACTAAAATTGAAGTCAGAGATGTATTAGAAAATATTAAGGAAGCAAGTACGAGCTCCCAGAAACCCACAACTGAAATTCTTAAAGACATTTTGACCCACGTCCCACAGCATGTAGCTGGTCAGTTACCTGCCATTCTAACATTGAAACAATTAATTAGCAGAGCCATAAAGGCAACAGCTCATACCCCACTTGCCCCAAAAACATTAAGGGCTTACTTCTAATGTCGGTCGGAAAGCCTTTTACGGCTGGTTGGAGGCTTTCCTACCGACATTGTAGGTTTAAACTCCGCATGGTGCCTGCCACACGGTGCGGGGATATTTAGTGGGGTACCTCAGGTGTCCCTAGGCCTCATAGTGGAGGCTGGGGAGGGATGAGAGCCCTGCTAGGGGCCCAAAAGTCTGTTTCGTTTGCCTTCCTGTGGCAGTCAGACCAGCATAGAAACACAGACAAGAAAGGGACATCGTAACCCCTATGGCGATGCCTGAGCAGGCACTTCCCTTTATGTAGGGGATACATTCTGACCAGTGGGCCGATGGGCTCCTTTAGCCCGTTGGAACAGCAGTCCCTCCACCTGCTGCTTCGGACCGCCGCATTGTGATGCGTTAGTCGGGCCGCAGGAGCAGATGTCGGTCAGACCGCAACCAACAGCCGGTCGGTTGTGTTCCAACAGCCATCATATTGAGGCCCTTAGTGCCCTATTACGATGCTATTCGGATGAGCTCGTCTGACCGGCATTGTGTCGGAAACGGGACCGCCCAACAAGGAATTGTAGGTCGGCATTCCAAATTACGATGCAACTACCTTCACAGCAGTCATAAAGTGTATGTTTACTACTGCGGCTTGTGCTGCTGGATGCACCGTGTTGCAGTGGAGGCCGCAGAGGGATAGGGGCCCTGCTAGGGCCCCCAAAGTTGGTCAGACCGCCATCGAAAGGCAGACCAAAGGGACATCGTAATCCCTACGACGGTGCCTGAGCAGGCACTGGCGTTATGGTAGGGAATTCATTCCGACCGCTGGACCAACGGGCTCTCGGAACAGCAGTCGTCCTTCCCTCCGCCTGCTGCTTCCGATCACTGCATCATAATCCGTCAGTTAGATTACAGGAGCAAATGTCAGTTGGACAGCAACTTCGGCCGGTCGGTTGCGGTCCGACCAACATCGTATTAAGGCCCTAAGTGTTTAATATGCAACGAATAGCCATTTTGTATATGAAATAAAAAGATGATTAGCTTTAGCCAAAGTCTCCATAACTGAAGTAGCAAATCCCTATAACATTTTAATTGAAAGACCCTACTATCAAGCCAACGAAAATAAATTAACTCCCCTACTTGACTATTTTGAGGACATCTGGGTAGGAAAAGTACGCAGATCTGGAAGCAGACGCCAACCTAAATTCCACATTCCATGGTATATCCATGGTAGAACATACCCTAGCCCAATAAACAAAAACGAACACACAGTAGAAGGATGGCATAATGCCTCCAATCAACAATGGGAAGAAGTCAACCCACCCTACAACTTTAAAATATTAATATTATGTCAAAAATATGTATTTAACATGTCTTTATTATTTTACTTAAAACAAATATTTGTAACTTTAAAAAAAAAATATTACTAAATAAATATCCTTATTAAAAAGCACAAATAAATAAAGAAAATTTCCCACCCACTTTAAATAAATTAAAATGACACTGTTTTTCAGGTGAGAACCTTTATCCAAAGAGCAGTAACAGGATAGTAATCCTTCGAAATCCATTTTTTTTAAATTAACCCCCCCCCAAAATACAACTTTGCAAAAAGAAATACCCCAACATAATCCTCTGTAGAGTAGTACCATTAAAAACACGAAAAATAGATTAAAAAAAAGAAACGCTCCATGAATCCCGAAAAATGAAAGAAATGTAAAATAATTATTATAGGAACAAAACCACATGAAGAAAGAAAGAAAACATATCCCACCCACATATACATATACTTTAAATACTATATTTCACTTTAAAACACTTACAATGACTCAACACATACTCAATTAACCATAACTAATAACCTAAAACACTACATATCATTAGAAACTTCAAACACACTGCACTACGTAACAACATCAAAACTAACACAATGCATACCCTATACAGTACCTTACTCTCTCCCCCACTCTCAAATTACCTTAGAAATAGGTTAAAATAAACTTACCTTAACCGATGTGACGCTGCTTGAAACCGCGAGCTTCTCTCTTCAAAACAGTCCAAATAATAACAAATGTAGAATACAAAATCCACTTAGACCCCCAAAAAATGTCTGCCTAATTAAACTGGAAAAAATACTATTTCCCTTTCAACTCAAAGTAAAATGAAACTTTTATAAAAATTTATATATTTAAATTATTTAAAAATTTTGAAATATTAAAACATTTCAGTAATAATGTTTTGATAAAATTGTACAATATAAATAAATAATATTATAATATATGTAATATTTTTTACTGTATATCATAAATTCTTTTTTTGTTGCATTTAAAAAATATGTATACAAGTGAAGAAATGTTTCAGAAATAATGAAAATGACACAAAAGCCAGCAATATATCAATAAAAAATGCTTGAAATGTATTTTTTATTAATATGATTTACTCTAAAATATAATATTAAATAATAGTATAAAAATATATGATTATTTAATATATATATAAAAAATGTGACATACAAATACATACATTATAATTTATGGAACTGTTTCTAAAATATATATTTAATAATAAATATAATCTATAAAATTATTTAATATATATTAAAAAAATTGTTCCAAAAGACCTACAAAAAAATATACATTATAAAACATGTTAAAAATGAAATAAAAATGTATATCAACATACAAAATATTCAAAAAGATTTTTCTTCTCAACTTAAAATGTTTTTATATGTATATATACAAATAAACAATGTAATTCACAAAATGTAAATTAAATAATATTAAAATAATATTATTTAATAAATATTGTAAAAGATGTACTTTTTGAAAATAATAAATGTTTTTAATTTTTTTCAAAGCTGCACTTCTATATTCTTTATATAAAAAATGTACAATTGTTTTTTGTTAATAATGTAAAAATAAATAAAAATAAAGCTGTGGAATTAAATCAAAAACGTTTTCTATGTATTATGGGCCCAGTTTGGATGTCTAGCGGAGAGCCTCCTGAACTTTCCCTCCGACCACTGTATTTTGATTACGGTGGTCAGAGGAAACACTGCAATAGTAAATCCTTCAATGACGGTGGAGCCAGGCTCGGCTCCACCGCCAGGATCATGATGTCAGTTTCCGACAGCCTTTCCATGTCAGCCTTTCAGACATGGAAAGGCAGTCGGAAAGTGACATTGGGGGCCCCTAGCAGGGCCCTCTTCCACCCTGGCCCTCCGCTTAGGAGCCTGTGGAACACCTATGGTGCCCCCCTGAACATCCTTGCACTGTGTGGCAGGCAGCGTAAGGTGCCTGCCACACGGTGCAGGGATTTTTACAAACTCTCATTTCTCAATGAGAGGTTGTGCTGCAGGAGGTTTCCGTCTGCCACAAAAGATCCCTTAGAGAAATGGGAGTTTGCAACCACAACATTTGCGGTCGCATTGAAATCAGGTGTGCGAAACCACCGACCTATGGTCGGGCGGTTCCCTCACTGAAACGGTGTCATAGGCAACCCCGACCAACATCGCAATGAGGGCCTATATGTTTTAATAAATACATATTTTCTTTTCAATAAAATGCATTTACATACTACAAAAACCTGCACTACATTTTTATATGTGTGAAATAAAATGTACTTTCACAATTATGGGGCTGATTACTATGTCGTTCGGATCACAACCGACTGCCTGTTGTTTGCGATCAGACCGACATCTCTACATGCAGGCCGCATGCCATATTAAGATGCGGCGGGTGGAGGCATTGGAAGAAGGGACTGTCTGCAACACTTCCTTTGTTGGAACACACCATAATCCCCTAATGACAGCAGAGCCAGGCTCGGAAAGTGTCTTTGGGGCCCCTACAGGGCCCCCTTCCCTCCTGGTCCTCCGCAATCAGGCCTCAACATCCCATGTTTGCAATCCTCCATTCTACAATGGAAGCTTATGCTGCGGGCCAATTCTGCCCGCTGCACAAGATTCTATTTTAGAACAGATATTTCTGACAGCCCTATTGGAGGCCGCATGCAAGTCAGGCGGTCGGAACCACCGACCTAGGGCCCGGCCGTTCCAATCCACAACGGTGTAGGGCGGACTGACATCGTAATAAGCCCCTACATGTCTGTGTTAATTAAATAAAAATGCTGTAGACTAAAAATTCATAATTTACTATTCCCACTCCAATATAGCTTAAGTCAGGGAAGGAGGTGGACACTAAACATACATAATTTATTACTCCCACTCCAATATAGCTTAAGTCAGGGAAGGTGCTGGAAATCAAACATACATAATTTAGTATTCACACTCCAATATAACTTAAGTCACAGAAGGCGCTGGACACTAAAAATACTTAATTTACTATTCCCACTACAAAATAACTTAAATCAGGGACAGGAATTGAACAAAAACATACATAATTTACTAATCCAACTCCAAAATATTCCAATTCAATTACATCCAGAACACTAAACTCAAAAAATATACTATTCTCACTCCAAACATAAATCAAACCATAAAAATTGCTAAACATTATAAAACAAATACAATAATTTTACCCCCACAATATAAAACAAAGTTAAACTATTAAAATTAAATCAAAGCATTATCTTTCTAAATGTAAACACAGCATAACTTAAATAAAACACTATACAACAAGCTATAGTTTGTAAAATATATAAATAATGTGTTTTTTAATTTTTAGGAATAAATAACTTAAACAAGAAATGGTAACACAAAATTTAATATATACCAATTTTAAAACATTATTAAATAAACATTATGCACACCTTCTAACCACTACTTAAAATATTTCCATATTATTATTTTTTTAATTTCAAAACATTTAATTTATAATAATCCCTATTTTATTTCAAATGTATTTCAAATATAAAAATATATTTCATAACTTATAAAAGAGGGCCTCATTAGGATGACGACTTCCATCCCTCTGCCATCCATTCGGAATGGTGACCGCCCGCCTACAAGGTGGCGGTCCCACATGCAGCATTTCGACGCGACCACCAAAACGGCGGTCGCATAGCCTATTCATTGTATTGCGGCGGGTGCTGCGGTCTGCAGCACCCACCACAGTACAAAGAAATGACATGTTGCATATCCCTGAACTACGTGCCAGGCACCATGTGGTGCCTGCCATATGGTGCTGGGATATGTAGGGGGGGCACCATAGGTGCCGCCCAGGGCCCATGTCCGTGGCCCAGGGGATAAGGGGGCCTGCTACGGGCCCCCAACTCTGTTTCTACCTGCCTGGTCATGGCGGGTTGACCGCCGCTGAAAGGCAGGCAGAAAGAAATATAATTATCCCTACAGAGGTGCCTGGCATTCTGTGGATTGCGGGCAGTCAGACGGGCAGTCGGAATCATTCCTACAGTCGGAACCGTGGCAGTCGGTCTTTCCGACTGCCACCGTTCAAATCTAAGGGGCTGATTACGAGACTGGTGGTTGTAAGACTGCCAGACTCGCTGTGGCGGTGGTCCATCTGCTGCATTATGACTTCAAAAGTCGTTGCGGCAGAGGACCACCGGTTGCACCAGGGAACAGTTGTTTCCTGGCGGTGGCGGAACTGCACCACAATCTAAGATGCTCAGCAGGACTGCTGCAGTTTTACAAGTTCCGCAACCACCAGCCACAGTGGGAGCCCCGCCATGAAAAGGCTGGCAGAGGAGGAAAAAAGGGGGCCCTACAGGCCCCCCGTGTCCCCTCGCCTTTGGGTGATGTGGGCATGTTGTAGGATGTCGAGGATAAGTCTGGCTGCAGTGTTCTGGATGGTCTGGAGTTTGCGGAGGAGTTTTTTGTTGATTCCGGTGTAGAGAGCGCTTCCATAGTCCAGTCTACTGGTGATGAGTGCATGGGTGACGGTCTTCCTGAAGTCAGGGGGGATCCACTTGAAGGTCTTGCGCAGTATGCGGAGGGTGTTGAAGCATTTGGAGGACACAGTGTTGATCTGGTGGTTAATGGTGAGTGAAGAGTCGAATATGATGCTGAGGTGGCATGTTTGGTCCATTGGGGTGGGTTGGTTTCCAAGGGCGGGGGGCCACCAGGTGTTGCCCCATGCAGAGGGGGTGGATCCGAGGATGAGGACTTCTTTTTTCTCTGAGTTGAGCTTCAAGCAGCGGTTGCACATCAAGGTTGCGACGTCTTTCATCTCTTCTTGGAAATTGCGCATGGTGATGTTGGGTTTCTTGTTAAGAGAGAGGATGAGCTGGGTGTCATCGGCATAGGAGATGATGTTGAGTCCGTGGTTTCTGACGATGGTTGCAAGGGGGGCCATGTAGATGTTGAAGAGTGTGGGGCTGAGGGAGGATCCTTGGGGTACTCTGCATCTGATCTCTGTTGGTTCTGAGAGGAAGGGCGGAACTCTTATTCTCTTTGTTCTACCTGAGAGGAAATATTGTATCCAGTCTAAGGCTGTTCCTTTGATGCTGGCGTCGTTGAGCCTGGTGGCTAGTGTGCAGTGGAAGACGGTGTTGAAGGGTGCTGAAAAGTCCAGGAGGATGAGGGCTGCCTTGTGGTCTTCGGTGGCTGCTATGAGGGCGGTCTTGGTGCTGTGGTTGCTGCGGAATCCGGATTGAGAGGTTTCTAGGATGCTGTTGGTTTCTATGAAGTGTGCTAGCTGGATGTTGACGGCCTTTTCAAGGACTTTGGTGGCAAAGGGCAGCAGTGAGATGGGCCTGAAGTTCTTGGGTCCATCGGGTGCTTTTTTAGGAGGGGGTTGGCGTTGGCGAGTTTCCAGTCATCAGGTAATCTGGTGGTCTTGAGGGAGCAGTTGATAGTTTGGGGTAGTTCGGGTGTGATAGCAGTGGCGGCCCTGTGGAAGATGACCAACAGGCAGGGGTCAGTAGGTGCTCGGGAGTGAATGCTCTTAATTGTCTTTACAGTGTCTTCTGTGGTGAGAGGGGTCCAGGTGAGGAGGGTCTATTGGATGGCATCACCGGGGGTGGGAGTTGAGGTGAGGCGGTGCCATGATCTTGGTCGTCGAAGTTGTTGTAGTGCATCTTGATCTTGAGGTGAAAGAAGGAGCTGAGTTTGTTGCAGAGGTCTTAGGAGGGAGGGATGTCGGTTGTTTCGCTGTTGGGTCCGGCAACTTCCTGTATGATGGCAAAGAGTTCCTTGGAATTGTGGCCATTGGAGAAGATTCTTTCTGGATGAAGTTTCTCTTTGTTGAGTTGATGATTTGGTGGTGTGCCGTGGTGGCTGCTTTGTAGGCAGAGTGTGCTTCCGGGGTTTTGCTGTATCTCCATGTCTTCTCCAGTCATCGGCAGGAGCGTTTGGATTTTTGGAGGTCCATGGTGAACAAGTTGGCTTTCTCGTTGTGTCGTCTCATAGTGTTCTGGAGGGGGGTGAGAGTGTTGGTGCCATTGGCAATCCATTGGTGGAGGTTGCTTGCCTCTGTGTTGGCATCTGTCCTAGTTGGGCGAGGAGTGCAGGTGA
The DNA here is from genome assembly GCA_963921515.1 of Calotriton arnoldi. Taxonomy (NCBI): domain Eukaryota; kingdom Metazoa; phylum Chordata; class Amphibia; order Caudata; family Salamandridae; genus Calotriton; species Calotriton arnoldi. The sequence goes on from CAWUFW010002861.1 coordinate 1,250,333, forward strand.
GGGTGGAGGTGAGGTGTTCTTCGGGGACTTTGTTCCAGCTTCTGCTTGGGGGAGGAGTGTGCGCTTGTGTGCGGTGGGTTTCGAGAATGAGAAATGGATGCAGTGGTTGTCTGTCCAGAGCAGTTCTGTGGTGTGGCTGAAGCAAATGTTGTTTCCTCCAGCGAAGATGGGGTCCAGTGTGTGTCCTGCTGTATGAGTGGAGGTAGAGATAAGTTTCTTCAGTCCTATGTTGGTGAGGTTCTCAAGGAGGGCGGTGGTGTTGGGATCACTGTGGTTGTCTAGGTGGAAGTTCAGGTCTCCAAGTAGTATGTAGTCCGTAGAGGCAAGGTCATGGGGTGCATGTGGTCTGTGATGACATTGGTGAAGGGGGTGCGGGGTGCGAGGTCCGAGAGTTCTGAAGGCAAGTGCTCCACAGAGTGTTGTTCTAGGGTTTGGCTGCATCTGGAAGTGGATGTGTTCCATGGAGGGCGAGGCGTCGTCCGAGTTGGTGGCTGTTAGTCGGAGGGAGCATTTGTGGACGATGGTGAGGCCTCCTCCTGGGTGGTTGGTAAATTTTATATAATTTTAAAAACATGAAAAAGAATTTAGACTTTTATTCAATTATTCATTCATTATTAATTCAAATATTTATTAAGCAAAATCAATTTTATTGCAGAAAGGAAATTTTGTCATGAAGCAAAACCCTAATTACCTGCCTATCTTCCCTAATTTAGTCTGAGGATTTCTAACCTAAGTTTACGATTTTGTATCCGTTGGGGATGGCAGTTGCCATGTCGGGTGCGGAGCTGGCATTGGTCCAGGTCTCTGTGAGGAAGGTGACATTGGGCAAGTGAGTGTTGAGGGGGTCCCAGATTTCTATGGCGTGTCTGTGCAGGAAGCGTACGTTGAGGAGGATGCTGTTCAGTGGCTTGTGTGCGTTGGCGTCCGGTAAGTTGGGGGTGGCTGCCTGGGTGGGTGAAAGTGCGGCAGCAGTGTCGGCAGGAGATCAGGCCCTGGGTGTTGCTCGGCGTCAAGAGCTGGCAGTTGTTATTGCGTCCGGTGTTGAGTGCATGGAGAGTGCTGGGGTCGTAGCGGCGGGGGGCCAGGGGACCAAGGTCCCTGGTGCTGGTTGCGGTCAGGTCACAGACGGGCGCAGACAAGCTTGCGTTTGGTAGGGGTCAGGGGGAGGATGAGAAGATGAGAGGCAGGAGCAGTAGCAACATGCTGGGGGGAGGGGCCGCAGGGGCAGCAGCGGCGGGGAGCAGAACAGAAACAGAAAAAAGAAAAGGCAGACAAAGAAGGGAAACAAAAAAGGCAGACAGAAAAAAGGCAAACAGAGAAAAGGGAAAAGGAGAGAAAGGCAAACAGAAAAGGATGACACTGATACAGCGCGTACAATAAAAACTATTTTCCTCCTAGGTCATTTATAGGTTATCCAGGGGCGACTTATATTTTCTCACATCCACATGACGATGGGGCCCATAAACATCGCCTATCACACACACATACACACACCTGGATTTCCTTTACACCTTTACGAAATTCTATACTCCTAGGAGAAACATGAGAACTAAATGGAAAACACCATTTATGTACCGCTGGAAAGAGCTGGGATACCTTATTACCTATCGCTTTCTTAGTTATTTCTTAAGATATTCCTGCTCATTGTTTTGTCGATGGATCATCTAGTAAGAAATTAATTTGTAGTGATTAAGACCAGCTAAATCACAATAACCAATTACTAGTGACACAACCATTTAGTAAAATAACCACTGAGTCGTTTGATTAAGAATCTTAAATTTTATATCATTTTAAAAACATGAAAAAGAATTTAGACTTTTATTCAATTATTCATTCATTATTAATTCAAATATTTATTACGCAAAATCAATTTTATTGCAGAAAGGAAATTTTGTCATGAAGCAAAACCCTAATTACCTGCCTATCTTCCCTAATTTAGCCTAAGGATTTCTAACCTAAGTTTACGATTTAAAAATATCTTGATTCTCATACTCAACTGGAAAAATAAGACAGCAACAGAAACTTCAGCTCGTCAGCATCAGCTACCTGCAACCCGTCTCATCTAACAGTCTTTCAGCATCTCCCGCTCAGTAAATGGATCGATCTGGACCACCCAGCACTGGAAGCCACCAACACCAACACCGACTCTGACTGCGACTCTCCAACTCCGACTGTGTTCCCTCCCACTAAGAGTAGGCTCTCTTATACCCTAATTCTAACTTTGCTAACTAATTGTTGCAACATTAATAACACGCTTTTCTTTCATTAGTCCATTCATTTCATCTATTCGTTCTTAATCTAGTTCTCCCGGATCCAACTTGTCCTTTGGAATGTATATGATCATTTCCTTTCTCACAGTTCAAGACATGTTTCCATCCGCTTCGATCAGTACATTTGTAACTTCTTTCGATACATTCGAGAACTCTGCAGGCATTGTCCTTTCTCTTAAAACGGTTTCCCACGGTTCCTTGCTGATCACCACGGCACACTATCAGTTCAATTAGGTCACATCAGCCTTGACCATTCTTGCATCCTAGCCTCTCAGCCTCATCACGTGGTTAGCTTTTCTCCAACTTTTTCTCCCTTGTCACGCGTTTCCCCGCACATGCGCACTTCATTAACCGGCAGCCATTTTATATCGCCACTCGTTTATACTTAGAAGCACTATTTTAAAATAAACAAAACATAATTAAAATAGAGAAACATAGCCTTTTCGTTTCCCACCCGTCATCTACGTACCCCAATTAGTTATTACCTAGCAGAAAGCAACATTTAAGCTGTTTCTTACTTACCATCACTATTGTTTTTGCAACGACACGTTTATATTCTATGAAGCACAAATCATGCATTTATTATAAATTTAGTATGCAATTATTTTTATGTTATAATTAGACACACAGACATTCGTTAATAGATTATTCAGCCCATATACTTGCGTGTTACCCTTCCCTCATGTACAGTGTTGATTAATACATTTAAACAAACATTTTATTAATTATTTATAAAATTTGTTAGGGGTTAAAAAAAATTATTTTCTCTGCTCCATCAACACACACAGAGTGAACTAGCAGAAGAGCAAGCTCTTCCACAAGACCACCAGGGATGAGGCACAGGCAGGAGCCTGCAGGTGGAGGAGGGCCTTGAACACCTGCCTGAACCTCTAGCTGGCACTAAGGGCAGAGCCTTAACGGTGGAGCTGCACAGGGGGAGAGCAGTGACTCTGACAAGGAGGTCAGAGGTCTGACAGAGACAAATGCTTTTGATATGTTTATGAACATCACTGCAAAAACAGGTCTGTTCTGCCATGTCCATTTTATGATGTTTGCAGGACTGTCAGAATTTTGATATACCCTCTCACTTTCATGAAGCCTTTCCATACTTTGTTCATGTTCGAAAATAATGTGATTCTTCTGGTCCAAATTTTTGCCATTTGCTTCATAAATGCCATACCTATTGCATTTGCTCATTTACTTATTTTGTGGAGTTTGTTTATGGCCGCATTTATGGATATCAAGAGTTAATTTCCAACTATATGGGTTCAGACAACAGTTTTAGTTATCACTTACATATGATATTTAAAGAGTTGTGATTTCTTTACACAGATATTCATAGACCCATCTTTTTGGGATTTGGAAACTGTGGAAAAGTTTGGAGCTTCTCATTTCTTTTTCAAGTATTCTTTTGAGGTATTGTATATCTTTGTAATGTCTTTGGTTGAGACATGCATTTTTCTTTGGTCTATTGCTTTGTTCTATGTATTTTGTTTTTCATGAACTGTCTTTATAGTCTGTTTACCTTTCATTGGCAGTTCCTGTTTAGGTATTGTTATTGGATCCTGGATAAATGGCAGTAGTATTTTCTGTGATATAAAGCACCATTTTTGCCACTAAGTCCATACCTGATTCACGGTGTCAGGGATATGTGAAGAATATTTGCACCTCTTTTGTTCAAGATCATTAAAGCTTGTGCTTTCAGGAGCTCATTTTCTGTTTATAAAATCTCTATGTCTTTCTTTTACTGCTTCACCTGTTATTCCGGTTTTATCATTAAAGTCACTTTGTACTTCAGGAGATGTTAATGCCAATTGCTGTCAAATTCCTTTTTGTCTCACCGTTCTCGTCTTTTTCCTGCAATCTGTTTGCTGTTCTTGACATCAAAATGCTAACTTATTGGCATATGGATATTTACTTTGTTTTCCCACACCTTTTCAAGTCTATCAACAGCAATATTTCTTCTTTAGTCCCTCATTTTGAGAGAAAGAACTGGGGGACTAGAACCAGTTTGTGCTTTTAGTTGCACATAGCCTTCGCAAGGAGGTAACTTTGGATGGTATTCCAAACTTTACTTTATAATTTGGATATCTTTGTCACATATTTATCTACAGAAGCTACAAATGTAAAACCTTCACTGAGATGAATGTCTTCCTCATATTCTGGAAGCATGGAGAGTGGACATGGTGATATCCTGTCCTGTCATGTCATTGTTGTTAACTGTGCTGTTGGGGATATGTGTGTTGTTTACAAGGACACAGTTGAGGTTAATGATGTGTGTGAAAGACAGTACCTCCTTTTGCCATTATCCAGGAACTACCCCCATTTGAAATTGGTTTCATTAGGGAAACAAAGGGTAAGAGAGGAAAGGAGGGAGAGGCGGAAACAAGCCACATGATTAACAAAGGAGTAAGCATGGGAAAGTGCCCATGCACTCCCACAGAGTGCAAAAAATGACATGCCAAGGACAGAAGCATAACACATTTGCTACATGGTGTCATCATAGGCATGACAGATTTTTGTCTCTGCTTTTTGTTTAATAATTTCCATTGAATATTAGAGCAATGCAGCCTGCAAGAGAAGCTTCAACATCCTATCCAGCTGTAGGGCCTGCAAAGCATTGAATCTGTAAGAAAGCATTGGCATTGTACGATGACTATGCCTCTCAGGCTTAGTAGCCATGTAATTGTAACCAGGTCTAGGGCAGATATGCAATTAACACATTAGTTCTAAAAACAGAATAAAAGGGTCTGGTGTGTGCCAACTAATAGAAAACACAGATTTGACTTAGAAACCCACGGCGAAAACATGATTGGAGGGGAACATTAACTGAACACAAGCCCCCAACTTGGGCACAAAAAATTCACACAGGCAAATACATCAGCATTGAGCCAGTCACAGCTTTTACTCAGCAGACTGTTGCAATGTGTTCCTAGCAGATTTGCTTTTCATCAATGCAAGCATTGGCTGCACGTTCAAAAACCAGATTAACAAGATATAGGCTACGCTAAATGGGGTGGCACCACTGCTCAGTTCAGCCCACTCAAACTAGCAGCAGTGAGGGTCATCCAGCCCAATTATGTGACAAGAGCAGGTGAGGTTGCAGTAACCATCTCAGCCAATTAGGTCTCGGTAACATGGTGATGCAGTGACGAACACCAAAATGCATGCAATGAGTGGCGCTTGGCGGGGCTGTTGTGCGGTGGCAGTCTGCCTTGCTGGGTTGTGGCGTATGACGGTCTTGACATCTCCCAAATCTCCTCAGCAGTGTGGGTCTTTTTTCTGTTGTCATTCTATCTTGATCATAACACAAGGTACATTATAATTAAGTCTCTCTTAACAAAATCAATTATAAATATGATTTGCATACAGAAGGAGCAGTCATGTCAAGGGGAGTGATGGTGAAGAGTGGAGGAGACACCAGAGTGGGGACTGAGACTGAACCAGGAAGTGCCATAGATCAGGAAGTGCCATGGAGTTTTGAGCAAGGTAGTGGGGCAAACTGTAGTGGTTATTCAGGGGATAAGCGAAGAACGGGAGAGAGAGAAGACCCTCCACCTCCTCACTCAGTGTCAGAAGTAGAGAAAGAAACACCAAGCACCAGGGCCCGCTCTTTTATGACACAAGGTGCAGAGGGAGAGAGAGGCATAGGGGGCAGAGAAAGCTCACCAGCTGGGAAATGGATACTGAGGCATGTGAATTGGGATGGGAAATCAAGGCAAAAAAATAGAGAGACATCAACATGTGAAAGAAAGAGACAGGGACATATGCTACCCTTGTGAGCTATAGAAACATTATAGCAGCAAAAAAAGAATACATTCAACAACAAAAAGGTGTGGTGCAACCTAAATGTTCCAGTGGTGGCACAAACACAAGAATGAGGAGTAAAGCTGTTGTAAATACAGACGAGCACTCCACAATGAAGATAAGAGTGGATGTTTCCTCTGTTGGTCTTTGTTAGAGGACTATGACAACCAGCGTCCCTAGCAAAGACTGGGAGAGTGTGAGGTCACTAAGTCCAAGCTGATCAGTATGAGTGAAATGACCTTCATTAACCAGCTTCACAGGACGTACATGGGAGGTGTCTGGTTCATGCATGGCCAAAGATGGCTCACCCCATTAAACGTCGGATGCCACAAGAGGTCCGTGCCTCCCCCCTTTTTAGCTTTATGTTCAACACACACCCATTGTTATTGTCCAAAAGAAAGTTGCCATTTCACCTTCAACAACCAATCATGTTAAGAAGCAAACCTTTTCCTCTACCCTTGATAACCTTTGGGCACAAGCTCTGGTTATAGTACAGCCCCTTAGCAATGCAACCAATTCAGTCCCAGACATTGTAAAGGGACCTATTTTGGTTAATGTTGATGTACACTGTGATGGAATTTTAGCCAGTAGCCGATACATATTTTTTTAGCATCCATCTCTCTGGTCCGCAATAATGACCGAAGAAACTTCAAACATACTTTGGTAGATAGACTGATTGTAAAAATAAATGAAGTGTGTTTTACTGCCTAGGCTTAACTCCATTGTGGAAAGTTTATCAATAGTTGAGTCACGTCTCAAAACAAATATTAGAACATTGGAATGTTGAGAGCTACATTGAAGACAATTGCGCAGCAGCAGCGTATACGAACTGGTATAGGACCGCTGCTCTTAACATTTCAAAGTTCTAATAAACAGCCTCTGCCTTTCTCTCTCCCCTGTCTCTCGAAAATATATTAATTAGGCACAGGAAAAAGAAACGCAAAGGCCAAGCAGGAGGGCACACGCAGCCTTCAGCCTTCCCTCCTCCTATAGCTCAGTGGTACTAGGGCTTCAGATGGAGGGAGGGGTGAATGCTGCTCAGTTCCTGGGTCTCCCTGGCTTGTTCAGCCAAGCCAAGGAAAACGAGGGGCTGACTTCAGCTCCTTTGCACAGCTCTTGCTGTGCATGTTCAAAAGCTAACAGGCGTGCAACAGCTGTGAACAAAGGTTTCGGAGCTGAGGGGATTTTAACCCCCTCGGGCTCCGTGAGGCCTTTGCTTTACTAATTAGAACACGTACTAATAGGTCGAAGGCCCGCCTTAGCTGGGCTATACCAGCCATCAAAGGATCACTCCTTAGTAAAGGCCCTCGCCTTTGGCTTGGGCCTTTAATGCTGGAGCGGGCCTTTAATGGCTAGAATTGCCTGCTAGGGTGGGCTATAAAGCTGTATTATCAGTACATCTACTTCTACTGGAGCTGGTTCCACGAGACTAAAGCATTCCTGTAGATTGTCCTTGCTGACACGTCATAATGGGGCAGACAAGTGGAACAACTTCACCTGGTCTTAGCAGAAAGCCCAGTACAATTTTTAACACTCCAGAACTTATCTCCTGTTTTTCCACCAGTGACAGATGTGTCTGATCATTTTCAAGTTCTAGTTGCTCCTATCAGGCGACTCAGCTTGCACCCCCTTTGATCACAGGATTAGGAAATGTCCTGGTTCTATCTGCTACTCGGACTGAGACTTTTTCACAGCTTAAAAACAAGGATAAGCAACTGTGTTCGATTCCACTGTAGAAATGTTTAAATATCTTTCAACTAGGTTGTGGAAATTCACATTATTTGCTTCTCTAATTGTATGTGAAAGTTTGAAAAAAGTACATGAAATTTGTGACATTAAATTTCTGCATTTAGCACTATGTTTCAGTGTGGAATGCGTTCCTGCATCAATTTTAGATACAATAACACATTTGTTATTAAAAATTAGTCTAAAAACCAAAATCACTTTGAATAACAGTTGCTTTAGGTCTGTTGTTCCCATGCGTTAGTGTTAAATTTATACTGTGAATAACGCATTCATATTATACTTTTACAATGTAATGTAATGGAAATTGGTACTTATATAGCGCACCGCTACTCAACGGCGCTGAAAGACCTCAAGACAGACAACTGGCACTGTATCTGAAGGAGCGAATAGGCTCATTGGCTATTGCTGGATTAGCCAAGTTTTCAGCTGCTTCCTGAAGGTGAGTAAATCCTGCACCCGTCTGAGTGACAATGGCAGACAGTTCCATAGACGGGAGGCCTGCACTTGGAAGGAGCGACCGCCCATGCAGGCGCGGGAAAACTTGGGGATGATCACCTGCAGCTGCGATGAGGACCTCAGAGTTCTTCGCGGTATGTAATGCTGAACTCTTTTCCTAATATAGAAGGCACTAGTGTCGTGAGGAGCTTTAAAAGCCAAAACCAGAGCTTTGAACCAAATCCTCTTACAGACCGGCAGCCAGTGCAGGGCTTTCAAGTGGGTGGACATCCGCGCTCTGGGTCCTAACATGAGAATCGCCCTAGCCGCAGCATTCTGGACCACCTGATGACGATTTAATAAATATTCAGGAAGGCCCAGGTACAAGACGTTAACGACACAATCAGAGCCTGGACTACAGTCTTCCTGTGAGTAACCGGAAGTAGGGGAAGAAAGTTCTTTAAAATTTTTAACAGGCCGAAACAGGAACCAGGTACTGTTTGGATCTGAGCCTTCATAGATAAATTATCATCTTGCTTTACCCCTATGTTCTTGTCTGTGGTTACTGAGGTTGCAGGGGGGGGACATGTCCGGAGGCCACCATTGGCGCCACACATTGCACTTTAATTGGTTCAGTCTTAGCCAGGAGAACACCTCCGTCAAGCAGATGTTGATCTCGTCCCCTCTAAAATCAGCGCCCTTGTCACATGTGAACAGCAATTGAGTATCGTCTGCGTATGATACTATTGTTGCGCCATGTACCTCCGCTAGGTGCGCGAGGGGGACCATATATAAATTGAAGAGTGTCAGGCTCAGGATCGAGCCCTGCGGAACCCCTACCTTCATGGGGTTGATGGGAGCAGCAAAGGGAGGAGACCAAATCATTTGCTGTCGGTCTTTCAGAAAGGAATAAAACCACTTGAGTACCGTGCCGCCAAGGCCGCACTCCTGAAGTCTCTGCAGGAGCCGGTCGTGGGGCACGGTATCAAAGGCCGCGGAGCAGAATAAGCACCGCTTTGCCTCCTTTATCTAGTGTCTCCTTAATGACCTCAGAGACTTCCAGTAGGGCTGTTTCTGTACTAAAATTCGCTCTGAAACCAGACTGGCTATGATGGAGCACATGGTTAGCTTCCACATATTCAGTGGTGACTAGATTCACATATTTCTCCAACGCTTTGGAGAAAAAGGGAAGTAATGATATTGGCCTATAATTAGAGGCTACCAAGGGGTCGGCCGAAGGCTTTTTTAGTAGAGGGAGAATTTTTGCATTTTTCCAGCTGTCTGGCACCTGCCCATTTTGCAGCGAGACGTTAAGGATCAAGTTGGCAGCTGTATTGATAATCCCTGCTATAGATGCCAACACTTTAGCTGGGGATGGGTCAGAGGGCGAACCTGACTTGAGGGCTTTCATTATCTCCAAATATTTATCCAAGGGAATTGGAGGAAACTGTGTGAGAGGAGGACCTGTCACAAGGTTGACAGGGGTGGGGGGCCCTATGATCACTCCCTTAACCAGGGACGGATCCTCGAAGGAGTCTTGAATGATTTTGATTTTATCGTGAAAATAGGAAGCAAGATGGCTAATCCATTCACCGGTGGGGGTAAAAGGACTGTCAACAGCACTCGGGGACGAAAAATTTCTTACAATTTTGAAGATTTCTTTGCTTTTGTTCCCCACTGACTCGATTTTAGAAGAGAAGAAATATTTATTTTCCTCGCGAATTTTATTATAATGTACCTTCAGGGCCTGTTTGCAGATTATTTTATCCTCGGTATTGAAATTATTCTGCCAAGCCCTCTCCAGACGTTTACAGGCACTTTTGCTCTTTCTGAGGGCTTCTGTAAACCAAGGGGCAGAGGCTCGGGTGGATTTTGCTGAGCGAGAGGTGGGGGGGGGGCAAGCTCCCTAGAGCGGAGCTGTAGCCAGTTCTCCAGGCAGAAAACATCACTCTAGAGGTTGCCACTGAAGGGAATCGGGTGATGACTAAGCGCAACACTCAGAGCTTCCGGGGTGATCTGATGGAAAGGTCTGGAACTACTGGGGCGGGACTTCCCATAAAATTGAGGGCAATACGGCTCCTTACAGACTCTAAAACCTAGGAGATAGTGGTCTGACCACACTATAGGAAGAGGTGCGTCTGTTTCTATCTTTACATGAGAGAAAATCTGACCCAAAGTATGTCCCTTCTCGTGGGTAGGGAGATGGACATAAGGGACCATATTGAGAATGTCTAAAGATTCCCGCAGCCTGATGGACTCCTGCTCGGCTGGTTTGTCCATATGAATGTTAAAATCTCCAAGCACCAGGCAATGCTTGCAACAAAGGGACAAGTGACGTCACTAATAGACTCAATGAACTTTCCGGCAGGGCCAGGGGGCCTATAGATTAGTACACCAGCGAAAGATTGATGTGCAGACACTACAAAATGAAAACCGAGGCCTTCGGCCCAAACTACCTCATCTGTGGGTACTAGGGAGCAGGAAAAAGTTTTTTTTTTAAATTATAGCAACGTTTCCGCCTATACCCACTAATTGATCCTTCCTTATGATCTGGTAGCCGGGAGGAATGGCACTCGCAATAGTGGGGTTAGAGCCTTCACTAAGCCATGTTTCAGTTAGAAACATTATGTCAGGGTTTGTATCCAGCAGCAGATCATAAATATATAGATCTTGTTTTTTTAAGGACCGGGTTTGAGGAGCAGGGCCTTTAGCTGACCGCCCTCCCGATGCTGCGGGCCTGATTGGGGTCCCGGGTTACACTTAGCCTCCCTCCCCGAATTGATCTCACTGTTGGGAGCAAAAGCCGCCCAGTTGCAAGGCATGCAGGCTAGGATATTGACATCGGGGTTTAGCGCTAAGTGGGAGTAGCAGCTCACACACTTACTGATGTCAAGTAACCTTGCTCTACTGAAGCACAAGCGCTTCCCATGATTGAGAGTCAAACTGGCAGCATGGCCGGCGCCGGCCGCCTCCGGGACGCTGACAATAAATGGTGCATAAGTACTTGAAGTGGCATAATAGCATAATGACAATAAAAGATGCATAAGTACTTGAAGTGGCATATTAGCATAATTCTAGGAATTCATACCAAGCGTAACACAAAATTCCCAAAATGTCAAGAATTATATGGGCCTAATTTTGCTCAGGCCTACTTTTCATACGTTTATCATGTTCATTTAAGCTGTTTTGCAAACTCCCAAAAATAATGTTATGGGGATTGTATAGTTATTAACTTTTGAGAACGTAGGCCAGATTTAGATTGTTTGAGGACGGGTTACTCCGTGACAACGGTGACGGATATCTCATCTGCCAAAATATAAATCTGATTATAGCCTATGGGATTTACATTTCAGTGGACGGCATATCCGCACCATTGTGACGGAGTAACCCGTCTGCCAAGATCTAAATCAGGCCCTTTTTTTCTGATGTTGTTTTGATCTCTGGCTATATTCTGAACTTAATAATTTGTGTCGTACCTTTAGACAATATCATCAAACCTGTATTATCACAACTTTCTAAGAAACCCCTTAATGTGCATGCTTGTCCACCTGAGATGTATAATGTTTCAATCGGAAATACATTGTCCCCTTTATAGCTGGATACAAATGATTGATGGTCGCCTCGTTGGGCCTCTGATTATAATATTAATTGTATTCTTTGTGTTGTATTTCTTTATTGCGTATTCAAACAATGTAACATAGAAAATAAAGTAGGGTTACACATACACTGGTCTGGGTTACTTATGCATGGTCAGTACAAACGTGTGATGTGCCACAGAAAAGTTCCGACACATGATTCCTATGGGTAACAATCCTCCACTGTAATCTACAAATGAGGGTGATAACTGGGGGAGGGAAGGGTAGGGGGGATCCCATTAACAGAAACAAGAGGGGGGTGTATGTATGCGCATATCTGCACAGGCCCATTTGCTTACCTCCTCCCCAACCGGGCTGGGTGAGAAGTACCACCCTCTCTAGGCATGCGCCCCTCCTCCCCTTGACCCCCCAGATTGTTCATAGAGGAATGTGTCTCTCTTTGTCAGCACCTCGCTTCCTCTTGAGAAACAAACCGAGAAACCAGCACAAGGGGGATTTTGGGGGGGGGGGAGGGTAGGTCGCCGATAAGTCCCGGCATATGGGCCCTGACATAATATGAGCCTGTTGGCGGTTTGGCAGTGTGGCAATCAAGCCCTGTGGTCACACAGCGGTACAGTAGCAGTTGTGCGGGTATGAGGGTGAATGCTGGTGTGCCAGAGGGGAGGAAAGATATGGGAGAGGTGGGGAGGGGGGAGGGGAGAAAGGAAACAAGGGAACATCACCCTATAAAGATGATAGTCATAGTGGCAGTGAACAGGACAGTAGGAAGAAGTAGAAGAATAGTAATGATATTAGCGGTAAGAACTATAGTAGTGCTGAGGTGGTGGTAAAGAATACCGAAGTAGTGCTAAGGAGGAGGGATCATTAGAAAGAGTTGATAGATCGAATAGAAGAAATGAAAAGGAGAAAGTATGTCAAAGGGTGGAAGTGAAAGTGAGGGGTATATGATGGCTTGTAAAGCAACTGTAGCGTGCTGTGCACTTAAACTCCAGAGCCTGCTGCAGACACGTCTCCGTCTACCTCCAGCGCCTCTATGCGCAGAAAGGGTGTCCATATCTCTAGAAAAATCTCTGATTGGTCTTGTAGATTATATAATATCTTCTCGTGGGAGGCCGTTTGGATCATAGCTGTCAGCCAGGACTCTTGGGTCAGGGGGGTCGCAGCCCTCCATTGGCGCAGTATGCAAAGTTTGGCTGTGGCCACAGCTGTATCGAAGAGGCGGCATTGTGGTCTGGATAGATCCGGGGACCGCTGCAAATCATGCAAAAGAACCTCAGAGGGCGTTAGCAGTAGGCAAAGTGGCATGGTGGCGCTCAGGGTCTGTCCCACGTACTCCCAAAAAGCCTGCACTGAAGGGCATTCATAGATGATATGTGCTAAGTCGCATTAGGAGCTGGGGCATCTCCAACAGCCGGCATGGGGGAGGAAACCCGCTCTATGCAGTTTCGAGGGCATCCAATACCAGTTCTGCAAGACTTTAAAAAGGAAGAATTTCATCCACGCCTCCCTTGCGCCCTTGTCCAGGGCTTCTAGTAGATCCGCCCATTAGTCATCCTCGTACGTGATCGCCAGCCGTTCCTGCCATCTGGCACATAGCGTCTGTGCCAGAGGGGTCGAAAAGCGGTGCAACGCTAGCACCCCATACAGTCCAGACATTACCCCCTTGTACCGTCCCCAACCGAGAAGAAATGAGAGCACCGGAGACGGGAACAGATTCCGGGGGGGGAGCCCAAGCACTGCCGCAGACAGTGCTGTAGCTGGGTATGTCTCCAGGACTGTGTTGTGGGAAGACCATACTCCTCTCTGAGTTGCGCCAGCGGTTTTAGGGAACCGTTGCAGATAATCTGATCAATGGAATGTATACCTGCTGCCTGCCACACCTGCCATTTCAAGCCCATCCCCCCGATACGGATAGCTTTGTTTCCCCATAGTAGGGCCTTCTCATGCAGACAACAACTTGTGAGCCCTGTGCCTGGCCCTACGCGTGGCGGATTTAACCGGGTGGATTGTGCCACTGCTCCCGGGTTTCGTCTTGAATAGGACGGAAAGTCCTTCCTCGGCTGAAAGTAGGTGTTGTTCCAACAGAACCCATTGTGGCAGGTCTGGGAAGTCTGGTAAGAAACACGCCAGTTGGGAAAGATGTAACGCTAAGGCATAGAGTTCTACCGAAGGGAGGCCAAGTCCCCTTTGAGTGCGGCGGCCCTGTAGCTTGATCACCACACAAACAACCTTATCTTGAAATCTATCTGCCGCAAGGTCGTGAGAGGCACTTGCAATGACCGCATCCCCAAGGTATAGTTGAAGCGCAGTAGCATTGCCATGCTGACTGCCTGCACTCTACCCCACAACGAGAGTCCCAAGGCCTTCCACTTTTTGAAGTCTCGTTGCATCTGGGTAATAAGCGGGTTGAGGTTGTCCTGGACCATGCTTGCTAGGCCTTTATTGACAAGCACTCCCAGATACTTAAGGCGCAAGTGTTGCCATCTAAAGGGGAACCCATGTATAGCCGCTTTCGTGGGCCCAGCAGAGAGGGGAAGTGCTTCACTTTTGCCCCAGTTTATCTTATACCCAGAGAGGGAGGAGAAGTCGTCGATAATCTGGAGCAGGGACGGAAGGGAGCGGGGCAAGTCTGTGAGGTTTAACAAGATGTCATCCGCATATAGATACAATTTGGATTCCCCTATTGGAAGTGGAACTCCCGTGATGGCGGCCGAATTGTGCATGGTGGCGGCCAGTGGCTCCATAGCCAAGAGGAAGAGAAATGGCGACAGGGGGAATCCTTGGTGAGCCCCCTACGTATGGGGAAAGGGGTTGGATAAGAATCCACCACAATTCACTTGGGCCGTGGGGTTCTCGTAGAGGAGGCACACTTTTGCTATAAATGGAGTTCCAAGACCATAATGTTCTATCACTCGGAAGAGATATTCCCACTCAATCCGGTCAAATGCCTTCTCAGCATCGAGGGAGAGGGCAATATCATCCGCAGGGAGGTCCTTGGATGCCCACAGGGCGTGAGCGAGAGTACGCAGATGGTTCCTAAAAGAACGGCCCGGGACAAAGCCCACTTGCGAGGCGTGTACCAAAGATGGCATGACTTTGCGGAGGCGCGCGGCTAGTATACTTGCCAGTATCTTTATATCGCAATTTAACAGCGAGATAAGTTGATAGCTCCTGCACTCCAGGGGGTCCTTCCCGGGTTTGGGTATAACGGCTACAACAGCATTGTTGGAAACAAGGCCCAGGGAGGCTGACTGTTCTGCTTCACAAAACGCTGCCTGCAGCATAGTGACCACCTCTTCCCCCGCCCAGCGGTAAAACTCTGCCCGGTAACTATCCTCACCAGGGGCTTTATGATAGGGAAGTTTCGCTATCACTGGGGAAATTTCCTCTCTGCTGATCTCCCCCTCCAGTAGCTCTCTTCTTGTGTCCGAGAGGCGGGGGAGTTTCGCCTCCCGCAAAAATGAAGTCAGTCTGTCCGCCTCGATCGGCGGGCCAGGGGTGTACAGGGTCTTATAGAAGGAGGCGAATTTGTTCGTAGTATCCTGGGGTCGGGTTAGGATATCACCCGTCGTCGATCGAATAGCCGGAATAGCCATGGAGGCCTCGCGTTGGCAGAGTTGAGCTGCCAGGAGCCTCCCCGCTTTTTCCCCGTGTTCATAATGCCTCCCCTTCATTCTCTGCAACGCACATTCCGCTTTGGTAGTGAAAAGGCTGTTCAAAGCCATCTTTGCCAGTTCTAGAGACTTGCGGTGTTGTGGCGTGGGACGTACCGAATAGAGGCGATTATACTTCCTGATGTCGACTTCCAGCGCTCTTTGTTTATCTTGGTTTTGCTTATTGGCTTGGGCCGAGTCCCTCATAAGTCTGCCACGTATGGTGGCCTTTGCTGACACCCATAAAGTTCGGCTGGAATCGACTGATCACTGGTTGTCCATTAGGAACTCTGAGACATGTGTCTGTAGGAGGGATTTGCCAGTGGGGGCCCAGTAGCGCTGGATATTCAGTCGCCAGGGCTTGCACCCAGGACTGGACAGTCCGAGTTCCATTGAGAGGAGGAGGGGAGAGTGATCTGAGAGGGCCGCCTCCATGATTTGGGATTCCTGGGTAAGCTGCACTACTCTGTGTGAAATGAGGAAATAGTCCAGGCGGGATAGCGTGCTGTGCACCTGCGAGGCAAAGGTGTATTCCGTATCTGTTGGGTGGCTCAGGCGCAAGTGGTCTATCAGTCCGTTGTCTTGCATCACGTCCTCCAACAATGCCCTGGCGGCTGCTTTGCCCCTTTCCAGCGGTCCGGTCCTATCCAGGATCGGATCCCTCGCCAGGTTCCAATCCCCGCAGATTAGGAATTGGGAGGAACCTATACTGACAGGACCCTATTTAACTGCAAGAAGAACGATTTTTTCACCCCTGTTGGAGTGTGTACCAACCCCACGCATATGTGATTATCAGCTATCTTGAGCTGTGCGAAAACGTATCGTCCGGCAGTATCCGTCCACGTCTTTGTTACTGTCGCCGGGAGGGATTTCCGGAGGAGAATTGCCACTCCGCACTTGCGAGGTGGGCCCTCAATCCCAGGAGCCTCAGCCTGCACACTGTTGTGGATCACCTTCCCCACCCAGTCTCGCCACAACTTGTACAATTCCACTGCATCTAGGTGCGTTTCCTGCAAAAAGGCTACATCTGCGCGTTTAGATTGCAGGTATGCTAAGATCTTTTCCCGCTTTATGTAGTGCGTGAGACCTGAACGTTCCATGCGACCGCTCTCAGTGGGCGCGGGGGAGTCATAGTACTTAATGCAGCAAGTTCAGGTCAGGGGACCGGTGCTGTGCAGCGAGTGGTGGACCCTGCGAGGAACGGGTGCGATGTGAAAATAAAGCCAGGTGGGCGTGGGGGGGGCTTCGGGTCTCCCGAAAAAGTACAAAGCTTGCTGGGTAGAGTTACAGACAGGGGTGTATTGTAAAGAGAAAGGGAGTAACGACCCGATTCGAGGTACCCCAATAAAAAGGAATGAGAACGAAAGAGAGGAGAAAATAGAAGAGGAGAAGGAGGAGAAGAGACAGAAAAACAGAAAAAGGAAAGGGAGAGAGGGGGGGATGCGGGAACCCTCTGGCACTGCCTTAACAGTCCGGGTCTATGAGGTCGCTAGGGCTGGCGCCGGGCCAAAGGGGGACCTATAGGGCCGAGTGTACCGCAAGGGTGCCTCAGTCGGCGGGGAGGCGCAGTAGAGATGTGCTAGCTTACCACAAGGAAAGTGCGCGATTGCCAACTGGAATGTGCCAAAAAAGAGAAAAGGGTCAGAAGGGGAAGGGTAAGGAAAGAACAATGGGACACCAGAAGTTGAGGTACCTTCTTCTCGGTCTTCGCTCACCGTGAGCGCTAATCTTTCTACTGCGGGTCTACACTCGGCAGAGCGCCGCTCCGAGGGGGCACCGACCTCCCGGAGCGGGGTGGGCCACTGCTGTGAAGAGTATCATCAATATATATAGAGGAGGGACCAAAGAGAAAGAAGGGAAGCAGACGATGGTCGGCCACGGATGGGGGGTAAGGGTGTGTGGCACCCAGTAAACAGAGGGACACCACGCGGCTCCTGCATGTGGCGATGCGTGGGGGCCCAGAGGCCCATCCACCGTACAAGACACTACCGGGCACGAACTTGTAAGCAGAGATGCATCATAACGTGGAATGATGTATAATGATGGTGATGTTGTGGCCCCTCAAGAGGCATCCGTGCCATGTGTGAGACCGTAGGCACTCTTAATGTGCCTATAGGCATATGTGCACAGGAGGGGGGAGCAGAGTGGGCGCATGCGGCTGGGGCATAGGGGAGAACAGACATATGTGATGGAAGCAGTACTACCAAATGATGCTAATATACAAACAGTGAGATCTACATTTGTGTTGGTGCACAACATAAAACACATCTATAAACTTCTGTAACTCAGGAATACAGTATGAGAGAGTGAGGTGGAACAGTGTAGCCCTTCAAGGTCTAAAACACACCCCAATACAGTACAGTACATAAGATACTCAGCTGTCCATTGATCCGACATCATCCCACTGCGCCATCGACCGCATAACCAGCTGTAGCAGGGGTCACCCACCCTGGCCCTCCAGCACAAGCCCACCGCGCCCCTGCTCTGGCTCAGGTGTTTGTTTCAAGGGCGATCGAGATTTGTCCCTCTGTGGCTCCTGGGCAAAGGAGGCCGCAGCATGAAGCGCAGAGGCTCTGTCCTCTTGCGTACTTGCCATTCTATCTTGATCCTTACCACTTTGCCACATTCCTCCATAGGTCCATCTCCTACTCTCCGTAGACTGAGATGGGCCAGACAATGGGGAGAGTTCTGAGTCGCACGTAGACGTGTCCATGTCGTGTCCCGTTGCATTTTCCAGAAACAGGCGTAGGTCCTCTGGATGGTAGAAGTCCCTGGAATTGCCATCCTTGGTGATGCGAAATCTCGCTGGTTCAAAGAGACCATATTTAATGCTCAACTGTCGGAGCCTGGGTCTAAAAGATAGGAAAGCTTTGCGGCGGTCATTCATTTCCTTAGAGAAATCAGCAGCCATCCGGATGCTGTATCCGTCCTGGGTGAACAACCCTCATGCACACGCTGCTGCTAGGATTTGCCTCATCTGGTCGTGGTGCAGAAAACAGGCAATAAGCGGCTGTGGACGTACGTTGGAGTCTTTGCAGAGTGGTCCTATACAGTGGGCCATCTGTATCTCCAGGGGTGGGTCAAAGGTGGTTCCTATGAGCTTCGGAAGGATGTCCTTCAAGAACGCGGCGGCACTGGGGCCCTCAACAGATTCCAGAAATCCAAAGAAGAGAACGTTGTCCCTGCGGCTGCGGTCCTCCAAGTCGATGAGCTTGCTGCAGAGAAAGATGAGTTCTTTGTCCCTGTCCGGCAGTGTGTTCAGTCGACCTTCTACCGCTGTCAGCTTCTGGTCCAACACGGGAGTGGAACCCAGCCAGGTCCGCCTGCATTGATTTGGCTTCGTCCGCCAGTTTAGAAATATTAGAGTCCATCCCCTCCAATCTGCGACTGACTGAGGAGATCTCTTGCAGTATGTGGTCCATGGTGACTCCTGCTTCCAGGGTCGTCGATGGGGCCGGGGAGCCGCTCGCCAGTAGGTCATCAGCTTTCGCGGCCATTGTGCGCGGTTGTTTCTTCAGCGCCTCCGTGAATAAAAGCTGCCTGGAGGTCTTGCTCCCTTGTTTTGCTGTGGTCATTTGTGCCCCGGTACCAAGTTTTGCCGTTCCCAGCCGGAGGGGGCATATCAGATGGGGGGGCTATCTCACCTTCACTGGTGCTGACGGTATTGCAGAGCATGGGCGATGCCTATTCACTCACGCCAGGGGGATGGTGTAGTTTGTGCACCGATGTTGGGAGGGTAGGTGGGGCTAAACTGCCGCTCGAGGCCGTGGCGGTTGATGCTCCACTAGGCCCTAAGTAGGCACTGGTAGGCGATGCAATCAGCCGTCCCCTCAAACTCTTCCCCGGTGTGAAGGTGATGCCAGGGCGGGGGAAGCCGCCGCAGCGGTGATGATGCTCAAGGATCCCGCCAAGCCCAAGGGGTGGCCCCGGTTCTTCAGGCTCCCACTGCTGCCACCGAGTCCATACGGTGAAGCATGCAGCAAAGTATGTGGCAGGAGTGGGGGGTGCCTCCGTGGCCCCAGCGTGTGGCCCCGCTGCCAATGTCCTGTCTCCTCAATCCCACACATGAGACTACCCCCTTAACTTTATCAGATGAGGGCCAGGGGGCTGTGTCACCCCCACTGCTGCCGGCAGTCGGGTATACCAGAATGCTGGGCAGTGCCTGATGCTCGTGGGGGATGGTGCAGTGTGAGCTCCGTCTCCACGTGGAGCTCTCTCAAAGGCCGCTCTCGTCTGGCCGAATCCCCGACGGACATTCCAATTTATGTTATTCCACTCAACTTCACTCCACTCTATGCCTCTCCGCTGTACGAGACTCCACTCTACACCACTCCACTCTATGTTATTACACTGTACACCACTACACTCTACACTATTACACTGTGTGCACCTCCACTCTATGCCACTCCAGTCTACGTAAATCCACTGTACACCACTCCACTGAATGCTACTCCATTATACACTTTTTCACTATACGCCACTCCATTCTACGCTATTTTACTATATGCCACTCCACTGTTTGCTACTTCACTCTACACCACTCCAGTGTAGGACACTCTACTCTATGCACTTCGTTCTATGCTATTCCATTGGATGCCACTCCACTGTACACCACTGCACTGAATGCCATTATACTCTACCTCACTCCACTGTATGATACACAACTTCTACTTTATGCTAATCCATTATAGCCTATAACACTCTATCCTTCTCCACTGTACAACACTCCACTTTCTGCCACTCACTCTACACTCTTGAACTGTATGCATCTCCACAATATGCCAGTCCACTCTACGCTATTACACTATACTCCACTCTATGCCTCTTTAGTGTACAGCACTACACTGTATGA
Organism: Calotriton arnoldi; assembly: GCA_963921515.1. Taxonomy (NCBI): domain Eukaryota; kingdom Metazoa; phylum Chordata; class Amphibia; order Caudata; family Salamandridae; genus Calotriton; species Calotriton arnoldi. Next base: position 1,270,692 of record CAWUFW010002861.1, read on the forward strand.
CACTCCACTATACACAACTCCACTATATGCTATTCCACTCTAAGCCACCCCACTGTATGCTATTCCACTATATGCCACTACACTCTAAAACCCTCCACTGTTTTATATTTCATTGTATTCCATCACACTGCACACTACTCTATGACACTCCAGTGTATGCCACTCCACTCTATGCCACTCTATTCTTTGGTATTTATTTGAATGCAGCTCTACTGTATGTCACTCCACTGAATGCCATTATAATCACTCCAGATTATGCCATGCCAGACTACACCACTTCACTGTAAGCCACTGCACTGTACCCTATTCCACTTTATGCTACTCCAGTTACACCACTTGACTCCGCTATTCTACTGTATGGCATTCCACTATACACCACTCCACTCTACGCCACTCCACTCCACTCCACTGTATGCTATTCCACTCTACCTCACTCCAGTCTATGCCACTTCACTGTATGCTATTCTATTGTATGCTGCTCTATTCTACACACAAGCACCAATGCCTACATCCCCACCCTACAACACACACCCCGGAAACCCTGCATGTCAACACCCATGCATGCATGCTACTCAACACACGATCACTCAGAAAACACGCCACCGAAATTTGGGACCTGCTGAGTAGCAATGCACCCAACATCCTCTTCATGGCAGCGGGCTACAAGATCGCTCAACAGGACTACCTTTACAATCCAGGAGGAAGACTTGCTAACATCTATTAGAAATCCATCACCCACAAACTACCCAAGAAATCTAGGGACCATCCTAGCCAACAAGCTCAACATGACGGCTCAAGTCAATGCATTGTGCACCTCCCGCTTCCACATCCTATGCATTCTATGAAAGATCTTTAAATGTTTGCCTCAGGACACCGGAAGAACTATCACACAAGCACTCATCACCAGCAGGCTGAACTACAGCAGCACTCTCTACACCGGAATCTCCCAAAAACTCTTACACAGACTCCAGATCACCCAGAACACAGCTGCAAGACTTATACTAGACCTCTCACAACACACCCACATCACACTGCACCTCAAGAAGCTGCCTTGGCTCTCCATTAACAAGCACAGCCAATTTAAACTTCTCACCCACACCTACAAAGTCCTACACAACACAAGACCAGAATATCTGAACAGTCACATATACTTTCACCAACCCATCAAACATCTACAATCTGTCTCACTCTTGTTTGCACCCATTCCCGGCATCCGCAAAAGCAAAACGGAAGGTCGGTCATTCTCTTACATCGCATCCAAGTCATTGAACAACCTCCCTCAACACATCAGAGCCTCCTACTCACATTTTGAGTTTCACAAGATACTGAAGACCTGGTTCTTTGTATAAGCACATTGGGGACCAAACTCCTAGACACCTGCCCCAGCATCTAGATACCCTCTTGGGTGATTAGTGCACTTTACAAAACAGTATATCATAATATAATTCATGCCATTCCACTGTATTCCACTCTGAGCTATTGCACTGTACAAAACTTCGATCATCGACACTCCGCTAGATGGTAATCAACTCTACCCCACTCCATTGTACTCAACTCCAATCTACACTACTCCACTGTTCACCACTCAACTGTACGCTACTATAATCAACGCTATTACACTCTATGCTACACTACTGTACAACACTCTGCTCCACACCACTCTACTGTGAGCCACTCCAATCTATGCTACTGCAATGTACACTACTCCATTGTAGTTTACTCTTCAGTACAGCACTCCACTGTACACCTGTCCATTGTACCCTATTCCACTGTATGCTACTCCACTGTATGCTACTCCAATCTGCGCCAATCCAGTGTACTCTCCTCCACTCTATTGAACTTTACTACACTCTATGCCACTCTACTAGACTCCACTACACTTTATCCTTGCACACTACACTGTCCAAATTTTACTTGATTCTATGCCCGTACACTATATTGTACAACACTCTACTCCACTCTACAACAGTTTCCAACACTGTACAGCATTTCACTCCACTCTACTATATAAGATGCCATTCCAGATTATAACAGGTTCATCAACTCTATGCTACGGCACTTCAATGTATGCCACTCCACTCAACACTAATCCACTAAACCCTACTCCACTCTTCTCTTCTACACTTCACTGTACGGCATTACAACGCACACTACTATTCTACTGTATGCTACTCCACTTTACAGTAATACACTCCATGCCACTGTAGTGTATGCTACCCTACTTTAAGCCACTCCACTGCACAACACTCTCCTCCACTCTATATAAATCTACTCTACAAAAGCATACTATACTTTAGGGCACTCTACGACACTCTATACCACTCTATCCCCATACACCTCACTATTCAGCTTTATACTCCACTCTATACCTGTATACTTCATTGTACAACACTCTTTTTAGTATATGATACTTTTCTATACTCTATGCCACTGCAATCCACTCTAATGTACGAGACCCCTCTCCATTTTTAACAAGTGTAGTACCTATGCTACACCACTCCACTCCATTCCACTCCTATCCATGTTACTCTATTTTACGAGAATCCAATACACTCTATTATATAACTCCACACTAAGTTATGCCACCACACTCAACTCTATTCCACTGTACGACACTTTGACTCACTCTGCTCTACTATACAACAATCCACTCTACGCAGCTACACTCCACTGTTTGACACACTACTGTGCTCTATGCAAATCCACTCTACAAAACTCTACTACACTGTATGCCACTCTCTAACACTTTACTCCTGTCCTTATCCCACACACTCTCTTCTTGTAATCAGAAATGAGGGCGAGAGAATCTGCGATTCATTAGGCTTCCGGCCAATAGAGGTGTAATCAAAGGGGAATGAATCACTTGTCCTGTATGTTACCAGGGTCGGGGTTCTTGTTGCCTTAAAAACCCTCATTCACGAAATAACCGTGGGTGCGGTATATGTTGTTTCTCTGCGTGTTAGGTTACGTGAAAAGCATCATCATAGGGTCTTGGTTATGCTTTCCTCCACCTGGAGGAAGACCAACTGGTATTTACAGATGTGATTAGAGAAAGTGAGAGTGAGAGTGCAGTGGCATTAAAATTACCTCCATCTGTCGATCTTGGTTTTATTGTGGTGAGGATGGGGTACCCCATCCTCGACACAATAAAACCAAGATCGATAATTATAATTAATATATATTTAAATTATTTATTACTTACTATTTGTAATAATTAATATAGTTAAAAAAACATTGTATTATGTTACAGTAGTAATTTGCATATCATTAACAGAATTAAATTTAATATAAATTAAAATATTCACTTTTGAAAAATCTCCCCACCCTTAACACCTAAAAACCCAATATCCTGCTGTGAAAATAAATGATAAATTCATTATTTTTATACATTAATACAACTTAAATTTCAATAATTTTGTAGTTAATAAATTATCTTAACAAAAAAAATAAAAAGAATAGAGACCCCGTCTTCTCGTCCAGCAAGCACATCTCCTTCAGCCACGCCACCGGACTCCACTGGACCGACCACAGCTGCGTCCACTTCAGCTTCAGAAAGACTGCGACCCACCACCACCCGCAACAGGCTCCCCGCCGGAGCTGGAGCAAGATCACCGCCGAGCAGCTCACCGCCTCCCTCAGCCAGAACACACCCACCGACACAACGGACCCAAACGAAGCAGCCAGCAACCTCGCCAAGTGGCTGACCGCCTGCGCCGGCGACCTCGCACCACTAAAAACCCTCCCAGCAGACCCGGAAGCAAGAAAACCCCTTGGTTCACCAACGAACTCAAGGAATCCAAGAAGAACTGCCGCACTCTCGAGAAAACCTGGCGACTCGACCAGACCACAGACAACAGGACCGCCCTCAAGCACGCCACCCGCAAACACCACCAGCTGATCCGTGCCACCAAGAAGTCGGCACTCAAAGAACGACTGGACAACAACGCCCATGACAGCAAGGAACTTTTCAGCATCGTCAAAGAGTTCTCCAACCCCAGCGCCGGAAACAACGACATCACCCCCTCGCAAGACCTCTGCAACTCACTCTCCGCGTTCTTCCACCGCAAGATCACCGACATACACAACAGCTTCAACGCACAAACAACGCACCCTACCGCCGAACCAATGCCCGCCACCACCACCCTCTGCAACTGGACCCCGATCAACACCGAAGACACCACCCGCACGATGAACTCCATCCACTCCGGATCACCAACCGACCCCTGCCCACACCACGTCTTCAACAAAGCCGACGCCACCATCGCACCCCATCTCCGGGACATCATCAACTCCTCCTTCCGCACCGCCACCTTCCCGGAGAGCTGGAAGCACGCCGAGCTTACCGCCCTCCTGAAGAAACCAACGGCGGACCCCACCGACCTCAAGAACTACCGCCCCATCTCGCTCCTTCCGTTTCCGGCCAAAGTCATCGAGAAGACCGTCAACAGACAGCTTGCCGCCTTCCTCGAGACGAATGGATCCCTCGACCCCTCGCAGTCCGGGTTTCGGGCCAACCACAGCACCGAGACCGCCCTTATCGCAGCCACCGACGACATCAGAACCCTAACCGACAACGGGAAACAGCTGCCCTCATCCTCCTGGACCTCTCCGCGGCGTTCGACACCGTCTGCCACCGCACCCTAGTGAAGCGCCTCAGCAACATCGGAATCCGAGAGAAAGCACTGGAATGGATCATCTCGTTCCTCGCCGGAAGAACCCAGAGAGTCCGCCTCTCCCCGTTCAGATCCGAAGCCACCGAAGTCATCTGCGGCGTTCCACAAGGATCCTCACTCAGCCCGACCCTCTTCAACGTCTACATGAGCCCCTCGCAGCCATCGCACGCCGACACAACCTCAACATCATCTCCTACGCCGACGACACCCAGCTGATCCTCTCCCTCACCAACGACCCCACTACCGCCAGAGCCAACCTGCACGACGGGATGAGAGGCGTCGCCGACTGGATGAGGAACAGCCGCCTTAAACTGAACTCAGACAAGACGGAAGTCCTCATCCTGGGCTCATCACCCTCCGCCTGGGACGACTCCTGGTGGCCCCCGGCCCTGGGCACCGCACCCAAGCCAACGGACCACGCACGCAACCTGGGCTTCATCCTGGACTCCTCCCTATCAATGACCAAACAAGTCAACGCCGTCTCATCTTCATGCTTCAACACCCTGCGCATGCTCCGCAAGATCTTCAGATGGATCCCCACTGAAACCAGGAAGACCGTCACCCAGGCACTCGTCACCAGCCGACTGGACTATGGGAACACCCTCTACGCCGGAACCACAGCCAAACTTCAAAAGAGACTCCAGCGCATCCAGAACGCCTCCGCACGACTCATCCTGGACATCCCCCGACACAGCCACATCACCGTACACCTGAAAGACCTGCACTGGCTCCCCGTCAGCAAGAGAATCACGTTCAGACTCCTCACCCACGCACACAAGGCCCTCCACGACCTGGGCCCAAAGTACCTCAACGACCGCATGTCCTTCTACACGCCCACACGCCAGCTACGATCAACCAGCCACGCCCTCGCCACCGTACCACGCATCCGCAGAACCACCGCCGGAGGAAGATCCTTCTCCTACCTGGCGGCCAAGACCTGGAACTCCCTCCCCACTCACCTTCGGCGAACCCAGGACCATCTCGCCTTCAGGAAGCAGCTCAAGACCTGGCTGTTCGAGCAGTAACTTACCCCCTCCCCCAGCGCCTTGAGACCCTCCCGGGTGAGTAGCGCGCTCTATAAATGCCGTGATTGATTGATTGATTGATTGACCCATTTCAATAAATTACATACAAAAAACACAAACGATATAGTATACAATAGTTTCAAAATCAATATCTTTATAACAGCATTAAAGAACAACATGTAAAACAATATTTTTACCTTTTCAGGTTCCTGATATTTTTGACATTCAGATATTCCTGAAATAATATTTTTGTATGATGAGATTATTTATTCAAGATTGTGTCCAAATACTCACTGGTTACTAGTGGTAAAGCGCACATCGTCCTGAGGCCAACAAAAATGAAATGTAAGCACAAAGCTAGAGGTAAGTAGGCAAAGGGTTTGACAGAGCTAACAGATGTTATGTATATATGTGGTAATCTCAAGTCTGTTTATGATTCTAAATGCCTGGGTAACCATAGGTTAACATGAGTTATCCAACACTATGTACAGTATTCATGCATTGTTCATTGACAGCAAAATTATTGATACAGAGGGTATTTTGCCCATACCTCATGAGTACTTCCGTTCTGTAAGCGTCTTCCGGGCAGGTAGCACCCCCTTCGCTCCTCTAGGCATTCCGCCCTCCTTCAGCAGTTGCTTTTGCTTGGGGGGCATCTTGGCGCACCACGAGGCAGTCCCATCCTTCAGAGATGGAGCCAACAGCCGAAGAATATCCCGGACCCGCAGACACCAAGATCATGGGGATAGAGTGGAGTGGGGACTTCCATTGTGGCAAGAAAGGTAGGAGCAACAACGGGCCAACCTGGAGGGAGTCTGGAGCAGCGGGACCCCAGGGGATCCTAAGATCTAGAGACAACACCACCTACAGAGTCTTGGAGATCAACAGACTCGATTTGCCTGACCTTAAGATCGCTGCCAAGCTACACTCCCCTTCCTATCCTACCACCCTCGCCAGCTCCACCAGCCCGTCTCTGGACTCTAGACTTTTGGTCCCTTCCTGATTCTCATTTTTATCCGGCGGAGTCCGAAATGTATGACCGATATCCGGTGGAGCTGCCCTGACAGCTATTGGGGAGACAGGCTCTGGCACACCGCTATGGCCGTCACCTACCCAGCCGGACCTCGGACTTATGTCTCGTATCTTTCCCCGCTGCTGACTCCCTCCCGTGGACTCCCTGCTCTCCCTGGCCTTTTTCTTTTTTTCCCCTCTCTTTTCTGTGGATCTTGCTTTTCATGGTCGCTAATAACTCCTGTATTGAATTTGTAACCTCTCTGTAATTAATGTGATCATTTTTGTAATTTGTAACACAATGTTTCCTTATTTTAAGCGCTAGACCTAGTTTTTTGGCCGATGCCCGGTGGAGCTACCTGATAGCTATAGAGGAGATGGCCCCCTTGGCCGTCACCTACCCAGCCGGACTTTGGGCAAACCTTCCTTCAACTCGCCTGCGTATTCTCCCTCCCACTCCTTACCCTATCCCCTTTCCCCCTCTATGCTCCGTTTTTTCATCTCCTATGCTTTTTAAATGTTTTTCTGTTGAGACCTAGCTATTTGGCCGATGCCCGGTGGAGCTACCTGATAGCTATAGAGGAGATGGGCTGTGGACTTCCCCCTCGGCCGTCACCTACCCAGCCGGACCTTGGGCAGACTCTCCCTCGTCTCTCCACCCTATTTCCCTCCTACCCCTTTACCCTACCCCCTCTCCCTTCTAAGCTCCATTTATCTCGTCTTTACGCTCTTGAAATGTTTTTCTAGTAACTGATGTAACTGGTAACTGATGTAATTTTGTAACTTTGTGGAACCCTATGTAAAGCGCTCTGATACCTCCAGGTCTAGCCAGCGCTATATAAAACTCAAATAAATAAAATAAAAATAAATAAATAAAATGGCAAGGAAGTTGATGGAGCAGGTGTGCAGCCCATAATATATTTGAATGCCATTATACATATGATAATCACAAGCTCTTCCATATTGCTAAGTACAAGGGTAATCCTGCTTTAACATAAGTCTTCCTAGAATATGTACAGTATTCATGCATTCTTCCTGGACAACAAAATTGTTGTTGCAGAAGATGAACTACCCATACCTTCATATTTCGTTATGTATAGACTAGACACTAATCAATATGTACAATATCTTATTTCTTGAAAGCTCTTATCCTAGTATTATCTATATGCATATATGTGCATCATACAAAAATAATAGTTTATAAGTGTGTGGCCTCAGGGAGGTCATAACGAGTGAGGATTGTCTCTTGTCTCTGTGTACGTCCGTCTAGTTGCCACTTAGTATTTAATCAGTTGGGGGGGATTGGCAATTGAGTCCATTAAGAATTGTACAGTTCTTTCTTTTGAGTTTTTTAAGAATATCAGTTTAACATATGGTACCATTCTTGAGACAACCTTATAAAATGAAGTCATTTCCGTTTTAGTGTTACAGGATTGTTGTAAAGGAGGAGCTAAAATTTAGAGAAGTCTGTTTTGTAGTTCAGCATCCTTGTTAAGTCCCTGTTTGACTATGTCATATTTAAGTATTAATTCACTTGTAAATGTATTCGCTATATTCTTTGTCCAGGTCATGTAGAAGAGATCTATTGAGCTTTCTGGGGCTAAGAAAGGTGTAAATGTGGATTTGGGGTGAGCGTTCAATCCTGTGTGTGTAAGATGTAAATTCCTAATTCAGCAGTTTTAGTAGATGTATCCATAGCTGTGCTGCTAGAGTTGACATCATCTGTTTCTGAAAGGTTAGTCAAAAGGTGAATGTCTACTAGGTCTTGTACTGTTAGGCCCCTTATTGTAGGTTGCATGGGAGTATTTCTGGTTGTATGTTGTTTGTTTGAAAAAATGCTTGATTTTTTATTCTGCGAAAACATTTATATTAGTAAATGTTTTGTTTTGACCAGATCCCATTTTGCTTGTTGGGCAAAAGGATAAACCTTTGTTCTATGTTTTCATTTGATTTCTGGTAAGACTGACTGAGGATAGGTTTATCATTAGTTGGTTGATGTTGTGTGCTCTTTGGTCCATTCCTTTTTGCGTGCTTGTGTATCTACTCCTAATGCCAATGGTTTGTCGGTCTTGGTACCGGGTGGTCTGGTACTGGCATCCTGTGCGATGAAATGTCCCAGCCAGTGCCTTTAGTCTTCCTGTAAAAATGTATCCCAGCCTTTCTTGTTGAGTCCACTATTTCCTCCCTTGGCGATTCCAGATCATATGTTTATGATGTTTCTAATGTGTTGGTTGGTTCAATTTGTGAGTTTCCAGGTTTTATGTTGTTTTATTTCCTAACAAAGGTGTAAGCTCACCCCAGTTGGTAATCTACTTGATCTTGATGAAATGTCCTATTCTTCTTTTTCTTCTTCTTCTTCTTCTTCTTCTTTTTAATGATATTTTCCTTGCATTCATCTATGGTTTTTTTCAAAATCTCATAGTTTTTCTTTCTTATTTCTCCATAAATTGCCTCTTCAATTCTGTTTGTGAGGGCAGCCATTTCTTCCTTATATCTTTCATACTCTTCTTGGGCTATCTCGATTAATTGTTTAATCATGTTGTTTCATGCAGTACTTAAGTTGTCCTGCCTGTTTTTCTTTTTTCTGGTGTTGTAGTTTCTACAGGTGTGAATATTCGGATTCTGAGGCCTCTTGGAATACGGTCATCTTCTAAGTTATTTATAGTGATGCCCCTTCCCACCACTTTGATGTTCCCTTCTTACGTGTTTTTTCTAGAGCTTTACATTTGGATTCGACCAATTCTGTTTAGTCATGCCTGTGTTTATAGTATCAAGGACCACACCCAATCTGTTATTTCTCAGTTCCCTTCTATGTCTACGCTCTGCCACTGGTAGCATTGTTTTGCATTAAAATCAGGCTAGAGCATGAAGAGAGGAGTGTGTGCAATATCTTTGGAGACCTGGCACACTCTCTTCTACTCACTAGGACCCTTAATATGTGTTTTATTTTCTTTTATATTTATCAAGGAGAGATATTCCACTCAATGAGGGGTGGGGCAACTTATCCTCACAAAGAAATAATTACTACTGTTGTGAGTGTGTGCCTCCTAAACTATATTTACATTAATATAATCCAAATGGATACAATCCATGGTAACACATTATCATTGGGCAACAATCACACACATATTTTAATGTTTCAGTCTTGAGAAAGCCACAGGCTTGCATGCCACATAATGGGTGAAACACGTTTTGGCAACATCTGAAAAAATGTGAATAATACCAAGGAGAATTCTCCCATGAATCGTAGAAATTGTCAACTTGAGGAGTTTATGTTATCTTCCATCAAGACAACTGACTGCCATTCATGGGAAATAAATTGTATGAAAAATTGAACAATACTGAGATATCATGTCATGTTTAATATCAAACTATATGCTTAATTTTCCAATAAATGTGTTTCTGCAGATTGTATCCTTTTGGATTATATTAATGTATACAGAGTTTGGAAAGACACACTCACAATTGTAGCAGTAAATCTGAAATTAAACAAAGTATACAACATTTAATAATCAAAAAGGCTATTGAAACCCTAAATAAACTCAAAACTAGTATTACCATAAACTAATTAGTGGAAGAGCTCATGTGCGGGCCAGCAACATAAACGTGAAGCAAACAATGCATGTACCTAAAATCAAGAAACAAAGGGGCATATTAGCAATGCCTGGCGATAATTATCGCAAAGCGCAATTAGCGCTTGGATAATTATCGCCAGGCATCGCCGGTTTCTATCGCGGAGTTAGCGTGCAATCAGCAATGCTAATCTCCAAAGCGATAGAAACCTTGGAGAACAGTGTGAATATTGCCAGAAAACAGGCGATATTCACACTGTTCCCCAGTTCTGCTTGCTGATAGTGCGAGGGGGACTTAGCCATGTAATACACCTCTCATTGGATTACATGGCTAAGTCAGGGTGGGACCAGGTGTTAGCAAACCAGCACTAAACGTGTTTAGCGCTGGTTCGCTAATCACCGCCCCTGCCTCGCTGATAGGCGTTAGCGACCTCAGCGACTGTTTCCAGTCGCTGTTAGGTGGGGAACGCCTACTTTGCATGCCATTAGCGATAAATATCGCTGGCATGCAAAGCGGCACCCAACCCGGTCGCTATTGCCTACAAGCTGTCGCTAACAGCAGTTAGCGACAGCTTGTTGATAAGGCGATAATATTATCGTCGCTTTAGTGGGAAAAAGTCCCGCTAAAGTGGCGATAATCGCCTTGCTAATATGCCCCAAAATACTATCATCTCAGGGATAAAATGCGTACTTAGAGACCAATAAACTCTCAAGTACAAGTCAAGACTCACAAGCAGAGCTTAACAAAGAGATCAGCAATCCCAAAATCATCAAAGTAATCACCTGCCTTAAAACAGGTAAGGCACCCGGACCTGGTGGGAATCCTGCCTGGTCTCATACATCTTCCAATTATATCTGATAGATCTATTCTGATAGATCTCCTGGACAGGCTTTTTGTCCACGATCAATGATTGACATATAAAGGAAGAGGCAATCCAAGGGCATGGTATATGCCACAGTGACCATTAGTTATTAATACAAATGAGTTGTATAACATGTGCATGAGTCAAGGGGAGCAGCCACAACACCCCCTTCCTAGTATAAACAATGTCAGCATCAAAGTACTAACGAATAGCTCAGCACTCTGTATATTATACAGATGCATTATCAGGCACAGTAAATTCAGGCCCCTATTTATCATTGTTTCTCTCAGCGGTACGCAGCAAGCCACCTTGGTGCTCTGCATGAAAGGGAAAGAGCAGGAATGCGTTGTATTTAACATTATACAGCACATTCCTGTCCTTGCCTAGTACTGCCGCACTTTTGGCTGTCTAGCACCAATGCTTGTGCCTTCCTGCACAAAAACAATCCTGAGAGGCATTTTCCTCTTTCTATGTGGGCTGCAGAATGCACCACATGTAGAAAGAGGTAAAAATGAGAAGAAATACAGATATTTTTCTTTGTTACACCTCACCTGAGATGGGGTAGCATTTTGACACATTTCCAGGTCTACCACTGATGGTAAATCTGGTAATGCGCCAAAATTCATAGGTGGATATATGGGAACACCCACTTTCAGCCCGCTGAACGCCTCCCTGGGGTACAGTAACGCAAACCAGCCATTTGTGCTGCCTTGCGTTACTCTAGACTTATCAAGTCATGCAAGACCACACAAGGTGGCCTAGTGTGACTTGTTAAATTTGACTTAAGTTTTGCGACACCATTGTGCACCGTTGCGTTGCACAAGGGTGACTCAAAGCCTTGATAAATCTGGCCCTCAATGACAAGTAATGTCCAAGCTTATATATGGTATTGTTATTTCATCCAAACCATCTCTCTCCATCTTCAAGTTTAAATTAACAAACAGTACTTTACTTAGAAATTCATCGTCAAAACACAACACTCAGATAAGGAAGCTGACGCGTTTTGTTCATTTGGAAATTCTTCAAGGTCACAACAAATTCATGTAAACTCTCATTTAATTTACTTATATAATTAAAACCACCTACATACAATCTTTTAAAACCTCTCAAGCATTCCTATTATCAGAGAACTATTAAGCTTCATTGAGCACAATACATGAACCCAGGATCATTTTCAACTGTAATTTACCAGTTATTCTATATTTACTACAACATAGACCATCACAAAATAATCAAAATTAGGCACGCTTACAATAGTTCACAGGGCAATGCAAGAGCGAGAAATAGTACTGTACCTCATAAAATATTCCAAGTATCCCTAAACCAATGCAATTATAAAACATTATTTTATAAAAGATAGGGATTGAGGCAAAGAAAGAGACTGCACCTATCCGTAGTAGAAAAATTATTTAAGATAGTTCAAGGTGCCCGTGACCTGAGATCCAATTCCCCTAGATCTCCAAAATACACATACGTATATTATAAATCATAAACAACATAAGGTCCAGCACTCCCTGCTAATATCATTTTTAACACATCAGTTTAGCAACAAACAAAAAAATGGCAATTTAACAAAGTAGAGTCTTCAAATTCTTTATTGTAGTCTTCCTTATGACGTAGTAAAAAACCGTAGCCAACGCGTTTCGTCCTCTCGGACTTCTTCAGGGCTACAAAAACATATACATATATACAAAATTAGTTTACTATATTTACAAAGTTACATATTGAAATATACATGAAAACATCCATGTAATTACACATTAAAATGAATTACATCTCACTAAAATTCAAAATATCCAATTTAAAATAAACAACTGCCCAGTGTTATGCCTTTCTTTATATGGATTTTAGTGGGGTCAGGTCATATATAAGATGTCGATTTAATCAAAATTGCCATTTACAAAATCACAGTTCTTTGTGTGCTTAATATTGCACAATTACTTTAAAATCTATGGGTTTTATCAACACGTTACCAAGGAAACAAACAGTTGATGGGTGGGTTTCAAGAATCATATAATTTCAACTGCATATTGGCCTCTCTTGTAATAATAGAGCATTTGTTTATTATATTTATGGCTCTTACCAGAAAACTGTTTAACCGTAGCGCGCACACCCTCCTGTGAGATTCCCATTGAGGTACCACTGGTTGCCCTATATCGGCGGGTTCAGCACGAGGAATTATCTACATTACGCCCGTCGCTGCACGCGTTTACCATCGGAATCGAACCGCATCGTGGTTCTGACACGGAGACTGGTCCCGCGCAATTGCAGGATGGGACATCTTCTCCCCCCTGTCAGGCTTTTTAAATTTCAGGCATGCTTATGTTAAGTCCTGATGATGATCCTTGTACTTACTGTATGGATCGAAACGCCGTCGACACCTATCACACCCTATACACTCCCCTAAATGTGTTATTTATTGTGTAAGGGTGTAAAAAGACGATTTGTTGGCCCTATGTGTTATTGCCATATATGACAAATCGACAGCCGTGCCTGAGCCTTTTGTTTTGCTGTCACATTATATGTGTTCTATGTATGTGTAGTGAGGGCACAGGCCTGTGTCCCGCTTACTCTTATTCTTGGTTCTGAAAAAGTTTTTACTCTGTTAACTACAAACATTAAAGTAGACCTCTGTCCGGCTGGATAAGTCGTTATCAATATAGAACTGATTGAGTCTATATTCATTCTGTTCATACTAGATAGTTCCATGGGACCACTGTTCTATAGAAAATAGCAGCAGCTTCTTCAGCATCAACGCTCAGTGCTCAAAAATTATGCAGGAATAGCGCTCCTCCTACTTAAGAGTAGGTCCTCTTATACCCTACTACTAGCTTACTAAACGAAAAGTTGCAATGTTCGGGGGCGAGAATCACGCTAATTGGTCCATTGGAGGGGTGGCAAGAATCACCTCATTGCCCTCCTTGTTCAAACCGGTTCTAAAATTGTTTAAGGATTATACTTTCACACGACCTTTGGGTAATAGCAGTCCAATTGACAGTCCACTTAATGTTTCACTTTTATTGGTCACATTTTTAAGCAGTCCATTGTTAATTCATTTGGGTTCAGCTTCCATTCTCACGGATGCGTGCTGAGTCTTTCTTGGCATTCTCCCCAAGTCAGGTCAACCTGACCTTGACACTTCTCACTCTGGGCTCGAACTGTACCCACGTGGTTTAGCTCTGTGGCTTTCTTCCGCTTAGAGGACATCTTTGCGTCTGCGCATTGACCTCATCTGCCTCGGCAGCCATTTTCGCAGCATGGCCTAGCAGGCCCGAACGAACTATCATGAAAACAAACACAATCATAATTAAAAATAAAGAAAATAAGCCTTTCTGTTTCCCACCCGTTATTCTAAGTACCCCAGTTAGGTGTTACCTAGCAGAAGCGACATTTATAGCCATGTTTACTTACCATCCGCATTCTTTTGCCACAATACAATTTTACTACATAGCACAAATCATGAGATTTTGCTCTAATTAGTACGCAAATCACTATATTAATATTACTTCACTTTATAATTGTAAATAAGTTAAATTTGCACATAAATAGCGATTACCATTTGTGTAAATGTTTGCCAAGGGTGTAAATTGTTGGTTAGTCCATCAAACAATTAGTAACATTAATTTATTAGTGTTATTTAGGGGGTTCCAAAATATTTCATTTACCTTGCTCCATCAACTCCCCCCTTTGGTGATTTTTAAGATCACCACAAAAACCCATGTTACACAATTTTCAGATAAAATGTTTCTTGTCCACTTGCTTTTGTTAGTTCACACATCAGTGTCCCTTTCATGTTGTCTTTTTGTTCTTTCATACATGTTTTCTTTTAGTTCTTCAAGTTTTATTTCTCCCAATTCTCGTTCTCTTTCTTTATTTATCTTATTTTCTCTTTTTATTTTATTTTGTCTTTTTCTCCTTTTAATACGTACATAAACTAATTTCACTAATAACACTACTAATATTACTACTGTTGCTGATATTAGAACTTTCCCTATAATAGAACCACCTATTTCAGTGAACCATTTTGGTATTGAGGAAAAACTCTTACCAAGTTTCTCCCAGGCACCTTCAACATCCAGTGGAGCAAGCTCTTTGTGCAAATTAGTAATATTCTTTATATACTTCTGTATATTTTCACTTTTATCTGGAATGTAAGTGCAACAATGTTGGACTTTCAGCATTCCACAGACTCCACCATCTGTTGCCAAAAGAATGTCAAGGGCAAGTCGATTTTGCATCACCATAGCTCTCATGGCAACCATCTCAGTATTTACCATCAAGAACCCTCCAGCAGTATTCGTTGATAAACGATCTACTACTGTGGACAGTTTCCGAATCTTAAATGCATTCAAAGATATACCCACTGCTGGTATCAATGCTCCAAAAATGTCACCAACTATTTCTGAAAAACGTTCCCTTTTCCTACGTGTTAATGTTTCACCCATTTCGTGTGTTCCTTTCTCTCCTCTCTCCACATGAAAAATCTTTGGAAAGACCAGGCCTAAATAGCATGACCCATACCAATGATCCGGCAACCTGTAATAAGCTCTATTTCCTCAAATATAATAGATCCCTGGAAATATTGGATCTTTTCCTCCTTTGAATCCCCATCCTCCTAAAATTTTGTAAGTGTCTCGGCATTCACTGGAACCCACGAAATAGTTATCATACCTCGTTCTATTTCTACTAATGCACAACTTTCCCTGTTGGGGCCAATCTAAAGTCATAGCTGCATTTGTCTCTCTCTTATCATGATTTTCTCCTTCAAACGCCCAAAGGGGTATTTTTGTCTCTTCTTCTATTATTTTTCTTTGAAATGTAACTCTTCTGTTTTCTACCATTTCTAAAAATACCTTTTCTTCTTTCTTTAATTCACAGGTAAGATTGTGCCTAACTACATATTCTAATGTTAAATCTTTATTTTCTAAGAAAAATTCACCAAACATTCTTGCTTCTTTCACCTTATTCAACCCAAGGATTATAGGAACTTTCGCAAAAACCTTATTTATGTCAGTATAATAATATTCTAATCTACCTGTTTTATAAAATAAACTAGCTAGAACACTACATGTTATCCCTTACGTCAAAGGAAGGTGATGATAGGTCACACCTTCTGTGACAGACGCAGGTAATTGCATACAAACATAACAATCCCTCACATCCATTGTTTCTACGTACTCATATAACAATTTTGTAAAAACTATCTTAGAAAAATCAGTTATGGATCTATCCTTATGTGACTCAGTACTATCTATTAGTGTTGCTGTGTTCTGTGTGTTATCTTCTTTGTCCTTTTTCGTGTTATTCCCTAATATGGACGTTTCCTCTACGGCTAACCTAATTGGAATTGTGATTGCTAAAATAAGCCAGATAAATATCAATAACCCTGTACAAAAGAAATACATTCTACACCATCTACGCAAAAACTCACATCTACACTTCCTATTCTCTGTGTCTACCATTTTGTTCTAATACCTAGCTATATATATATATGTACAGAAAATGTGTCACCACACCTCAGAATGACGTATCAGCCACTCTACCCTTTTACTTTTTCTCGATTGGTACTTTCTTCAGTTCTTTTCAGAACTCTTCCTTGTCTCTTTCAGGTTTTGATGTCCAGTCCGGGTTTTCTCTTTACCTTTTCAGACTTGTTGCACTTCACTCTCACCCATTGGTTTGCAGCTTTCTTCTGGGCTTTCGTGACTGTTATCTTCTTCTTTGATGTCAGTCAATGCGATATATAGCCACTCAGGTGACTTATATTTCAAATTAGGTTTCTTCGCTCTCTTCGTTTTCTGCAATTGTTTTCCACTTTGTTTTCCTT
Organism: Calotriton arnoldi; assembly: GCA_963921515.1. Taxonomy (NCBI): domain Eukaryota; kingdom Metazoa; phylum Chordata; class Amphibia; order Caudata; family Salamandridae; genus Calotriton; species Calotriton arnoldi. The sequence goes on from CAWUFW010002861.1 coordinate 1,287,663, forward strand.
GTTCCTTTTGACTTGTTATCTCATTTACCTGTTCTGCATTATTTCTATTTAAGTTTATTATTTTGTATCTCAGTCTTTTGACTTCGTGGGGCCAATTGTCTCCTTTTCTCTGCCTTTTTGGTTCACTTTCCTTTTCCTCTCGTTCAGTTCTCCAAGTCCTCTTTCTTGGTCCTAGTCTCTGTTTTCTCTCTTCTTCGCTTTCTTCTGATTCTGTTTCAGACCGTATTTCACTTCCTCTTATTTTGAACTTTATGATTTCCCCTTCATTGTCTAAATCTGAACTTTCCTGTGCCTTTTCTGTCGGGACACTTATTTCTATCCCTCCTCGAGTTTCTTCCGAATTCTCGTTGGTCTCTCTGTCTGATTCTAAATTTCCCTGTTGTTCTTCTATTTGTTGGTCTGTCCCTATTGCTCCTCCGGGTTCTTCCGATTCTTCTATCTCTCTATCTGAATCTAACCCTCCCTCAACTAATTCGACAATCTTTGAAGGAAATCTACCATAACTTGTGCTTGGCTGATCATTGTCACTGTCTCTTGGTTCAGTTTCTTCGTTTATAATGTCAGTTTTCCATTTATTCCTTTGCTTTTCATCACAATCTGACTGGTCTGTTTCAGATGCCGAACTAGTATCTGATATTTCCAGATGTCTACTTTCAGGTCGATCTTCAAGTTCTGGAACTTTTGTTATTTCAAGTTCTTCTTCTGTTGTCAGATTTGTACCTGGTTCTTCCAGATGTCGACTTACAGGTCGAGCTTCAGGATCTGGAACCCTGCTTTTTTCGACTTCTGCATCGGATGCTGAACTGGTATCAGATATCTCCAGATGTCGACTTACAGGTCGAGCTTCAGGATCTGGAACTCTGATAGTATGGCTGGCATGCACCCAGTTTTTCACTCCAGCACATTTGACAGCTGTTGTTGTTACCAGAATCACTTGACGTGGTTTATCCCAACGAGGAACCAAACAATTTCTTCTTCTGTGGACTTTTATGCGGACCCAGTCTCCTGGACTCAAATCATGAGCTGGTTTTCTTTCAATAGTGGTCGCATCCGGTCCAACCTGATGAAACATAGAATGTACCACATCAGCCAATCCTTTGCAATAATCCAACACGAGATCAGTTATAGTCAGCAGTTTGTTGACAGGTACATGTGCTTGTCTCATTGCTCGTCCCATGCTTATTTCGTGGGGACTTAGACCTGTTTTTCTGTCAGGTATGCTTCTGATAGTCATCAGCACCAATGGTAGGGCATCAGGCCATTTGAGTCCTGTGGCTTGACACATTTTCCCTAACCTATTCTTTATTGTTCCATTTACCTGTTCTACCACTCCAGAAGCCTCTGGTCTGTAAGCACAGTGCAATTTCTGTTGTATGTCAAGAGCTTCACATATCAGTTGGATCAGTTCATTTTGGAAATGTGTTCCTCTATCTGTTTCAATCGTTACTGGAAAGCCATATCTCGGAATGAATTCTCTCAGCAGGAGCTTAGCTACAGTAACTCCATCATTCCTTCTTGTCGGATAGGCTTCCACCCAACGAGAAAACAAACAAACGACCACAAGAACATACTTCAGTCTATTGCTTGGGGGCATTTCAATAAAGTCTAGTTGCATCCTAGTAAAAGGACCTCCTTCACGTCCTATTGTCCCTAGACTCACTACTGTTTTCCTTCCTGCATTTATCTGTTGGCATGTAAGACATCTTTGACAGAGACTTTCAGCTATAGCTCTGAATTTTGGGTTGTACCAAGTCTGTCTGAAAAGCCTAATTATGGCATCCCTACCTATATGAGCTTGTCCATGGTACATCCGTGCCATGTTAGAGATCATGCTATCAGGCATAACTGGTCTTTCATCTCTGTAAACCCAAACATCAACTTCTTCTCTTTTCCTGCAACCTGCTTTTATCCAACCATCTTTCTCCTCTTCGTTTGCTTCTTCCTGTAATTGTCTTACTTCATCCCATGTTTCAACAATGTTAGTAAACAGCAATGGACATGAAACATTTTCTCTTTCTCTTCTTCTGTTTAACGAAACCATATTTCTAGCACAATATTGGGCTATTTCGTCCGCATACCTATTACCCACGGTAATGTAATCCGCCTCATTTTTGTGTGCAGCACACTTCACCACTGCGATCTGTTTAGGCAGCTGTATCGCCTCAAGCAATTTCTTCACAAATTCACCATTTCTAATTGGAGTTCCTGCAGACGTCAAGAAACCTCTCTGAGACCAGATCTGTCCGAAATCGTGGACCACTCCGAAGCCATACTGGCTATCTGTGATCACCGTAATTCGAACATTCTTTCCCAGTTTGCACGCCTGAATCAGAGCAATCAGCTCAGCCACTTGGGCTGAACGTTTCCCCCTCAGACAAGATGCTTCCATTATTGCAGCTACTGTACACACAGCATACGCCGCACTCAAAACTCCTTCACTCGTCCTCAGACATGAACCATCCACAAACATCACATAATCTGATTCTTTTAAAGGCTCATCCTTAATATCCGGTCGAGGCTTTGTGCAGAATTCAAGCACATCCAAACATTGATGATCTACTTCATCCTTAATTCCTGCATTCTCTTCGTCTGGCAGTGAAGTTGAAGGATTCACACTTGTGCATCTATCAATGGTTACATTGTCTGCACTCAAAATCACCTTTTCACACCTAGTCAGCCGACTATGTGTCATGAATTGGGTTTTGGTTCTAGTCAGAAGAATTTCAACAGCGTGTGGAACATATACTCTCAGTGGATATCCCATCACAATGCCTTCACTCTGCTCCAGACTCACACAAGTAGCAGCTACTGCTTTCAAACAGCCAGGCAACGCTTTTGCCACTGGGTCTAAAACAGCTGAAAAATATGCAATAGGTCTTTTCATCTTTCCATGTCTTTGCACTAAAACTGAAAGTACACATCCATCCCTCTCACTACAATACAGCTCAAATTCTTTTTCATAATCAGGCATTCCCAATGCTGGTGCTTCACACAACCTTGTTTTTAATTCTTTGAAGGCTTTCATTTCTTCATCATTCAATTCAAACGGATCCTTAACATCCTTTTTTGTCAATCGCTGTAAAGGTTTTGCAATCAATGAAAATCCACTTATCCACTGTCGACAATACCCAACCATTCCAAGGAACATTCTCACCTCTCTCTGTGTCATTGGAGCTCTCATTCCTCTGATAATCTTTATTCTCTCTGTTGTTACCTTCCGCATTCCTTTTTCAATCCTATGACCTAAGTATTGTACTTCCTGCTGACAAAATTGTCATTTAGACGGAGACACTTTGGGGCCGATTCCGATTCGGGACGGAAATCTCTCCGACCGAGCCGGACCCGGAGAGATTTCCGACCGAATCGGACTCTGGCAGTCCGACCGAACGAGTACGATGCGCACGCATGCCATCGGACTCGAGTCGGTCGGACTCCCATTGAAGTCAATGGGAGCCTGTCGTACAACGCGTACGCGGGCTCCCATTCACTCAATGGGTGCGAGGCGGTCAAGGGCGCCCCCTACAGCAGGTACGCATCGATGCGCATCGCGGCGTACATGCACAGGTAGGGGGACCCATGGGTCCCCCTGTGTGCGACTCGCGTGCCTACGCGTACAGGGAGTCCGACGCGGACCCTCAAAGTCCTGCTCCGACAGCTTTTTCGAGCCGGACGGCGCGAGTCGGTCGGACTGCTCGCGGCGCGCATCGTACTTACCCGGCCGGGATACGTCTCCGTAGCGCGGTGCGAGTCGTGTCCATGTGAGTCGGTCGGAGCGTGTTGAAGCCGCGTTCGAGTCGGTCGGAGATTTCGCAGGTGCCTGCATCGTACTCGATCGGCCGGACCCGCATACGATTCGGTCGGGAAACAGGGCTCCGAATCGGATCCGGTAAATCCGAATCCGATTCGGAGCACTACCGGCCGAGATCGGAATCGGCCCCCTTGTGTCCTCCTTCGGCTAAGTGGTTCAATAAAGCAATTGTGTCGGTAACACATGCTTCTTTGGTCTTTGATGCCACTAACAGGTCATCAATGTACTGAACCATCACAGATTTTTCAGGCATTTTTAAATCTTCTACCTACTTCTTTAGGATCTGATTAAAGATTGAGGGTCTTTCTTTATACCCTTGAGGAATTCGGCACCATGCCAAAATACGCTTTCCGAACCGGAACGCAAATAACGGCTGGCTTTTTGGATGTAATGGAATAGAGAAAAATGCATGGCACAAATCAATGACTGTGTACCATTCTGCATCATGTGGAATCTGATACAGTATTACAGCGGGGTTTGGCACAATTGGACAACAAGGAATAACAATTTTATTTATTTTTCGTAAATCTTGCACTATCCTATATGTCCCATTTGGCTTTTTCAGTCCCATTATAGGAGAATTACATGGACTGCTCATTATTTCTTTCAAAATTCCCTGTTCAATCATTTTATTTATTACGGGTGTTATTCTTCAATAATTTCTGGCGTCAATTTGTACTGTGGAATATTTGGGTAATTTGTTCCTTCTCTTACAGTAATTTTTACAGGGTCTACTCCTCTCATTAACCCAGTGTCTTCGCCTGTAAAATCCCATACATCAGATCTGACTGTTTCTTTTAACTCTTTTGGGATTTTCTCTACATCAAACACAGGAAACATGTCATTCACTCCTGGCTCTAGTTCTGCCATTGTCATTTTATATAGTACATCTTCATCTGGTGTCTGAAATGCAATCCCATCCGGGGTACAATAAATGGTGGAATTCATTTTACAAAGCAGATCGCGTCCTAGCAAGTTTACAGGACTGCAATCACACACCACAAATCGGTGCATTTCTCTGAATGGTCCAACTTTCACCTCTACTGGTTTGGTAAGAGGCGCCTTAATCTGCTGGTTTGAAACACCTACAACTTGGATATATTCACCTGAGAAAGGAAGGTTTGGAATTTCCACTGATCTAACAGTAGAACGGGTAGCTCCAGTGTCCACAAGGAATGTAACATTTGCACCATTCACTTCTCCATCCACAAATGGACCTGACTGATCTACCTCTAGAGTTGCGCCAAGTACGCACTCTTCCTCCTCTCCTAGGCACCATCATAAACTTTCATCCGATTCATTCCCATCCTGTCGTAACCAATACTGCGATATTGCAGCTGCGCGCAGCAATTTTGTTACCTGCTCTCCTCCGTAGAATCCTGTCTCTGCACTGTATCTCTGAGGGTTTACACTCTTGGGAAGAGGTGGTTGTGGCACCTGACTCTGTTGAGTAACTACCTGTGGTTGCTGCAGCTGTTGGTAACTCACCTCACTCTGCACCTGTGGATTTAATGATTGATTTTCCGTATTAGCTTTTGGAGGAAATTTACACTCGTTTCTCCAATGCCCTAATTTTCCGCAGTTGTGACAGGGCCATTTCTTTTTGGCCTCTTCTATATCATTTGACCTTTTCCTTTACCTATATTTGGTTTGGTTTTAGTCTGTCCTGTCTCACTAGTCTGATTATTCATTTGAGCTTTTTGTTTTTCTGCAACCTTTACTTGTGCCCACATCGCCTTGTCTTTTAATTTACGCTGTCTACACTCAGTCATCACTACAATATTTAGCATATCTCAACACTTCGTCCACAGTGCTGTTCTGCCAACACAACATATGTTGCTTAAACATTTCACTTATCTCTGGTTTCAATCCATAAACAAATCTATATACAAAATGACTCATGTCCTTTTCACTCAAGGTCTCATAACCGCTATACTGTTTAAAAACCAAAAGTAGCCTTTCATAGTAGGCGTGTACAGATTCCTTACTCTCTTGTGTAGTTCTGTCAATCTTTACCCAATCAGTTTCTTTGGGTGGAATTTTGTTTTTCAAAAATGTAATAACCTGCTCATATTTTCTCATTACTTCTGGACCTGGTGCTCCAGTTTTTGCATCTCTAGGATATTCTACTGTTGGCCAATCAATGGTAATTCTGTCCATAAATCTGCTGGTATTGCAATGTCAAATAATCCATCCAAGTATACCCACAACACTTTTGAAACTTTGACAAACCTTTCCACTTGTCTGTACCATTCTACAGGCTTTTCTCTTAATTTCGGAAAATCATTTGTAAATGACAATATATCTTGTCTGGACCATGGAACAAGTACATAGCTACCTCCTGGAGTTTCTCTCATTGGATACTCCCGTACAATTGATTCCCTATCTTTTACCGTAAAAGCCAAAAACGCTTTGTCGGTTGTTCCCTCTTTTCTTTTGGTCCATCTGCTCTTCCATCTGTCTACATCTCCCCATTTTCTGAACAAAACGATCAGTTCTTTTATCCGTGTTAGTCGTCCTGATGTGTTCAGATTTTCTATATCTTTTTCACAAAAATCTACCCTATATGGTTTCTGCAAACTCTTGACTTTTACAAATTCTACTCCTAGTTCATTCACTGTCTCTTCAAATTTTTCATGTAAATTTCTAGCTCTCCAAGTAATACTCTTACATAAAAACATGATCTCCTCATCCTGATATGTTTTCAATTTTTCTGTACCAATAGTCCCTAAAATCAACTCTTCCATGTCTATCTTTAGCCTGATTACATCCAACGGTTGCGGTTCTGTATCTTTCTTTTGCAAGTTTCTCATCCATTCATTTAATTCTTCTGGAGTTGGACCTACAGGTGTACTATTTATTTCTATCCAATTTTTGTTTCTCTCTGGCGTTTCAGATGCTGACTCTGTTCCCATAGGAATCCTTTTTATCTCACTCTCATTTACTGTCAGGTTAGTAGGCGGACTCGGTCTATATGAGCTAACCAAATCTCTTGTTTCTCTAGTTTCTGTAATTATCCCTTCTCTCATTCTTTGCATATTCGAGTTCATTGGGATGGTTAAGGAATGCTCATCTATTCTTTGGTTTTCAAAAACTGGTATTACGGGTCTTATTGTCACTGGCACAGTCACAGCTTCCATGTTCATTGTTAACTCTCTTATTTTCTCAGTCAATTCTCTTGTGGTTTTTGCTAACTCAGCTGCATTACCATTGTCGGATTTCTCACTTTGTGGAGTTTCTAACTGTTCATTTGACATATTTATATCGTATCTTCGTTCTGGGCTTTTATTCCTCCCAGTTTCCATTGGCGGTGCATTGGGTGTCACCACCGCAGAATTCTGTTGATATGGAGGTGGTTTTCTGTTTAAAATATCTTCTAGTAATTCATCCTCCGTTTCGCTACCTCCATACCCATACCTTTCTGTAGCTGTATGTTTCTTTTTCTCTGTACACTTCCTTCCTGCAACCTCTTCAACTGTTATGGCTGGAAACAAACCATCTGTCATATCAGCGTATCTCCAACGTCTCATCCTGTCCTCGTGATTCACTCCCCATACTCTTCCATGTACTAAACTATAATTCTTTGCACCTCTGTGTCTTTCTCTTTCATACATCTCGTCTTCCCATTCACCTAATGCTTCAAACTGTGTCGGTATAGGTTTTGGCTCAAGTTTCATCATTTTCTCTCTCAAATTCCGAAGTACAGCTGTGCTAAATGAACCATTTTCTGGAAAAGCCAATACTCCATCATTCTGAGTATATTTTGTCCAATTCTCTAACCAAATGCAAGTATGATAACCATATTTCAGCATCATATGAGAAGCTGGCGTTTTCGGCGGAGGAATTACTTGTCCTCCTCTAGTCACCACCTTCTTGTCTTTCTTGAAAAAGTTTTTAATTTTCGCCATCCATGACGGTTTCTCTCTACAATACTCATAATAAGCCATATTTCACGATTCTTCCTTTCCAACAAACTCACAACTCGGTTCTGTTTACTGTATGCTATTCTAACCTATCCCAGCGCGTCTCACACTAACGCACCAATCCGAAGTCTCTACGTCACTCTCTTCAGACCTATCCCAGCGCGTCTCACACTATCGAACCAATCAGGACGTTCTTCGTATTTCCAAACACTGGCCAATACCAGCGCGGTCTTAGTTAACGTCAGTTCTACTCCTGACCCCTCCTTTACAAAATTTATCGGCAGCTTTTTCTGTACTGAATTTTATTAGTTACAACATAAAACACATTTCCATTGTCTGTTTTCGCTAAACAAAAGAGATAGCTTATTCTGTCTTGCAAGAATACCAATTCGTTCGATAAGTGTAGCACTTCCCTCTACCTTACCCTTCTTTCAAGCAAGGGGTAAACCTGTTTCTCTGGGGATAAAACACATGTGGAGACTACACTGCTCCTGACAATTAAGGCCAGAGTTTCACAAGAAAACCGGTTGCTATTTCACTTATACACGTTTTATACATGAGATGTCCCTATCATAACACAACCTGTGTTATCACCACTTTGAAAATCAGACAATGCACTATTCCATGGGACTTCTCTTGCCACACGTGTCCACTTCCTACTTCCCGGAAGCTTCAAAATTTCCGACTTGCATATAACATAATACAATTCGACATGAAGTGTTAGACATGAAATAATCAATAATCAATAACCAATAATCACCAAACTAATCTATAGTAACCATAATTCTGCTACCAAGAAATCTGATCCAGCGCGGCTAATATAAATTCTTCTCCTTTGGACATAACATCCAGGTAAAGATCATTCACAACAACTATACCATATGACGGTGGGGCCAATAACACCGCATAATCATACACTCTCTCAATTATTCCCTGGATCACATCCACTTTCACTTTGGAGAAGAACGAAATTGCTGGAGGAACGGGATACCTTATTAAAGTTAACAAGATAATACCTTCAGCATCATACATAATCAGTTTAATCCTGTCGGTTCTAAAACATCAAGGTATTCCGCTCTTTGGTCAATGGACCATCTAGTAGAATAAGTTGATGGTGATTAAGACCAGCTCAATCACATTCAAAACCTGTTAATCATTACACTTAATATTGAGCTAAAGAACCACAGACCCGTTGTTTTAATTAGGATAAAGTTTATCGATTTTCTTAAATGCATGAGTGAGATTCAAGTTTATTAATTATTTTAATACATTTCAATAGCATATAAGAATTACGTTTTTTGAAAGAATTTTATGCATACCCCTCTCAGATGGAGAATGAAAAGTTCACCAAAGCAGATAAATTGTAATTCACAGCATGGAACTCCCAAAACTGACTGTCTGTCCCGCTAAAGGCCTCCTCGACGGACCTCCCCTACAGGTTTCCCGCATCGGTCTCGTTCCTTTTCCCAGTCAAGTTTAAAGTCCAAATGAATATTTCTATAAAGAAAATGGCCTATAGAAAATAGCAGCAGCTTCTTCATCATCAACGCTCAGTGCTCAAAAATTATGCAGGAATAGCGCTCCTCCTACTTAAGAGTAGGTCCTCTTATACCCTACTACTAGCTTACTAAACGAAAAGTTGCAATCTTTGGGGGCGAGAATCACGCTAATTGGTCCATTGGAGGGGTGGCAAGAATCACCTCATTGCCCTCCTTGTTCAAACCGGTTCTAAAATTGTTTAAGGATTATACTTTCACACGAGCTTTGGGTAATAGCAGTCCAATTGACAGTCCACTTAATGTTTCACTTTTATTGGTCACATTTTTAAGCAGTCCATTGTTAATTCATTTGGGTTCAGCTTCCATTCTCACGGATGCGTGCTGAGTCTTTCTTGGCATTCTCCCCAAGTCAGATCAACCTGACCTTGACACTTCTCACTCTGGGCTCGAACTGTACCCACGTGGTTTAGCTCTGTGGCTTTCTTCCCCTTAGAGAACATCTTTGCGTCTGCGCATTGACCTCATCTGCCTCGGCAGCCATTTTCGCAGCATGGCCTAGCAGGCCCGAACGAACTATCATGAAAACAAACACAATCATAATTAAAAATAAAAAAATAAGCCTTTCTGTTTCCCACCCGTTATTCTAAGTACCCCAGTTAGGTGTTACCTAGCAGAAGCGACATTTATAGCCATGTTTACTTACCATCCGCTTTCTTTTGCCACAATACAATTTTACTACATAGCACAAATCATGCGATTTTGCTCTAATTAGTACGCAAATCACTATATTAATATTACTTCACTTTATAATTGTAAATAAGTTAAATTTGCACATAAATAGCGATTACCATTTGTGTAAATGTTTGCCAAGGGTGTAAATTGTTGGTTAGTCCATCAAACAATTAGTAACATTAATGTATTAGTGTTAATTTAGGGGGTTCCAAAATTATTTCATTTACCTTGCTCCATCAAGAGCATGGGGGAGATTACTAGATGACATGAGGACATCAGACCCAGATGAGACAGCAGAAGCCCAATCAAATTGGCCACCACCAGAAAGGGACAATGAGATGGGAATACTGAGAGAATAAGATGGGAAGACAGAAACAAGTCCTTCCCTACCCCATACAGACTCCAGACAGGAATAAAGCATAAAGTGAAAGAGGTGAACATGCACTGCTGGAAACCATAAGCTGTAAATACAGCGACTCGTTAGGGGGAGGGGACAATGGGAGTTAAAATTAGGATTTTTGAAATGTTTTTAAGAAATATCAATGCAGTAGAAAAGAGAAAGAGAACAGTAGCATAATCTATATATATATGTAAATATCCTGACATGTTAACTAAGAGAACTGCATATACGTCAAATGCCAATAAAATCTGTTTAAAAAAAAAAACAATTTCAAACATTCTTATACCTTTGAGGAAACCTTTCAAGGTAAAACTGTGTTTATTTTCTTCATGTCATGATCCTGCAATTAAATAAAAAAACATAAATAAATGATGGATAGCAAATATAGAATCAATAAATATCATCTTCTAAATGTTCATATTCATAAATAGAAATTTTTTCGGATTCACAATGCTAAGGCTGTGGTATTTTCTTTAAATTCCTTTTATTCTAGGTTTGGCCCTGTAGTGTGAAGCTACTGCGAGCACTTTGTATCCTCGTGCTGGAGTGCACACCTTCTTCGCTGCATTTTATAATTGACAGCACTCGTAGAATAATTCAGCCTGCACGATTTAGCGGTGACAGGCACACCTTTTGGCTTCAGTTCAATCTGTGCAGTTCTTGTCTCCTTCTGTGCCTTCTGATTCGGTGACAGGCTCACCCTTTTAACTATTTTATGCTGAATTTAAATGTGGCCTGCCATGTGAAAATCGCTGACATTCTCCAATATGAACCATTTATTTACTGCTTGTTACCATTTTGTTTATTTTTTTTTAGTTTGAAACATTGTTTTAACCACAACTTTATTACAGTGATTCTTCATTCAATCCTCATTAATGGCTACCTCTCAACAATTTGCGCAACCTCCTCCCTTCTTACAACAGCCTGGCAAACCCAGTATTCCATGGCGTCAATGTGTAAAAGCTTTCGAGAACCATATCGTTGCCATTGATGCTGTCAAGTTTTCTCCATAACGTAAAGTTGCAATTTTGTACAGTTGTCTAGGTCTGGCTGCACATCATGTCTTCGAGAATTTACCTAAATTTCCTACACCTAGTGGAGAAGCGGGTGATGCTGAGCATTGGAATTCTTACAACAAAGCATTATCTCGCCTAGCAAGACATTATGATGAAGAACCAAATATAATGCTTGAAAGAGACAACTTCCTTAGGAGAAAACAACGTGAAGATGAAACAGTTGAAGAATATATTGCGCAGTTGCGAGTCTTAGCCTTTACTTGTGAATTTGAGGTGAATCCTGACATTTATATTCGTGACCAATTTGTCTTCTCTTGCTATTCTAGGAAAATTCAAGAACGCCTCCTCAGCTGCAGAAAACCCACACTCCAAAAAACAATAGATATTGCCAAGAGCATCGAGAGATCCATCATCACATCCAAAGTTCTTCAAAATGATCAACCAATCAACTCTTTTAAAACTCCTGCGCAAGACATTGTTAATTCTGTTAACGCCGTTATTACAAACAAACCATTTAGACAAGTTGTAAAAAGGGAACACTTTTTGTTACAGATGTGGATCAAAATCACACCTGGGAAACTACCCCATGTGTCCTGCTCTTGGAAAAAAATGTGTCCTATGTAAGAAGATAGGTCATTTTCAAGGCTCATGTAGATCTTCTAAAAGACCTACCAGAATTAGCAGTATTGAATATTCGGAAACTGTTGATGATTGCACAGATCATTTTCAAGATATGATTGTATCTATTGAGTGTAACTCTGTTTTTACTCCTCATTTGGTCAAAGGCCCTATAGGGACCGCATTTTTTGGGAATATAGAAATTCCCATCATGGCTGATTCTGGATCACCAATAACGATCTTATCAGATGTTTTGTTTCTTGAAAAATGGGAAGGATCCATTTCCTTATTTCAAACTGACATCAACCCCAAAGCTTTTGGCGAGTTTGAGATAGACATGCTAGGCTACTTCAATTCAAGATTAGAATGTTTAGGAAGGTCCATATTTATAAAGGTATATGTTGCAGTTAGGGGACGCAACATCATTGGCTGGCAAGACCTTGCCAAAATGGGTTTACGTCTTGTTCTTGGCTCTGATAACCCAATCACTCTTGGTGATCCTCCCCAAGGCTACAGTCCCGCTGGATCTAGGAATGATCCACACCCTAGAACTGATTGCTTGTGTCTCACTGACCACACCTCTGACCTTAAAAAAGTTCTGGACAAATTTCCCAGACTCTTTTCCAATAAATTGGGGACTGTCAAAGGTTTCCAACACCACATTAGACTTAAGCCACACGCTCAACCCTTTGTCCATAAGGTGCGTCCTTTGCCCCTTAGTGCGAAGGATGAACTCAAATCAGTCCTCAAATCTTTATGCGATGATGGTGCTATTGCTCCATCTGACTCCTCAGAGTGGGTTTCCCCCATCGTCATTGTCCGTAAGAAATCTGGAGAGGTCAGATTATGTGCGGACTTGCGCACCTTGAATAAAAACATCTTGATTGACTGTCACCCCCTTCCCAAAATTCATGAATTACTTGCCAACTTGGAGGGAGCTAAATTTTTTTCGATCATTGACCTGCGCTCGGCCTACCACCAGATACCTTTAACTACTGATTCCCAGGAGTTCACCACGTTCATCACACCTTTTGGGGTTTACAAGTACCTCAGACTCCCCTTTGGCCTGGCCTCCGCGGCCAGCGTTTTCCAGAAGATTATGGATAATCTTTTTCAAAACATGCCGGGGGTCCAGGCCTACCAAGATGACATTCTTGTTTTTTCTGATAACTGGGAATCACACTTGGACAATTTGTCTGCTGTTTTGACTAGGTTAGATGAGGCAGGCATGACAATTAGAGCTGACAAATGCAAATTTGCCACTCAGCAATTGGATTATTTGGGTCATACCTTATCTCCTGAAGGAATTAAACCCAAAGTATCCCTTATTAAAGCCATCAGCCACGCTACTCCTCCTAAAGACAAAGACTCACTTCGATCGTTCTTGGGCCTAGCAGAATACTACGCCCGTTTTGTCAAAGGATATGCACAAACGGTTGAGCCATTGCGTGCCCTTTTGCGGAAATGCTCCAAGTTCGATTGGTCTGAAGAAGTTTCTTCTTCATTTGTTCAAGTCAAAAAGCTCATTGTCGAAGCACCTGCCCTGCATCCCTTTCATGACTCTTCGAAGTGTTTCATAATGGTGGATGCCAGTCTCACAGGATTGGGGGCTGTTCTTGGCCAATGGGTCTCAGGAAAAGAGCACACTATAGCTTTTTCATCAAGAATGCTTAAACCATCTGAGACCCATTACAGCACTATTGAACGCGAATCTCTTGCGTGTGTTTGGGCTATCGACAAATTTAAAAATTACATTTGGGGGCGTGAATTTGAACTGTTTACGGATCACAAACCCCTTACACAACTACTCAATGGTAATGGGCTTGGTAAAGCCTCAGCCAGGCTTGTTAGACTACTTTCAAAGTTACAGGAATTTCACTTCTCCATAAAACATATTTCTGGAGGGAGAAACTTCAGGGCTGATTGCCTTTCACGTATGGCTTTTCATGATCCTTCAGAAATTGAGGTTTTAGAAGACACGGAATGTGTGGTCGAAGCTCTAGATGCTGTCAAATTATGTCCCAGCATTACTGAACAATCCTGGCTGGAAGCACACAACAAGGATGAAAACCTTAAACTTGTAACTGATTATATTGTTAAGGGTTGGCCAGAAAATAGGAAACTTTCCAATGAGTTGAAAGCCTTCGCCATGGTTGCATCTGAATTATCCTTGGTTAACGGCATGGTAATGAGACATGATTCTTTTGTTCCCCCGTCCAGTCTCAGAAATTACATCATTAAATTTGCGCACCAAGGTCATCTTGGAATTTCAAAGACTTCACAACTCATTAAGTCACACTATTGGTGGCCATTCCTTGAATCTCAGGTCAAGTTTCATATCGATTCATGTCCTGAATGTCTTTTATCTGACAAAAAATGGAAAGTTATGAACACACCTTTACATCCTGTTCCTTTTCCCACTAAACCTTTGGATAAAGTTGGTTTAGACTTCTCTGGACCTTATGATCTCCTGTCACATGACCTTAAATACCTCATTTTGTTAATTGATTATCACTCCAAATGGGTTTACCATATGTTCTGTGACTCAGCTAATTCCACCAATGCCATTAAGTTCTTAAAAAAAATATTTTCTGTAGAAGGCTCACCTTCTGTTATTGTTACGGACAATGGCTCCCATTTCATCTCTGAGAAGTTTAGTTCATTCCTAACTGAGCGTGATGTCAAACATTATAAGGTCGCTCTATATTCTCCAACCTCAAATGGTTTGGTGGAAAGGGCAAACAGGTTAGTTAAGGATGCCATTCAAACAGCCATTTCCTCCCAACAAGATGTACAAGATCTCCTTGAAGCCAAGCTGTGGTCTTTTAATATTTCCCCTCATTGTACCACAGGCGTATCCCCATTTTCCCTTTTAAGGGGTAGGACTGCTCACACCAATTTGTGTCCCAATTGGTTACTTAACAAGAACAACAAGAGCATTGATGGCAATCAAGACTTAGGGGTCGATTCCGATCTCGGTCGGAGACGCACCCAACGCCATTCGGTCGGGAAAAAAGCCATGCGAATGCCTGTTTCCCGACCGATCCGCACATGAATCCGAACGAACAAGTACGATGCGCACAACAGCACAGATTCCGACCGAGTCGTACTCACCCAATCCAGGTCCTGATCCCCGACCGAGCCGGATCCGTAAACGCAGATACGAGTCGCCCGGAAGCCAAAAAGCAGCCGTGTCCGGCCGGACAAGTACGATGCGCTTCCCGTACGCGCCGAACCCGTCGCTACGCACGGCACATCAAAGCATCCGAGAGAGGCGCACATAAGCTCCGATTCGTGCCACAACACGATCCACGGCTACGAGACGAACACGCCAGCGACGAGGACGAGGCGAAGCAACGACGAAGACGAACGAGACGAACCAACAATGAATCCCATCGTTCCGATCCTACCAATATTCTATATCTACTACCGGAACAGGCACGGACGCGTACGGCGCAGAAGGTAGGTCAGACACCAACCACAAACACAAACTACACGTACCCGACATATCACACACACACACAGGGATGCAGAAATTACTTACTCCAGAAACAGCAGCACCATAGGGGCGGGATGCCCATCACCAATGCCACATATACACATAGGGGCCCGGATGCCTGTCACTACTACCACCCTTACCCAGGGGGTGCCAGGTGCCTACCACTACTACCACCTCTACCCATGGGGGCTGGATGCCTGTCACCACTACCACCTCTACCCAGGGGGGTGCCAGGTGCCTACCACTACTACCACCTCTACCCATGGGGTGCTGGATGCCTGTCACTACTACCACCTCTACCCATGGGGTGCCAGGTGCCTACCACTACTGCCACCTCTACCCAGGGGTGCCAGGTGCCTACCACTACTGCCACCTCTACCCAGGGGTGCCAGGTGCCTACCACTACTACCACCTCTACCCAGGGGGTGCCAGGTGCCTACCACTACTGCCACCTCTACCCAGGGGGTGCCAGGTGCCTACCACTACTGCCACCTCTACCCAGGGGGTGCCAGGTGCCTACCACTACTACCACCTCTACCCAGGGGGTGCCAGGTGCCTACCACTACTGCCACCTCTACCCAGGGGGTGCCAGGTGCCTACCACTACTACCACCTCTACCCAGGGGTGCCAGGTGCCTACCACTACTTCCACCTCTACCCAGGGGGTGCCAGGTGCCTACCACTACTACCACCTCTACCCATGGGGGCTGGATGCCTGTCACTACTACCACCTCTACCCAGGGGGTGCCAGGTGCCTACCACTACTGCCACCTCTACCCAGGGGTGCCAGGTGTCTACCACTACTACCACCTCTACCCATGGGGGGTTGGATGCCTGTCACTACTACCACCTCTACCCATGGGGGGCTGGATGCCTGTCACTACTACCACCTCTACCCATGGGGGTGCCAGGTGCCTACCACTACTGCCACCTCTACCCAGGGGGTGCCAGGTGCCTACCACTACTGCCACCTCTACCCAGGGGGTGCCAGGTGCCTACCACTACTGCCACCTCTACCCAGGGGTGTGCCAGGTGCCTACCACTACTACCACCTCTACCCAGGGGTGCCAGGTGCCTACCACTACTACCACCTCTACCCAGGGGTGCCAGGTGCCTACCACTACTACCACCTCTACCCATGGGGGCTGGATGCCTGTCACCACTACCACCTCCACCCAGGGGGTGCCAGGTGCCTACCACTACTGCCACCTCTACCCAGGGGGTGCCAGGTGCCTACCACTACTACCACCTCTACCCATGGGGGCTGGATGCCTGTCACCACTACCACCTCCACCCAGGGGTGCCAGGTGCCTACCACTACTGCCACCTCTACCCAGGGGGTGCCAGGTGCCTACCACTACTACCACCTCTACCCATGGGGGCTGGATGCCTGTCACTACTACCACCTCTACCCATGGGGGGTTGGATGCCTGTCACCACTACCACCTCCACCCAGGGGGGTGCCATGTGCCTACCACTACTGCCACCTCTACCCAGGGGAGTGCCAGGTGCCTACCACTACTACCACCTCTACCCATGGGGGGCTGGATGCCTGTCACCACTACCACCTCCACCCAGGGGGGTGCCAGGTGCCTACCACTACTGCCACCTCTACCCAGGGGGGTGCCAGGTGCCTACCACTACTACCACCTCTACCCATGGGGGGCTGGATGCCTGTCACTACTACCACCTCTACCCATGGGGGTGCCAGGTGCCTACCACTACTGCCACCTCTACCCAGGGGTGCCAGGTGCCTACCACTACTGCCACCTCTACCCAGGGGGTGCCAGGTGCCTACCACTACTGCCACCTCTACCCAGGGGGGTGCCAGGTGCCTACCACTACTACCACCTCTACCCCAGGGGGCTGGATGCCTACTACTACCACCCCCACTCACAGGATGGCAAATACATGCCACAAGAAGCACACACCAGCAGAAAGAATGCAACACAAAGACATCCCCCAACACCATGACAAGCGTGTGTAGACTGTGTCAAATGCCTACAACACTGAACAGGACTGTGGACATACAATGTGACCCCCTATCACAAGTGCCACACATAAATGTGTGTGGCACCCACAATGCAAGCAGGCCATGACCATTGTGGCAATGGGGTCCAAACCCCCATCATCACAGTGCCCAAAATGTAAGTGTGGGGTCCATAGCTGAAGCACATATTGAACATTGTGGCAGTGGGGTCCAGACCCCCATCATCACAGTGACCAAAATGTGAGTGTGGGGTCCATAGCTGAAGCACAAATTGAACATTGTGGCAATGGGGTCTAAACCCCCATCCTCACAGTGACCAAAATGTATGTGTTGACAAAGAATAAGCTGCAACTGCCAAACTGCATGGATTATTCCTGGTCACAGAACAACAAACACATCAGTGGCAAATTAGTGCTTGTGTCCCATAGCAACATAGAATGGGGGAGGCAAACAGTGCAGTGCAAACAAGACATACATTTGGCCATGTGCAGACAAACATCACCCATGGGGGCTGACACTGTCAACATTCATCAATGACTCAATGACAGAAGTGACCATCAGAATGCAGACCCACATATTTGCACCAATGGGCACACAAATTCAGATACCCAGTGGAGACTGTAGAAGGGAGGTGAACAGATACCATACCATGGCAGCAATGGGACACACACACAATGATCATTGTGCTGACTGATGACCTAGGAGTCCCAGGGACAGCAGGGCAAACACACCAAACAACATACAGCCAATGGCACACTAAAGATATGCCAATGCAGTGGTGCAGATGCACAAACACAAACAGGCAGACCCACACTGCACATCAAACACAACAGGTGAGGGGGGTACCAGTGTCCCCAGGCAAACACACAACACATGAGGAGGCCTGAATACCAATTACACAGACGTGCATACAGTGCCACACAAAGGTAACTCATGGATCCAAATCCCCTATGTGGGCAATCAGGCATTGTCAGATGAGAGGGAGCACAAATCACACATGTCACACAAGCATGTAGGAACAGCAACTGACACAGCAAGACACACAGACACCACAGCACCACACCCAGGGCCCCCACAATGTGGTGACCCTGGGCTGCATTACAATCCCACTGTGATGACAAAGCCAGATGTCGTTCACACTGTGAACCACAGTCATGTGTCCTGAGCAACAAACTACCATCACACCTACACAAGCACAAATCAACCAGCACGGCCTGTCAGCCAAGGCCAACATGGAGGCAGGGGTCTAGTCGGGCAACAACTCTCATCTGCACACACTCAACACCACACACCTCGACCTCCAACAATGTGCAGCAGTGAAGCTCACATGCACTGGTGACATTGCACATGCACCCATGACAATCCCAGGGGAGGTGGTGGGAACCAAGGTGCAGGAACACATCACACATGGCCACTCTACCAGACTCCTGAATGTCTGACACACTGCACACTACGCTGTACATGGACATGACGGCAATACCACACCAACCAATGGGATCCCAGCCACAGTCACACACCTATGAAGAAGCCAAGGTCACCCACAAAGAACACACATAGACAACTACCAACATTGCAGCCCTGAGGAGTGCCAGCAGTCACACACACAACGTGTCACAACCAATGAAAGCTAACACAAACCAGAAATCACATGACAGGTGTAAACAACAAGTGCAAAGGGGAATCCGGACTGTGACACATCAGCGTCTGCCCACAAACTCAGCCCTGACAGCAAACACACCTATGGGTGACACCCTGATGACCAGTAATGTGCCATGCACCCACATCACAGAGAACCCAGGGAGAAGACTTTGGGGGAACATAGCTCAACTCAGCAAGCATCACAAACAGGAACATCACTAGGGATCCCAGCATGCACAGCAACATGGAAGTAAACACACACACATGCTCATACAACACACACCTTGGGCGCACGAGATGTCACAGGAGTACACACTGCCATGAGGGGACTCCACTCCTGTGTGAGGAAAGCTGTGCCATATGTCGCATCAGTAGGGCTCCATCATGTCAGCAGAACACTTGGTCACACAGTCAACAATTAGCACCAAATGAAGGCTCCCATCACATCAGCCTGGTCATGGGAATGTCAACGAAATCAACAGCACAGATCCAACACACATGTATAGCAAGTTGCACTGACAACACAGAAGAGTCCTTCCCCATTGATGCCCAAACCTGCATGTCCAGTGGAGATGGCCACACGTTCAGGGAACTAGACTAATTGAACAATGGCAAACACAACAGATGTGCATGGGTGGAACCCACAGATGTGACATTGCTAATGTAAGTAGGAAATCCCATTGCCAAATATTGAATAAATGACACCCTCAGATGATGCTAAGGACGACATGGATTCACCACAGGATAGGACACTGTCCCCCTGGAACACATGGGTTCATGCACAGTAACACTTCATTTTCATGAGTCCAAAAATCACCATCACTGCAGCAAGGGCACGGTTAGCATCATCAACATCATGTACATCAGAAGCAAAACCACTAGAGAACAGAAAGTTGCTTTATTCAGCGTGTGGGTTCAAAACTTGGAAGAACTGCAATGTATCAACAAAGGCCAATGGCCAGTCCATCAAGGAAGTCTATACAGGGTGACAGTGGCAGATGTCACCCTACGCATGCCTGCACTGATCACAACCGGGGACAATCCCCTAGGACGGGCATAGGGGGGCAGGCCAGGCACCGCAGGGACAGGATCAGGGCTCACCAGGAGGAGGCAGGGAAGGGGTGGTGGGTGCTGGAGAGCCACTGACAACTGCAGTGGAGGTGTCTGACATGGTGTGTGCCGGCACAACTGGGGGCATGACTCAGATGTTGTGGGTGCCGGCACAACTGCAGTGGACCCTGCAGATGGAGTGGACAGGTCCGCCACTGCAGCGCCCAAGTCAGACAGGGTGATAGTGGACTCCACTGCAGTGCCCACCTCCAGGGGAGGAGAATGGGGATCAGGTAAGGTGGGCAGGACAGAGGGGGAGGACACCCTCACCACATCAGTGGTACAGACAAGCGCAGCGGGGGTGTGGGGCCGGAAGAGCAAGTGGCAGGGGAGAAGGCCTGACCCTTCTGGGGATGGTGTATCTGTGGGTGGGGGAACCTGGGGCAGGGTGTGGTGGGGGCACCTGTGGAGTGGGGGCCTGAGGGATGGAGGAAGGAGACTTGGTGCCTGAGCTGCAGGGCGGCGGCGGGGTCTTGCTCTTCCGGGACCGGGGGGACTTGCGGGTGGGGGCCTCAGTCGGTCTGCGCCTGGGGGATGGTGTCCGGGGGCCAGGGGCACTCCGCTCCGTGTGGGTGGGCTTCCTCTTCCCCCTGAATGCTGGATCAGCTGGGTCGGAGGGGAAGAGGCCAAGGTCACAGAGGAAGAGCCGCTGTGTGTTTGGGGTTGCAGGTGAGGCAAGGGAGGGGTCTTTGGAGGGAGAGGCAACTGAGGACTGCGCAGTGCTTCTGGATGCGTGTGTTTGTGCCTGTGCCCCATCCCCTGTGAGTGTGGTTGCAGTCCCCTGACGGTGCGTGCGTGTGCGTCTTGTTTGTGGCGTGTGTGTCCGTGTGCTGCATGTGTCTGTGCTGGTGTGTGCCTGTGCCAGTGTGTGTGTGCTTGGGATGGGTAAGGTGCTGGGGAGTGTGGATGGGGCAGAGGCAGGAGGGGTGAGGGACTGTCGGAGGAGGGACACTGCTGCCGTCAGGGAGGAGTCCATGGACCTATTGCCCCTCTGTAGGTCAGACATGCTCGATGAGATGCCCTCCATGAATGACACCAGCTGAGTCAACAGACTGGTGTGTGCATGGAGGACACTCAGCATCGCTGTCTGTCCTACATGGAGCTGGCGGAGGAGGTACACAGACTCCTCACTCAGGGCAGCAGGGGACACAGGGGCAGGGGGTGTGGTGCCTGGCCCGAAGGAGACACGCTCCCGAACATGGGAGCCTCCACGGACCTCGAGAATGGGAGCCGACGGGAGGGCGGTGGTGGTGGTGGTGGTGGCGGGGACAGCAACACTAGCTGGGGTGTGGTGGCTGCTGACACCCGCCTCCATAAGGGAGTCATCGTCCGAGTTGCTCTGGTCCTCAGCTGAGGTGGATGGTGCTGAGGACTCCTCGGTGTGGCTCCCCTCGCCCTCCGTGCCACTGGGTCCCTCCGACCACTCCTCGGCTGCTGACCCAGTCTGGCTCTGCGGCTCCTCCTGGTCCGTGGAGCTGTCCCCTCCTGTGGCCGTGGATGTATCTGCAATCAATAGGGAAACAGACAGACATCAGTCACCTACACCGAACGCACACACCACAGTAAGTACAGCACATTACAGAGCAAGCCCTGGCATCCTTAGATGAACATTGCTAAAACTGCACAAACAGAACAGGAGAAGTCAATTGTCAGTCTGATGGTCAACCATGGCACTCACATCCCACCTGGCCTTGCACCCATCTGTCTGGTGTCTGTGGGATGGCAATACCCCAGTGTGGACACATGCACCACCTACACAGTATTTGGACAGTGCAGAGAACCCGGTGAAGCATGTGGACATGCACACATCACAACTCTTGCCACTGAGTCAGTGCAGGTGTCCGGATGAAAGGGATGCCCAGAGTCAAATAGGAAATGCATGTGATGCATACCAGCGACATACACCATGATGCACCCATGTCCTGATAGCCATTGCCACAATGGTGTGCATGTAGCACATGTCACTCCCCTGCAGGATCACTAATAGGAAGTCACATGCCATGGCACAGCCATGCCTGCTAAGTCATACATCACTGTCTCCAGTCACATGGGCAGGGCAGCCAGACAACAACACTCTGCACTGTGTCACAATAGTAGATCATGGGGAATGCAAGTCCTGGAGCTGAACAAGTGCACATGTACATCCCCCACACACCACATCATCTGTACCCTCATCTGTCCAGGTCATACCAATTGTACATATGGGAGACCTGTAACACTACCCTCTGCACCTGAGCACATCACAATCTGCTGTGAATGGGAAACAGCTGCCTGAACCTCATATTCGCATACCCCAGTCTGCATGGTCAGGTGATCAAACACCTATGTGTCACACATGTATCATCTCCTATGGTCACATCTCCGGTGGCATGCGGAGCCCCAACCGAGGAACACCCCAGCAGACCTGACAACGAAGCCACATCACACTGACACAGAGGCAGACACCTGAGGGGACAAATCACTGAGCAAAACGTGTCAGCTGATACACGGCAGTGGGAGTACAGAGTGTATTGTATGGCCTGGAGTAGGCATGACTGTCCTGTCCCACATGAATGAGGGATGAGCCCTGGACAGTAGGCAGCTGGCTAAGTATGTGTGACACACGTAATATACACACTCCTGGGGCACAAACATTGTTCCCACCCGCAGCATGGGTGTGTGCCAGATACCCCAGGCACATGTGGTGGATCAGCTCAGCAATTGGGCCACATATCAAAATGACACGCAGAACACGTCAGAACACAGGCAATGTGTAAGCAATAGACCCACCCATGATGCCCACCACAGAGTCAGGGAAACAGATGCTGTCCCCCACCTTGAGTCAAGCAAACTGCAAGGACACAGTACCCAAGTGACACAATACCCTGACTGTAAGGGCCACACCTGGGTATCAGATGAGGAGTGGGCAGTGCACAATAGAGGGACATGGGTCCTGGACCACAAGACTGATGTACTGTGGAAGTTTAAACAGGCCAGAGGAGGGCACATAGCATGGCAGACATAGTTCACAATGCAGACATGGACTCACCCCCTCCTTGCTGCTCTCTGGCCTTCAGCTGCCCATCCAGATCAGGGAAGACCACCGCCAGGATCCTCAGCATGTGGGGGTCAGGGTCCGGTGTCCGCCCCTCCTGCGAGGAGGCGACAGCTTCAGCTGGACCCGTACGATCCTCCGGGTCCAGCCCCGAAGGTCCTGCCACCTCTTCTGGCAGTTGCGGATCCGGCGCTTGTAGACCCCCACGGATCTCACTGCCCGGACGATGGTCAGCCATATCTTCTGCTTCTGGTGGGCATCAACCTGTGAGGATAACAAAGTGAGAATGCCATTACTACACATGCAACATATCCGTGCATTACACAGTTGGATATACATGTCTCAATCACAGGGGCACATGATGTACACAGGCAGTGCAACGATGGCTATGGACAGTATGCCAGCAGTTACTACATGGTATCATTGTCTGGGAAGTAAAACCTAGTTTAAATGCACTGTCACTGCACTATACCTGTCCAGTGCATGTAACTACACACTATGGGGGGTGACAACTACTGAGTGAGCCTGCTAGCCAGTGGCGTGCAGACTGTTAGCCTTGCTAGTCAGACAACATGCACATTTAGAAAGGCAGTGGACAGAACACTCACCTGCTCCCCTGCTTTCCCATACAGCTTGCTGTACTGTGGAAGGAGGCCATCCAGCAGGGCCTGGTTCTCCTCAGTGCTGAAGGCTGGGGTTCTCTCCACAGTACGTGCCATTGCAGGGTCCAGAGGGTGCAGATACAGCAGCAGTGTAGTGGCAGATGTCGTCCTGGAGCATGTAGTGCAGGCAAGTGAGCTCTCAGGGGAACAGCCAGCATTATATGTGTGCTGCAGAGGCAGATACTGTCCCATGTGTCCAAAGTGATAGGTCCAAGTCGTTTGCATCATCTGAATCTGGCCAATCCATGGAATTGCACCACTTACACACGCCCCCAGCATCCTTCAAATGTTCAACTTCGTGACACCCATGAAATAGCAACATTGTTGTGGGTGACCAACTGAATTTACAGCATCAGACTTGTTCAAATTTTGAAAACGCGTCCGTTGCCAGGCCAAGCCATAGCCAATGGGTGCGCACCGATCGGACCATTGCTGTTGGACGCGTACATAGGATACAATGCGTACCCGCACACATTGAATGCAATGTGCCGGCCCGGCACACCGATCGGACCATTGCTGTTCAACGCGTACATGGGATACAACACGTACCCGCACACATTGAATGCAATGGGCCGGCCGGGCACACCGATCGGACCATTGCTGTTCAACGCGTACATAGGATACAACGCGTACCCGCACACATTGAATGCAATGGGCCGGCCGGGCACACCGATCGGACCATTGCTGTTCAACGCGTACATAGGATACAACGCGTACCCGCACACATTGAATGCAATGGGCCGGCCGGGCACACCGATCGGACCATTGCTGTTCAACGCGTACATAGGATACAACGCGTACCCGCACACATTGAATGCAATGGGCCGGCCGGGCACACCGATCGGACCATTGCTGTTCAACGCGTACATAGGATACAACGCGTACCCGCACACATTGAATGCAATGGGCCGGCCGGGCACACCGATCGGACCATTGCTGTTCAACGAGTACATGGGATACAACGCGTACCCGCACACATTGAATGCAATGGGCCGGCCGGGCACACCGATCGGACCATTGCTGTTCAACGCGTACATAGGATACAACGCGTACCGCACACATTGAATGCAATGGGCCGGCCGGGCACACCGATCGGACCATTGCTGTTCAACGCGTACATGGGATACAACGCGTACCCGCACACATTGAATGCAATGGGCCGGCCGGGCACACCGATCGGACCATTGCTGTTCAACGCGTACATAGGATACAACGCGTACCCGCACACATTGAATGCAATGGGCCGGCCGGGCACACCGATCGGACCATTGCTGTTCAACGCGTACATGGGGTACAACGCGCACCCGCACACATTGAATGCAATGGGCCGGCCGGGCACACCGATCGGACCATTGCTGTTCAACGCGTACATGGGATACAACGCGTACCCGCACATTGAATGCAATGGGCCGGCCAGGCACACCGATCGGACCATTGCTGTTCAACGCGTACATGGGATACAACGCATACCCGCACACATTGAATGCAATGGGCCGGCCGGGCACACCGATCGGACCATTGCTGTTCAACGCGTACATGGGATACAATGCGTACCAGCGCACATTGAATGCAATGGCCAATGTGTGCTCACTGATCAGTCCATTGCTGTCCAACGCGTATTGCCAATTCAACGCGTACCCGCACACATTGAATGCAATGGCCAATGTGTGCGCACTGATCGGTCCATTGCTGTCCAAGGCGTATTGCCAATACAACGCGTACCAGCGCACATTGAATGCAATGGCCAATGTGTGCGCACTGATCGGTCCATTGCTGTCCAAGGCGTATTGCCAATACAACGCGTACCAGCGCACATTGAATGCAATGGCCAATGTGTGCGCACTGATCGGTCCATTGCTGTCCAAGGCGTATTGCCAATACAACGCGTACCAGCGCACATTGAATGCAATGGCCAATGTGTGCGCACTGATTGGTCCCTTGCTGTCCAACGCATCCCTGTACAAGTCACTGGCATATGTCACCATGCCTGTCACAGGTGAACATATGCCAGCCACATATACTTCCCAGGCAGTGAGGGGCACACCTACAACACCACAGCCTGTCCAAACTGTATCCTAGGGCATGTAAGGCTGCCTTACCTATTCCGTGTATGGGGGTGAACATGTTGTTCTGTGGGTGTCACTTGGGGGCAGCCACCCCCAGGCTGTGCACGTGTTTATGGGGACAGAATCCTTGGTGTTTCGTGTACATGACCACTGTGATGTGTAACTGTTCATATCTGAGCATGTGGCATGGTCACAGTTCACGGTGGTGTATGTGTATGTCATGTCACATACCCCCTGAGTCCCATGTGGTACGTTATGTTCAACCCAGGGTGACCCATTGGCACAATGTTGATGGTCCTCCACAGTCTGTGTGCATGTTGTGATTACAATGTCTCTGATTTCATGTGCACGATGGGAGGCAGTCTCCACATCCACGTTGTTTGTGCATGGACTTTGATGTTGTGCGTGTGTGTGTCAGAGTCGTCCATGTCTGTCCTGCCGAGGCAACACGGACCACTACCTGTGGGGCTCATGGTTGTTTTGCTGTGGTGTATACATGATACACCATGTCATGCCAGTGTCCATGTGGCAATACAGGGTCCCTGGGAATCTTCCTGTCGTTGAGCTGTGATGCCTGGGGCACATCAGTCCTCACATGTCACTGTGGCGTGTGTTTGTTATTTGGCAGCAGGAGATGGGTACTGGGACACGGCCTCATGGTATCCAATGGCATGACCTGGGACTTATTGATGCCACTTGTTGGACTGTGATGTTAGATATTGGCCATGTATGTGCCATACATATCCGTACGGAACTGCACACATCATGTACTTGTGCCTCATTATGATGTATCATGTGATTTTGAGTGTGTTCAATGCCACATATGTGGGGTGACTGACAATCTTGCTTTCTTCACCTATGCACTGCAGGGCACCAGCTGTCCATAGACCATTCCCTGACCTGGCAACGATGGTGGAACGTGACAGCATCCGACGGTACCGCTTCACCAGGCAGCTGATTGAGGATTTGGCAGTGCGCTTGGCACCACATTTGCAACCTGGCCGTCCGTACCCTACAGCGCTGACCCCCAAGGTGAAGGTGATGGCAGCCCTACACTTCTTTGCCACTGGTACCTTTCAACACACTCTGGCGACTGCTGGTGGGATGTCACAGACCATGTTCAGCCGTGTGCTCTGGGATGCGATACCAAAGGGGATGATGGACGGAGCGTTAGAGCAAATCAAACACTCACCCCCAGTCAAATGATCTGGGTTTAATCCATCATCATTCTTTAGCTCACTCCACCACCCCAGTTCAGACATGGCCATATGCAAATCAGTCTGACCCTGTGCCTCATGGGAACAGTCCAGCCCGAACTGCCAAGCCAAGTCTTCCCTGGACCGGAAACAAGCATCCTGGGACCGGTTTCGGGTTCAAAACCCTCATCAGCCAGGCTATCTTGAATTCAGTGGCAAAGTGAGCAAGGGACCCACGTCTGGGCATACCCTGCCAACTTAGGGTGAACAAAGCGATACCAAAGGGGATGATGGACGGAGCGTTAGAGCAAATCAAACACTCACCCCCAGTCAAATGATCTGGGTTTAATCCATCATCATTCTTTAGCTCACTCCACCACCCCAGTTCAGACATGTCCATATGCAAATCAGTCTGACCCTGTGCCTCATGGGAACAGTCCAGCCCGAACTGCCAAGCCATGTCTTCCCTGGACCGGAAACAAGCATCCTGGGACCGGTTTCGGGTTCAAAACCCTCATCAGCCAGGCTATCTTGAATCCAGTGGCAAAGTGAGCAAGGGACCCACGTCTGGGCATACCCTGCCAACTTAGGGCGAACAAAGCGATACCAAAGGGGATGATGGACGGAGCGTTAGAGCAAATCAAACACTCACCCCCAGTCAAATGATCTGGGTTTAATCCATCATCATTCTTTAGCTCACTCCACCACCCCAGTTCAGACATGGCCATATGCAAATCAGTCTGACCCTGTGCCTCATGGGAACAGTCCAGCCCGAACTGCCAAGCCATGTCTTCCCTGGACCGGAAACAAGCATCCTGGGACCGGTTTCAGGTTCAAAACCCTCATCAGCCAGGCTATCTTGAATCCAGTGGCAAAGTGAGCAAGGGACCCACGTCTGGGCATACCCTGCCAACTTAGGGCGAACAAAGAGATACCAAAGGGGATGATGGACGGAGCGTTAGAGCAAATCAAACACTCACCCCCAGTCAAATGATCTGGGTTTAATCCATCATCATTCTTTAGCTCACTCCACCACCCCAGTTCAGACATGGCCATATGCAAATCAGTCTGACCCTGTGCCTCATGGGAACAGTCCAGCCCGAACTGCCAAGCCATGTCTTCCCTGGACCGGAAACAAGCATCCTGGGACCGGTTTCGGGTTCAAAACCCTCATCAGCCAGGCTATCTTAAATCCAGTGGCAAAGTGAGCAAGGGACCCACGTCTGGGCATACCCTGCCAACTTAGGGCGAACAAAGCGATACCAAAGGGGATGATGGACGGAGCTTTAGAGCAAATCAAACACTCACCCCCAGTCAAATGATCTGGTTTTAATCTATCATCATTCTTTAGCTCACTCCACCACCCCAGTTCAGACATGGCCATATGCAAATCAGTCTGACCCTGTGCCTCATGGGAACAGTCCAGCCCGAACTGCCAAGCCATGTCTTCCCTGGACCGGAAACAAGCATCCTGGGACCGGTTTCGGGTTCAAAACCCTCATCAGCCAGGCTATCTTGAATCCAGTGGCAAAGTGAGCAAGGGACCCACGTCTGGGCATACCCTGCCAACTTAGAGGCGAACAAAGCGATACCAAAGGGGATGATGGACGGAGCGTTAGAGCAAATCAAACACTCACCCCCAGTCAAATGATCTGGGTTTAATCCATCATCATTCTTTAGCTCACTCCACCACCCCAGTTCAGACATGGCCATATGCAAATCAGTCTGACCCTGTGCCTCATGGGAACAGTCCAGCCCGAACTGCCAAGCCATGTCTTCCCTGGACCGGAAACAAGCATCCTGGGACCGGTTTCGGGTTCAAAACCCTCATCAGCCAGGCTATCTTGAATCCAGTGGCAAAGTGAGCAAGGGACCCACGTCTGGGCATACCCTGCCAACTTAGGGCGAACAAAGCGATACCAAAGGGGATGATGGACGGAGCGTTAGAGCAAATCAAACACTCACCCCCAGTCAAATGATCTGGGTTTAATCCATCATCATTCTTTAGCTCACTCCACCACCCCAGACATGGCCATATGCAAATCAGTCTGACCATGTGCCTCATGGGAACAGTCCAGCCCGAACTGCCAAGCCAAGTCTTCCCTGGACCGGAAACAAGTTTCCTGGGACCGGTTTCAGGTTCAAAACCCTCATCAGCCAGGCTATCTTGAATCCAGTGGCAAAGTGAGCAAGGGACCCACGTCTGGGCATACCCTGCCAACTTAGGGCGAACAAAGCGATACCAAAGGGGATGATGGACGGAGCGTTAGAGCAAATCAAACACTCACCCCCAGTCAAATGATCTGGGTTTAATCCATCATCATTCTTTAGCTCACTCCACCACCCCAGTTCAGACATGGCCATATGCAAATCAGTCTGACCCTGTGCCTCATGGGAACAGTCCAGCCCGAACTGCCAAGCCATGTCTTCCCTGGACCGGAAACAAACATCCTGGGACCGGTTTCCGGTTCAAAACCCTCATCAGCCAGGCTATCTTGAATCCAGTGGCAATCCTGAACCAGTACATCTATGTCCCTAGACTCCAACGACTCACTGGCGTGAAGAGTGACTTCTATGCCCTGGGGAGGATGCCGCATGTCATTGGCTCCATTGATGGGACACATGTGGCGTTGGTACCACCACAGGCCCAAGAGCAGGCCTACCGTAACCGCAAACACTACCACTCGGTCAATGCACTGGTGGTCTGTCTTGCAGATATGAGCATCACACACGTGTGTGCCCGTTTCCCTGGTTCTGCACACGATGCGTACGTGATGAGGAGTAGTTGCATCCCGAGGATGATGGCACAGATGCGGAACCAGCGTGCCTGGCTTGTAGGTGTGTACTGACTTTGTACCATTGTGTGTGTTCTGCTATGTAGTGTTTCACCCTCTTTTCCAACTCTGCTAATGTGCAATTGTCTGTATGTAGGTGACTCCAGATACCCCAACATGCCGTGGTTGCTGATGCCCCTCAGGAACCCTGTGACACTAGCCCAGATGCGCTACAATGAGGCACATGGTCGGACCAGGAGAGTGATTGAGCGGACATTTGGTCTCCTGAAGAGCCGCTTCCGCTGCCTCGACAAGACAGGAGGGTCCCTCCCATATGCCCCAGCAAAGGTGTGCAAGATTATCATCGTCTGCTGCATGCTCCACAACCTGGCAGTGCGGAAGGAGTTGCCTCTCATCCTGGATGACGATGACCAACGTCCGCCACCTGTGGAGGATCCTGGCCTGGACCACGATGCCAGTGATGATGATGATGATGTTGAGGGTGATGTCCGCACACAGCTCATCACCAACTTCTTCAGCTGAATGTGAGTATCCAGAGATGGCCTGTCAATGATGTGAGTTTGCATGATATGTGTTGGTGGTGCTCTGGTGCTGTTTGAGTGTGTCCATGGGCTACATGTCTGTATGCGTGTAGCGATGTGTCCTTGCAGGTAGTCTGTACTCCCCAACAGTGTTGACATGCTAACTTGGTTCTGGGTGGGTATCTTGTAACATGTATTGTGCATGAGTATTGCAGTTCTGTCCTGTTCTTCAGTACTTTTGACTGTGTGTCATTTCTGTCCTTCACAGGGTACTTTCAGAGTCGTTTGGTCAACTGTGATCCCCAACACCGTGATTCGACTTCCCGGGTGGTAGCTGTTGTGTCCCTACAGGTGATGTGCACCACACCCATGGACTTCCTTCCTTCTACACTTGTTGACTAGGTGCCCGCTGCCAGGTGGGATTACCTTGCATCTGTGGTGGTTTCAACATGTTGCAAATGTGTAATAAACCTGTGCTTTACTTTGTGATGTGCATTGTCTGTGGTCACACATCTGACTGACATTTGCTTACTGCACCAGTGGGCTAGTTAACACAGACTGTGAATAGGTGTTGGGTCTGTGCAATGCAACGTATTTCCTGGCAACACCAGTGTAGGCGATGAGTCAGATGTCCATGGTGTGTATGTGTTGTGTAGCCCTGGTGGTGTGCCTCCCCCATATGTGTGAAGTCGCCATGACTCACATGCTGGTGTTGTACTTGCTGTAGCAGTTAGCATGCACAGTGTCATTTCCCCGATCATCATCGCAACTTCTGAGACAACATAGGAATCACAACAGAGGCAAGTATGGTGTATAAGTGAGTTTATTGACATACATGTGTGAGTATAGTGCACAGGTTGTTGGGTGCTGTACATTGTGATTGTGATCCAAAGTTCCTAGATAATTTGGAAGTCCTGGTAGCAGAAATGTCCAGAGTAAAGTCCACAGTAATCAGAGACATTGGTCCAACTTGAGCTCCCCATGTCATGTGGGAGAGTTGTGTTGCAGTCAACAGGGTGAACAGTTTGCGCACAAAGGTTATTCTCCAGAACAGGTTTTGGCTTCCTGGGGGTTGCACATGGCCATCGGCCTCTCACTTGCCCCTCCTCGGACGGCCCCTCTTCTTTGGGGGGGATCCTCAAGTGCAGGCTGCTGCGGTGCAGGGGACTCTCCGCCAGAGTCATCCTGCCTCCCTGTGGCAGTTGCAGTTGTTTCAGCAGCAGATGTTGTGGGCACACAGGGAGGTGTTGACTGGTTGCTGCTCATCTGGCGGAGGCATTGTAATATGTCCCTATGCACCGCCGTCATCTCTTGCAGTGTGTCCCACTTGGACTCCACGCGGGACATGTGTGAGTCCAAGCGGGCATGATGGGCAGCCTGCTGCTGTTTAATGTCCCTGAGGAGCCCCACTACCTGGCTGAACTCTCCGGTGCTGGACTGGTACGCATCGGCTATGCGTGCCAGTTGTGGGTCATCATGCAGTCCACACCCCTCTGTGAGCAGCGACCTATGTCTCCCACCCCTCCCACCACCCCTGGCGACACGTGCAGTACCTGAGGTGGCAGGCACAGGTGACCCTGGGCCACCTTGTGGGTTGTTGGTGGTGGTGGTGTCCATGGCCCCACGTTGGTCCAGGGTCCCTGTGCTGGTGGTGGTGCTGCTCCTTGGTCTGTCCGTGTCGGCAGGGGTGGTATGTGTGTTGACAGTCGTTGGAGGGGTGGGTGCAGGGGTGCAGCTGGTGGTCCTGCTGGTGCTGCATGATGACTTGCTCCGGAGGTGCCAGGTAAGTCTTCTTCATCCGAGGAGGGCAGAGGCTGTTCTACACCAGTGAGCTCCGTATCCTCTTGAGCCTGGGACGAGGACTCCTCAGCATCTGCTGCTGTGTCCCCATCATCACCTGTTTTTGGGAGACACACACAATGTATGTTATGTTTCTGCAGGCATCAATGGTTGACACACCTGACAGTTGTGACTGTGCCTCTGGATGCGGGCCTGTACAATGCATTGTCCTAAGTTGTCACACTCAGGGGTTGATATTGGTGTAGCACATTGTCCTGCATTATTTGGGCATTTCTATGTGAATGTTGGGGTGTGTACATGGTCTGCATTGGTTGTATTTGGTTGTCATCCGCTCCTCCTTCCCACCCAGCCAGATATCCCACCATGGACCTTGCTTCCATTGCAGGGAGTGCAAGTTGTCTTTCAGGATGTCAGTCAGTGGTGTCCTGCTGTTGGTTGTTGCACAGTTGCCAGCAGGGCCTTGTGCTCCCCACAGCAGTGCCCAGTGTCAGACATCTTGTCAGTTGTTTTCCACTCCCTGTGATGTGCGCATGGTTCAGGGTGGTGTTGATGGGACAGTTGTGGGGGTGACCAATATCTGTGCCTACCACTCCCATCATGCTATTGCCTCCACCCCACTTCCCAGCATGCCCATACTTACTTGCTTTTGGGTGGACTTCAGTGTGTGTGAGTGTGAGAGCAATGGCAAGATGTCTGGCAGTGGTGTCCTGCTGTTGGTTGTTGCACAGTTGCCAGCAGGGCCTTGTGCTCCCACAGCAGTGCCCAGTGTCAGCCATCTTGTCAGTTGTTTTCCACTCCCTGTGATGTGCGCATGGTTCAGGGTGGTGTTGATGGGACAGTTGTGGGGGTGACCAATATCTGTGACTCCCACTCCCATCATGCTATTGCCTCCACCCCACTTCCCAGCATGCCCATACTTACTTGCTTTTGGGTGGACTTCACTGTGTGTGAGTGTGAGAGCAATGGCAAGATGGCTGGCAGTGGTGTCCTGCTGTTGGTTGTTGCACAGTTGCCAGCAGGGCCTTGTGCTCCCCACAGCAGTGCCCATTGTCAGCCATCTTGTCAGTTGTTTTCCACTCCCTGTGATGTGCGCATGGTTCAGGGTGGTGTTGATGGGACAGTTGTGGGGGTGACCAATATCTGTGCCTACCACTCCCATCATGCTGTTGCCTCCACCCCACTTCCCATCATGCCCATACTTACTTGCTTTTGGGTGGACTTCAGTGTGTGTGAGTGTGAGAGCAATGGCAAGATGTCTGGCAGTGGTGTCCTGCTGTTGGTTGTTGCACAGTTGCCAGCAGGGCCTTGTGCTCCCCACAGCAGTGCCCAGTGTCAGACATCTTGTCAGTTGTTTTCCACTCCCTGTGATGTGCGCATGGTTCAGGGTGGTGTTGATGGGACAGTTGTGGGGGTGACCAATATCTGTGCCTACCACTCCCATCATGCTATTGCCTCCACCCCACTTCCCAGCATGCCCATACTTACTCGCTTTTGGGTGGACTTTTGAGTGTGTGAGTGTGAGAGCAAAGGCAAGATGCCTGGCAGTGGTGTCCTGCTGTTGGTTGTTGCACAGTTGCCAGCAGGGCCTTGTGCTCCCCACAGCAGTGCCCAGTGTCAGCCATCTTGTCAGTTGTTTTCCACTCCCTGTGATGTGCACATGGTTCAGGGTGGTGTTGATGGGACAGTTGTGGGGGTGACCAATATCTGTGACTCCCACTCCCATCATGCTATTGCCTCCACCCCACTTCCCAGCATGCCCATACTTACTTGCTTTTGGGTGGACTTCACTGTGTGTGAGTGTGAGAGCAATGGCAAGATGGCTGGCAGTGGTGTCCTGCTGTTGGTTGTTGCACAGTTGCCAGCAGGGCCTTGTGCTCCCCACAGCAGTGCCCAGTGTCAGCCATCTTGTCAGTTGTTTTCCACTCCCTGTGATGTGCGCATGGTTCAGGGTGGTGTTGATGGGACAGCTGTGGGGGTGACCAATATCTGTGCCTACCACTCCCATCATGCTGTTGCCTCCACCCCACTTCCCAGCATGCCCATACTTACTTGCTTTTGGGTGGACTTCAGTGTGTGTGAGTGTGAGAGCAATGGCAAGATGTCTGGCAGTGGTGTCCTGCTGTTGGTTGTTGCACAGTTGCCAGCAGGGCCTTGTGCTCCCCACAGCAGTGCCCAGTGTCAGCCATCTTGTCAGTTGTTTTCCACTCCCTGTGATGTGCGCATGGTTCAGGGTGGTGTTGATGGGACAGTTGTGGGGGTGACCAATATCTGTGACTCCCACTCCCATCATGCTATTGCCTCCACCCCACTTCCCAGCATGCCCATACTTACTTGCTTTTGGGTGGACTTCACTGTGTGTGAGTGTGAGAGCAATGGCAAGATGGCTGGCAGTGGTGTCCTGCTGTTGGTTGTTGCACAGTTGCCAGCAGGGCCTTGTGCTCCCCACAGCAGTGCCCATTGTCAGCCATCTTGTCAGTTGTTTTCCACTCCCTGTGATGTGCGCATGGTTCAGGGTGGTGTTGATGGGACAGTTGTGGGGGTGACCAATATCTGTGCCTACCACTCCCATCATGCTGTTGCCTCCACCCCACTTCCCAGCATGCCCATACTTACTTGCTTTTGGGTGGACTTCAGTGTGTGTGAGTGTGAGAGCAATGGCAAGATGTCTGGCAGTGGTGTCCTGCTGTTGGTTGTTGCACAGTTGCCAGCAGGGCCTTGTGCTCCCCACAGCAGTGCCCAGTGTCAGACATCTTGTCAGTTGTTTTCCACTCCCTGTGATGTGCGCATGGTTCAGGGTGGTGTTGATGGGACAGTTGTGGGGGTGACCAATATCTGTGCCTACCACTCCCATCATGCTATTGCCTCCACCCCACTTCCCAGCATGCCCATACTTACTCGCTTTTGGGTGGACTTTTGAGTGTGTGAGTGTGAGAGCAAAGGCAAGATGTCTGGCAGTGGTGTCCTGCTGTTGGTTGTTGCACAGTTGCCAGCAGGGCCTTGTGCTCCCCACAGCAGTGCCCAGTGTCAGCCATCTTGTCAGTTGTTTTCCACTCCCTGTGATGTGCACATGGTTCAGGGTGGTGTTGATGGGACAGTTGTGGGGGTGACCAATATCTGCGACTCCCACTCCCATCATGCTATTGCCTCCACCCCACTTCCCAGCATGCCCATACTTACTTGCTTTTGGGTGGACTTCACTGTGTGTGAGTGTGAGAGCAATGGCAAGATGGCTGGCAGTGGTGTCCTGCTGTTGGTTGTTGCACAGTTGCCAGCAGGGCCTTGTGCTCCCCACAGCAGTGCCCAGTGTCAGCCATCTTGTCAGTTGTTTTCCACTCCCTGTGATGTGCGCATGGTTCAGGGTGGTGTTGATGGGACAGTTGTGGGGGTGACCAATATCTGTGCCTACCACTCCCATCATGCTGTTGCCTCCATCCCACTTCCCAGCATGCCCATACTTACTTGCTTTTGGGTGGACTTCAGTGTGTGTGAGTGTGAGAGCAATGGCAAGATGTCTGGCAGTGGTGTCCTGCTGTTGGTTGTTGCACAGTTGCCAGCAGGGCCTTGTGCTCCCCACAGCAGTGCCCAGTGTCAGACATCTTGGTGACCACTCAGCCCTCCACAGGGCTTGGTCGCCCCACTCACTGCTGCCGCTCCTGCCTGCCTTGCCGCCTCCTGCCTGGAGATTCCTTCGCTCGCTGCCCGCTGCTCCTGGGACTTTCCCGCTGCTCCTGGGACTT
Organism: Calotriton arnoldi; assembly: GCA_963921515.1. NCBI lineage: Eukaryota > Metazoa > Chordata > Amphibia > Caudata > Salamandridae > Calotriton > Calotriton arnoldi. The sequence continues at coordinate 1,323,706 of CAWUFW010002861.1, forward strand.
TCCCGCTGTCCGCTGCTCCTGGGACTTTCCCGCTGCTCCTGGGACTTTCCCGCTGCCCGCTGCTCCTGGGACTTCCCGCCACTGCCTCCCTGCGGGCCCGCCCCCCGTGATTCCATTCGCCGCCCCGCTCCCGCCACCCAGCTGCTCCTCCCTCCAGGCTCCTTACTTATGACGCCCCTGAGCGACCGCGCAGCGGCTCGCGCGCAGTGGGAGCACCGACGGAGCGCCGAAGGTGCGCCAAAGGTAAGCCCGTCTGCGCCCGTCCGCGCCTGGCCCGCGCCCAGCGCCAGTACCCCTGGATCCCACCGATGCAACACTACTCGACGGACCTACGACGCCGCCACCCTCACCGCACTCAATGCCGGCCGGAACCCTGCCTGCTACCGAGCCTCACCGAGACGCACCCACGGACCCTTCACCTGCCAAGCCTGCCGATTCACCTGCCCCCGGACGTGCACCACCTCCGCCAAGTCGAGCACCAGCAGCAACCACCTGAAATGCATCCTGTTGAACACCCGCTCCGTCCACAGGCACGCCGTGGAACTCTGGGACCTGCTCGACGCAACAGCACCGGACGTCGCCTTCCTCACCGAAACCTGGATGAACGCCTCCTCAGCGCCCGACATCGCCATAGCCATCCCGGACGGATACAAGATCACCCGGAAGGACCGCGTCAACCAGACGGGAGGAGGCATCGCCATCGTACACAAGAACACCATCTGCATCTCGACTAACTCCGACGAGACCTTCACCGCCGCCGAACACCTACACTTCCAGATACACACTGACCCCAAGACCACCCTCCGAGGCACCCTCATCTACAGACCCCCGGGACCACGCACACTATTCAGCGAAGACATCGCAGACTTCATCAGCCCGCACGCCATGCCCTCCGCCGACTACATCCTCCTAGGGGACCTCAACTTCCACCTGGAGAACAACAACGACAGAAACACCACCGCCCTGCTGGACAACCTCGCCAACCTCGGACTCAAGCAACTGGTGAACACGCCCACCCACTACGCCGGCCACACGCTTGACCCGTCTTCTCTTCCAGCAAGCACATCTCCTTCAGCCACGCCACCGGACTCCACTGGACCGACCACAGCTGCGTCCACTTCAGCTTCAGAAAGACTGCGACCCACCACCACCCGCAACAGGCTCCCCGCCGGAGCTGGAGCAAGATCACCGCCGAGCAGCTCACCGCCTCCCTCAGCCAGAACACACCCACCAACACAACAGACCCAAACGAAGCAGCCAGCAGCCTCGCCAAGTGGCTGACCGCCTGCGCCGACGACCTCGCACCACTAAAAACCCTCCCAGCAGACCCGGAAGCAAGAAAACCCCTTGGTTCTACCAACGAACTCAAGGAATCCAAGAAGAACTGCCGCACTCTCGAGAAAGCCTGGCGACTCGGCCAGACCACAGACAACAGGACCGCCCTCAAGCACGCCACCCGCAAACACCACCAGCTGATCCGTGCCACCAAGAAGTCGGCACTCAAAGAACGACTGGACAACAACGCCCACGACAGCAAGGAACTTTTCAGCATCGTCAAAGAGTTCTCCAACCCCAGCGCCGGAAACAACAACATCACCCCCTCGCAAGACCTCTGCAACTCACTCGCCGCGTTCTTCCACCGCAAGATCACCGACATACATAACAGCTTCGACGCACAGACCACGCACCCTACCGCCGAACCAACGCCCGCCACCACCACCCTCTGCAACTGGACCCCGATCAGCACCGAAGACACCACCCGCACGATGAACTCCATCCACTCCGGATCACCAACCGACCCCTGCCCACACCACGTCTTCAACAAAGCCGACGCCACCATCGCACCCCATCTCCGGGACATCATCAACTCCTCCTTCCACACCGCCACCTTCCCGGAGAGCTGGAAGCACGCCCGAGCTTACCGCCCTCCTGAAGAAACCAACGGCGGACCCCACCGACCTCAAGAACTACCGTCCCATCTCGCTCCTTCCGTTTCCGGCCAAAGTCATCGAGAAGACCGTCAACAGACAGCTTGCCGCCTTCCTCGAGACGAATGGATCCCTCGACCCCTCGCAGTCCGGGTTTCGGGCCAACCACAGCACCGAGACCGCCCTTATCGCAGCCACCGACGACATCAGAACCCTAACCGACAACGGGGAAACAGCAGCCCTCATCCTCTTGGACCTCTCCGCGGCGTTCGACACCGTCTGCCACCGCACCCTAGTGAAGCGCCTCAGCAACATCGGAATCCGAGAGAAAGCACTGGAATGGATCATCTCGTTCCTCGCCGGAAGAACCCAGAGAGTCCGCCTCCCCCGTTCAGATCCGAGGCCACCGAAGTCATCTGCGGCGTTCCACAAGGATCTTCACTCAGTCCAACCCTCTTCAACGTCTACATGAGCCCCCTCGCAGCCATCGCACGCCAACACAACCTCAACATCATCTCCTACGCCGACGACACCCAGCTGATCCTCTCCCTCACCAACGACCCCACCACCGCCAGAGCCAACCTACACGACGGGATGAGAGACGTCGCCGACTGGATGAGGAACAGCCACCTTAAACTGAACTCAGACAAGACGGAAGTCCTCATCCTGGGCTCATCACCCTCCGCCTGGGACGACTCTTGGTGGCCCCCGGCCCTGGGCACCGCGCCCAAGCCAACGGACCACGCACGCAACCTGGGCTTCATCCTGGACTCCTCCCTGTCGATGACCAGACAAGTCAACGCCGTCTCATCTTCGTGCTTCAACACCCTGCGCATGCTCCGCAAGATCTTCAGATGGATCCCCACTGAAACCAGGAAGACCGTCACCCAGGCACTCGTCACCAGCCGACTGGACTATGGGAACACCCTCTACGCCGGAACCACAGCCAAACTTCAAAAAGACTCCAGCGCATCCAGAACGCCTCCGCACGACTCATCCTGGACATCCCCCGACACAGCCACATCACCGGACACCTGAAAGACCTGCACTGGCTCCCCGTCAGCAAGAGAATCACGTTCAGACTCCTCACCCACGCACACAAGGCCCTCCACGACCTGGGCCCCAAGTACCTCAACGACCGCATGACCTTCTACACGCCCACCTGCCAGCTACGATCAACCAGCCACGCCCTCGCCACCGTACCACGCATCCGCAGAGCCACCGCCGGAGGAAGATCCTTCTCCTACCTGGCAGCCAAGACCTGGAACTCCCTCCCCACTCACCTTCGGCGAACCCAGGACCATCTCTCCTTCAGGAAGCAGCTCAAGACCTGGCTGTTCGAGCAGTAACTTACCCCCTCCCCCAGCGCCTTGAGACCCTCCCGGGTGAGTAGCGCGCTCTATAAATGCCGTGATTGATTGATTGATTGATTGATCTTGTCAGTTGTTTTCCACTCCCTGTGATGTGCGCATGGTTCAGGGTGGTGTTGATGGGACAGTTGTGGGGGTGACCAATATCTGTGCCTACCACTCCCATCATGCTATTGCCTCCACCCCACTTCCCAGCATGCCCATACTTACTTGCTTTTGGGTGGACTTCAGTGTGTGTGAGTGTGAGAGCAATGGCAAGATGTCTGGCAGTGGTGTCCTGCTGTTGGTTGTTGCACAGTTGCCAGCAGGGCCTTGTGCTCCCCACAGCAGTGCCCAGTGTCAGCCATCTTGTCAGTTGTTTTCCACTCCCTGTGATGTGTGCATGGTTCAGGGTGGTGTTGATGGGACAGTTGTGGGGGTGACCAATATCTGTGACTCCCACTCCCATCATGCTATTGCCTCCACCCCACTTCCCAGCATGCCCATACTTACTTGCTTTTGGGTGGACTTCACTGTGTGTGAGTGTGAGAGCAATGGCAAGATGGCTGACAGTGGTGTCCTGCTGTTGGTTGGTGGCCAGTTCCCAGCAGGGCCTTGTGATCCCCACAACAGAGCACCAGTGTCAGACATCTTTGATGGGGCTTTCCACTCTCTGTGGGGTGTGCTTGCTTGAGTGTGAGCTTGCTGGGCCATGTGGGTGGGGGATGTTGAGCTGTGACTACCACTCCCATCATGCTATTGCCTCCACCCCCCCTTCCCAGTATGCCCATGCTTCCTTCCCTTTGACTCTGCTTCCCTGTGGGGTTGTGTGCCTGTGCTGACAAGATGGCTGACAGTGTTATCCTGGGATTAGTTTTGCTACAGGTCCCATGTGTGTCCCTGTGCTTCACTCAGCATGACCCAGGGTTGTGGTTCTTTGTGGGATATTTGATTGGAGTGTGGGGCAATGCATTCTCCCAGGTGAGTTTTGTGGAGTTTGTGTTAGGGGTGTGTGTGAGAAATGCTGCTGGTAACTATGGTCAGGGCTGTGGGTCCTCCTTCCCACCCAGCCAGATATCCTACCATGGAACGTGCTTCCATTGCAGGGAGTGCAAGTTGTCTTTCAGGATGTCAGTCAGTGGTGTCCTGCTGTTGGTTGTTGCACAGTTGCCAGCATGGCCTTGTGCTCCCCACAGCAGTAGCCAGTGTCAGCCATCTTATAAGTTGTTTTCCACTCCCTGTGATGTGCGCATGGTTCAGGGTGGTGTTGATGGGACAGTTGTGGGGGTGAGCAATATCTGAGCCTACAACTCCCATCATGCTATTGGCTACACTGACTTGCCCAGCATACACATATTTCCATTCTTTCAGTGGGCTTCACTGTGTGCTGGTGTTGTAGTGGTGGCTACTTGTCTGGATGTGTTTGTCAGTTATATGTGTGCCACTGCCTAGCTGTAGTTGTAGTTGTGTTTGTACATGTGATGACACAGTTAAATGTCACTTTGTGATGGCATGTGTTGTGTTTCTCTGAGTGACATACACATTTTGGGATGATTCTGTTCTGGTTGCTGTGTATTTGCTAAGAGTGCATGGTTTGACTCTCCCCTTGACAGTGATGTGTGTGTGTAGTCACAGAATATTGTGTACATTTGTTGTGTACTCACCAGGCTCTGGGATGTTTTCTAGTCCATAGACGCTCACTGGTGGTAGGATGGCCCGCACCTTCTCCTCCCAGGGCCTGAGGTATACTGGCTTGGCAGGAGGGCCACTGCCGGTGTATTGGCTCAAGATGTAGTCCTTCTTCAGCAGCTCCTTCACCCTCCTGCGCACATCATACCACCTGTTCTGGATGTCTGTCTTTGTGCGCAAACATGGTGATTGTGCGTTCACCCTGTCGACGATCCTCTCCCACATCTTTGTTTTCTGTGACATGGGTGTCTGTTGGACCAGTGTACCAAAGAGCTGTGGCTCTACCCTGAGGATCTCATCTACCAGGACTTCCAATTCACTATCTAGGAACTTGTGATTCTTCTTTGGGGGCATGGTGATGGGTGGTGATGGTGAGTGATGTGTTTTGGTGTGCAGGTGAAGGTGTTTGAGTGTGTGTTTTGCTAGGTGTATGTGAGGTTTCTATTTGTTGTGGTGCTGATGGTGTGTGGCTTGTGTGATGGATGAGCTGTGGGTGTGTGGTTGCTGTCTGTTGAGTGCTGGCAGGTAATTTGAATTTGCAAAGGATCATGGTAGGGATTTGTGTCCTTTATATGGGTGGAGTTGTGGGTGTGTCTTTGTTCCCTGCCCCTCCCCCCAGTATTTATTGGCTTTGTAATTGCTTGTTTGGCCTTTTTTGTGTATTTTCCCTTTGTACTTTTCGTGCATGTAGGAGACGTTCTTGTGACCGAGTCGGACCCTGCAGTTGTCTGGTACGGGCTCGTCCGTTTCGTTCACGCTGTGTTTGTGCTGTTTTCTATGCTGCGTACGGGTCGGTCACGGTGTTTTGGGTTGCTTCGGCTCACAGTTTTGTATGCGTGTCGGTCGGACGGCTTGTCCTCCGTGCGACTCGGTCGTGTTTTCCACGCCTTGCATCGTACTTGGCGGGTGGGAGTCTGCGGGTACGTCTCGTTCGGTATTGTTCCGGGTGCGAGTCGGTCGGTTCGAATCGCGTGTTTTTCCGGCCGGATTGCTGTTTTCCGCGCGGCTCGGTCCTTCGGCTTGTGTTCCGTACGAGTCGGTCGGGTTTTGCTCGCTTATCATCGTACTTGGCGGGTCGGGCTGCACCGGTACGTGTCGGTCGGAATAAATTCCGGCTCCGAGTCGGTCGGTACGTTTTCCGGCCGGAATCGGAATCGGCCCCTTAGCATCCAAAGTTTTACAAAAACAAAATCTCATGAAGTCTGTGCATGACTCTGCAAAAAATTTCTACACGCTAGAATTGAAAGTTGGTGATTGGGTTCTCATCAAAAATCCAAAAAGAATAGCAAAAGGTTTATCAAAATTCTCCCCGCCGATACAAGTCACCGGTGTCAGCAGAGGTTCAGCTTTACTTGGCTCTAAGGGATGGTGGAACAAGAGATCGCTGGTTCACCTTTCTGATTCACAGGCTCGTTCCTTACTTAACTTAACCAAACAGGAATTTGAGCATTGTGACTGGTCTTATTGGTTACGTGATCCAGCATCTGATGTTGAAAGCTCCTCCACAGTTCTGAGTCCCATTGTACATTCCAGCCCTATACGTGCTTCTGCCCCTGACACTGCTATGACCACTGCTGACACCTATTCCTTACCACCGGAATTGGGAGATCGCTTTAGAAAATTACCTTCCAAGTTGAATGATTATGTTTTGTCATGATTTTATATTTTTTGATAATTTTATCTGTTCAATCTTCTTTAATAGTTTTTGTTTCACCACTTCTTAACGTTCTTTGTTTATGTTTTTGCCTCTTCACCTTGTTCCTTGTGGAGAGGGAGAAGGTGTAGTGTGAAGCTACTGCGAGCACTTTGTATCCTCGTGCTGGAGTGCCAGCAGGAGGATGTCTCATTCTCTTATTGTGTTCTTTCAAAAAGGGTTCCACGATCGGACGCTGCTCGGCGTGTTCCAGGGTTCTGACAACGTTAATCAGTTGTCGGGAATCCTGGTGTGCGGCGGGAGCGTCTGGTTGTGGGTGCTGCATTTCCAGGAATAAACTTCATCCTACTCAACCTACAAAAGCCTCCAGTCCCATTACTACAGGCCCTGGTAATGTAGAAAGACGTGTGGATTCAGTGTTGTACATATGATTCACTGATTTGTTATCTGTCATAAATAATGACTCACAAATATAAAATCCATAAATGATGTGTTTGAAATCTCCATTTTCATAAATAGCAATTTCTTGTCATTCTCAGTTCTAAACAGCAATTCCATATTTGTGATTCGTAAGTAGTCACGGATAGTGAATCGCTAAATCCGAATGTTGAACAGACTGCATTGATGACCTCATAATAGGAACCCGGAAGTGAGTTACCTGCCCCTCATTGCCTGGGTGGCGCCTCGCTGTGGAGCAGGAGAGCACCGGAGAGTTGCCACAATGTCCAGTCAGGGGAAAGACAATGATGATGTAGGGCGCAAAAGGAAACACACGTTTTAGGATCAAAATAGAGATTTTGGTAGAATAATGCGTCTCCAACAATGACAAACATTTGGAGAAAACATCTTTGTCTGTGCCAGAGGCAACCAAGAATACAATCTGGGTATCAATCCAAGAAAGAATTAATGCTGTTGGTGTTCCCTAGAGCACCATGATGAAATCTGTACCCAATGGTATGATTTACGGTCTCACACCTAAGAAAAGCTTGCACAAGGAATGTCTGATGCTCAGCGTAATGGATGTGTTTTTTAATATGTCCCCTGGCAAATCCAGTGGAAGAGAGGATCAAAAGTACTTTTGCACCAGAAGCATGTTGGGATTTACAGATATAGACTCATCAAATATTTCACTATCTAACACCGGTTAGAAATTTACCTTAAATAAAAAGTAATTGGGTGTTGTATATCATTATGGTTATTAACTTTGTAAGACATATATTTCTTATGTAAATGTATATTAAATGTAAATGAGTTTTTGAAGTATTCAACAACTTTATCTACAACCAGAGAAGTACTAATGCCATAATACAATGTTCAAGCAATCATTTGTAACAAATACACCTTTATTGTACTTTCAACTAAGTCTAATTATAAAAATAGTTACATCTAAAATCTACTTGCTAAATATGTGAATCTGTATTTTTGGATGCACAACAATGCATTATGGGACATGTAGTTTTATGATATACAAGTCAAAACATGACATATAAGTGTTTCACCTCTCCTGAAAAAAGATATCTTATTTATTACTAGAAAACACTGCTGAGCCTGAAAGTATTTCAGAAACCCATGGGCATATGAGTTCTCCACAACGTCCATCTACACAGATTAATAGAAATAATACCCCTGCAACAAGACGCATTATGCGAAGCAGAATATTACTAAATCGCAGTGCTACTGTAAGACCAAGGCAGTGAAGCCTCAAAATTTACAACCTGCTCAAGCATTTCAAAACATTGAGGAATCTGTGCAACAACAACAGCAACTGAGGGAAATGTGCTCTTTTGGGACAACATAAAGTGCCAATTAGGAAACCACAATACAAGGTTTCAAACACATCCAGGAGTCACAAGGCTGAATGTACTGAAACCAGGGGATTCTTTTCAATATTAGACTGCCACTCTTCTATCTTGAAGGACCCTGAATTTACGAATAGAACTAGGACATTTTAGTGGAGATGTTGTTAAAGGCCTAGAAAATGTAGTCATGTGCTTGATGAAATGGAAAATAGAAATGCCAGAAGTGTTGATGGAGGTGTCCTTGAAGAAAGTGAAGAGGTGTCAAGCCACAAAGGTTTGCTGTACAAGAGCATGGTTCTCTAAGACACAGTTCTAGACAAACCCCAGATTACATGCATGTAATACAACAATATCTAGTGACAGAGTTACAGAAACAATAGGAACAAAGAGGAAGGCGGTAAAGCTATACTGTTGTTTCATTACCACTCTGTTTATGTTGGATGTCCAATTTAAAATGGAAGTTAACATCTGTACAATATTTTTGTATAAGTCCATTATAAAATTCAAAATAGTAATTTTAATGAAAATGTAACTTTGTGTTTCAATGTCCCGTGAAAAAACTGAAATAAATATTTTTTCCAATTTAAAAATGATTCTTTGTGAGAGGCAAAACTGTCGCTTTGTTGGCATCTGCATCTTGATGATGTGCACAAGTTGGAGGCATTTCAATATTATCATTATTATGCTCTAACATCTCTATAGAAAGGCCACTTTGTGCTGCTACTTAGCACAACATGCAACAATTTTACATGCAATGTCTGGTGCATGAATCAATGCTCCCCCAATCCAATGTAGGCATCTGTTGCATTCTTTCAGGCATCCAAAAATCCTCTCCATAATGTGCCTGGTCTGTCGATGTATCTCTGACCATATGGATCCTATCTTGCCTGGTATTTCTCCTCTGTACGACTGCCAAAATGGTTATCCGCCTCACCACAGCAAAAAAAACAGCCATTCTGGAATGACGTAAAGCACATTAGGTAACCAGAAAGCCTCCGCAATAGGCAGGAAATATAGGGCTTCCTTAGTGGGTGCAGTGTCCCCTGTTGTCACTGTATATAGAGCATCAGCTGTAACATCGGCGATCTATGGAGCCGAGATATGGGGCTACGGTAAAGCAGAGACCCTGACGAAAATTGAAAACAAGTTTATTAGGGCTCTTTTTAAACTCCCCCCAAGTTCGCCTATTACACCGTTGAGATTAGACCTAGCCTTAAACCCAGTACATCTAATCATTTTAATTAAACCTTTGCTATACTGCATCAGACTCAGGTCTACTCAAGAACCGGTGATATAAAGGGAGTCTAAAGGTAATAAAAGAAACAACATACAAAATAGTAATGGGCGAACTATGGACATCACCAGAGCTGATTGCTAAAGGAGACGCACAGAAAGTAAAGTTTCTGTATCGGGAGGAAATGTTGAAGCAAACATGGAGAGACCACCACGAGAGTAGTATAACTGGCCAGTTTCTGAACCATAAGTGTGTAACAAGTCTGGAGCCCTATATGGATAGAATGCACCCCTTTCAGTCTAAGGGGCCGATTCCGATCTCGGCCGGTAGGGCTCCGAATCGGATTCGGCTTCACCGGATCCGATTCGGAACCCTGTTTCCCGACCGATTCGTACGCGGGTCCGGCCGAGCGAGTAAGATGCAAGCGCCCGCGAAATTGCCGACCGACTCGTACGCGGCTTCAACACGCTCCGACCGACTCACACCGCGCAATGGAGACGTTCCCCGGCCGGGTAAGTACGATGCGTGCCGCGAGCAGTCCGACCGAGCCGCGCACTCCGGCTCGAAAGAGCAGTCGGAGCCGTACTTTGGGGGTCCGTGTCGGACCCCCCTGTACGCGTCGCTGCGCAAGTCGCACACAGGGGGGACCCATGGGTCCCCCCTAACTGTGCGTGTACGGCGCGAGTCGCTTCGCCGCGTACCCGCTGTAGGGGGCGCCCTTGTCCGACTCGCACCCATTGAGTCAATGGGAGCCCGCGTACGCGTTGTACGACCGGCTCCCATTGACTTCAATGGGAGTCCGACCGAATCGAGTCCGATGGCATACGTGCGCATCGTACTCCTTCGGTCGGGCTGCACGGGTCCGATTCGGTCGGAAATCTCTCCGGGTCCGGCTCGGTCGGAGAGATTTACGGCCTGAATCGGAATCGGCCCCTAAATGTTTATATGTACAATTTTGATGTGGCTTACTCCCTGTGAGAGTTCACACTTCGAAATGGTCCAGTGCACCTCCTAACTCCAAATTCTGTCCAAGCTGTCTAAACATTGATAAATTGAAGAGCATTTCTTGTTTTTCTATTCCCTATATAAAATTGCACTTAAGAAATGGTGGCTAGCGGTATGCAAATGTATGGGAGCGAGACATTATTGGGAAGCTGCAAGGCTATTGAAGGGTGACACTAGAGAACAAATAGCTTTCACAGTATCTCGCTACCTGTATTGTGCCTGGAACCTAAGGAAGAAGGCCCTAGATAATTATTAATTTTGATCGCTGAACAGTTAGAAAAAAATGATTAGGTTCATTCAGTGTTCTTAACTAGTATTGGGTCTTTTTAACTTTTTAAGGCCTTACTGTCTGAATTAATTGATTATGATTTTTTTTTAAATATATAGAGGTCTAATTTAATTCATTAAAACACAAAGCTGTACATATGTACTGATATGAACTATTATTGGAATAAACAACCTTTAATTTTATTTATTATTTTTAATCTGTGTAAAAAGGAAGATTGTATTAAATTTGCTCATATTAGTTTTTAATGTATGTAAACTTTTTATGGCTTGCTAGCCGAAATAAAAAATATTATTATTATTATTTTAGGCATCTTTTTATAGTTTGCATCTGTTTACAACCTGCATCCACTTAGTGGCAGATTGCGAGTTCAAAAACTTGTTTTGCTAATATTCGCAAAATTACAAAAACTTTGAAAATACAAATACTGAATTGCTCAATAGTTTTAGCTATTAGCTATTTACCTACTTATGCCTACTATCCTTCAGAGGTATGGGCCATCAACCAGGACTCTCCAGCCCCAATCTGACTCCAGGTGTAACCCATCTCCTTGCAGTCAGCCTTGAGGCCTTATTGCTAGGTGTCTCTTGGCCTTCCTCTTTTCCATGTCCTTTAAGGGTTGCAGGTCAGGGCTTGCCTGGTGGTGTTTGATGCGGGATTGCAGAGGTTGTGACCTAGCCAGCCCCGGTGTCTTTTCATGATTTCTTTAGGAGCATGGAGTTGGAAAGTCTGATGCCATTGGTCGTTGCTGCTGATAGTGTTTGGCCAGCTGATTTGGAGGAGTTTTCTCAGTCAGGTGTTGATGAAGGTTTGGACTTTGATGGTCACTGTTGTCCCCCAAGTTTCTGCTCCATACAGAAGGACCGATTTTACATTGATGTTAAAAAGCCTGATCTTGATTTGTAGTGTTAGGTCCTTGAAGCTCCAGATCTTCTTTAGCTGAATGAAGGACGCCCTTCCTTTGCCGATTCTTGGCTTGACATCAGGCTCTTTGCCTCCCTGCTTGTCTATAACACTGCCCAGGTAGGTGAAGGCCTCAACCTCTTCCAGTGTATTGTCTGCAAGAGGGACTGCAGTTGTGCTAGCCGTGTTAGCCTTCAGGAATTGGTTTTTCCCCTCTGGATATTGAGGCAAGTTGTACTGATGTTGCTGCCACATTGTCGGTCTCCTCTTGCATCTGTGGATGGGTATGGGAGAGTAGAGCTAGGTCATCTGCAAAGTCCAGGCCATAGAACTGTGCCCAAGGTGTCCACTGGATCCCATTTATTCTCCTTGCTGTGGATGTCTTCATGATCCAGTTTATGGTGAGCAGAAATAGAAAAGCAAGAGCAAACAACCCTGGTTGACTCCGGTCCCCACTTGGAAAACTACTGTGAGTTGTCCTGCATGGACTATCTTGAAGGTCATTCCCTCGTAAGAGTTTCTTATGATTCGTGCGAGTTTATCTGGCACACCATAGTGGTGGAGGAGTTTCCAATGGGTCTCTCTGTCCTCACCATTGAATGCCTTCACATAGTCAATGAAGTTGAAAAGAGGGGGGTTACATTCCATCGACTGCTCAATGATGAGATGAAGAGTTGCAATCTGGTCTGTGTGGGATCGATCTTTGTGGAAGTCAGCTTGCTGGCCTCACAACTGAGGGGCCGATTCCGATTCGGGCCGGAAATCTCTCCGACCGAGCCGGACCCGGAGAGATTTCCGACCGAATCGGACTCTAGCAGTCCGACCGAACGAGTACGATGCGCACGTATGCTATCGGACTCGATTCGGTCGGACTCCCATTGAAGTCAATGGGAGCCAGTCGTATGACGCGTACACGGGCTCCCATTGACTCAATGGGCACGCACGCGAACAAGGGCGCCCCTACAGCGTGTTCGCGTCGATGCGGGTCGCGCCGTACATGCACGTGTAGGGGGGACCCATGGGTCCCCCCTGTGTGCGACTCGCGTGCCTACGCTTCCAGGGGGGTCCAACACGGACCCCCAAAGTGCGGCTCCGACAGCTCCTTGGAGCCGGACTGCGCGAGTCGGTCGGAGCGGTCGCGATGCGCATCGTACTTACCCGGCCGGGGAACGTCTCCATAGCGCGGTGCGCGTCGTCCCCGTGCGAGTCGGTCGGAGCGGTCGGGTCCTGCGTACGAGTCGGTCAGAGATTTCACGAGCGCACACATCGTACTCGCTCGCCCGGACGCACGTACGATTCGGTCGGGAAATAGGGCTCCGAATCGGATCCGGTAAAGCCGAATCCGATTCGGAGCCCTACCGGCCGAGATCGGAATCGGCCCCTGAGTGTTGACTTCTTTCTTCATTTTTCTGAAGATGACACTGTTGAACACTGTGCCTGGAGTTGATAGAAGAGCTATCCCTCTGTAGTTTACGCAGTTAATTAGGTCACCTTTCTTGAGGATCTTGATAAAATATCCCTTCTTCCAGCCCAATAGCACATTTTCCTGTTCCCAGATCCTTTCAAACATGGCGTAGAGCCTACCTAATGGTGTTTCCATGTCAGCCATCAGTGCCTCTGCAGGAATGTTTTCTGGTCCTGATGCCTTTCCATTTCTCAAATGTGTGATGGCTTGCCGCATTTCTTCCTTTTTTGGTCTGCTGCAGTCGATTAGCTAGTCCTTGTCAGCTAGTGTTAGACTTGGCATCTTTTGGCGTGTTTCCCCTGACTTTTTGCTTTCTGACCTCCCGGTTTTGACTCTGTTTTTGCTGGTGTGATGATTCTGCGCACTTTCCTCACTGCGGTCCAGTGGGAAAGTGCAAGTGCTCCTGTATAAAATGTGTTATGGATTGGTGTTTCCATGATTGGCCTATTTGGTTTATGTGTCAGTCCCTTGTAAAGTGCACTGCGAGTGCCAGGGCCTATAGACCAAATGCTGTTGGTGGGCTGCAGCACTGGATTGTGCCACCCACGCAAACAGCCCGTAAAGTGTAACTCGGGCCTGCCATCGCAGAGCCTGTGCGCAGCCTGGGGCTGCCATGTCGACTTGGCAACTGCACACACTTGCAAGTCCCTAAACCTTCCCTTTGCTACATGTTAGTCACCCCTAAGGTAGGCCCAAGGTACCCCTGTGGGCAGGGTGCGTTGTACGCGAAAGGTAGGACATGCCCGGGTGTGTGCGGCATGTCCTGATAGTGAATTACAGCCTAGTTCGTTGTTCACTATTGCAAGGCTACCTGTTCCCCCTAGGCCAGAACGGGCGGTTTTGATTATTACAGTATATAATCCTAACTGACCCCGGGAACATGGTAGAAATTCGAGTTTAGTATGCCTGGACTCAGAATGATAAAATGCAGCTTTTAGTAAGGTTGGTTTTACCATTCTGGGTTTGAAAATACCACTTTTAGAAAGTGGGTATTTTCTTGCCTAACCATCCAAGCCTGCCTCTGCGAGGTTGTGTATTCCGTGTCTGGAATGTGAGTGACAGGGGCTGGGGGATGCCAGGAGACAGGGTGAGTCAGCGCAGGGCTGAATAGCCAGATCGACCTGTAGATGGGTGGGAGGGGTCGCACCTGGGCCCTGAATAGGACAGTGCCTTCCCTCCACAATGCTGGCTCCACCTCCTGTGGTGCGTCTGATGTCCCTGGCCTACTCACTGAAAGAAGGGACGGAGACTTGTCAACAAAGTGCTCCAGAACTGGTTTGGACTAGGCGAAGGCCTCTCTGCCTTCAGAGAACAAAGGAATTTGGGATATAAATATTGGGGCCCTGACCCCATGAATTTAGATCTCGCTGGAATCAAGGAACCTGCCAAGACGAAGAGCTGGAAGAGCTGCCAGGAGGAGTACTGCCCCTTTGCTGTGTTGTTGCTTTGTTGGGTTGGCCTGCAGTTGCTGCTTCTGTCTTGGGCAGTGAAAGGACTGGACTGAACTTTCTACGAACTTGTGCTGAGTATCTCCAAGGGCCAGGAACCGAGCTGGCCTCCTGTTAAGAAGTCTCAGGGACTGCAAAGACTTCACAAGCCTCTGGGTACCGCTTCTGGAACGCTGTTTCAGTTGCCACAGAGGAAGGGAACTGCAACCGACTCCGTCAACCGAATCCATCCCTGGCCGGTGACCTGTTTGCACCGCAGACCGCATCGCCCCGCTTCGCATCGCAACCCTGGTCTCACCGTGGGCGACGTCCGACGCCGCCAACATCGAGCCGCTGCTTGCACCGTGACCTGTGGGCACCGCAGTTCGCATCGCATCGCTTCACTGGGCCAGCCGGACCAGACCGACACTGTCGCTGCAACTGGCTCAAGAGTCGAGACCGCACCGCATTTGGGGCACCGCTCGCACGTCTGCGACGCACCGCTCCGACTCGCACCGCTGTCCGACGCCAGCTCCCGCACTCCGGCTAGGTCGCCTGCATCGCAACCTGTCAGCACCGCATCGAGCATCGTCTCGCCCTGCATCGCACGCCTTGGACTCACCGACTCCGTCTGCACGACGCTCATCGAGCCGCTGCCTGCACCGCATCGAGGGACACCGCACCTTGCATCGCTCCGTCTTGCACCGCAACCGCGACGAACGCCGACCGGCTCGTACACTCCGTACCAGCCACAACGAGAAAGGTACTGTAACCGAGTCTGTTCATGACTCTGCTGGCCCGTATCGACGCGGTCGGCTGGAACTGTTAGACTCTGTGGTTTTCAGCATCACGGTAGGCTCGGACGGAGCTACCGACTCGTA
Organism: Calotriton arnoldi; assembly: GCA_963921515.1. Taxonomy (NCBI): domain Eukaryota; kingdom Metazoa; phylum Chordata; class Amphibia; order Caudata; family Salamandridae; genus Calotriton; species Calotriton arnoldi. The sequence continues at coordinate 1,339,326 of CAWUFW010002861.1, forward strand.
CGAACTTTGCTTTTGTGCTATTCCTGCAAAGAAGAAGTTAACGTATCAAGTATTCATTCGTAAAGTATAGTATTGTGGATTTTTGTCGTAATTGGTCTTGTCTTGAGTATATAAAATATTGGTTATTTTTCTAAACTGGTGTGGTGTCCGTTTGTAGTGTTTACACTGTATTACTGTTGGTTATGTGCAAATGCTTTACACACTGCCTCTGAATTAAGCCTGACTGCTCGTGCCAAGCTACCACGAGGGTGAGCAGGGGTTACTTCACGAGTGTAACAACCCTTACCCTGACTAGGAAGAAGGGTCCCTACTTGGACAAAGGTGCAAGCCCTTGCCAACTAGAGATCCCATTTCTAACATTGGTTGTCAGCGGTGAGGATAGGACTTGTGTTTGCACTTGACTTACAGTGATTGGTGTGCACTACTACCATATCGCAGACCATTACGTACCACATACTGGTTCTTTTTCTTTTGGCCTATTTTTGATCTTGCCAGTTTTCAACTCACGACTTTTGTCATGCCTGAATCAATTGCATCATCCGTTGCATCTCTGGAAGTTATCTTTGAGGAGGACAGGTTGGAATCCTACGCCGTAAAGGAGTTACGAGCGATTTGTAAAAACCTGAAAGTCCAAATTAAAGGCCTCACAAGGAAGGAGGAGCTACAGAAGGCGCTGAGGGCCTGGGTAGCAGCCAGACATGCCAATGGGCAGCCTGGTGATCTCAGTGAGGAGGCGGAGGAGCCTATTTCCAGGGTGGATGTGCTTTTGGGTGGGGGGGAACCCGCCAGGTCAGGCAGCAGCAGTCTGTCCCCAGAGGAGCTGGAGGACAGGCGGGAGGCAAGGCAGTTTGAGCTGCAGAAGCTCAGGCTGGAGAGTGAGCGGGAGGAGAAGAGATTGGCCATAGAGGAGAGGAAGATGCTCTTAGAGCATGAGAGAGAACTGAAGGAGCTAGAACTTAGGAGTAAGTCAGGCTCAGATGGTGGCAGCAATTCGTCCAGAAAGGCAGACAGGATTGTGCACATTCCCAAGAACGTAGGCAAGGAGTTCAAGAAGGGGGATGACATACAAAGGTGGTTCCAGGGTTATGAGGCAGCCATACACATGAATGGGGTCCCTGAGGAGAATTGGGGAGCAGGATTGTGGCCACTTTTCCCGGAAGAAGCAAGGGATGCTCTGATAGCTTTGGGTAAGGGGTATCACCTCACCTATGCTGACATGAAGGATGCCCTTCTCACGAAGTATGGTCTTACTCCTGAAAAGTACAGGGATCAGTTCAGGTCCAGTAAGAAGTCTGATGTCAACACTTGGTTGGAATGTGTGGATGTGTTCTGCAGGTCTCTGGATGGTTGGGTGAAGGGCAGTAGTGTAACAGATTTTCAGGGGCTCTACAACTTGATTGCATGGGAGCACTTGTCTAGTCTATGTTTTGCAGATCTGCGCCAGCACCTAGTTGATAGTAAGCTAACTGACCCCAGGAAGCTTGCTATGGAAGCGGACCGCTGGGTGAGTACCAGGGTCCACAAGAAAGCGTTTGGGGGAGACTCAGCCAAAGGTGGGCAGGGTCCCCAGCAGAAAGGTGGGGGGGACAAGGGTAAAGCACAGGAGTTCTCTAAAGGGCCCCAAACTAGTACCCAGGGTAAAGGTTCCCAGCCCCCGGTGATAAGAAGAAAGGGGTCTCTACAGGGAAGCCTGTTGAGACCGGCCCCCGCAAGTGTTATGCATGTGACCAGGTAGGTCACTTTAAGGGGGACCCCAAGTGCCCGAAGGGGACACAGCCACCCACCGGTGGACAATCCAAAGTGTTGGCTAGTGTAGCGCTTGGGGAGGAGGGGTGCCCACAGGAGGGTGGGGATCCCGCAGAAATGACCCTTGTCTCACTCGGGGACAGTGAGATGGTCCCAGGAAACCAGGTGCCCCCTAACACAAAGAAATATAGCACCTGGGTGACCATTAATGGGAACAGGGTAGAGGCTCTCAGAGATACTGGAGCCAGTGTGACCTCAGTCCGGTGTCACCTGGTGTCTGAGAAGCAAGTAGTCCCAGGAGCATTCCACCAAGTAGTTGCTGTCGACAACTCTGAGCGCCAGTGTATGGTGGCGCAGGTTCCCTTTGAATGGGGGGGGGTCTCAGGTCCCTTGAGGGTGGTTGTGAGCCCTACCATGCCTGTCGATTGTCTGCTAGGAAACGACCTGGAGCAGTCCTCATGGAAGGAGGTTGAGCTCAGGTCTCACTTGGAGATGCTTGGGTTGCCAGAGTGGGCATGCGTGTCTACTCGGTCAATGGCGGCCAGAAAGGGTGATCAAGAGGACTTGGAGCCTGAAACAGTGGCCCAAGTCCCTGCCAAGAGAAAGGGCAGGGGCGCGGGAAACCGGCCCCCGAAGTTCCCACGGACCGGGAGGAGGCGGACCTCGAGGGGGACGCCCCGGTGCCTACAGGGGAGCAGGTAGCCGAACTGGGAGACATCTCTGAGCTGACCCATTGGCAGCAAGAAGGGGGTCCCACCAGGGAGGAGTTCTGCAGGGAGCAGAACGAGTGCCCTACTCTGGAGGGTCTGCGGCGGCAGGCTGCAGACCAGGCAGCTGGTAATCAGTCCGGGTCACATCTGATCTACTGGGAGAGTGGTCTCCTATACAGTGAGCCTAAGGTTGCTGAGCCTGGGTCAGCCCGTGTGCTGGTGGTACCCCAGCGCTTCAGGACCTTCCTACTGGGTCTGGCTCATGACGTGCCTTTGGCAGGACATTTGGGGCAGGACAAGACCTTTGACAGGCTTGTCACCCACTTCTTTTGGCCCCAAATGCGAAGGCAGTCAGATGCACACTGTAGGTCTTGCCAAACTTGCCAGGCAAGTGGTAAGAGTGGGAGGAAGGTCAAAGCTCCTCTCCAACCTTTTCCGGTTGTTGGAACACCCTTTGAAAGGGTAGGGATGGATATAGTGGGGCCACTGGATCCCAAGACAGCCATGGGCAACAGGTACATCCTGGTCTTGGTGGACCATGCCACCCGGTACCCGGAGGCAATCCCTCTCAGGACAACGACGGCGCCAGTGGTGGGCCGGGCGTTAATGGGGATCTTTTCCCGTGTGGGATTCCCCAGAGAGGTGGTTTCCGATAGGGGGACCAATTTCATATCGAAGTATATGACATCCCTGTGGAAGGAGTGTGGGGTAACCTACAAGTTCACCACTCCTTACCACCCACAAGGAAACGGTCTGGTGGAGAGATTCAACCAGACCTTGAAAGGCATGATCAAGGGTCTAACAGAACCCATGAGGCGTAAGTGGGACGTCCTCTTGCCATGCCTACTCTTTGCGTACAGGGAGGTGCCTCAGAAGTCTCTTGGGTACAGCCCCTTTGAGCTCCTGTATGGCCACCCTGTCAGAGGACCTCTGAGTTTGGTGAAGGAAGGCTGGGAGGCGGCTCCCAGGAAAACTCCCCAGGATGTATTTAGCTACATGCTGGCCTTTAGAAACCAAACTGCCCGCTTCAGGAAACTCGCTCAGGCGAACCTAGAAGCAAGCCAGGAAGAAATGAAGAGATGGTATGACCAGAACGCCACTCTGGTCGAATTTCAACCTGGGCAAAAAGTGTGGGTAATGGCCCCAGTGGCACCTTGTGCCTTGCAGGACAAGTGGACTGGGCCATATGAGGTAAAGGAGCGCAAAAGTGACGTCACCTACCTGGTGGATTTGCAGGCTCCAAGGAACCCTTTGAGGGTCCTTCACGTGAACCGCCTCAAGCCCCACTTCGAGAGGTCCGAAGTGAGTATGCTCTTGGCGACAGATGATGGGGTGGAAGAGGAGAGCGAGCCTCTCCCTGACCTCCTGTCTACCAAGGAGCATGATGGGTCAGTAGAGGGTGTGATCCTCTCCCCTACTCTGACTCAGGAGCAGCAGGGGGACTGTCGCCAGTTGTTGGGACAGTTCGCCCCACTGTTCTCTCTGACTCCCGGTGTTACTCACTGGTGTACCCATGACGTGGACACCGGTGACAGCCATCCTGTGAAGCACAAAATTTACAGGTTGACTGACCGGGTCAGAGCCAGCATCAAGGAGGAGGTCTCTAAGATGTTGGCGTTAGGGGTGATTGAGCCCTCCCACAGTCCTTGGGCCAGCCCAGTGGTCTTGGTCCCAAAGGCTGCGGCGCCCGGTGCCACTCCAGAACTCCGGTTTTGTGTGGACTACCGTGGGCTCAATGCCGTCACCAGGACTGACGCGCACCCCATCCCCAGAGCTGATGAGCTCATTGATCGGTTGGGAGCTGCCCGGTTCCTCAGCACGTTTGATTTAACGTCTGGGTACTGGCAGATTGCCTTAACCGATGGGGCCAAGGAGAGATCAGCATTCTCAACCCCAGAAGGTCATTACCAATTCCGGGTGATGCCCTTTGGGTTGAAGAATGCCCCTGCCACCTTTCAGAGGTTGGTCAATCAGGTGTTGGCTGGGCTGGAGGATTTCAGTGCCGCCTACCTGGATGACATTGCTGTGTTCAGTTCCAGCTGGGAAGAACATTTACAGCACCTTGAGAAAGTGTTGAGGGCTCTGCAAGGTGCAGGCCTCACGATCAAGGCCAGTAAGTGCCAGATCGGGCAGGGTTCTGTGGTGTACTTGGGACACCAGGTAGGAAGCGGCCAGGTGGCGCCCCTACAACCCAAGATTGACACCATTCTGGCTTGGGAGCCCCCAAGACCCAGACAGAGGTGAGAGCCTTCTTAGGTCTCACCGGTTATTATAGGAGATTTGTTAAGGGCTATGGCACCATCGTTGCCCCCTTAACAGAGCTGACCTCTAAGAGGCAGCCCAGGAAAGTGATCTGGACTGAGTCCTGCCAGAAAGCTTTTGATGCCCTGAAGGCAGCCATGTGCACGGCGCCCGTGCTCAAGGCACCTGACTTCTCCAAAGAATTTGTCGTGCAGACTGACGCTTCAGAGCATGGTGTGGGAGCGGTGCTCTCACAACTGAACGAAGAGGGCCTGGATCAGCCTGTAGTCTTCCTTAGCAGGAGACTACTTCCCAGGGAACAGAGGTGGAGTGCCATAGAAAGGGAAGCTTTTGCTGTGGTCTGGGCGCTGAAGAAGTTGAGACCATACCTGTTTGGGACTCACTTCCGGGTTCAGACAGACCACAGGCCCCTCAGATGGTTGATGCAAATGAGGGGCGAGAATCCAAAACTGCTGAGGTGGTCCATCTCCCTACAGGGAATGGACTTTACGGTGGAACACCGTCCTGGTACAGAACACGCCAACGCAGATGGTCTGTCCAGGTTCTTCCGCCTTAGTGAAGAGAACTCCAATGGGGTTGGGTAGTTCTCCCTACTTTCAGCTGGAGGGGACATGTGTTAGACTTGGCATCTTTTGGCGTGTTTCCCCTGACTTTTTGCTTTCTGACCTCCCGGTTTTGACTCTGTTTTTGCTGGTGTGATGATTCTGCGCACTTTCCTCACTGCGGTCCAGTGGGAAAGTGCAAGTGCTCCTGTATAAAATGTGTTATGGATTGGTGTTTCCATGATTGGCCTATTTGGTTTATGTGTCAGTCCCTTGTAAAGTGCACTGCGAGTGCCAGGGCCTATAGACCAAATGCTGTTGGTGGGCTGCAGCACTGGATTGTGCCACCCACGCAAACAGCCCGTAAAGTGTAACTCGGGCCTGCCATCGCAGAGCCTGTGCGCAGCCTGGGGCTGCCATGTCGACTTGGCAAGTGCACACACTTGCAAGTCCCTAAACCTTCCCTTTGCTACATGTTAGTCACCCCTAAGGTAGGCCCAAGGTACCCCTGTGGGCAGGGTGCGTTGTACGCGAAAGGTCAGGACATGCCCGGGTGTGTGCGGCATGTCCTGATAGTGAATTACAGCCTAGTTCGTTTTTCACTATTGCAAGGCTACCTGTTCCCCCTAGGCCAGAACGGGCGGTTTTGATTATTACAGTATATAATCCTAACTGACCCCGGGAACATGGTAGAAATTCGAGTTTAGTATGCCTGGACTCAGAATGATAAAATGCAGCTTTTAGTAAGGTTGGTTTTACCATTCTGGGTTTGAAAATACCACTTTTAGAAAGTGGGTATTTTCTTGCCTAACCATCCAAGCCTGCCTCTGCGAGGTTGTGTATTCCGTGTCTGGAATGTGAGTGACAGGGGCTGGGGGATGCCAGGAGACAGGGTGAGTCAGCGCAGGGCTGAATAGCCAGATCGACCTGTAGATGGGTGGGAGGGGTCGCACCTGGGCCCTGAATAGGACAGTGCCTTCCCTCCACAATGCTGGCTCCACCTCCTGTGGTGCGTCTGATGTCCCTGGCCTACTCACTGAAAGAAGGGACGGAGACTTGTCAACAAAGTGCTCCAGAACTGGTTTGGACTAGGCGAAGGCCTCTCTGCCTTCAGAGAACAAAGGAATTTGGGATATAAATATTGGGGCCCTGACCCCATGAATTTAGATCTCGCTGGAATCAAGGAACCTGCCAAGACGAAGAGCTGGAAGAGCTGCCAGGAGGAGTACTGCCCCTTTGCTGTGTTGTTGCTTTGTTGGGTTGGCCTGCAGTTGCTGCTTCTGTCTTGGGCAGTGAAAGGACTGGACTGAACTTTCTACGAACTTGTGCTGAGTATCTCCAAGGGCCAGGAACCGAGCTGGCCTCCTGTTAAGAAGTCTCAGGGACTGCAAAGACTTCACAAGCCTCTGGGTACCGCTTCTGGAACGCTGTTTCAGTTGCCACAGAGGAAGGGAACTGCAACCGACTCCGTCAACCGAATCCATCCCTGGCCGGTGACCTGTTTGCACCGCAGACCGCATCGCCCCGCTTCGCATCGCAACCCTGGTCTCACCGTGGGCGACGTCCGACGCCGCCAACATCGAGCCGCTGCTTGCACCGTGACCTGTGGGCACCGCAGTTCGCATCGCATCGCTTCACTGGGCCAGCCGGACCAGACCGACACTGTCGCTGCAACTGGCTCAAGAGTCGAGACCGCACCGCATTTGGGGCACCGCTCGCACGTCTGCGACGCACCGCTCCGACTCGCACCGCTGTCCGACGCCAGCTCCCGCACTCCGGCTAGGTCGCCTGCATCGCAACCTGTCAGCACCGCATCGAGCATCGTCTCACCCTGCATCGCACGCCTTGGACTCACCGACTCCGTCTGCACGACGCTCATCGAGCCGCTGCCTGCACCGCATCGAGGGACACCGCACCTTGCATCGCTCCGTCTTGCACCGCAACCGCGACGAACGCCGACCGGCTCGTACACTCCGTACCAGCCACAACGAGAAAGGTACTGTAACCGAGTCTGTTCATGACTCTGCTGGCCCGTATCGACGCGGTCGGCTGGAACTGTTAGACTCTGTGGTTTTCAGCATCACGGTAGGCTCGGACGGAGCTACCGACTCGTACGAACTTTGCTTTTGTGCTATTCCTGCAAAGAAGAAGTTAACGTATCAAGTATTCATTCGTAAAGTATAGTATTGTGGATTTTTGTCGTAATTGGTCTTGTCTTGAGTATATAAAATATTGGTTATTTTTCTAAACTGGTGTGGTGTCCGTTTGTAGTGTTTACACTGTATTACTGTTGGTTATGTGCAAATGCTTTACACACTGCCTCTGAATTAAGCCTGACTGCTCGTGCCAAGCTACCACGAGGGTGAGCAGGGGTTACTTCACGAGTGTAACAACCCTTACCCTGACTAGGAAGAAGGGTCCCTACTTGGACAAAGGTGCAAGCCCTTGCCAACTAGAGATCCCATTTCTAACAGCTAGCTATTTGTCTGGTAGAGACTGCTGCATGGGCTGGTTCACCAGTTCTTCAAAGTGCTCCACCCATGTTCATTTTTAGCCTGGAGAGTTTCCTTGTTATGTCATAGAGTTCTTTCAGGTTTCCATGGCTTGCTGCTTCTTTAGCTTCCGTGGCAAAACTATCGAGGAATCTTCACTCATCTGCTGTTAAGCTTCTCTTTGCTTCCTCAACGCAGTCTCCTCCTCCTGCTTCAACACCCTCTGCATGCTCCGCAAGATCTACAGGTGGATCCCGACAGATACAAGAAGAACAGTCACCCAGGCCCTCGTCAGTAGCAGACTCGACTATGGAAACGCCCTCTACGCGGGAGCCCCGGCCAAGCTCATCAAACGACTGCAACGCATTCAAAACGCCTCTGCACGCCTGATCCTCGACGTACCACGCCACAGCCACATCACCCCCCACCTGAGAAACCTGCACTGGCTCCCCGTCGACAGGAGAATCTCCTTCAAACTCCTCATCCACGCACACAAGGCACTCCACAAGACCGGCCCAGCCTACCTCAACAGACGACTCTTCTTCTACGTCCCTAACCGCCAGCTTCGCTCTGCCGACCTCTCCCTCGCCACCATCCCTCGCATCCGAAGAACAACCACTGGCGGCAGATCCTTCTCCCACCTCACTGCCAAGACCTGGAACACCCTTCCACTCAGCCTACGACAGACCCAAGACCTGCTGACCTTCAGGAGGCTACTCAAGACCTGGCTGTTCGACCAGTAGCGGCAGCCCCCCCCTTTTTTTCCCCAGCGCCTTGAGACCCTCGCGGGTAAGTAGTGCGCTCTACAAATTCTGTGATTGATTGATTGATTGATTTTATTAGTTTTGGTGTATTCATCTTGAGCTTTCACTTTTTCTGCTCTTGTTCAGCTGGTGTTGACTGCAGCTTTCTTTTCCTTTGTCTTTTGGATTTTGTGGAGTGTGTTGGTGGAGATCCATTCTTTATGCTTGGAACGGTTGATGTAACTGTTTCTTTGATCTTCTCGCCCTGATTTTCTACTGAGTCTCTATCATTCTCTAGTTCTTGCAGGACCTGAAATTATTACTGAATGTGACTGAGTATTCACTCCATTTCTGTGCATCTTTGAGGAGGGTGGTGTTTATTATTGCAATTAGATTGCCGGTTTCATCCAAGCTTTCTTCAGTTTTAGCTTTTGCCTATCCATGACAAGGTGATGGTCTGCCACTATGTTTGCTTTCTCATAATCGATCTGATTCTCTGTTGAATGATCTGGTGTCACCCATGTTGCCTTGTGTATTCTTTTGTGTGGTAACACACTCCTGCCTATCACCAGATTGTTCAGTGCCCTGAGATCTCCAAGCCTTTCCCCATTCTCGTCCATGTTTCCAAGGCCATAGCTGCCTATGACTTCTTTTTACCCAGTGTTGTCGCTTCCAATCTTGGCATTGGTGATGTTTCTCTCAAGGCATTTTTCCAGGATGGACTGGAGTGTGTTGTAAAACTGTCCTTGTTCCTCTTCTTTGCTATCATTTGTAGGTACATAGCACTAGATAACATTCATGTCGATTCTCTTTTTCTTTGTGTGGATGGTTGATGTGATGATTCTAGGACTGTGGGCTTCCCATCCATTCAGAGAACTGTTGTCTGCTGCTGTTAGGATCAGTGCTACTCTCTGAGTATGTGGAGGTTCTCTTCCTCATGTCCAGAATACGGCAGCATTCCTTTTGGAGCCATTCTTTTCTGCCCGGGCTGTGTCCAACTGATCTTGCTGATGCCAATCTGATGACAAGGTTGTAACTTTTCATCTCCGCTGCCACTTGGGCTGCTGTGCCTGCCTGTAAATGGTCCTTACATTCCATGTTCCAGTGGTGATGGTTTTGGTCGAAAGCAGGTGGATCAACTTTGTGGCTTCCAGGAATCTCTGGCTTTCACCACAAGGCATCATAGCTCTCCATGAAGGAGGTTCGCCTCTCCTCAAGGTGGGGATGTCTTTTGGTTGACATTTCCGTAGCTAGGATTTTTTGACATGGTTGTGTAGCTAGCCCACGCTGAACTATCCTTACCTATATGCGTTTCGGTAAACATTTCTTTCACATTGCTAATATAAGAAATTAATACAATTTAGAAATCCAAATATACCAAGACAACATTTTAGGGGTTGCAATTAAGTTTGCAATTGCATCAATAGTCACTCATTCTTTTGAGACAAGGCCCTAAATTCTTCATGTTTTACTTATTCTCCAAGCATTTTTCCTGATAAATGTCAGCTTGCTTGACAAGCCAAAATGTGTCAGAAAAAAACTACCAGGGATGATGTAATTATTCTACACAGTACATACCCCTCCCCTGGACCAATATGCCAAGACGAAAATACCTGTTACTCATAGTTATTTTAGTTTCTAAAGGAATTGAAATTCATCCCTACAATTATAATCATTGATTCAGTACAATTTGATATGCAATAAATCTGCATTACATCATATCATAAGATTTATTTTAGTACATCTCTAAGTGCCTCGATTCACAAAGCAGTCACAAATTAAAACTTTAGTAATATCAAGTGTTTTCCTGTGTTTAGAGCTTAGGTAGCATGTGCCCCACTTCTCTATAGAAACGACATCTCTATAAGCAAGTCTAATTGTCTCCCAGATTTATAAGTTCTTAGGCGGCAAAAAAATATGAGCCTTTTGTTCCACTTCAACCTTAGAGAGTATGGCAAAGGCCATTCAAATCCAGCCATAACCTGTAAGGTCTGAGTCAAAGCTAATTCTCCTTCCTGGGAAAATGTTTAATGTTTCAAAAATGGTTTCAACTCTAGGTAAACTCTTACTAGTCCAATCACTTTTCACACTAGATTACCTGTACGTTGCAGTTTCATTATTCATAGGAGTTGCTTGCTCTTTTTAGTTCAGTATGTACACCTGATGCTTGGTCAGAAGGTATGATTTACAGAGAGGTCTGAGGGCTGACTACCGAGTGTGTCATTACTGCAGGGGCGGATTTTGTTCAGAGGCCCGGCCAGGCATGTTCCCAACAATGCAATAAAAATCGCTTTAAAGCTCAATTAAAGCGTATTTTAAAAACAATTATTTTTGCACTGTTTATTTGGAACAAAATTCCCAGTAGCCAGTCCAGCCCTTGTGTCTTCCATTGCAGAGACCACCTTGATTTCAGTATTGAACATGCAACAAATGATGAACTGTGATTGTTTAGCTCAGAAGTCATTCCAGGCTATCATAGACACCATGACTGTCCCTTCATAATTCTATTATTTTATTTATTTTAATCATGTGCTTTTTAGTGCAATGTTCGAGGCTCTAAAACACACGCAGGGCAGATTCCACTTTAGCTGCAGTTTTCATCTTAGTTAGCCCGTCTGGACTTTAGTTCACAGTCAGTATTTTGTCATCTTCACGGAGCTTGTGAAAGTGGAATTCATGTCTAAACACTCTTTAGCCTGATTTGTTACACCATCATCCGCCACAAGTCTGGTGCATCCTCTTAATATCCACATCTCAAGGTTTTAGAAGTAGACACTTAAAAATGAGACATAAGAAAAGGATGACTCAAATGCTAAGAAGTTTTTTTTACATAGGTGGCATATTGGGCCTTTAGTCCTGTTAGATCTATTGTCTTAAAATCCTGACAACATAAGATAAGAATCCATGGTCAATGCCCTATATAAACCAAAGGAATTTACATTGATTAAGAGAGAAACTTCTCCCAGAGCTCTGATACAGCTGGTGTGGCACCAGATAAAACCATAACCAAAGGAGGTTACAATGAGACTCACCAGAGGCTCAGCCGATGTGTGTCTGAGAGCAGACATGATGTCTTTGCCTTAGACAAAGTTGGCAAGCTCTACCAGACGGACAACAAACCTGGTTGTCTCAGAGATGGGCACCACCTCTGAAATTCAAGAAATAGGCTTATTATGTATTGAATCTGCTAGCGCCTAGACATAGCACAGTTAAGGTGATAGAGCTAAACATTGTGATAATTGTTTCCACAATTCCTGAAATGATTAGCTGCTTCTATTTTTATCTTCTGTGATATTGCTATACAATCGATCAGGAAGTTTAAAATAACTATTTTAAAATACGTACAAATAAATTTTCGGATTCTAGAGTGTAACTCCTTGGAGTGGAGAGGTGTGGTGCAGCGGCCAGGGCAGCTGACTCGGGAGCACAGGGTTCACAGTTCGATCCCCGGCTGCGGCAGCTCATCTCAGCACCATGTGACTCTGGGCAATAGCTCACTTAATTTCCACTACGGCCCCCAGCGCCTTGAGACCCGTAAGGGTGAGTAGCTGCGCTATATAAAAACGGACTTACTTTTTTAAAGATCATTTGGATTACCACTTTGTCCCTGAATCCTTCACGAGGCTGTTAGTAACCTAGAACTGGACTTCCTTACTCAGTGATAGTGCAATTAACTAAGTCCATGCACGTGTGGGTTAGGAACCCAAATCCTGCAGATCTGGACTCTGGGAACCCAAGATTTGGAACAGCCCAGACAGAAAAAAATCATCATTGCATGTGATGAATAAGTTTCACGTTTGTTGACGATAAACAGACATAAAACTCACAGTCTGTTCATGTCTGACCTTGTGGTAGAGGAGTGCTTGATGAAAAGGACAAGCCAACCAAAAGTGCATTCATTAAAACTGAAAATCTGTTGTTTTGTCATGTTTAGGGGAGTTAAATATGCAAAATGAAAATCTTGTATTTCACTGTGATTGTCTGTATTTTCAAAAGATGGCAACGATGACTGTACATTTGAATTCTATTTAAAGCTAATGTTAAAGTGTTCAGGAGACTATGGGCCTGATTCCAAGTTTGGCGGTCCACTTGTAGGACTGCCACCGCTGCACTCCCAGGAGGACCACCAAGCCAGTGATGCACCCGCCTGCCAGATTCCGAGTTGAATCCTGGGTGGGCTGTGCGGTAGCGGTGTCACGGTAGCGGTCTGTTAGGCTCATAGGAAAATCTACCATGCAGGCCGCCGCAGTGACTGTGCCTACATGCACCAAGCCGTGCATGCCACACAGCACAGGAACATAGGTGCAAGAATAAGGGGCACAACTTGTGCTCCCCCAGGCACCCCCATGGGCACATTCACCCAGGAGCTCTGTTAATCCCCCCTTACTTGCATGTCCGCCACCCTTTTTAAGGCGGGATCACCACCATGAAATGGGCAGTGGAATTGCAACTTGGAATATGCTCAGCGGTGCTGGCATTGGCACTTCCAGCATTCCCTCCCCCTTTCCATACCGCCACTGCAGTGGGATACTGGATGCGTTCCAACCGCCGCACTATGAATATGGCGGACGTACCCGCAGGGATGGCGGTGGTCAGACTGCCACTGCAAGTGAGGCAGTCCCAGGTCCACCATACTCAAAATAAGCCCCCCCTCCTGGAGCCATACATGGCCCCGGGGACCGCCACCCCCCCCAGGGTCCTTCTGTGCCCACCCCAGGACATTGCACCACTCCAGCTGAGCCATAGCAAACTCTTCTCTGCTTACTAGAAGTGGAGCAGAATTGCTTTTGGACAGAGGAAGCTGTATGTCAGCAGTGCCGGCTCCTGCAGGAGGCGGGGAGTTGGCAGGGACTGCGGGGGCCTTCAGGATCCCCCCGCGGTCCCCAAATTGAAAGTCTGGGTGCCCTGAGTGGGACAAGTATATTTATCATAACGGAGAGTGATCCAATTTAAGACCTAGGGGGCTGGGTTCAGTAAATTGTGTATGTATAAATATAACCCCTATACCGTGAATATTGAAAGAAATGTGTGATTTTCATTTCTCCAGTAGTCAACTCATGACGACAATAGCGTTTTGTTAATTTTAGATGGCGTACACTGACGTTGCCATGTGTTGAGTCTTAATACAACGTTATTACCCCCGAATTAAGGGAAGACAAGAGTGTGTGTATGGTTGAATATCATTCTTCTTCATTGATATACAAACAACCACTTAGGTATAATTTGTAAAGCAAGCTTATACACACAAAAACATGAATAACAAGGATATATACATACAAAATCTTTGTTAAATCAGAAAATAAAAATTGACAACAGTGTACTGTAATTTTACAACATTAAATATTTACTGTGTTAAATTAAATCAAAAAGCAAGAGTTGATGACAGTGTCCTATAGTGTAAATAAGAAAAAGTTACATGTAGTTAGCTATGGGTACATGATTTAACCATCAATAGTGTAGTCCGAATGGCACTACGTGGCGCTTTCTTTTGTGGTTGGAGATCATTAGCTGATTCTCGGAAATGTCACTGCTCACATTGCCACGAGTATGAATGCCGACGCGTCCCGACCTTCCTGTGGGGCCCGTATCTTTGTTAATAAAGGTCTTCTTCAGGTCATGTAGTGGTTTTGTAACACGTTCATGTGGGGTGATCCTACTTCTTCATGTAGGTAGATAGTCCAGTCCAATCCTGGGGCCTTCACATTCAATAGATGAAAAGATTTGGGTGCTGGAGCACTGAAAGTCTCAGAACGTTTTTTTAAATCTGGTGATTGATCCCAAATTCTGCATTTAGGGTACTAGTCCTCTTGTGTAAGCCTGTCCTGCGAGAAGATCAATCTGTGTGTTTATCTGTGGTCAGATCGAAGAAGTTTCTTATTTATTAATTATTACTTAATAACTTCCATCCTATCCCCCTAAAACTCCAGCAACCCACTCCTAAAATATATCTTAAAATATATTAAGTACACCTTTTACATAATTAATTAGCAATCAAATAATTAATAATAAGTTAATAATTCATTATAAATACATTATTACTTAATTAATCCCCCACCCTATACCCCTACAAACCCAACAACACACACCTAAAATATAGCATAAAAAGTATTAATTACGTAATTTCAATAACTATATATTAAATAAATAATTAATATAAATTAAGAAATGACCATTCATTAGTTATAGATAATTAACTTCCCACCCTGTACCCCTAAAAACCTCACAACCCGCTAAAACGTTATAAATTACTATTTGATAACATTTTTTAAAAAACTTAAAATTCCAAACTATATTAAAAAATATTTCCAACAATTATACAAACAATATAAAACATATACAAAAAAATATTATTTTAAACACATAAAGAAATTTAAAAAGTCAATACTTCTTACCTTAAAAAGCAGCATTTTTGTAAACGATATTTCTGCACACGATATTTCTGTATCACTATATTAAAACTTGATATTTGTGTGAGTTGATATTTATAAATCAATATTAAAAAATAATTCCAACAATTATACAAACAATATAAAACATATACAAAAAAATATTATTTTAAACACATAAAGAAATTTAAAAAGTCAATTCTTCTTACCTTAAAAAGCAGCATTTTTGTAAACGATATTTCTGCACACGATATTTCTGTATCACTGTATTAAAACTTGATATTTGTGTGAGTTGATATTTATAAATCAATATTTTGTCCAAATTCCTTAATGATTTCGCAGGAGGCAGTATAGTTACTGCTGTCTAAACCCTGAGCCTGTGGGTTATGTATCATTTGTCTGCTTTCTGAATCTGGGATTTCTATGTGATTCAGTAGTTCAAGAGCTGTGGGAGTCTGTAAGTTGTATCTATCTATGTGATCTTAGATCTGTGATTGTGAGTGTTGCATAACCTTTGCATTTTCCACCATCTCCCTTCTACGTAGAATCTTTGCCAGAACATACAACTGGGAAGCTGCTTGGAAGGAGGTAGATGGAAAACGAGTCAAAAATGTTAACTATACACTTTGAAAAATGTTTGACAAAATGACTTGGCTATTTTCATACTATTTTCTTCAAGTTTTCTTTAGGTTGATGATTCTCAATACCCCAGGGGAATGTAAGGCTTTTCTGGAGAACCACAAAAAGTATTGGAATATTTCATTAGCTCCCTTTCAGAAATCTCAACATTTCGATCATATTTATCAGAAAATTAGGGCGTGGCCACCAACATGGAAGAGTAGCAGCACTGAATGAGAGCTCGGCCATCCTACCAACAAATCCAACATAGATCCTCATCTCCTGAACCCATCCGAAGAGACAGATTACGCTGGAAAACAAAGCACTGACTCCCAGAACTGGCTGAGCCAAATACCTGTGACAAACAGAGCCGGTGGCTGGCGACATCGGAGCAGTGGCTAGGCCTTGGTGTGGCCAGACTGCTGCACTGAAGCTAGGAGGTGAGGAGGGAAAGCGGGCGACCTAACACTCTGAAAGACCCGTGCCTGGGAGGAACAGGGGCGACACGAGGCCGGCGAGGTCGCCGCACAAGGGATTGCGCCCTGCGCACCCTTCTGGCCCGGACATAAGCAGATACCAAAGTCCAGAAACTGCCCCCAACACCTCTCTGGCCTGAATCTATGCTGATGGGGGACACCGGGGATCTGCTCTTCCCCACGCGGGTACCCTGGACACCCGCCAGATGCAGCCTTTGAATACCCGGAGACCGTGGCCAGGGCATCCAGGCCTGGGTGCTGCCCTCGGTCTGCCCACACCTTCTCCCAGCCTTCTGACGGCACCTCCAGGATTCTGTGTTCAGGACCATATTGCCCTTAGTGGTTTGGGACCTGAGACGGAGGCGAGGCAGCTGAGACATTCAAGGCTGGCCAGGACGAGAGGAGTCTGAGCACTGTTAGACAGACGGGCTGCAAGGGGGAGGTGGGTGGGGCTGGCGTGGTGGTGTCTCCTGCCTGTGCGGACATACTGGTGCAGCTTATGTAGGCGGTGAGGGCTGTTCTCGCCCTGTGCCTACCTGTGGCCCTTGCCTCTCATCTCCTGCTTCCCTGCCAAGCTGAAGGGGGTGCATCGGCCCACCCCTGTGACACACGCCTGAGGGTGCCCCCCCGGGGGCGGTGGCGGAGACTGGGCCGCGGCCGGGTCCACGTTGCGCCAGCCCACTCCGGAAGGAAAGTGAGGACCTCAGGGCCTGAAACACCTGCAGGCTGAGTGGAGGACTGCGGGGGCACCGAGTGGACTGGTGTAGGCCTCCCTCGCCTGGCAAACAAGCAGACACTCCCCATTTCAGCCCTGAGACCAACAGTAGTGGGGGGGACCCAGACTGCAAAGGGGTCCCGAACACCAACCCCACTTAAAAATTGGAACAGAGAAGGCCCTGGAACGGGAGTAAGTTGCACTGAATTTGAGGGACTGCAGACCCTTTACCGTGGGCTTGACAGGCACCCTGGTAAACCAAGTGGGAAGGGGCCAGCAACAATATTATCAATAGCCTCAGAGGAGTCAAGACAAGGACCATTAGAGGCATGAGGCTCCCGGGAGATCGGGGGAGGCATGAAGAAGGGCGCGCCCTGGCATAACAACTCTCCCCATAGAGATTGTGACTACGACCACCCTGTCCCCAGGGCACTGACCCACAGAATACAAAGATAGCCACCCCCCCACATGAGGAGGAAAACAAAGAAGAATCAAGCAGGAACAGAACAGGTGCTCCTGAATTTAGTGCCTCAGGCACCCTGCACTGGACTAGTGAGAGGAGCGGAAGACAGAAGAGACCCGAGGGAGAGTAACCATTGAGGCTGAAAAAAGACACGGCTACCTCTAAATGCTACATCATAGAAATTCAAACCATGGCCAGGGACAAAGAACCCAAACCGCAAAGACAAAGTAAACTGGACAAGTTTACAAAAACTACGGTCCCCCTGGTAGACCAAGACACAGGCCTCCTCCAGCAGTCGACACAGCAATGCTCCTACAAGCAATCCACGCAGCTAGAGATGCCCTGGAGGGGAAAATAGGGGAAGTGTGTGAAGAAGTTACACTCCTGCGCCAAGACCTACGTCAAGTAGTGGAATGGGTAACCCAAGCAGAAAATAGAATCTCAAAAGTGGAAAATCTAAACCATAGCATGCAGAAAGACATCTCGTAACTCAAGGCCACGATGAAGGAGATGGCGTGGAGAGTGGACGATGCTGAAATTCCTGAATTTCCAGGACAGAGACTTGATCCTGAGAGAAGCAAGGAAACTATGAGAAATCAGTCACGCACAGGCCAAAATAATGATTTTTCCAGACTATTCGAGGGAGGTGTAAGCCCAACGGCGCATCTTTGATGTGGACAAGACCAAACTTAGAGCGATGAACATACAATATATGCTCCTATTCCCAGATAAACTCAAGGTCCTCTTTAATCAAGAAGCTCTGCTCTTCAATTCCCCAGAAGAAGCATGGTCATGAATAGAGGAACGCCCCTTGCTCCGACCCAATAAAGATACCAGGAGATCCACCATGTCCAGCTGGCAGCCAGCATCAGGGTCCAAAAAATGGCAGCTAGACAAGCATCACAGGAGATCCCGGGTACTCACAAAGCAATGGAAATCCACACCGCTACCGGGGGGGGGGGGAACTATATTCCAAGGACCAAATTATCACACAACACAAGAAGAACTCTTTACAGCCAAGACCCCAAGACGCCTAGTCAGGTGCTGAGGATGAACACGAAACAGACGATCCCCACTCTGGCAATTCAACGACCTCAGATCCCGAACACCCATTGATGAAGACGATAATGAACCTGGAAAACCCAGCAGTAGAAATGTTAGATCAAAATGATAAGCTGGACACTGCAGAGGGAGGACACTAACACTAGCCATGGTAGGCTGGAAAGAGACAAGTAAGACACACCAATTAGATTGATATTTTTGAACAGGAACAGAAAGGAGCCACGACCCCCCATTTAACACACATGTGTTGTTGTTGATTGTCATGTAGAACTGTTTTTGGGTACACCAATAGTGGGCCTAAAGGGGAATTAAGAGGGTGGGCAACAGATCTCACAGAGCCACCCACAACATAGTTGTCATGTTGACGTATGGGGAAAAGTGCGTGGGAAGAGAGGGGCTGGGGTGGGTTGACAGAAGAGGCAGTTGGGTTGTTAGACATTACACACAGAGTAGACAAGGACAGTTAGTGGAGTATAATAACACGACACAAACTCCGCGGCACGATATGGGGATGTGGCAGGTCACAAGCCAATTTGCTGCACCGAAACGGGTGGACTGTTAACACTTTACTAGGAGATGTACTCTATCCTCTCCTGGAATGTCAATGGACTAGGGAATACGCAAAAAGAGGCCTAGTCACTGTCTACATAAGTAGGCTGAAACCCGACATAGGGGCTGATTACGATGGCGTACGGATATCAGTCCATCCGCCACCGTATCAGGAATGGGACCACCCGCCTACAAGGAAGCGGACCCACAATAGACATAGGCGGTTGCAATGCCTATCTTTTACATTGTGGTGGGTGCTGCTGGCTGCAGCACCCGTCGCAATGTAAAAAAAGGGACATGTTACAAATCCCTGCACTATGTGGCAGGCACCATGCAGTGCTGTTATATTCCATATAGGTACCATAATATAGGCCCCTGTAACTTCATTACCCTTCACCTATATTTCTTCCCTACATTACACTTATAACCATTTATAGGGACTGACCTTTTACCTAGATACAACACTGCATTCAGAACACGGGTTTTTCCCTAGTTCGAAAGCTCATACATTATGCATGAGGATTCTTGGAAGCACAGCAGGACGACCATCTCCTGTATAATATCTATGTACAAAGTTCATGCCCAACGTCATCCTTAGGCAGGTAATAGAGCAAGGTAGGACCCCTGGGGAGACCTATGGATATATATACATGACATCTTGCTAAGAGAGGCAGAGGAGACCGAGACTTCCGGGCCGACACACTGACCAGAGACGCTGAGGTTCCTGCATGCAGACACTCCAGCTCGCAGTGGTCTAACATCCCTCGCGGGGTGTCCACCTCGAGACCAGGACAGGGTCCCAGAGTCTCTCACTTCAGGTAATGGGGTTGACTTTATCCTAGAGGGAATCTTGGCTTAACACCTACACACATGCTAGGTACACTAAGGTACATCTAGTTAGGGAGGCATCGTAGGAGTACGTATCTTTTTATCATGTGTTTTATATACTCGTATGTATTCATGATTATTGTAAGATGGTAGAGCTATACCATCCATTTACCTTTATAATCCTATTAATCATTTATATCTTATACTGTCTATTGGTTGTTGCAGCTCATCTATTCTACACCAGAATAACAACTGTTCAATAAATACTTATTGAAAACGCCCAGCCTGTTTATTCAGTGTATCTCTCTGAGACAGACTAAGTAAGCACGAGTGTCTGAGCGAAAAGTAGTATATTGTTTCCACGGTCCTGAGGGATCAGGGTTGTCATGTTCGATGGTTGCCAGGAACTATTCTCTCCTTGGTAAGTGGGGACTCTAGTGGCACTGTGAGCTAGTTAGTATAAAAGGCCAACATACTCGGTGGGGGATGTTCAGAATCAGTCTGACACCAATACTACAGTGTATGCTGTCCAAACGTGCAGATCCTGTATAATTATTATAGGAGCTACATGACAGTGCCTGCCACAAGGTGCAGTGATATGTAGGGGGGCACCATAGATACCCCAAAGGTCCCATGTCTGGGGGCCAGAGGGGCCCGATACAGACCCCCAAAGTCCCGTTCAGCCTGCCTGTTCATGGTGGGTAAACCAGCCATGAACAGGCAGGCGGAAAGGGATATCGTAATCCCAATGGCAGTGCCTGCTAGGCACCGCCACCATTGTATGAAATACGAATCCCCCAGATGCACCGGCGGGCTCAAGGAGCCCGTTGGATGCGTGGCAGTCGGACTTTCCGATCGCCATCTACCTGCCCACCATGGTAATATGGTGGGCGGGAAACATCTATCCGATGGGGGGGCACCACCACCGACAACCTGTCGGTGGCGGTCTCCCCACCATCATAATCAGGCTCATAGTTCTCCTGCAAATGACATCTGAAAGGCACACAATGTGGCTTCCTAGGACAAGGAGTATACACCACACTAGCACATGCAGGATTCACATCTGGTTCCCGGGGAGTTGCAATCCTTCTAAGGAAATCCCCCCTTCAAGATAAACCATACATGGACAGACCCAGGTGGGACATTTGTGGCAGTTCAGGGGAATTGGGGCAGGAGACAGGTGATCCTGATGAGTGTTTACGCCCCCCCACAACTACAGGCACAAACGCCAGATAAACTGACAGGTATTTTGTTGGAATCTAGCTCAACTATCCATAGCCTAAGGGGAGATTTTAATGATGTCATGGACCCAGCAATAGACCGAACAACCTTAGGGGCACCCACCAATAGAGATACCCTACTGAAACAATTGACAGATACGTTGGGACTTTCTGACCTCTGACATAAACATCACCTGCATGCCCATGCATACTCCTACTACTCTGGGGCACACAAGGCGTTCTAGCCATTAGACTATATATTTGCCCCTGCAAGAGAAATAAAAAAGATAGAAAAATCAGATTCCCTAGCCAGGGGCCTCTCTGACCACTCCCCGCTCTGGCTCACTGTGGGGCAGAAGGCACAAAATGTGGGTCAAACATGGAAATTGAACGAATGGGAACTAAGAGACGAAGAAGTGGCAAGAAATATTGGAACAGACACAGAACTGTATTTTAAAGAAAACATTGGGTCAGAAGAATCCACCCTTACACTCTGGGAGGCCTATAAGACCGTCCTCCACAACAGAACACAAAATATAATAGCACACAAAAAGAGACAGGAAATACAAGAAATAGCGGACATAGAGTCTCGCCTCCTTCTGCTAGAAGATTTCCTAGACACACCCCGAAACAACTACGCGAAATGAAGATCCTACACATCGAATATCAAGCCTTGGCACAGAAAAAAGCTGAGCCGAACTCCAAGCCTCTCATAGACGTCTCTATGACGCAGGAGACAAAGTCGGGAAACTGCTAGCTTGGCTGAGTAAGAAAGAGGCAGAATTTCGATGGGTGACAGCTATAGACACAGAAGCAGGGCTCACATACACAACACCCCAAGAGATTGCAAATGAATTTGCCCACTACTATGCAGCATTTTACAAACCAAAGCCCCTAGCAAACATTCACCAGATAGAATCGTACCTGACACAAATTTCGCTCCCTACCCTCCCGACCGAGGCAGTCCAGATATTAGAAAAGGAGATAACTCTGACTGAGATAGAGGAAGCGATAGGGCACTTGAAAACAGGGAAACCCCCTGGACCAAACGGAAACACTTGTGGAAAAAGGTATAAAGGGAACATGAATTGAAAATCAGTGGCAGAATGCCAATGAGTAGTGAGGGGGGAGAGGTCTGACATGCCATGCAAAATAATGTTCTGAAGGATGAAAAAACATTGTTGTAAAGTTTTTTTTATCAAATAGAAACCTTGCTGGGTGCCTTAATGACAAGTCCTGGGTGCACCTGTTTCAACCGGACTCCTTCAAGATAACAATGTTGGCTCTGGAACTAGCGCTGAGATCTGTTGTATATTAAATTTAAATATGCATTTTTCCAACAGGGACTCATGTTATTCTAACTGCATTCAAGGACTGTCTGGATCCTTCCCAAAAGGCAGCCTGTGGTAGAGAGCTCCCCTTCAAAGCCTCAGAGACCTTTTTCCAGATCAGCAGGATGCGCTGCGACTCCGACTTCTGTAATGGAGAAGATGTGAAGGGTACGTATATTTATTTATTTTATTTAATGCGATTTTATATAGCGCGAATATTACCCGAAGGTGTCAGAGCGCTTTACAAAAGAACCAGTTGCGTTACAAAAGGACTTTGGATTACATGAGTTACATAGGAGATACAAACAGAAAAAATGTGCAAATGTACAAGTTGTAAAGTCACTCAAAGAAGAGATACAAACAGATAAACTCTAAAATCACATAGGAATGGTAGTAAGTACAACGGTCTACTACATATACTAGTGGTTAGAGTTATATATATATATATACAAATTGCAAATTCACTCAGGATTACATTTTAACAGCGATTAGGCTTGGACAATTATATATTACATATTTACAGAGCAGGAAATTCTTGCCATCGTTTAGCCAGGTGTTCAGGTGGTGTTGCACTCAAGGGTGGTGGTCTTGGGTCTGGAGGGATCCCCGAGTTGGAGATGTCCATAGGGGTAGAGGGCCGGATGGTGGTGGGGGAAGCAGCATGCTGGATCCCCGGGCTGATCTTGAGATTGTCGATATCAGCATCATGGGCGCCGTCTGAGGGCCAGTCCCCATTCTCAATCAATCAATCATCCATTTCTATAGCGCACTACTCACCCGTGAGGGTCTCAAGGCGCTGAGAGGGGGGGGGTAGCAGCTACTGCTCGAACAGCTAGGTCTTGAGATGTCTCCTGAAGGTCAGCAGGTCCTGGGTCTGACGCAGAAGGGTGGGGAGGGTGTTCCACGTCTTGGCGGCGAGGTAGGAGAAGGATCTGCCGCCGGTGGTGGTTCTGTGTATGCGTGGGACAGTGGCGAGGCCGAGGTCGGCAGAGCGAAGCTGGCGATTTGGGGTGCAGAAGGTGAGACGCTTGTTAAGGTATGCTGGTCCGGCGTTGTGGAGTGCTTTGTGAGCGTGGGTGAGGAGCTTGAAGGTGATCCTCTTGTTGACTGGGAGCCAGTGCAGGTCCTTCAGGTGGGCAGTGATGTGGGAGTGGCGGGGGCTGCCAAGGACGAGGCGTGCGGAGGCGTTCTGTATACATTGAAGTCTTTTCTGGAGTTTGGCCGTGGTTCCAGCGTAGAGGGCGTTGCCGTAGTCCAGTCTGCTGCTGATGAGGGTGTGGGAGACCGTCTTTCTGGTTCCGGTGGGGATCCATCTGTAGATCTTGCGAAACATGCGGAGGGTGTTGAAGCAGGAGGAGGAGACGGCGTTGACTTGTTGGGTCATTGAGAGTGATGAGTCCAGGATGAACCCCAGGTTGCGTGCGTGGTTGGTGGGCGTCGGTGCGGCTCCCAGCGCGGCCGGCCACCAGGAGTTGTCCCAGGCAGAGGGGGAGGAGCCGAGGATGAGGACCTCCGTCTTGTCTGAGTTCAGTTTCAGGCAACTGTTCTCCATCCAGTTGGCGACGGCCTTCAGTCCTTCGTGGAGGTTCGCTTTGGCGGTGGCGGGGTCCTTGGTGAGTGAGAGGATCAGCTGGGTGTCGTCGGCATAGGAGACGATGTTGAGGTTGTGCAAGCAGACGATGTTGGCGAGTGGAGCCGTGTAGACGTTGAAAAGGGTAGGGCTGAGGGATGATCCTTGGGGCACGCCGCAGATGATCTTGATGGCTTCAGAGCGGAATGGGGGGAGGCGGACCCTCTGGGTTCTGTCGGTGAGGAAGGAGGTGATCCAGTCCAGGGCCTTGTCGCTGATTCCTGTGTCGTGGAGGCGTGTGCGAAGGGTGTGGTGGCAGACGGTGTCGAAGGCAGCCGAGAGGTCCAGGAGGATGAGGGCCCCGGTTTCGCTGTTGTGCAGCCGTTGTCTGGGGCAGATCGTCAAGATGGTGGAATCAGAATTGATTATTGGATGCAGGATAATTTACAGTAATATACTGATCTTTACAGCGAAGCTCCGTAAAGGGAAAGGTAGAGCGCATTCTGTCCACTTCAGCCGCCATCTTAGGGTCAGGCGGTTATTAGTGAACGATCACCGCAAGGTTAAAAAGCCACACTGATCCTGGGAACAAAAGTTGTCTTGCCTTGTCGGGAAATAGGGCCGGTGAAAACATTATGGGAAGGGTGCTCCGGCGGGCAGTCCGGTTGATGACTCTGTACTTTCTGAGCTGGTTATTAAAGTTTCTCGTCCTCCGCAATTTTGAGACTACACGTTTCTTCGTCCGACGGGACATCGGCGGTGATTTTGCCCAAATCAGCGCCATTCACCAAGCCACGAAAGACCACAATGGCAGCGCTCCATGAGCCGGCGCAGCGGAGGAATTTGGCCCCAGAGCTCCGGTGGCAGCTCGAGTGGCCCTACCAAGCGGGGACCCAGGCGTCACCACTCCAGAACCGAAAGGCGTCCTCGCTGCAGAGGAGGGAGGCAGGGCGACACACGCACACCACAGGGAAAGGAAACAATCCCGCAGGGGAGAAGGATGTCCGATGGTGCAAGGACGACAGCCTCAATCCGCCTGGAGGTGGCGGGGTCGTTGATCAACCGAGTCGGAGGGCTCAACGCTGCAGAGGAGCAGCGGGGCAGTCAAGGTGGAGGACCTCGTAGTCCAGGTGGTCCTACAAGCCGGTAAGCCACAAAGAAATAGTAGATAGGAAACAAGTGGCGTTAGAAGTAGATAGGTTTGGGGGTGGAGCTCGGGTAAATAGGGGATATCTGCCGATTTGGAGATCCCCAACACGGGAGCTCCCGAGGAGAGCTCCTACTCGGCGGCCATCTTGTGGAGAGCATATATAGTCTGTGACTCCGACATCTGTAACATCGGGGATGTGAAGGGTACGTGTAGTCTGTGACCATGGCATCTATAAAAGCTGCTGGAGGAATGGGGAGAGCACAAAAAGTGTAAAAGGGTGGAAACTAGGAGATAAGGTAAGAGGCAAAAGATGGGGGGAAAAAAGTCCATAGAAAGATTGAACAAAGTAGAAAGAACAAAAAAAAACAAAAAAGCACAGAGGAGCGGCAAGAAGGAATGATGGCGAGGAGCACAAGATGAGTCAAAGAATGAGAAAGAGTGGGAAAAGACAACAGAAGGCAGCAGAAATGTGTAAAAGGTGGCAAAGAGAAAGTGAATGCCAGAAAAGCAAGAAGATGGCAAAGGGTGTGTGTAGGAAAAAAAGATAAAGGTAACTAGAAAAGAGGTAAAAACACGAGGTGAGAGGCCAAAGAGAGAGTGAAGGCACAAAAAAGAGAGCAGGAGAATGAGAGAAGCAAAGGTGCCAAAAAAGCGGGAGGAGAACGATGTGGGGACTGTCAGACATCACTGGCACTGGGTTGAAAAGGGCCTGGTCAGAGGACCGGGCACAGATACGAATGCTTGTGCTAGGTGGGGGGCAGGTAATGCCTGCTTCATGGCTGGTCTGCTCGGTGGCTGCCATTATGTAGGATTGGGTGGTGGAGGCACTTCAGCTAGTGGGCAGGGCTTAGCAAGTGGCAGAAATTAGGAGACGAGAGGAGGAGGGAAAGTCCACAGCGGGGCGAAAAAGGGTGCAAATGGGAACAAAAGAACAGGATAGAGGAGAGGAAGTTAGAGGCTCCACGGGCCTGATTCACAAAGGTAAATTACGCATTTATTAAGTTTACTATTTGTGGCTTCACAAAATATGAGTGTAAGTTTGTAATAAAAAAATTTTTTTATATGTAGTAAACCCAACACCATGCATGGCTAACCACTGGTCCAGCAAAACCTTTCCCTAGAAAATAATGGAGATAGGTAATTATATAAAAATCCAATAGGAAATAATGTAATTTAAATGATATGAATTAGTTAAAAATATAAATAAATATCAATTAATGTTATTGTTACATTATTTTTTTAACTCAATGTAATAATAATAATACTTTTATTCTGCAGTAGTCACAGCCATAAAAGATAAAAGATAAGATCTAAAATGCAACAATTCATTTATGATTCATTTAAAATTTGTGCAAAATCCTAGCTGCCATCAATCACATCTGGAATTTCTGGATCTGACTGCTGCTCTCAAGAAATTCATTAGTACAAAAAGCGTTTGATCATTAGGCAGGAGCTGCAGATACTATAAAGCAACGCGGGCATGTCTAAATCTTTTAAAAGGGGTTTAAGAAACAATCTCTTGGGACGGGTGAAATATTTACATAAAAGAACAAAAGGTAGGGTAGCCTGTGGAGACCTATTGTCGCAGCCACAGGGACCTCTATCCTCTGCATGCAAAACAAAGCCAGCCAGGGATGCCAACAGATGATGAAGCTGATTAAGTCTGAATCCAGTTATTAAAAATCTGCCAGAGACACTTGTTAAAATTGAGGGATATTTCTTCATACCCTGTACTGATTTTCCTAAAACATGCCCTCTCACCATTGGTTTACTAAGCTCATTCTCCTCGCGGAGGGCCATGGCATATTTAAAAAACAACTGTTTTACTTTTATCAGACTCCGGGCATTCACTGTATCATGTTTAAAAACATATCTCCTCTTCGTAGGGCCATAATGGAATCTTTAACGTAACGTAACCAGGGGATTTTAAGTGCATGGTCTAGTGATAAGCAGACTGAGATGACTGATCGATTAAAAGCTGCCTCCTCACTAGACCAGATCTTCACCCAACACAACAGAGGCTTTCCTGCCACCAGATCAGTTATATACTTAACTCCTAATTCTTCATGTACGGAAAAGGAGGGGGTACCCTCAGGGACATTTAAGAATTTGTCTCAAATACTTATTTTGTGCAGTCTGCAGGTTATTCACCCGCTGTGTACCCCCAGACCTCGCTTCCGTACAAGTCCTTGGAAATGCAGAAAGACTGGTAAAACTTTAAAATCATCCCCAGCTACCAAGTGCCTAATCTGTGTGCGTTGTTAGCAATGGCTCCAATTGATTTTCTCATGTCCCCTAACTTCCCCTCCAACAAATATTTCCAATTCATTTGGCGTCAAATTAAATTCCCAGTTAGGAAAAAGCCGGGACCTTGGCTAAACTGTGGGTTCCTGCCTTATAGGTCTTTGGTCGAATCGCCCGAGTGCCAACTTCCATAACAAATGATTTTGTGAAGTTAGGCGACAGGTCCAACTCATTCATAAAAGAAACCGTCTATCAAGGTCTGTAGGCTCCTTGGTGTGCGTCCCATCAATACCGCATCATCTGCATATAATAAAACTGGCACTACTTTCATGCCCACCCTACGGGTGTCAGTCTGTAATAATGTCAGGGCAGAGTCTAGGCCATT
Source organism: Calotriton arnoldi (assembly GCA_963921515.1). Lineage (NCBI taxonomy): Eukaryota > Metazoa > Chordata > Amphibia > Caudata > Salamandridae > Calotriton > Calotriton arnoldi. The sequence continues at coordinate 1,366,818 of CAWUFW010002861.1, forward strand.
ACTATATATCGTAAATAAAAAAGGGGCTAAAATGAACCCTTAACGGACACCCTAGGGCAAATAAAATAATCAGTGCGACCTGCTCCATGAGACTATCTAATTTCAGCTGTGGTGTGAGCATGGAGGGTTGTTAATACATTTACAATAGCTGGCTCAACCCCCAAGGAACCAAGTAAAGCCCACAGTTTCTTGCGGTTCTCCAGGTCAAATGCTGAGGTGAGATCCATAAAGCCCAAAAAAAGGGCTATAGGTTGGGCAATCGTATATTTGGAAATTAAAATATAGAGATTTAGGCACGGTTCTGTAGTTGATTTACGTGTGCCAAAATCATATTGCACCTCTGAGATAATTTGATTTGCATCACCCCCAGCAGAGAGACTATTTAGTAGAACCCAGCCCAAGATCTTGACTGTGGAGTCAATAAGGGATATAGGACGGGAACAGAGAGGATTGTCCTGACCCCCTTTTTAAAAATTGGAATGATGGTAGCGGTAGACCATGAGAATGGCATCCCAAACCTCACTGTAGCATTTAGCACCCTGGTCAAATCTGGAGCCCATACATTAATATTGTCCTGAAAAAGGTCCGAAGGGATCCCATCGGGTCCTGGGGCCTTATTCTGGCACAGTCCCTCAATGCCCAGCCTTACTTCATTCAAAGAAAAGGTGGAAGAAACATCAGTCGGGCAGGGTTCTGTATCATTAGTGGGTCCCTCACTATGCCCAGTATCATAAACTCCCTCAACGTGGGCAATCCATTGGGCCTGGTAATGTGATGACATAATGCAGGTCTTTGCCGCTCTGAAAAGCAGAGGCAGAAGAGAGTACAATCCCGCTGTTCACGTGCTTGGGTTAACTCTTCCCATGCTTGTCTTTGTAACAAGAGCCCCCTTATAATTACTGTGGCAGGTCCACCCAGGTTCTATCACAAGGGGTCTGTTTCAGGGCCTTCTTCAAGAGCAGGAATGCCCGAGAGCCCTCCATATCGAACCATTTCAAATGTTCAAAGGAAAGGTTAGCTACCGGATCTGTTAGCAAGCTAGCAGTTGACCGGGCAATGGAGTTAAATGAGCATATGTTCTCCTCTCCAGAGCCTAAAGGATTTAAACAACTTCAGATCTCTTGCAGATCTTGCAGATCTTTGGCACATTTTAAAAAGAGAATGGTTAAAAACCTTGGTGTCTAGCTGTGACCAGCGTAGGTGCCTCCCCTGAACGGTTAGCGATATTGTGACCACAAAATCTTTCGCTATTGCGTACGACCAGCTGGTAACTGACCGCATTGCTGTATTTCTTTGGGCACTGATCCTGGTGCGGTCCTTGGGGTTTGATTGATTCCCCCAAGTCATTACATGTGGAATTGTCCATGATAGATGAATCATGGCCATTTGATTGAAATATTCCTATGCATTATTACTGTTGCACGAATAACTCCTACCTTTAATCACATCATGAACAAAGGTCTACTATATGGATAGATATTATTAACCCATACTTTGATCACGTTTGTATTCAGCCATGAAGAAGTCCACTGTGTTGGACAAAATGTGTTGGCTGTCTTATAAATCCGAGCTTTTGAAACAAGAAATTAAATAAAAAAGAAGATTGATATATAAATTTGAAATTTGTCGTCTTTGGACTCTAGACTCTGTTTAGAAATGTTATATGGTGCACCTTATTGTATTTAGGCTTATCTAGTCATCCTTGGAATACACCTAGACAGCAGGTGTTAATATTGTGTGCACACTCCTAATATGTTTTCATGCTGAATATCAGGGGAAATAGAGATTAGGTGCCTTTTGTTTGGGGTCCGCTGTCATATTTTGGTTAAATCCCTTCTGGTGAGTGCTCCATATGCAATGCCTCTGTGATCATGCATGTATGCAGGTTTGCGAGTAGTGTAATGAATCTGAGCATGGGTGACAGTTAAAATCTCCTGTCACAATAAAATTCTCCTGGGAAAGACCTTCTCCCCGTAATGCGTCAAGGGCACAGCTTAAGGCTGATAGACGTGAGGGCCCTTGCCTCTTCCTTTTTGCGTTATAGAAATTTATTAGTGCCAATCGAAGCAATCTTTCCACTACTAGTTTACAGCCCTGAAGTACTTTAGAGTCCCACTTCAAAGGCTTCATTGCCCCACAGAGCTCAAGGGCTGCAAAGATAATTAAGCCTCCGCTCGCTCTACCTACTCTGGAGCCCATGGCCGGGAGTAAAAGGTCTTATAACCCTCAATATAAAATGTATTCTCAACCCGCTCAGAATTCTTGAATGCAGATAATGTTGAAAGATCAAATAAACAAAATCCACCTATCTTCTGTAAATTGTGCCACTAGGCTAGCCACATTCCAAGAAATGAAGCTTAGATTTTCCCCAGTACCCTGGTAGTTAAATAAGAGACCGAAGGATACTCAAGCTTGTCTGTGGCCCCATTATTGGGTAACCTACTGGATTGGCGTTCTGCATTTACATAAGGCAGGGTCTCAATGTCCGCCAATACCTGTATATGAGGTTCTGAAGAAAGGTCTATAAATATGCTATTGTCGACATTGTTTGACAGTCAATCTAAATCATTAAGGTCTGCCAAAGGTGCAGAGAGGCTTGCGATTGCTTGCAGCCCCCCCAAGGGACAGTCGCCCACACCATGGGCTAAAAGATGACTGCTATTAATGGCGTTATGGACAGGTCTATAAAAGAAGCCCAGCCGTAGTGGTTTGATGCCAGATTCATAAAAAAAGGACTGCGATGTATATCTCAAGATGCTCCGTACCATCTCTGGGAATCTAAAAGTAATGATCACACTGTCTCCCTCAAAGGTTTTCCTGGAGGGCCCTATCCAAGAAACCTTTCTGGCCATCAGGGTGTGCCTATGATCCACTGCATTAAATCTAGTATGTCTGCCTAATTAGTTGGTCCATGGTTTCCTGATTTTGGGAGCCGAGTCTTGGTACCCCTAGCAAAACCAGAGTGTAAGGACAGCAAGCTGGGGGGAGGTAAATTACTGGTAAACCAGGGCTATTAATTTAGACTAGGACGTCTTTTTCTGCTTCAGGGATGTGTGACATGGGACGCTGACTGGTAATATCTGTATGCTTGCGTCCTGCTTGGGGGTTAAAAGAACGGGGAGGGGCATTCAGGCGATCAGGCTCATGGCTCGTAGCTCCCACTGCCATGGGTTTGTGAATGTGGGGCTGAACTCTGCTTGAATGATCTGTGGGGTTCCAGAACTTACGGTCTGAGGCTGTTGGATTGAGGAAGGGGAAACTTTATTGAAAGTGGGCAGGGCTCTTTCAACTTGATCTGATATGTCCCTGGAATCTGAGATCAGTTTTGCAAGTTTCTCCCAAAATGGTGTCAGTAATTCAGTCAGTGTGGCAATGATTTTCCACATTAATAGGTCCCTGAACTTCTCAATGTCCATCATTTTTATATCTTGCGTGTTCCCCCCGTCCCCTTCCAAGGGTTTTGTGACTTGTCCAGCTTTTTGGCCCTTCATTTCCTCTTGCTGGCTGGGGGAGCCACCTGGTTCGCTACTAATAGGGTGGCTGGGATAACCCTACTCTTATCAGGTCCAGAGAGGGAGATTTTAGGGCTGGGGTCCTCCAGATCTATTGATACAGCCCCTATGACAGGCTCATGTGGGTTTGGGCCAGTCAGGTGTAAAACTTTGCTAGGGAATGATGGAGGTGGGTCACCAGATCCCACAAAGAGTCTCCTCTCTTCCAGGTCAATTTCCTTGAAAATAGCCCCCAACGCTTTTGCTAAAAAGAGTCAATGGTTATCCTCTTTGAGCTGATAGGGGTAGTAATGGTTACAGCTTTCCTCTTCCCCATTTTGCCCAAAATGCAGGGAGACCCAAAGTAGACAAAGACGCAAGAGCAAGGGCCAAATCAACACTGTATGATCAAGTTACTCACTGTGTTGACTTCTGTTAGGTTCAATAACCAGGAGAGCGTCCAGTGACCATCAGTCCACTCCTGTGAGTTTGAGGCAGTAATGAGTTCCCAGGGCACCAAAATATAGAATCCAAGAGAGTAGGCCCAGCCCAGCCTCCTCCGGCTGCTGACGGGCGCAGACAGGCCCGCTCTTAGCCCGGTCTTCGCCCAGGCACGCGCCACTCGTAGCGGGAGCCCCGACGAGCTAAGTATGCGCCTTCGGGCACGATAATGCTGGTGTTGTGGCAGTGGCTGCTGGGGCTTGTAGCCCAGCCCTCCTTATCATGGTGAACAAGGCTTCCTGTGCAGCAGGAGCCCCCGACGAGCTAAGTATGCACCTCCGGGCGCGAGAATGCTGGTGTTATGGCAGTGGCTGCAGGGGCTTGTAGTCCAGGCCCACTCCTCACGGTAAACAAGACTTCCCACGCAGCGGGAGCCCTGACGAGCTAAGTATGCGCCTCGGGGTGCTAGAATGCTGGCGTTATGGCAGCTGCTGCTGGGGCTTGTAGTCCAGCCTCCCTCCCTGCGGTGAACTCAAAGTAGGTTTTTAGCATATTTCATGATTGCATTTTGAATGTGTACTATTTTTATATATATTTGATCATATTTATATTTATTTATATTTTTACCTATTGTAATTAATGTAATTTAAGCATTAACCTTAAGGGTGCATTGCATCCTTGTGCTTGGTTGATACATGTGTGTATTGTTGCCGTCACTATTCACAGCCATGGTAATACAATGCATCAGGTCTAGTGAGTTACTGAAAACACGCACAATTCTACAAAACACAATGGTAACAAATCATTTGTTTGGGCAAACATAAAGTTGAAAAATCTGGGTCTCAAGAGAGGGATCTGACATTGTGGTAAGTTCATACAAAGTGGGGAGTCTAACCCTATTGTTATGTGGATGGGGGATTTAACCATAACTCAGCACACCTTTTTTAAACAGAATTAGGCTTCTCAATTCCTGTCCATGGTTGTTCCAGTTCCTGCTGTAGACGAGACCCACAACAGATACAAATGTGAAGATTGCTTTAATGACAAGTCTGTGGACAACGGCACAGAGACTCGAGAAGTTCTGTGCACCAGGAAGCAGAATACCTGCGGCATCTTCTTTGTAAATATTGCCAGGCCTGTTGAGCTATATGCATTTTTGTAATTTTGAGTTGTATATCCCACTGCACCAAACTACTTAGTCCTGTAGTGTAGTTCCTATAGTACCCCTGCAGGACCTGCGCTTTTGGATAACATACACTGTGGGCCTGGTGGCAGACTGATTCTGAGCACCCCCACCGCATATGTTAGCCTGTTTGCATTAGCTAGCTCACAGTGCCACTAAAATCTCCTTTTTATCAGAGAGATTAGTTTTTGGCAACCTCAGAACACGACAACCCTGATTCCTCAGACTCGTGGAAACAATGTACTACTTTTCACCCAGTCACTTGTGCTTGCTCATTTGGTCTCAGAGAGTTACACAGAAGAAACAGTCGAGTTTACAATAAGAATTTATTGCACAGTTGTTCTTCTAGTATAAAGTATATGTGCTGCGACAACTGTTAAACAGTAGCAGAGAATTTATGATCAGCAGTACAGTGAATAGAAAAGGATAGTACAGTTCTACCATTTTGCAATAGTCATGAACATGAATATAAAATGCATTTATAAAATAAAGCGCATACTCCTACGATGCCGGTCTAGATGTACCTAAGTGTACCTAGCATGTGAGTAGGTGCGAAAGAAGCCAAGAATCCTGCTAGGATTTAGTCAAACCCCATTACCTGAATAATGAGAGTGTGGGACCTCGTCCTGGTCTCGAGTTGGACACCCCGCAAGGGATGATTAGACAACTGTCAGCTGGAGCGACTGCATGCAGGAGCCTCAGTGTCTCTGGTCAGTGAGTCGGCCTGGAAGTCTCGGTTCCCTCTAACTACTGATAGCAAGAGGTGCTGTATTTATACAGAAAAGTATAGAGTCCCTTTGTCCCTTGTGTCTTGTGTTAGTCATTGTTGGGTATGAAGATGACGTATGGGATGAACTGGTTACGTAGATGTTTATGCAGGTGGATCCTAGCCCCTGCCTGGTTTCCTAGAACTCTTATGAATATTTAATCATACTTGATGAGCACAACGAAGATGGTCTGGGAGGCCATTGTTCGGGAAAAACCCTCCTTCTGTACCCAAACCACAGTCTAGATAAGGTTCAGCCCTCAGCGCCCGTTATTGTGGAGAATAGGGAACTAATGTAGGTGAAAGATTATGCCTATATTAGGGCATCTCAAACTATACCTATATTAGGGCATCTATATGAAACATAACTCCCACTCCTCTTAATAGTCAACAATAATAAACAATGACAGCAAACTACTAAGTCATACTAGGTGGTAGCGCATATAATTGTCAGTGAGCCACATAAAAAAATATTAAAAAATTTAAAAGCATATTTAAAAACATTTCTAAGAGGAGAAAAATGTGTAGAGTCAGGTTTTGACTTTGTACTCAAGCTAAAGCTCTAGCTGAGTTCATTTATAGAATTTAAAACTTTTACAAGCGTTTTAGAAGGCCATGCTTTCTCTAGCGATAGTGTCAATTTAGTAGGAAATGTTCCAAATTTAATTAGAGTCGAAATGAAAAAGGTAACTCCGAATTCTTTCCCAGCACATGATGAGCCAATTGAAGATTAAGTGTCCTGGCTGGGAGACACAACATCACAGTCACTTGCTGCAGGGGACGGGAATTGTAATATTTCACACAGTACGTCGATGGAGCACAGATGATATTCAGTACTGCCCATAGTTGGCATATCGGCAGCCGGTGCTCTAGTCGATACCTCAGTGCCCGTAGTGCTAGTTGTAGCGCTTGTGCTGGTGTCAGCGCTAGGGGATGATGCTCAACCCAGTTGTAAAAGGCACCTGCGGGTTTTCAAGGAATGCATTTGTCAGGATAGGAATACGCTGGGGACACAGCCGAGCATGGGACCTCAGCGGTTCCAGCGTCGTGTTCAAATCCGCAGGCGTCTCTGACTCGAGTGTCAGACAGATGTCCAACACGCATTCTTCACCGCAAAACAGGCATCGAAGAACAGGTAAGATGCAGTCCATCCAGACTGGTCTAAACAATAGGAACCAAGAAGCACTCAGTTCTCGTAGGCGAGGCGCGCCCAGATGTTGTACCATGCGCTCACGGTATCTACGTTCCAGAAGAGCTTTCACCATTTCGTTCGTGATTGGGCCGTCCATTGCGTATCAGGAAAATGACGATCAGGATTCCAGCTATTAAAAGCAGTATCAGAGGTAAACCTCCAAAGTTGCTTCCAAATACGGAGTGTAAAATTTGGGATAACTCCGAGGACTGTTTGGAAGGTGCTTTGAAAACCTGACCCTATGGTCTTAAATAAGTGTACAATACCACTCGTAGCAGACATGTTAAAGATACGACCCACCATTTCTACAAAATGAAAGGGGCAGTTTGTACGAATAAGTGACTGTATCTCGGTCGAGGTCCTTGCAACTTGAAGATCAAAGGTCTCTCGAGCGGAGGTTAAGGGTACAGTTCGCTGTAACAGCATGGCTTTCATTCTGCTTAAAGCGTCAAATTTTATAAAAGATATCTCTAACGAAGGCCACAAAGGCACCTCCCTGACTGTACTTGTTGGGGGAAACAATACTTGCATACAGCAAGTAACCCTGGCGTTCACGGTGACCAGATAGGCGATGCCCGGAAGCATGCCACAGGAACCTTAATCATTCAGCATCAAGTAGCTCCCATTCGAGAGTAACTCAAAAACTGGTGTGATCACGGCAGCTGGAGTCCCTTTCATGTGGCAAGACAGATTCGCCACCGAACCATTACAAGCTCCGTGTAAAATAATGTCCTGACACATGAGAGAGCCGCTTAAAGCGTTCCTGCAGTTTGTACCACTCAGGAATACTTCACGATCCCCACTCCGGCACCGAAATCTATATGGTAATTCCCAGGATTCCTTAATGTATTCTTTACCCAATTTTTCATATCTGCCTGCCTGCCTTTGCTCAAGGCAATACTGAAACTGAAAGGTCGTGACTGGGAGAGTGATATGGACGTGGATTAGCCATTCTGTTGATGATGATTCTGCCACTGTGAATGGTAGCCTGTCCAGTTTTTCAATACGCAGCATTGTATATTTAGCTCCCCTTTGTGCCATTTCTATCTGTGTATCTGTTAGATTGTATTCAGAAAACAGAGAAGTACTGTTTATAAAACGCCAAGGCACAAAGCCTGCACGCAAAGATTGCAGAGTCCAGCTTAATAACATAATAGAACGTAACTGAGATTGGGCGTGTTGTAATATGGCTAAATCCTGTTCCAGTATGTCGATAGCAGAAGATACAATGTTGCCCAATGAATATATCCTGGAGGTCAAAGTTGTTAACACATTATCTACCACAGCTAAAGCTTTTTCTAAGTTTATATGGTCTATTTCCCATATTCTCTCTGCGGCCTCTTGTTGGGAAATCTTCCAGTTTTCATTATAGGCAGCATATATGCCTGCATATATGAAACGTTTTTGACGTGTTTTCCTGGGTCCTAGTAAAAAGTCCCTAAGATCCATGTCAAGTGAGAGTAAAGATAAGTGTTGTTTCACTTCTGCAAGTGTTGAGGTTTCTAGCCAACCGAGGCACAACTTTCCAACACTGTAGGATGTCACTACCCATGGATGTTCTCTCTGTACATATCATGGGTCCGGCCTCGGTGATGTTCAGGAATTGCTTATGACAGTTATTCGTGTCTAAGGGCCAAACCACCCACTGTTTCCAATTTGGGTCTGTTCTATTGTACTCTAAAATGTCATCCACTTTTGCCCCTTCTTTTGTAGTTGAATTCTGCCACCCCCCATATGTCGGTGTTGGAAACCTAGGGGTGTTCAGGTCCTTGCTCTTGGCTAGTCCAAGACAGGATGTCTGTTGCACAGTATCATTTAAAAAGATCATCTGCTGTGGAATGAGGCATGCTCTAAATAGTGCCTCTGTACCCTGGACTTGCCAGTCCCTTGAACCCCAAACTGATTTTAAGTCAATTTCGTCTTTCCATAGGTCGAAACCCTGTTCAGACAATTGAACCAAAAAGGAAGCAGAGTAAATCTGTTTAGTGTTTGTCAACATAATTTTCAGTGCTGATGTTGGTGCAACCTTATAGTAATATGAGGCTGGATCTGTTGTGTTAAACCCTGAAAAGTATGAAAATGTCTGTGCAAACGTTTGTGAACTACTTTTTGGTGGTGTTGGGCAATGTTTCCACTGATGGTATTCAAAAACATTCCTAGGTGAAATGGATTTGTGCAGGAAATGATGACCATAAAGTTGGTAACAGTACAATGTGCCATAATCTGAAGAACCCTCTAACCTTTCATTATTAGAAAATGCAGCAGTTTTCTCTAAATCAGACTACATGTTAACTGTTTCAGAGTCCCAATCATCAGAAAATGTACTTGAGGTAATGATATCACTTAATGAAATTTTAAATATATGATTAATTTTTAAAAGTTTGGTGGGATCGAATATGTTAAAATCAACCTTGTCCCATACTATACCATCCGGTATAGGAACTGCTGTAATGTTCACTGATGACAAGTCTCTTTGCTCACGATGTGATGATGGATGTGGCTTCAGTAGTATGTTGACCTTTTGGGCTGTGGAGCTTTGTTGAAGATAGCGTCCATTAATAAGCATACTAAAAGTTAGTACTAAGCCAAGCCAGAAAAGAAAAACAATATCCCAGAAATTACCCAGAGTTCAATCCAAGGCGATACCAGGTATGTCTTTTTTAGAAAGTGAAGAAAGTTCTTTATTTGTTGCTTGAATGGTGTTTTGGCTGGCGTCGTTTCCGGCTCGCTTGGATCCAGAGAAAACGTATCAAAGTTCATGAAATAGCCAGAAGGAGTTCGATCAATTGCAGGAATTGCATCGGGATTAGTTGAAATGTTATTTTGCTCTTGACGAGGCATGTTGACGTAGACTTCTGTATTAGGTCTAACTGCAACTTGTGAATTATTCTGATGTTCATTTTGAATTTGAATTTTGGTTCAAGTGGAAGTTCCATAGCATTGTTGCTTAGTCCTTCATTCCTTACCGGTGGCTCTTCCAATATGATGAGTCTTTCTGTTTGAACTTCTTGGATTGTAGCTAGAGGAGGGTGTCTGCTACTGTGGAGACCATGAGGCCTACTGCTAATTATTGGCCACCTAGTGTGGTTTGATTAAGTCGATTGAGACACATCTATTCTCCTTTTTCCCGGCAAGAGGCGGCAAAAGTACAGTTCTTCTTCCTTGTACTGCAAGGACTGGTACAGGTGTTCTGTATGAAGGTCCAAATTCCTTTTTGTCCACAATTTTCTCTCTGACCAGATCCCCGAATTTTGGGATCCAGACAGGTCTTGCCGTGTCTGCCTTGACTTCCTCAGTGGCGGTCTGCTTTAGTCGGACATTGCTTTGTTTTGCCCTGGATTCATTTAGATCCTGTAAAACAGCCAAACAATCATGGATATCAAATGGTTTTTCATCCGACACTGCACCTTCACAATCAAGATCAGGTACCCACATTCGTGTCCCAAAGAGGACTTCATATGGAGTGCCACCCCGTAGAGAGTTTCTTGGCTGGTTGTTTAACGTCCGCTGTACCCCATAAAGGTGTTTGACCCAACTACCGCCCTTGCCTAATACCCTAGCTGTTAAAGATTGCTTTAAGTCTCGGTTTTTCCTCTCCACAACCGAATTTCCCTCGGGATGGTACGTAGAGGAGTACCGCAATGCTACGCCCATTCCTTCCATGGCCTCTTTGTAAGCCCCAGAGCTAAACGCAGTACCGCGGTCATACTGTAACGTGCTAACTGCGTATGTGCCGATAAAGACTCGCAAATCTTTGATAACAGTTCGAGCGTCAGCCGAGCGCTGAGGCCATACCCATAGGAATTTCGAGCAGGAATCCACTGCAACCATGATATATTTGTAAGCCCCGTCCGTTTGTAAGGGGCCGCAGTGGTCCAAGTACACACATGCGAGAGGTTTGTCTGATTTTAATAATGGCGTCTGCGTCGGTTTTGCTACCGTGGAGCCTTTCATCTGCTGGCAGATGTCGCAATTCAAGACATAGGGGCCGATTCCGATTCCAGCCGGAAATCTCTCCGACCGAGCCGGACCCGGAGAGAATTCCGACCGAATCGGACCCTAGCAGTCCGACCGAACGAGTACGATGCGTTCGCATGCTATCGGACTTGATTCGGTCGGACTCCCATTGAAGTCAATGGGAGCCGGTCGTACAACGCGTACGCGGGCTCCCATTGACTCAATGGGTGCGAGGCGAACAAGGGCGCCCCCTACAGCGGGTACGCGTCCATGCACATCGCGGCGTACATGCACAGGTAGGGGGGACCCATAGGTCCCCCCTGTGTGCGACTCGCGCGCCTACGCGTACAGGGGGGTCCGATGCGGACCCCCAAAGTCCGGCTCCGACAGCTCTTTCGAGCCGGACGGCGCGAGTCGGTCGGACTGCTCGCGGCGCGCATCGTACTTACCCGGCCGGGAAACGTCTCCATAGCGCGGTGCGAGTCGTGTCCGTGCGAGTCGGTCGGAGCGTGTTGAAGCCGCGTACGAGTCGGTCGGCGATTTCGCGGGCGCTTGCATCGTACTCGCTCGGCCGGACCCGCGTACGATTCGGTCGGGAAACAGGGCTCCGAATCGGATCCGGTAAATCCGAATCCGATTCGGAGCACTACCGGCCGAGATCGGAATCGGCCCCATAGTCTTTAGTTTTCTCAGTTAACCCTGGCCACCAATAGCGCTGTTTCAATAAAGAAATAGTCGCTGTAACGCCTGTGTGCACAGAACCCAAACCCTTGTGTGCTGCTAGTACTAAACCTTGCCTACGATCCATATTTGGTGTTACCCTATCCACCACTCCAGGAATCTGAGCATATGGAATGTTACTTGCATCTAACTTGTAGGAGTATTTGAGTGGACATTTTTTAGGTACTGCTGTGCTGCCTTTGCGTGAAGCAATGACAGCTACCATAATCTCAGCGTCTATTCTCGTTTTGGAACGAGTGAGTGCAGCTACGGAAGCCGTGCGAACAGCCCCCTTTGCGGCTTCATCAGCCAATGAATTCCCTTCAACGTGAACGCCATCACGCTGATGACTCAGTGTATGGATCACGTGAGTCCTTGGTAGCTCCTTTTTCAACTCTGCTACCTGTTCCCATATCATTTTATGCTTAATTGTGCCACCTTTCGCATCTTTAAACCCATTTTGCTCCCAATGATCTAGGTATTCATTATATGACTGAACACAGTAAAATGAATCATACACGATTAGTGTGGGGAATTCATGAGCCGTATTTACCAGTGCCAGTATCAGTGCTTTTAACTCTGCCAACTGTGCCGTGCAGTCTCCTAGCGATTGTGTTTTTGTGCAACTCGGATAGAACTTTCCATCCTGCAGGTGACCTTTAACGATAGCACATGCTGTGCTGTATTGCTGCTTACTTCCTATGGCCGGTTACGCAGATCCGTCAGTATAAATAATATATTCATACTGATCGAGAGGCAAGATTTCATTTGGTAGAGGATATTCGTGTTCATATTGCAGGAATGCCTGTGTTTTTAAACTTGGATCAAATCTGTATTCAACGTCCGTTGCAGTAAGAGAATTAGCCCATTGTATCCATCTTGGATGTAAGGCTTTCGCATTTGGAATGCTAGCCTTTGTAACAGCTTCTAAAGCCGGTACCAGGGTTACAACAATAATGCGTTTCCCCCTGTGCCAGTGCTCTTTCTCTTGCTACAGCGGTCTGAACAGCTGTCAGGATTTTCTCTGTTTAAGTGAAACGCATTTCTGCATTTGTGTATAGGTGTGATTTGTATGCGATTGGTACTGTTTCTCCTTCATTGAAGGTTAAGTAAGTGTACCCGCATTGACCCGCAATTATACGGATCACCAAGTGGCGTATGTTTACGTGTGTTTGCAAGTGTTTGGAAGCTATCATGTCTTCCTGGAGTGAACGAAGAATATTAGTATGTTCTTGTGTCCAATTTCTGGCTGAAAAGTCAGGTTTTATTAGGTCGTAGAAGGGTTTTACCCTTTGTGCGTAATCTAAAATGTATGTTCTGCCAAAATTTAGGAATCCCAGTATTGATTGTAAATTTTTTAATGATTTTGAAGGCTGGAGCAGCGCACATTTTTCTAAAAAGTTTGCTGCTAGACTTTTCCCTTCACTTGACAGCTCATATCCCAAAAATAGGAAATTGAGGAAATTTGTAGCCCTCAGTGGCAAATCCCATAATAATGGTGCTTGCCCTGGTCAAGTGCCTCTCTAAGTCATCGTCCGTTAGATAAATATCATCAACATAGGACAATACTTCTTCATCAAATTTTTGAAGTAACTCTGTTACCCTTCCTGAAAATACCCTGGGGCTATTCTTATACCCTTGGGGGAGTCGACAAAATTGTAGCTGGGACCCTAACGCTGAGAATGCGGTCAAATACCTGCTTTCAGGCGCTATTTTTTGGCAGAAAAATCCATTTGAGATATCAAGTGTTGTTTTGTATTTTTTCCGCACAATGTTATTCATTAATGCGGCACTATGTGCATTTTGGACAGCAAATGTCTTTGTGCATGTGTTTAAGTGTCTGTAGTCTAAAACTAAACAATATGTATTGTCGGGTTTAGAAACGGGAAACAAAGGATTGTTCATTGGAGAGGTACATTTTTCAATGACCCTCTGGTATTCAAGTTGATCTAAGATCTCCCTGACCTGTTTTTTAGCTTCTTGCTTTATTGGGTATTGCCTCTGAGCATTAGGTGAAACTTTTAACGGGATCACGTGGTAGGTTGAATCCTCATCCCACCCAGCGTGATTTTCGTAAAATGCTGGAGCTTGGGCTACTGCCCACTCCCATGCATATGTATGTTTAAGGTGAACAGGAATATGGTCGGAAAATGCAGGAAAAATTATACTTTCTCCCCTGGGGCACTCCATCACGAATGCTGGCGGCCAATCTTTATCGGCTAACAGGATGTCATACCCAGATGATAAGTTCTTCCAAAAGAGACCTTTTATTTTCCTGGGCTTGTCCCCCTCCATCCGGAGTGTTATTTCATGTAACTTATGTGGGACGCTCACCCTTTTGTCTGGTGATTCCACCGTGATGTAATCATTCAAGTTCGCTGTCACCAGAAATTCCTTCAGGTTCTGGCGAGCTATTGTTACTTCTGCCGCACTGTCTAGCATCGTCAGAGCCCATTCCCCATTCAGAAGTTGTGTCCTCAGAATTCTGGGCATGTCTGATTTTCAGACCAGCAACTTTCTTTTTCTTAAATTGAGATTTTGATTTTTGCTTATCTTGTTAAGTCTGGAGCACGCTGCTTGTCTCTGGACTGTGTGCGCTTCTCTCTGTGTTCTGACTGTCCTTCTCTCTCGGAGTTTTTCTTCGAGCCCTGAAAGGAACGAGAGGAACGTGTATCAGTATCCTGATACCTGTCAGGTTTCCTAATATTATCCCTATTCCTAAGGTTGTACCTCTTTTCAGAGGGCTCCTGTGGAGGAGACCTACCTCGGGACTGAGATCTGTTGTCTTTAAACTTTTGTTGTTTTTTATTATCCCACTTCTTTTTAGAAGAAGTTGGTGTCTGCTTAGAAGTGTCCTTTTCGGGACTGCCCATTAGTTGAGGTTTTACAGTTTTTCCCCCCAAACTATCCCTGCCTAACTCTGCATACGCAGTTTCAATTATTTTGGGTAGTTCATTCTCCTGTTCTAATGGAGGAGAACTCCCGTAGGCGTTGGCGGATTGCCACTGATCCTGCTTCCCCTTTAATGTTAGCTAGTATTATGGCTGATACCTGGTCATAGTTATTTAATTCCTTCATCCCTAAGTTCAGAGCAGGCTCTGCTCCGTACTCATTTTGTATTTGTCTTAATACATCTGGTATCACTGCTAATGAAGGAATACCATGAGTTCTGGTATATATGGCAGCAAAGACTGTACACTAAGAGGTACAATCCTCTAACTGTGGTGTAATCCCCATGGGCAAGCAAATTGTTAACATTCTGTGTTTTTCAAATGGTGTGGTATTTGGGAATACTGCTTCTAACTGGGTTATTTTTTGAGCTACCCAGAAAGGAATTTGTTCACGTTTTGTGGGCAATTTACCCATTTCCTCGTGTAATGTTTGTGGAGTATTTTTAGTAGCTGTGCTCTGTGTAGGAGCTGTATTTGGTGTAATTACTGTTGGTTGGACCGCAAGTGTCCTAATGACGAATTGTGTCATGTTTCTGTAAAGTTTTATCAACTCTTTGGGGCCGATTCCGATCCTGGGTGGAAACCGTACCGACCAACACGGACCGGGACTGGAGTCCGACCGACAAGGACACGTGCCATACGACCGGCCGAGTACGATGCAATTCGAGTGAATTACAAATGACTCGCACGGAGCACAATCCGCACGACTGAAAAGTACGGAAAATCGTGATTCGGCCGTAAACTGACTGGTAACCATTCCGAACGACACGGACCGGGAATGGGTCCGACCGACAGGTACACGTGCTGTACGTCCGGCCCAGTACGATGCAATGTGTGTGAAATACTAACGACTCGCATGGAGCACAATCCGCAAGACCGAAACGTACGGGACATACTGACTACCACGTGAAAGAGCCCGTCGCGACCGACGCGTACGTGAACGCTACAACATAGCATAATGTGAGTGTGACAGACTCGGATTAGCCCGCAATTGCCGCTGTAAGCGTCCGTCCCGGACAACTGAACGTGTCCGTCATGCTCACCAAAATGACATAGAAACAAACTGAAAAAGACCAAACAAGCATTGTCAAAGTCAATAAATAAAAATAAAAAAAATAATGGAACAAAGACACACCCACATCTCCACCTACATTAAGGGCCAAAATCCCTACCATGATCCTTTGCAAATTTCACACATATGACAGCAGAGAACACCACCACCCTGCACTCAGAGACACACTCACAACTCACCCACCACACAACCTTCACACCATTTGCACCTCTCAAAAACACACTCACAAACACCCAGATAAACTGACACCCACTCACCCTCACTTTCACCCTCACACACACATCAATCTCCACAACCACCCATCACCATGCCCCCAAAGAAGAATCCAAAGTTCACAGATAGTGAGTTGGAAGTCTTGGTTGATGAAATCCTCAGAGTAGAGCCACATTTATTTGGCACATTGGTCCAACAGACCCCCATGTCACAGAAAACAAAGATGTGGGAGAGGATTGTCGACAAGGTGAACGCACAAGCACCTTGCCTGCGCACAATGGAGGATATCAAGAACAGGTACTACGATGTGCGAAGGAGGGTCAAGAAGCTGATTGCCAGAGACCATGCCCTGAGCCAGCGGACCGGCGGTGGCCCTCCTGCCAAACCAACGCACTTCACTTCCTGGGAGGAGAAGGTGCAGGCCATCCTTCCACCGGAGGGCATCCATGGATTAACATGAATACCAGAGCCTGGTGAGTACATAACCAACTAGCCAATATTGTGAGGCAATACACACACAGACATCACTGTCAAGGGGACAGTGAAAGCAATCACTGTTAGCAAAGCCATAGCAACCGAAAGCTGATTATCCTGCAATGTGTATGCCACTTAGAGAAACACAATACCTGCAATCTCAGAGTAATATGGAACTATGTCATAACATGTACAAACTTACTAACAAATACAGCAAGGCATTGGCCCAAAACACCAACAAACACTGTCAGCCATTTTGCCAGGACTATTTCATTCACTCACAGGGAAGCAGAGTCAAAAGGAAGGAAGGTTGGATATGCTGGGAAGGTGGGTGTAGCCAAAAGCATGATGGGAGTCATAGTCACAGCCAACAGTCCTCCTCCCACATGGCCCATCAAGCCCACCCTGAACCATGCTCACCTCACTGTGAGTGGCATAATACTGACAAGATGGCTGACACTGGGCTCTGCTGTGGGGAGCACAAGGCCCTGGTGGGGGTTGTGCTCCAACAAACAACAGGACACCACTGCCTGACATCCTGAACGTCAACTGTGACTCCCTGCAATGAAAGCATGCTTCATGGTGGCCCATCTGGCCTGGGGGGGAGGAGGAGTGCTAGCTCTGACTACATCTACCAGCAGGCCCTGACACACACACACACCTCCCACCAACACCAAACAACACACCTGGGACTATGCTCTCCAAGAGAGTGAGTCAAAACACACTTCCAAGATGTCTGTCACTGGGCTCTACTGTGGGGAGCACAAGGCCTTGCTTGGAACTGTGCACAAACAAACACCAGGCCACCACTGTCAGCCATCCTGCCAGCACTGTTACACTACCTCACAGGGAAGCTGATTCACTGGAACGAAGGTTGGGTATGCTGGGAAGGTGGGCGTAGCCAAAAGCACGATGGGAGTTGCAGTCACAGCCAACAGTCCCTCTCCCACATGGCCCATCAAGCCCACCCTGAACCATGCTCACCTCACAGGGAGTGGAAAGAGACTGACAAGATGGCTGACACTGGGCTCTGCTGTGGGGAGCACTAGGCCCTGGTGGGAGTACTGCTCAAACAAACAACAGGACACCACTGTCAGCCATCTTGCCAGCACTGTTACACCACCTCACAGGGAAGCTGAGTCACAGGAAGGAAGTCTTGGTATTCTGGGAAGGTGGGTGTAGCCAATAGCATGATGTGAGTCGTAGTCACAGCCAACAGTCCTCTTCCCACATGGCCCATCAAGCCCACCCTAAACCATGCTCACCTCACAGGGAGTGGAAAGAGACTGACAAGATGGCTGACACTGGGCTCTGCTGTGGGGAGCACTAGGCCCTGGTGGGAGTACTGCTCAAACAAACAACAGGACACCACTGTCAGCCATCTTGCCAGCACTGTTACACCACCTCACAGGGAAGCTGAGTCACAGGAAGGAAGTCTTGGTATGTCTGGGAAGGTGGGTGTAGCCAATAGCATGATGTGAGTCGTAGTCACAGCCAACAGTCCTCCTCCCACATGGCCCATCAAGCCCACCCTGAACCATGCTCACCTCACAGGGAGTGGAAAGAGACTGACAAGATGGCTGACACTGGTCTCTGCAGTGGGGAGCACTAGGCCCTGGTGGGGGTTGTGCTCCAACAAACAACAGGACACCACTGCCTGACATCCTGAACGTCAACTTTGACTCCCTGCAATGGAGGCATGCTTCGGGGGGATTACCTGGGCTCTGTGGGTGAAGGAGGACCTGCAATGACTCCAAATACTATCAAGTCCGGCTCAACACACACCTTCTCAGCCAGAACAAATAGCACCCTTGGGACTAGTCACCCTGAAAGTAAATGCCCTGGCAAGATGGCTGACACATGGGCCTGATGTATGAATTGGCTGCAAGTCACACCTAGGCACTGGCCCCCCCAAACACGATCACACCCACAGCCATCGCAACTGTATGTTTCCACTCACTGTCTGGGGAAGCAGTGTCCCAGGGGTGCCCCCTGGCCTGGCTGTGAAGGTGTGTGGGTTACATGACAATTGGGGAGATGCAGACATAGCACATATCAAAACACACACACAAAGCTACATATACATCATTGACAGGGGACATATGACAGTGAATGGAATGGCCACAGCAAGATAGCTGACACTGTTGCATGGTGTCATGTACACAAGGTGCTGTTGTGAGCTGCATTCCACTCCTACATCATGCAGCGTTGTCAGCATCCTTGACACAACACTCCCCTCACTGTCATTGACACTTGCAACACAAGGAGTAACCTGGACTGGGTAGGAGGAGGCATACAACTTACAGCAGCATAACTCAAACACACAAACCTCTGGCCCTCACTGTCATGAGCATTGAAAATCAAGAGAGCTGCCTTGGTTAACTCCTCTTTCCATGGAGGACATTGACAAGATAAATGACGTTATCACGTACAAAGCTCAGCAGCAACATCATTTGCTACGGTAACACCATCACATGTGTGCAATGAGATGTAAACCAGGAACACGTACATCAATATGGTAGCTCACAAGAGATCTCAGACATACCGGACTGTGACCATGTTGTTCCGACACACCAATGTGACTCAAATAAACATGCACAAAGGCCAGCACACATGCCCCAATCTTGCAACACATCGTAAGAGGAAGTGCACGTATGTCCTTGTTAAAGCACAAATGATGATAAGGAAGACACACCTGTGTCAGGCACGGGATAGCACTTGAGCAGCAATGGCCATGTACAGTACTTGAATCAATACATGAGCTGACCATGCACACAGCTCCAACTGCCCATCAAAACGCTTCAGGTTGCCATGACAATGTGCTTAAGCAATATAGACCTCTGTCTGTGACAATGGAGAACAATGCAATGTACATACACTCATCATGAAGTACAGTAGCAACTGTAATGTGTGTGATCTGTTGATGTGTGCTGAACCCCAACGTACATTGTGTGTCTCTTCCACCCACAGGGGATGCTGGGGACACTGCAGGGACCGAAGAAGGATCCCAGTCCCAGACTCTGGTTGACCCTGAGCTCTCCGGTGTGGATGTCTCTCAGTCCTCTTCGGACGACGACGAACGACCTGGCACCTCCGGTGTGGCTCCGCGTCCAGCCCCAGCAGCTGTAACATCAGCACCCCCTGCCACCACTCCTGCCACATCTGCAAACACACCAATGACCTCTGCCGACACGGACAGACCAAGGCAACAGAACACCGACGGCACAGCTACACAGGGCACCCTGGAGGTGACGGACAACACCACCAGTGCCAACACAGAAGGGGGCCCAGTGTCGTCTGTGCCTGCCACGGCAGGTCCTGCCCGTGTGGGCAGGGGTGGTGTGAGGGTGGGCAGGCTGAGGCCACGGCCTGCAGATGGGGCTGGACTGCAGGATGATCCACAGTTGGGACGCATCATAGATGCGTACCAGGAAAGCACCGGAGGCTTTGGCCAGGTAGTGGGGACCCTCAGGGACATGCAACAACAGCAGGCTGTCCATCATGCCAGATTGGACTCCCACATGTCCCGAATGGAGTCCAAAATTGACAAAATTGATGAACTCACGGCAGTGCATAGGGACATACTCACATGCCTCCGCCAGATAGCTGACAACATGACCACACCTCCCTGTGTGCCCACTACATCTGTTGCCACTACATCTGCAACTTCCACAGGGAGGGATGAGGACTCTGGCGGAGAGTCCCCGGCACCGCAGCAGCCTGCACCTGAGGGTCCCCCTGAAAAGAGGAAGAGGGGTCGTCCGAAGAAGGACAAGTGAGAGGCAGATGGCCATGCATACCCCCCAGGAAGTGAATACCTGTTCCAGACATCCTCCATTGTGTGCAAAGCGTTCACCTTGTTGACTGTCGCTAAACTCCCACACATGTGATGGAGGGTCTAAGTTGGACCAATGTTTCAAATGACTGTGGACTTTACTCTTGAAATTTCATCTACCAACACTTCCAACTCCTCTGTGAACTTTGGATTCCTATCGCACTGTACAGCACTTTCATTTACGTATACTATTCAAACACATGCATGTTAATAAATTCACAATCACACAAAACTTGCTTCTGTTGTGACTTAAACTTGGTTTGTGTCATAGAGATGATGACCTGCTAAAAGAATACTGTGCATGAAAACTACTACAGCAATGTAAACACAGTTATGTGAGTCATGGTGATGTGACACATATGAGGAGACACACCACTACGTCAACACAACACATACTTACCATGGCCATCTAACTCATCGCCTACACTTTTGTGAACTGAAAATACAGTGGAATGCACATACACAACACCCATCCTGAGTCAGTGGCAATCAGCCCACAGGTACAGTATGCAAATGATTGTCGGATGTGTGGACACAGACAAAGCACAGTCCAAAGTGACGCACAGGTTTATTACACAATCACTACATGTGAACTCCACAACAGATGGAAGGTAACCTCACGTGACAGTGAGCACAAAGTAACCAAGTGGTAAACAATGAAAGTCCAGGGGTGTGTGGCACATCATCGGTTTGACAACGACAACTTGCACTCTGTAACAGGAATCCTTGTTTCGGGGTCACACGTGACCAAACAACAGCCAAAGGACCCTGTGAAGGACAGACATACAACACTATTAATATCACAAAATAACAGCATACATCTCCAATACACATGCCAAACACAAATCTTAAGATACGTGAACACAACCTAGTAATCATGTCAACACTGTTTGGGAGTACATACTAACTTAAAGGACACATCACTGCAAGCATCCTGTCAAGTAGCACACAGCCACACATATGCAGCAACATTGCACCACCTACACATATCAGGCCATGACAAAACGTAGACAACACATCACTGTATACTCACAATCATGTGAAAAAGTTGTTGATGAGCTGTGTCCGAACATCCCCCTCACCCTCATCATCACTGGCAACATGACCCAGAGCAGGATCCTCCACGGCTGGCGGCTGGCGGTCATCATCATCCTGGATGAGAGCCAACTCCTCCCTCACTGCCAGGTTGTGTAGCATGCAGCACACAATTATGATTTTGCACACCTTCTCAGGGGCATATGGGAGGGCCCCTCCTGTCCTGTCCAGGCAGCGGAATCTGCTTTTCAGTAGACCAAATGTCCGCTCTATCACTCTCCTGGTCCGCCCATGTGCCTCATTATAACGTATCTCCGCCGGTGTCACAGGGTTCCTGAGGGGTGTCAGCAACCACGGCATGTTTGGGTATCCGGAGTCACCTACATACAAACAAACAAACATTTTATGGGTCTGAAAAGAGGTTGAAATAAAAATTTACCAAAAACACACAAGGGAAACAGATATTACACACCGACAAGCCAGGCACTCTGGTTCTGCAGCTGTGACATCATTGTTGGGATCCGACTAGTCCGCATGATGTAAGAGTTGTCTGCTGAACCAGGGAAACGTGCACACACATGTGATATTATCATGTCCGGCAGAAATACCACCAGGGCATTAATGGAGTGAAAATGTTTTTTGTTCCGGTATGTCTGCTCATGTGCTTGTGGTGGTACCAAAGCCACATGTGTTCCATCTATGGAGCCTATGACATGTGGCATCCTTCCCAGTGCATAAAAGTCACTCTTTATGTCAGTGAATTGTCCTGGGGTTGGGAATTGGATGTACCGGTTCAGGAAATGCAACATCGCCTCCAAAACATCGCGAAGCACACGGCTGAACATGGTCTGTGACATCCCACCAGCAGAAGCCACAGTGTACTGGAAGGTACCGGTGGCAAAGAAGTGTAGGGCTGCCATCACCTTCACCTTGGGGGTCAGCGCTGATGGATATGTCCGGCCAGGTTGTAAATGTGGGGCCAACTGCTCCGCCAACACCTCAATTAGTGGTCTGGTGAAGCGGTACCGTCGGATGCAGTCACGTTCAGCCATGGTTGCAAGGTCTGGGAACGGTCTATGGACAGCTGGTCTCCTGCAGTACATAGGTGAGCAAAGAAAGATTGTCAGTTCCCCTACATATGTGGCAATGACCATGCTAAATATCACATGCTACATCATAGCAAGACACAATTACTTGATGTGTGTGCTGTTGGGCATGGACACATATGTCAGCTATGTGCCCCTCACCTGACATCTCAGCTCAACATGGTTACACAACAAGTGCAATGCTGCGCTGTGAACAATCTATGGGGTCTGTCACAGTACATCTGCACAAATGTCACATACCAAACACACACCTCAGTGACTAGTAAGGATAGATGTGTTCCCCACATGACAGGTGCTTTTTCAGTCACACACACAAGGATCTTGTAGTGCCACAAGGACACTGTCATGATGTAGCGTCTGATGTACACGTACCAACACACCCATGAAACCCACATGATGTGCTACCAGATTTGTTAGCAGGGCATACATGGATGTCTGTGACACACAGACACAACAGCAACTCACATGGCCAAATCACATGGATGTTGTAAACGATTGACATCTACCACATACAATCAGAGACATGTGTGTAGCACAATACGCACATACTCTGGATTAACCACACAATGGTAGCTCTGGGACACCCTGTGACACACAGTCCATTTCACCTATGAGTCAGGGTGTATGTAACATGTCATCACACAATGTGCACCTTGAACTGTGTACAGGCCTCGGGGTTTGATCTGCAAAGTTGTCACTCACAGTAGTGATGTGCCTCACACACAATGGTTTTTGTCCCCATTAAACATGGCACATCCTGGGAGTGTGTGCCACTAAGTTCCCCGTCCAATATGACATGTGGAGCCATATACCCACACATGTTATGAAGCCTTAAATGTTATTCCATATACTGTGTGACAGGCTGTATGTTTGTTGTAGAGCACCCTGCCAAGATATTGTGTGTGGTATCCTTTGGCTATTGACTGTAATGGTGACAGACGCGGGTGAGATTTCAAGAGACGCGTCGTTCACTTAGGGTCCAATCCGGGCGTACGCATTGGCTATTGACTGCAATGGAGACGGATGAGTGTGAGTTTTCATAAGACGCGTCGTACAGTTACGGACCGAGCCGGGCGCACGCATTGGCTATTGACTGCAATGGAGACGGATGCGTGTGAGTTTTCAAAAGACGCGTCGTACAGTTACGGACCGAGCCGGGCGCACGCATTGGCTCTTGGCTGTCATGGAGATGGACGCGGTTTTGATACTTGTACGAATCGCGTTCAAATATTCCGTTGGCACCCAACAACAATGTATCAAAGTCAATGGTGTCATGATGGGGAATATTTGAACGATGCGGAAGGCGTGTACGAAGCGTGCAATGCAATGGATTGGCCAATTTCATAAAAAGCGAACGTCTCGGACCTATCGCTTTGGACGCATGGGACAGATTCTGCCTCTGCAGCACAGATATAAGGCTGTCTGTTCCCCAGAGACTTCACTTGCCTGCACTACATGCTACAGGACTACATCTACCACTACCACTGCTGCTGTCTCTGCATCCTCTGGCTACTGCAATGGCACGTACTGTGGAGAGGGCCCCAGCATTCACTGAGGAGGAGAACCAGGCCCTGCTGGACAGCCTCCTGCCACAGTACAGCAAGCTGTATGGGAAACCAGGGGAGCAGGTGAGTGTGCAGTCCACTGCCTTTCTAATTGTGCATGTTGTCTGACTAGCACTACTAGCATTGTGTTCACCAAGGGCAAGCATGCTCACTGAGTAATTGTAAGTCTCCAAGTGTGTAGAAACAAGTAATGTACAGGTGCAGTTTCTAAGAAATAGCATTTTGTATTTGCTTTGGATTAACATGCACTGTTATCATGTTGTCAATGCTGGCTTGCACACAGGACAACTGCCCATGTCCATAGTTGCACTCCCTGTTTCCATCATATGCCCTTCAGCAAATGACATGTATGTCCAACTGTGTGATGAACAGACATGTTGCATGTGTGGCAATGGTGTCTAACTTTGTCATCCATGCAGGTTGATGCCCATCAGAAGCAGGAGATTTGGCAGACCATCGTCCGGGCAGTAAGATCTGTGGGGGTCTTCAAACGCCGCATCCGCCACTGCCAGAAGAGGTGGCAGGACCTTCGTGGCTGGACCAGGAGGATAGCCAGAGTCCAGCTGAAGCTGTCGCCTCCACGCAGACGGGGCGGACGACGGACACTGACCCCCACATGCTCCGGATACTGACGGTGGTCTTCCCTGACCTGGATGGGCAGTTGAAGGACAGACAGCAGCAAGGAGGGGGTAAGTTCATGCCTTTTTGGTGAACTATGTCTAACATGCAATTTGCACC
This sequence comes from Calotriton arnoldi, assembly GCA_963921515.1. Taxonomy (NCBI): domain Eukaryota; kingdom Metazoa; phylum Chordata; class Amphibia; order Caudata; family Salamandridae; genus Calotriton; species Calotriton arnoldi. The sequence continues at coordinate 1,391,557 of CAWUFW010002861.1, forward strand.
CCTTCAGCCTGGTAACACTCCCACAGTTCGTCTGTCTGCTGAGACAAGACTCATGTGGCTAAATTTGGTGATGCCCCATTCTCATCTGATAACCAGGTGTGTCCCTTTCGGTCTGTGACTTGTGTCACTTGGGTTGTGTGTTCTTGCTGTTGTCCAAGGTTGATGTTGGGAACAGCATCTGCTACAGGTGCATTGATTTGGGCTTCATGAGTGGGGCTATTGTCTGACGTGTGTCAGCACATTGACAGAAATCTGACCTGTACTCTGTGTGGGCCATACATAAATGTTCTAATTGCTGACCTGGGTCACCATAGGTGTCTGAGGTATTTACCACACACCCATGCAGCAGGTAAGACCAATGTTGGGGCCTCAGAGGAATGAAATTCATGCGTGTAACTAATGCACAGGCACCTGCCTAGTGTTCCTGGTAATCCCATGTTGCACATGGTCGAGGACAGGTATGGCAACTCCGGCCATCCGAGACACTCTGTCCTCCTAATCCTGGGTGTCATCCAACATCATGACCATTGCGAAATGTGCAATCAGGTGTCTGACTCTGTGTCATTGTGGACTGGCATAACTTTTTGGACTTCAAGAGTGGTAAAATGTTTATAATGTACTGACATCTGATTTGTGGCTGTTGGATCTGCACATAGGGTAAAACATATGTGTGTAATCACTGGACTGTGCCTAATGGTGGATTCCACATTAATGTGCAAGCAGCTTTACTTTGTTCTCGTCAGCCTGTGATGTGTTCATGTATACTGATTTGTGTTATCACACACTCAAATGTCTCATTTGGATAACGTGTGATCATCAGATTCTTTCTAATGTGGGTAGCATGGGGTGTACATGTGTACTTGACCACTACAGAGCTTGCATTCCCTGCAAAAACATGAGTGTGACACGGTGCAGACTGTTGTTTTTGGATGCACTGCCCCTGTGACAGGAGCCAGTAATGACTCATTGGCCAGACAGGCCTGTGGCATGGTGTACCACATGCCAATCTGGAGCCTGCAGTATTGTCAGTTGTCCTGCATGAACTCCATTGTAGCATTGACTATCAAGACATGAGGCCATCATGGTGTCTGGGGATGGAAGCATATCCATGATATCAACAATGACTACGGCCAGCCCATTTACTGACACAAGTACTGAGTCACTGGCAGGAGATGGGATATGTGTGTAATGACACACTACACTCACAATCCTTGCAGATAAGAAAACTGGCAATGTGGTGCATGTTTGCACATATAATTAGTGACATCATACATGCACCAGACAGATGGGTCCATTGCCAGGATGGGTACAAGGAGCATGGTTGACTGGTAGACTGACAAGTGCCTGGTTCAAATATGTGTCATTCATTTAAGCAATGATTTTCTGATAATGCCAGGGCTTGCTCTGTGATGTGCTGCAATTACAGTCATGTGTCTAGTCAGTACAGGTGCCTACTGTGATTCTGTTTTTCCTCCTTGTTTACAGCATCATCTACGGCTACTGGATGAGACAGCTCCACAGACCAAGAGGAGGCGCAGAGCCAGACTGGGTCCACTGTGGATGAGGCGGAGGGACCCAGTGGCACGGAGGGTGAGGGGAGCCACACTGAGGGACACTCAGCATCAACCACCTCAGCTGAGGAACACTCCACCTCCAGTGAGGACTCCCTTGTGGAGGCGGGTGTTACAGGACCACAGGCCACAACTAGCGAGTCTGTCCCCGCCACCACCACCATCTCCACCCTCCCAGCTGCTCCCATCCCAGATGTCCGTGGAGCCTCCCGTGTTAGGAAGCATGTCTCTTTCAGTCCAGGCTCCGCACCCCCTGCGTCTGTCTCCCCTGCTGCCCTGAGTGTGGAGTCTGTGGACTTGCTGAAGCAGATCCATGTGGGGCAGACATCGATGCTGAGTGTCCTCCATGCTCACACCGGTCTATTGACACAATTGGTGTCATTCATGGAGGGCATCTCAGCAAACATGTCTGCCCTACAGCGGACTAATCAGTCCATGGCCTCCTCACTGATGGCAGCAGTGTCCCTCCTCCAACAGTCCCTCACCCCTCCTACCTCTCCCCATCCACAATTCCCACTACCCTACCTGCCCAACGCACACTCACACAGGCACATGCATGCACAACAACAGACACAAGCAGCACACAGCAATGTCAGTCCAAGGCAAAATGTGCAAGCATGCACACTCAGGGGACTGATGGCACACACACAGGGGATAGGGTACATACACACTGACAGGCATCCCCAACCACTCTGCAGTCCTCAGATACCTCTCCCTCCAAAACCCCTTCCCTTGACTCACCTGCAACCCCCCCTTCCCAGAAGGTCTTCCTCTGTGACCTTGGCCTCTTCCCCACAGATCCATCAGGTCCAACTCACAAGGGGAAGAGGAAGTCACCACACACAGAGGGTAGACCCCCCACACGCACACCCTCCCCCAGGAGCAGGAACACTGAGGCCCCCACCCACAAATCCCCCAGGACCAGGAAGAGCAAGACACCACGACAATCCCGCACTCCCCCCACACAGACTCCGTCCTCCAGCCCCCAGGCCACCACTCCTAGGGTTCCCACGCCACACCCTGCCCCAGGTTCCCCCACACACAAGTACACCATCCCCAAAATGATTTGGCCCTCCACCCCTTCCACATGCACTTCCACCCCAACCTCACACCCTCAGCCTGTTCCTACGACTGCTGTGGAGACCGTGTCCCCCATCTGACCTACCCACTTCATCTGCGTCCCAAACAACACCTTTGGACATTGGCACTGCAGTGGAGACCCCGTCTACTCCGTCTGACTTGGGCACTGCAGTGGTGACGGCGCCCACTGTATCAGACACATCCACTGCAGGTGCCACTGACACTCCTGCACCCACCACACCTCCCCTGCCCCATACTGCTATCCCCTGATCTTGTCCCTGTGGTGCCTGGCCTGCCCCTATGTATGCCCCTCCAAAGGGAGATGTCCCTTGGCTGTAGCAGTGAGTGCATGTGAGAAAGTGCCATCTTTCTTACATGGTATGCCCCCACTTTTTGCTGAATGGCTGATGTACTTTGACTGAGTGTGCCCTGGGCTCCTGCCAACCAGGTACCCAGGGCCTGTGTTCCTTCCCTAAAATTGCATTGATACCTACACCCAATTGACATCCCTGGCCACAGGTCAGCCCCTGGTAAATGGTACCATGGGTACCCAGGGCACTGTGACCAGGGAAGGCCCCTAAGGGCTGCAGCACTTGTTGTGCCACTCCTTAGGGACCCTGCACCTTACACACACACACTGCCTTTGCAGGCTGCGTGTCTTGGTGCAGAACAAAAGTGAAGAGTCGACATGGCTCACATCCCTGTGTGCCATGCCTACAAGCCACTGCCCTGGCCTAGGTCAGCCACCCCTCTAGCTGGGTGCACTATGCCAGTGGTGAGGGCATAGAGGCATGAGCCCTGTGCCCCTACAGTGCCCAAGTCCATTCTTGGGCATTGTAGGTGCAGTGCTGCCATTAAGAGTATATGGTGCTGGGAGTCTGTCATTACGAACTCCACAGCACCATAATGGCCCCACTGAAGACTAAGAAGTTTGGTATCAAACTTCTCAGCACATTAAACCCCCACTGATGCCAGTGTGGGATTTAATGTAAACGCACTCCAGAGGGGCATCTTAGAGATGCCCCCTGAAACCAACCCGACCTCCAGTGTCCGGACTGAGTGGCTGCCCAGGCTGCCACCACCAGACATGTTTCTGGACCCCTGGGTCGAGAGCCTCTGCTCTCAGGGGCCTGAAACAATGCACATCCCGGGACGAGGTGCCAAAGCCTCCTCCCCCAGGATGGGCAGGGGGAGCTTCAAAGGCCTGCCGCCTTTGGAGTTTCCCCAGACCATTTGCTGCTTCCAGCAAACTGGTCCCCACTGGTTCTACCCCCACTCCTGGCGGGAGAACCGGCGGGAAAACCAGAAGCAGGAAATGGGTTGTGCCCACCTCTGCCAACTCCACCCCTAAGGTGGGGGAGGCGAGGTGAAGCACAAACTCGAGTCCCCGCCATCTTGAGGATGGGGGGACTTGGCCAACCAGGGACAGGCTCCTGCCCCCTCCCACTGGAGAGGGAACAGAATAGGGGGTGTACCCACCCCAGGGAAGGGACCCATTGGTCCCTGCCCTTACCTACCTGTAACCACCCCTAAATTTAGTATTTAGGGGCTCCCTGAACCTTCCTTCCAGAGTTCCCAAATCCGAAAACAAGAAGAGAAGACGAAGCAAGAAGACCAGCCGTGCAGCTGCTAAAAAGGAGGCGACAACAACTGACTTGGCCCCAGCCCTACCGGCCTGTCGACCTCTGAACCTGCTCCTGCGGAATCCCGGCCTCAGCAACCTCACAAACCCCGGAGGACCTGACTTCTGTGCTACAGCCTTCGACCCAGGGACTCCCACGAGCAGTGGTACTGCTCAAAAGAAAACCTACCAAAGACCCGGCCCTGGCACGGAGCCGCGAAACCTGCACACTCTGCACCCGCCGAGTCCAGCCTGTGCCTGAGTGACCAAGAGACCTCGAGGACGTCCCCCGGCGATTCTGGACCTGGAATCCAGTGGCCAAGGACCCTCCTCGACGACTCCAGACGACGCCTGCAGCCTCAGGACAAGGGACCCCTCCAACCGCGACCAGCAGGGGGTAAGATTTCCCGACCTCAAAAGACACCCCTGCACCCGGCGCCCCCACGGCCCCTTGTGCCCAACTCCTGGGTGTCTACCTCATCCTCCAAGACCCCAACTTACCTCCTGAAGTGTTGGTCGTCCCTGAAGAATCACCGTCCCCGAGCCTGCAGCCTTTCTTCACCTTTCACGACCTCTATTGTTTAACATTGAGCGCCCGACGGCTCAAAAGCACCCTGCACCCAGCCGCCCGAGTGCCCCTGGAAGTGCAACCTCTATCCTAACCTACTTCCCTACTTGCCCTGAGCAAGTGACCAGGAGCCCAGCTCCCACAGTCGCGTGGCCTGCTTGCCAGCAGCCACCAACCCGGGCCCCCCGCCTGCCATAGGATAACATTGGGCCTTCTCACTCTGCACCCGGCCACCCCTGTGCCGCTGAGGGTGTAAAAACTGTACTTACCTGATCCTGGGGGACCCCTGAGTCTTACCCAGAACCTTAACCATGCCAGTCAAGTACTTACCCGAAATCCGATAACTCACTTTTCTTCCATAGGGTTCCATTGACTGGTTTTCTGCGAAATTTCTTCTGTGTGGAGTTCTGAAACTTTAGAATATTCACCAAAAATCAACCGAGTCACGAAAACGAAAATACTCACCTAGTATTAGAAGGGGCCTCAGTGCTGGACCCGAGTGCCCAACACTGGCCCTAAAAAGTAATCGCAACGTTACTTACCGCTAACTCACTTTTCTTTCATAGGGATCCATTGACTGGTTTTCTGTGAAATTTCTTCTAAGTGTCGATTTCTGTATTTTACAAATATTCTTTAAAAAGCGAACAAACTACAAAAACGTAATTACTTACCTGTTTTAAGTAATGTCCCAGTGCTGAACCTAGGAGTCCAGCACTGGATTACAAAAGTAACGTAAACATACTTTGCTTGCACGCTGTATTTCCTTTCATAGGATAACATTGGTAATTTTACCCAGAAACGTTTCTAAGTGTCAGCTTTTGAAATATAGTAATATTCTTCAAAAATCACTACAATAACCAAAACGCTTTTTCTTACCTGTTTACAGGAAGTGTCCCAGGACTGAATCCAGGATCCAGTCCTGTGGTTAGAAAAGTGCTCTGCAAAGTAATCAATTGTAATTAAGCATAATTTTCCATTGAGCTCAATGTTGCATTGAATTTGACCCAGTGTTGCCTCTTGCACCAACTGTGATAACCACTATCAAAAAAGTCTACTGCCTATCTGTAAGGTGAATAACCAAAGCATCTCATACTGAGAAAGTATATTTTGATCCTATTGTTGGTTCTAAAATAAAACAAGCATATATTTTTTTATATACAAACCATTGGCCTAGAGTTCAGTTCTTGAGTGTGTGGCTTCATTTGCTGACTAGGTGTGTACAACAAATGCTTTACACTGTCCTCTGATACTGCCTTACTGCTCGACCAAGCTACCACTTTGGAGAGTAAGGTTATATCTAACTTTAGCCTCTGTCAACCCTCTGGGGACTGTGGACTCTGTACACCCTGAACCTTACTTGGGTACAGTATATACAGAGCCACTTTCCTACATTGGTGGATCAGCGGTGGGATACAAACTTGCATTTGTTGGACTACTTGGTTACCATCTGATCACACGACAGAACTCTTAAATTGCCTTTAGAATTCTGATTTTTTTAATTGGCATTTTTTTTACCAAATTACCAAAAGTCTTGTTAGGGCCTTGCTTAAGTCCCTGTAGCATCTTAGAAAATAAAAAGTCACTATAGCCAAGGTTAGAGGGGTTAGAATTTTTTTTTTTTTTAAATGTCTCAAGACAAGAACCCAGCTATTAGTGAAGATAATAATGACGTACAGGAACTGGTTGAGGAGCTCGACCTCACCCCTTATCTTCATTTGTCTTTCAAAGAGATAAGGTCCTTATGCAAACTTAAAGATATACCAATGGGCCAGCATCCAACCAAACAAGGGCTCCAGGAGCTCCTGGCTGAGTATGCTAAAGCCCACCCCTCTGAGCATGGTGATGACCCAACAGAGGAGGAAAGGAATGAGGAGGATGGGGATGGTAACCCACCTCCATCACTTCCTAGGGAAGATAGGGTCCCTGCACCCTTAACTCCAAGAATAGACCTCTGGGGACCTAGGGGCCACCTAGGTGGTCCTGGTCCCAGAGAGGACACTGAGGATAGCCTCAGTGAGGAGGACAACGTGTTAGCAAGGTTGGGCAAACGACTGGACCTAGAGACCAGACTCCTGGCTCTAGAGAAGGAAAGACAGGAGATGGGTTTAGCACCCATCAATGGTGGCAGCAATACTAAAAATAAGGATAGGGAGGAAACTTCTGAACCTAAAATCCCCAAAGGGATTGTCCCTAAGTTTGAGGAAGGTGATGACATCACCAAATGGTTCACAGCCTTTGAGAGGGCTTGTGAAATAAGAAGAGTAAAGAAACCTCTGTGGGGGCACTCCTGTGGGAACTGTTCTCTGGTAACTGCAGAGACAGGCTTCTGACCCTCTCTGGGCCAGATGCAGGGTCCTATGACCTCATGAAGAGTACTCTGATTGAGGGATTTGGGCTCACTACTGAGGAGTATAGAATTAGATTCAGGGGGCTCACAGAAACCCAGACCCAGTCCTGGATTTACTTCGTGGACTACTCAGTAAAGACACTGGATGGCTGGTTAGCTGGACATAATGTGCATGATTTTTCTGGACTTTACAATTTGTTTATGAAGGAACACATACTAAGTAATTGCACAAATGAAAAGTTGCATCAGCATTTGGTAGACCTAGGTCTAATTTCTCCCCAAGAATTGGGAAAGAAGGCAGACCACTGGGTCAAGACTAGGGTGACAAGGACAACCACTGGGGTGACCAAAAGAAGGTGGTCACCAAACCCCCCAGGGGAAAGGTGGTGAGAATCCCCAAGATAAAAAGTCTGAGTCTTCCAAAGGGCCCCAAAACCTGTTCAGGGGGTGGGTCCCAAACTACTCCCTATGTGCCTCAACCCTATAGGGGAAGAACTTTGATCCCTTGAAGGCCTGGTGTAATAACTGTAAGAAGTCAGACACCTCACTGTAGACAAACCTTGCCCCCACAACAAAGCCCCTAAGGCACCCAGTACAGCTACTCCTGGGGCAGCAAGTTTACAGATGGGACTCAGAAGTGTACCCTGAGCAAATCTGGGAACACACTGAGGCAAGTCTGGTCTCCCTAGGGGAAGTGGAATTTGCCACTGTAGCTGTGTGGCCACCCAACTTAAAGAAGTATTTGCAATACCCTGGGTGAATGGAACTAGAGTAGAGGCTCTGAGGGATACAGGTGCCAGTGTCACTATGGTGAGGGACACACTGGTTTCCCCTGAGCAATACTTGATTGGGAAAACTTACCCAGTCACCAATGCTGACAGTGTCACCACTAGTCATCCCATGGCCATGGTGACATTAGGCTGGGGGGGTTACTGGCCTGAAGCAGGTAGTGGTCTCTCCGAGTTACCAGCTGCATGTCTGCTAGGAAATGATCTGGAAACCTCAGCCTGGGCAGAGGTGGAGCTAAAGGCCCATGCAGCCATGCTGGGCATCCCTGAATTGGTGTGTAAAAACAAGAGCACAGAGCAAAAGGCAGGGTGAAGAAATAGTGTTGGAGCCTGAAATGATGGCCCAGCCTACCAAGAGAAAAGGAAAGAAGACTGGCGGACCAGCTTCTACACAGTCACAAGAGCAGGACCCTCTCCTCAGGGAGAGAACCTGGAAGCCCCAGAGGGAACTGAGCCCCTAGAGCTTGACCCTTACCAGGTTGAACTCTTGGGCCCAGGGGACCCTCTAGGGAAGAGCTGTGCCAGGGACAGCAAGACTGTCCCACTCTTGAAAGCCTGAGGCAGCAAGCTGTTTCAGAAGCCAAGGGAGATGTCAGTGGTACCCACAGAGTCTATTGGGAAGAGGGATTACTGTACACTGAGGCAAAGACCCCAACCCTGGAACCACCAGGAGAGTGGTAGTGCCCCAGAAGTACAGGGAGTTCCTCCTAACTTTGGCTCATGACATCCCCTAGCTGGACATCTGGGCCAAACCAAAACTTGGGAAAGGCTAGTTAGCCACTTTTACTGGCCCCAGATGCACCAAAAGGTGAAGGAGTTTGTCAGCTCCTGTGTTACCTGTCAAGCCAGTGGCAAGACAGGTGGCCATCCAAAGGCCCCTGATACCACTACCTGTGGTGGGAGTTCCCTTGAAAGGGTAGGTGTGGACATAGTGGGTCCACTGGAACCTCCCACAGCCTCAGGGAACAAATTCATACTGGTGGTAGTGGATCATGCCACTAGGTATCCTGAGGCTATTCCCCTTAGGACTACTACAGCTCCTGCAGTAGCCAAAGCCCTCATTGGTGTCTTCACCAGGGTAGGGTTTCCTAAGGAGGTGGTTTCAGACAGAGGTTCCAACTTCATGTCTGCTTACCTGACCCACATGTGGAAGGAGTGTGGGTGCAGTACAAGTTTACTACACCCTACCATCCACAAACCAATGGCCTTGTTGAGAGGTTCAACAAGACATTGAAAGGCATGATCATGGGGCTCCCTGAAAAACTCAAAAGGAGATGGGATGTCCTACTACCATGCCTGCTTTTCGCTACAGAGAAGTGCCACAGAAGGGGGTAGGTTTCTCACCCTTTGAACTTCTGTTTGGCCATCCTGTGAGGGGACCACTCTGTCTTGTAAAGGAGGGCTGGGAGAGACCTCTCCAAGAACCCAAACAAGATATAGTGGACTATGTGCTTGGCCTAAGGTCCAGAATGGCTGAGTACATGGAAAAGGCATCCAAGAACCTTGAGGCCAGCCAGGAGCTTCAGAAGCACTGGTATGACCAAAAAGCTGCACTGGTTGAATTCCAACCTGGGCAACAGGTATGGGTTTTGGAGCCAGTGGCACCAAGGGCCCTCCAGGACAGATGGAGTGGCCCTTACCCTATCCTAGAGAAAAAGAGTGAGGTCACCTACCTGGTTGACCTGGGCACCAGCAGGACACCCAAAAGGGTTATCCATGTGAACCGCCTAAAACTCTACAATGACAGGGCTGACATCACCATGCTGATGGTGACAGATGAGGAACAGGAAGCTGAGAGTGAACCTCTCCCTGATCTCTCTCCCACAGCCCAAAAGATGGGTCAGTAGATGGAGTTGTCTTTTCAGACACCCTCACTGCCCAACAGCAGACTGACTGCAAGCAAGTCTTGCAGCAGTATGCTGGGCTCTTTCTTGACCCCTGGTCTGACAAACTGGTGTACCCATGATGTGGACACTGGTGACAGTGCACCTGTCAAAAACAAGATCTATCGTCAGTCAGACCAAGTTAAGGAAAGCATCAGAGCTGAAGTCAGCAAGATGCTGGAGCTAGGGGTTATTGAGCCCTCTGAGAGCCCCTGGGCTAGCCCAGTGGTTCTGGTCCCCAAACCTCATCAAAAGGGTGAAAAGAGAGAGATGAGGTTTTGTGTGGACTATAGGGTCTCAACTCTGTCACCAAGACAGATGCACACCCTATCCCAAGAGCTGATGAACTGATAGACAGATTGGGTGCAGCCAAATACCTGAGTACCTTTGACTTAACTGCAGGGTACTGGCAGATTGGCATGGCCCCAGGAGCCAAACAGAAAACAGCATTCTCCACACCTGATGGGCATTTTTCAGTTCACTGTTATGCCCTTTGGTTTAAAGAATGCCCCTGCCACCTTCCAGAGGTTGGTGAATCAAGTCCTTGCTGGGTTGGAGTCCTTTAGTGCAGCTTATCTTGATGATATTGCTGTCTTCAGTTCCACCTGGCAGGATCACCTGGTCCACCTTGGGAAGGTTTTAAAGGCCCTGCAAACTGCAGGCCTAACTATCAAGGCATCCAAATGCCAGATAGGGCAGGGCACTGTGGTGTACGTGGGCCACCTGGTTGGTGGAGGCCAGGTACAACCCTGACAGCCCAAGATCCAGGCTATCCTGGACTGGGTAGCTCCAACAACTCAGACCCAAGTCAGGGCATTCCTTGGCTTGACTGGGTACTACAGGAGGTTTGTGAAGGGATATGGGTCCATTGTGACTCCCTCACAGAACTCACCTCCAAGAAGATGCCAAAGAAAGTAAACTGACAGTCTGTTGCCAAAAGGCTTTTGACACTCTGAAAGAAGCAATGTGCTCAGCACCAATTCTAAAAGCACCAGATTATGCCAAGCAGTTCATTGTGCAGACTGATGCCTCTGAGCTAGGGATAGGAGCGGTCCTATCCCAGACCAATGATGAAGGCCAAGACCAACCTGTTGCTTTTATAAGCAGAAGGCTTCTCCCCAGGGAGCAGCGTTGGAGTGCCATTGAGAGGGAGGCCTTTGCTGTGGTCTGGTCCCTGAAGAAGCTGAGGCCCTACCTGTTTGGAACTCACTTCCTAGTTCAAACTGACCACAGACCTCTCAGGTGGCTAATGCAAATGAAAGGAGAAAACCCAAAACTGTTGAGGTGGTCCATCTCCCTACAGGGAATGGACTTTGAAGTGGAACACAGACCTGGCACTGCCCATGCCAATGCAGATGGCCTTTCCAGGTTCTTCCACTTAGACAATGAAGACTCCATAGGGCAAGGTTAGTCTCATCATCTTTCGCTTGGGGAGTTGTGTGAGAAAGTGCCATCTTTCTTACATGGTATGCCCCCACTTTTTGCTGAATGGCTGATGTACTTTGACTGAGTGTGCCCTGGGCTCCTGCCAACCAGGTACCCAGGGCCTGTGTTCCTTCCCTAAAATTGCATTGATACCTACACCCAATTGACATCCCTGGCCACAGGTCAGCCCCTGGTAAATGGTACCATGGGTACCCAGGGCACTGTGACCAGGAAGGCCCCTAAGGGCTGCAGCACTTGTTGTGCCACCCTTAGGGACCCTGCACCTTATACACACACACACTGCCTTTGCAGGCTGCGTGTCTTGGTGCAGAACAAAAGTGAAGAGTCAACATGGCTCACATCCCTGTGTGCCATGCCTACAAGCCACTGCCCTGGCCTAGGTCAGCCACCCCTCTAGCTGGGTGCACTATGCCAGTGGTGAGGGCATAGAGGCATGAGCCCTGTGCTCTCTACAGTGCCCAAGTCCATTCTTAGGCATTGTAAGTGCAGTGCTGCCATTAAGAGTATATGGTGCTGGGAGTCTGTCATTACGAACTCCACAGCACCATAATGGCCCCACTGAAGACTAAGAAGTTTGGTATCAAACTTCTCAGCACATTAAACCCCCACTGATGCCAGTGTGGATTTAATGTAAAACGCACTCCAGAGGGCATCTTAGAGATGCCCCCTGAAACCAACCCGACCTCCAGTGTCCGGACTGAGTGGCTGCCCAGGCTGCCACCACCAGACATGTTTCTGGACTCCTGGGTCGAGAGCCTCTGCTCTCAGGGGCCTGAAACAATGCACATCCCGGGACGAGGTGCCAAAGCCTCCTCCCCCAGGATGGGCAGGGGGAGCTTCAAAGGCCTGCCGCCTTGGAGTTTCCCCAGACCATTTGCTGCTTCCAGCAAACTGGTCCCCACTGGTTCTACCCCACTCCTGGCGGGAGAACCGGCGGGAAAACCAGAAGCAGGAAATGGGTTGTGCCCACCTCTGCCAACTCCACCCCTAAGGTGGGGAGGCGCAGGTGAAGCACAAACTCGAGTCCCCGCCATCTTGAGGATGGGGGACTTGGCCAACCAGGGACAGGCTCCTGCCCCCTCCCACTGGAGAGGAACAGAATAGGGGTGTACTCCACCCCAGGGAAGGGACCCATTGGTCCCTGCCCTCACCTACCTGTAACCACCCCTAAATTTAGTATTTAGGGGCTCCCTGAACCTTCCTTCCAGAGTTCCCAAATCCGAAAACAAGAAGAGAAGACGAAGCAAGAAGACCAGCCGTGCAGCTGCTAAAAAGGAGGCGACAACAACTGACTTGGCCCCAGCCCTACCGGCCTGTCGACCTCTGAACCTGCTCCTGCGTGAATCCCGGCCTCAGCAACCTCACAAACCCGGAGGACCTGACTTCTGTGCTACAGCCTTCGACCCAGGGACTCCCACGAGCAGAGGTACTGCTCAAAAGAAAACCTACCAAAGACCCGGCCCTGGCACGGAGCCGCGAAACCTGCACACTCTGCACCCGCCGAGTCCAGCCTGTGCCTGAGTGACCAGAGACCTCGAGGACGTCCCCCGGCGATTCTGACCTGGAATCCAGTGGCCAAGGACCCTCCTCGATGACCCAGACGACGCCTGCAGCCTCAGGACAAGGGACCCCTCCAACCGCGACCAGCAGGGGTAAGATTTCCCGACCTCAAAAGACACCCCTGCACCCGGCGCCCACGGCCCCTTGTGCCCAACTCCTGGGTGTCTACCTATCCTCCAAGACCCCAACTTACCTCCTGAAGTGTTGGTCGTCCCTGAAGAATCACCGTCCCCGAGCCTGCAGCCTTTCTTCACCTTTCACGACCTCTATTGTTTAACATTGAGCGCCCGACGGCTCAAAGCACCCTGCACCCAGCCGCCCGAGTGCCCCTGGAAGTGCAACCTCTATCCTAACCTACTTCCCTACTTGCCCTGAGCAAGTGACCAGGAGCCCAGCTCCCACAGTCGCGTGGCCTGCTTGCCAGCAGCCACCAACCCGGGGCCCCCGCCTGCCATAGGATAACATTGGGCCTTCTCACTCTGCACCCGGCCGCCCCTGTGCCGCTGAGGGTGTAAAACTGTACTTACCTGATCCTGGGGACCCCTGAGTCTTACCCAGAACCTTAACCCTGCCAGTCAAGTACTTACCCGAAATCCGATAACTCACTTTTCTTCCATAGGGTTCCATTGACTGGTTTTCATGTAAATTTCTTCTAAGTGTGGAGTTCTGAAACTTTAGAATATTCACCAAAAATCAACCGAGTCACGAAAACGAAAATACTCACCTAGTATTAGAAGGGGCCTCAGTGCTGGACCCGAGTGCCCAACACTGGCCCTAAAAAGTAATCGCAACGTTACTTACCGCTAACTCACTTTTCTTTCATAGGGATCCATTGACTGGTTTTCTGTGAAATTTCTTCTAAGTGTCGATTTCTGTATTTTACAAATATTCTTTAAAAAGCGAACAAACTACAAAAACGTAATTACTTACCTGTTTTAGTAAATGTCCCAGTGCTGAACCTAGGAGTCCAGCACTGATTACAAAAGTAACGTAAACATACTTTGCTTGCACGCTGTATTTCCTTTCATAGGATAACATTGGTAATTTTACCCAGAAACGTTTCTAAGTGTCAGCTTTTGAAATATAGTAATATTCTTCAAAAATCACTACAATAACCAAAACGCTTTTTCTTACCTGTTTACAGGAAGTGTCCCAGGACTGAATCCAGGATCCAGTCCTGTGGTTAGAAAAGTGCTCTGCAAAGTAATCAATTGTAATTAAGCATAATTTTCCATTGAGCTCAATGTTGCATTGAATTTGACCCAGTGTTGCCTCTTGCACCAACTGTGATAACCACTATCAAAAAGTCTACTGCCTATCTGTAAGGTGAATAACCAAAGCATCTCATACTGAGAAAGTATATTTTGATCCTATTGTTGGTTCTAAAATAAAACAAGCATATATTTTTTTATATACAAACCATTGGCCTAGAGTTCAGTTCTTGAGTGTGTGGCTTCATTTGCTGACTAGGTGTGTACAACAAATGCTTTACACTGTCCTCTGATAATGCCTTACTGCTCGACCAAGCTACCACTTTGGAGAGTAAGGTTATATCTAACTTTAGCCTCTGTCAACCCTCTGGGGACTGTGGACTCTGTACACCCTGAACCTTACTTGGGTACAGTATATACAGAGCCACTTTCCTACAGTGCAGGCAAGCAATGTGTGATGAGTAGTCATATGTCACACGAAACGGACAATTGCAATGGACTGGCCATTGGCCTTTGGATAGATCATGGTATCAAAATGTTTATTTTTGCAAGCTGAATAAAGCTAATTTTTGTTATTTGCTAGTTTTGCATTTAATGTACATGATGTTGCTGATCAGTGTCATTAAGTTGCTGTTGCTATTGTGTTTGTTGAAATTAAGTGATTTGGTGATGGGATGGACTGCATGTGGTCCATGGTATATGTGTCCTATTACAGTATGTAGCCATGTCATCCTTTGCTGCAAATTGAGGTAGTCATGATCCCAATAATTTGGCACAGGGAGTGTCACCTTCTTTTCACAACTTCACATCTTTGGCTTACACTGTTGCACATATGTTGGGCTTAGATTTGTGCACATTGTACTTTTTCCTGACTGTGGGCCCATCTCCACTGGACATGCAGATTAGCGCATCAATGATGAACAAGTCATCTGTGTCATCAGTGCAACTTGCTATACATGTGTTTTGATGTTGTGCAGATGACTTAAGAGTCACTCCTGTACACAGGCTGATGTGACCAGAGCTTTCAGGGTGTTGTAATTGTTGGCTCACTGACCAAGTTTTATGCTGACATGACAGAGCCCTTCACAGACAACATTTGGCACAGCTGACCTTACACATTAGTGGAGTCACCTCATGGCAGTGTGTTATTCCGTGACATTGACTGAGCCCATGTTGTGTGTTCTGTGAGCATGTCTCTGTGGGTTCCCTTCCCTTTTCCTACACAGCCTATATTCCCTGCAGATGTTCCTGTTTGTGATGCTTGCTGAGTTGTCCTGTGTTTATCCAACATCTTTGACCTAGGTTTTCTGGGATGTAGGTGCATGGAAAACTACTAGTCATTAGGGTGTCATCCGTGGGTGTGTTTGATGTAAGGGCCTGGAATGTGGGCAAACGCACATGGGACATATTCAGGATTCCCCAAGGCACTTTTGTGTTTCCAACATCAGGTTGTTTTCACTGTGTGGTGTCTTTCTGTGACTGGGTCACTTTTATGTGTGTGTGACTGCTCACACTCATCAGATCCTAGCCTTCAATGTTGGATGATGTCAACATGTGTTCTTTGTGGGTCTCCTAGGGCTCTTCATTGGTCTGGGACTGTGACAGGGATCCCAATGTGTCTGATACGTTTCACGTCATGCACATGTACCTCATACTATGCAGTGTGGAAGACATTCACAAGGGTTGTTGACTGGCCATGTGTGATGAGTTTGTACACCTTAGATCCCCCCTCCACCTCTGGGATTGTCATAGGTGCATGTGCAATGTCACCAGTCCATGTGGGCTTAGCTGATGCACATTGGTGCAGATCAAGGTGTGTGGTATTGAGAGTGGGCAAATGTGAGTTGTCTCATGTCTAGGCCCCTACCTACATAGTGGCCTTAAATTACAGGCCATGCCCAGTGAGTTTTTGTGTGTGAGTGTGATGGAAGTTGGTCTGTCACGACATGACACAGTGCGCACATGTGACTGTGCTCCACAGTATGGGCAACATCCAAATTTGTCATCACAGAGGGATCATCATACAGGCTACTGTCACCACAATGTAGGGTCCTTGTGGGTACTGATGGAGTGGGTCTGTCTCTTGCTGTGTTGGTTGCTGTTCCGCCCAGCTTATGTCACATGAGTCTGTTGTGAACACACTTATCTAACAATGCCTGATTGCCCACAAAGAGGTACCCAATTCATGTGATACTTCTGGATTGCACTGTGTACACATATGTCTCATTGGAGTTCAGCCCCACATCATGTGTGTCGTACTAGCCTGGGTACACTGAGACACACACACACATGCTGTGTTCGATATGCAGTGTGAGGCTGGCTGGTTGTGTTTGTGCATCTGCACCCATGCATTGGTATAGCTTTTGTGGGCCATTGGCTGGATGTTGGTTGTAGGTTTTTTCCTACTGTCCCTGGGACTCCTACCTCATCAGTCTGCACGTTCATCATGGTTAGTATGTCCCATTGCTGCCATGGTAAGGGACTTGATCACCTAAAAGCTGCAGTCTCCACAGGATTCCTTAGTATGTGTGTCTGTTAGTGAACATATGTGTGTATGCATTATGATGGTCACTTCTTACATTGTCTAATTGGACATTGGAGGCATTGTCAGCCCCCATGTGCGATGCTTTTCTGCACATGGCAGAGGGTTTTTTAGACGACACAAAAATCTTTCACTCAACAGATCTATGTTTGCTTGTAACACAACCACTACTTTGCCACTACATTGCTTGTGGTGTTAGGACCAGGAATCATACATGCTAGTTTGCAGATGCTGGTATTTTTAAGCCTGCACTCACCTTTTGGTCACTGTAGTGAGGGGGGTTAAACCCCATTACCACAATGTTCCTGATATGCTGGAGTTTTGGACCCCACACTCACCTTTTGGTCACTGTAATGAGGGGGGGTTAAACCCCATTACCGCAATGTTCCAGATTTGCTGAAGTTTTGGACCCCACATTCACCTTTTGGTCACTGTGGTGAGGGGGTTTAACCCCATTACCACAATGTTCCTGATATGCTGGTGTTTTGGACCCCACACTCACCTTTTGGTCACTGTAGTGAGGGGGGGTTAAACCCCATTCCCACAGTGTTCCTCAAAATGCTTGGGGTTTGAGCCCCACATTCACCTTTGGTCACAACTGTGATGGGAGTTACAGTATGTGTTCCCTTTCAGTGTCACTGTTGCAGGCAGTTTCCACACAATACACAATCTTGCCATGATGGTAGAGGGGGGTGTGTTTGGCCTACAACCCCTATGGGTGGGAATGCTAGTGGTGTTAGCCATCCCCCCTATGAGTAGGGACTACTGGTAGTGATAGTAACCCCCCCTATGAGTAGGGACTGCTGGTAGTGATAGCCATCAAGCCCCCTATGGGCTGGACAATGGTGGTGGTGGTAGCCATCCAGCCGCCTATGGGCTGGAAAATGCTGGTAGTGATAGCCATCCACCCCCCTATGGGCTAGACAATGCTGGTAGTGATAGCCACCCCCCCTATGAGTAGGGACTGCTGGTAGTGATAGCCATCCATCCCCCTATGGGCTAGACAATGCTGGAAGTGGTAGCCATCCACCCCCTATGGGTGGGGACTACTGTTGGTGAAAGCCATCCCCCACCCTATGAGTAGGGACTGCTGGTAGTGATAGCCACCCCGTCACCCCCTATGATTAGGTGCTGCTGGTAGTGATAGCCATCCACCCCCCTATGGGCTAGACAATGCTGGTAGTGATAGCCACCCCCCCTATGAGTAGGGACTACTGGTAGTGATAGTCATCCACCCCCCTATTCGTAGGGACTACTGGTAGGGATAGTCACTGTAGGAGAGTAGGATCTGCTTCTTATAGTTACCCCCACTTTTTGCTGATGTTTCACTGTTTTTTGACTTAGCCAGACTGAGGCCCTGCTAATCAGGACCCCAGTCTATCTGCTTTCTACTCTAAATTGATTATAGGTACTTTAGGTACACTCCAGATTGGATTCTGGGGTACCCTTGTGAGTCCCTAGTATATGGTATACTAGGTACCCAGGGCATAGGTACCCCAGAGGCCTACCAGGGGCTGCTGCATGTATTGTGCCACCCCTGGGAAGCCTTTTAAAATGACACAACAGGTCTGCTACAGCAGCCTGTGTAAGGTGGTGTATCCACCCCTTACTGAGATATAGGTTCCCTATATCTCTCCATAGCACTGCACATGTAAACCTTTCAGTCACCCCTATGGCAGGCCTTAACAATCCTGAAGGCAGGGTGCTGGGTTGCATGTGAGAGGGTGCCCATGCATGAGCAGAGCCCCTCTGCAGCTTTCGGAATCCTCATTCCGGGGTTGTTTGTGTTGCAGCCAACCATATACTCTTAAGTGCATTATAACCTCGCGGTAAATGCTAACTTGAGAATGGCTGCATGGAAACATGACGTGTTTGGTGTCAAACACCTTGGAATCATACCTCCACCCCAGTAACTGGAGTGAGAGGTATGATTCCACCCTACTAGAGGGAGAAACATGGCAACATCGGTACACCCGGTACCAGCTTAACAGAACCCTGGCATCACAAAATGGATGCTGCAGCCACAGACACGCGTCTGCCCTCCTGCTGCTGGACGAAACTCTGGCAGGGGAGGCCTGGACAATAGGTTTCCTGTCACAGGGAGGTGTGACCACCTCCCAGACAGGCGTTAATGTATTGGGGCTGGGTGGGTGCACTCCAAGAGTGCTTTGAAGTCTGCACTGGGGGCACATTTGGTGTCCCTGTGCATAGTCCAGCTCAAACCGGTTGCAGGGGCTACCAGCCCCTGCTCTGGCGCGAAACTGGACAAAGGAAATGGGTGTAGCCACCCCTCTTTCCTGACCCTCCCATAGGTGGGTCCCCAGAGTTTGTCCCACCCCTTCCTTGGGTATAAAGTAGGAACCCCTGACTACAGGACTTTAGATTACACCTGGACTAAACTCTGACACAGAAACCAAGTACTTCGACGATCTACACTACCCTGGATGACTGAAGAATCTCCCTTGGAGTAAAGGAGTTACTCCCCTGCAAGGCAGGCACCTTTAACGCAACTGACCGTTTGGCATCTCCGAAGCTCCGACGGACTCCGAAGAATATTGCCACACAGGAGGTGGGTTTTCTGAGGTCTTAGAGGTCGATCTGTGCCCACAGCAAGTCTGAGGCCCGTATCCCTCGTGGTGACCGTGCAACCTGAACCCCTGGGCACCGTGTCCATTTGCAGAAGCATCAGCTTTCCGGTGACCCCTGAGGCTGAGCTTTGGGTTACTTGTAGCTCTGACCCCGAGCAGTGATCACACTGAAGATTGCCAGCCTACACTCAACGAGTGTTCCGTGGGCCACCATTTTGTGATTCCTCTTGAGGTCCCTTTGCGATCCCTGGTCCATTGACCTGTGGGTCCCCAAGAAGGCAACTCTAACTTTAATTGGGCTTTCCTGGTTGCTCCAGAAGTACCCTGACTTTCCATCGCTTGGGGAGTCCCCAGGACCTTGCTGGTCCTCACAGAAGCATCTTTTCTCTTCCTGCGTGGGTTGCTGTTGCGAAGGCTTGTTGTGTTCAATCCGAGCACTGACACCCCAGCACTTGACATCCTTCATGGGACAGCTCAAATCCAGCTCCTGGTCATCCTCGATGTCTCCGGGACCCCGTGGCTGCAGAGTCAAGCTTCACCTCTTCGCACCTGAAGCACCCGACATCGGTGGGCATTCGATTGCTCCACTCCTGGTCACTGGCTAGTGACCCAGACTCTGTCCCCTCTGCTTTCAGGTTTTTCACATCTTCGATCCAGGCTTGGATCATCCCGGACACTTTTCTTCTTCACGGCAGCAGCACTTTGCAGCAGATCGCCATTGAAAACAACGACGATTCCCGACACCCTTTGACATCCATGCACCCGGGTTCCCTGGGTGAGGTAACTCGAGTACTCCGGTGTACAGTGGGTGTTGTCCCTAGAACCCCTTAAGTCTAAAGAGGTTTGCTCAAAGTCCTCTCCTAAGTGTCCTTTTGCTTTAAAATTCCAACCGCGACTTTCCTCATAGAATCCTACGGCACTCGCGGCTGTGTTCTCACACTGTACACGTCCCCCGTGGATCTCCTGTGTCACTACCTTGGGGTCCCAGCGATTCTACGTGCTCTAGGCACTGTGTCTAATCAAGTTGTGGTTCTTATACCACTTTCTAAATATATGGTTTGGTCCCCCCCTGGGGCCCATTGTATATTGTGCTATTTACTGTCGTTTTAATACTGTGATATTGTGTATCTTGGACTCTAATCTCATAAAGAGATTAGTAGTGAGTGTTTAGAAATAAATACATATATTTTATATATATACCTGGTGTGGTTCTCCTTTCATTTGGTCATTCAAGAGGTTATAATCTGGTAAACCAAGCTGCTTTATACTCCTTCAAGACTTAGCCTAAAGGCTGCTCTCCATAGCTACCACTAGGATAGCTTTCAATAAAGGTTGTCTTTAAACCTATCATCAAAAAGGGTCGTTTGGACTGGTGCAAGGTGCCCACTACAACTAGTGGACAGCATATGCCAGGCCAACTTCTCACAGTCACCCACCCCCCTATGGGTAGGGACTGCTGGTAGGGATAGCCATCCAGCACCCTATGGGCTAGACAATGCTGGTAGTGGTAGCCATCCACCCCCTATGGGTGAGGACTACTGGTAGTGATAGCCATCCCCCACCCTATGATTAGGGACTGCTGGTAGTGATAGCCATCAAGCCCCCTATGGGCTGGACAATGCTGGTAGTGGTAGCCATCCAACCCCTATGGGTGGGGACTACTGGTGGTGATAGCCATCCCCCACCCTATGAGTAGGCACTACTGGTAGTGATAGCCACCCCCCCTATGAGTAGGGACTGCTGGTAGTGATAGCCATCCACCCCCCTATGGGCTAGACAATGCTGGTAGTGATAGCCACCCCCCCTATGAGTAGGGACTACTGGTAGTGATAGTCATCCACCCCCCTATGAGTAGGGACTTCTGGTAGGGATAGTCACCCACCCCCCTATGGGTAGGGACTGCTGGTAGTGATAGCCATCCAGCCACCTATGGGCTAGACAATGCTGGTAGTGGTAGCCATCCACCCCCTATGGGTGGGTACTACTGGTGGTGATTGCCATCCCCCACCCTATGAGTAGGGACTGCTGGTAGTGATAGCCATCAAGCCCCCTTTGGGCTGGACAATGCTGGTAGTGGTAGCCATCCAACCCCTATGGGTTGGGCAATGCTGGTGGAGAGGGATATCCACCCCCTATGTGTGTGTTGCATTTCGCTGGTTCGTGACGTTTGTTTGTGTGGTGGGTGTCTGACTTACCATCTGTGACGTACGCGTCGGTTCCTGTTGTTGATCCGGTCATAGATGTACAGTACAGGGATGACCTGCGCGATCGGATTCATGGTTGGTTCGTCTCGTGGGCGTTGATCGGTGGTTCGTCTCGTAGGGGTAGATAGTGTTGTGGCATGAATCGTACCTGAAATACTGCTCTTCCGGATGCTGTGACGTGCTGGAGGTGGCGACCTGTTCGGCGCGTAGGACGTACGCATCGTACTTGCCCGGCCGGAAACTGCTGTGAAAATGCTTCCGGACGACTCTATTCAGCATTTACGGATCCGGCTCATACGGGAAATGTAGCTGGAATCGGAGCGTACGTGTCAGTCGGGATTTGGACACATTTGCACATCTTACTTCATCGTTCGGACGGACCGGCTCCCGGAACGTGTCGGTCGTAAGGTAACGCTACGGACAGCTCTCGGAGGGCTGTCCGAGCGAGATCGGAATCGGCCCCTTTGTGTTGGAAAAGCAATTCATCATTTGGCATTGTGTCAATGTCAGGATGTGGTGCATAGGTCTCTAATATCGGCCATGTTGCTCCTGGTCTTCCTAATGGACCGAGTCTTGCTCTTCTTCCTGAGTGGGGTAGGGCGCCATTAAACCAGAAATTATGTTCATGGTAGGTAAGCGGAATTTCAATCTCCTCAAACGGAGTGTAGGCCGCTGGGACTTCTTCATGTGTATAATAATGAAAAGTTTTAGTTATAGCATTTGCTGCTGGGAATGTAACCCATGAATAGAACACCTCTGTTTGGAAATCTTTGTGTGCCTCTATCACAAATATTACTACACCTCCTCCGGCTGGTACACCATTTTTGAGGAGTTTAACTGTGAGTGTGTGTCTTACATTGGGTGCAATATGTATTGCATTGGCATCTTCTTCATCTGACTGACCTACTTGTGCCAGCGGGTCTAATTCTCCGTTTTCGGTAGTCATTGTGTTAAGAACACGGAATAACTGTCCAAGGAAATTAAGATAAGGTGTTTTGCACAATTTTGGGAACTAACTGTCCCTCAAGCTTGATTAACCAACAGCCAATAAATAGGATATCTCGCCTACTCAGCTGTGGCGAAGTTTGTGCCCACCCACTCCAGACGTCTCTGGTTTTTGTGAGTAGGGGTCTCTGAGAACAAGCATGACTGAACTACTCAGATTCTACTGTTAAATAAGTACCAAACCAACGTTGGTGGTGCCATGTAGTGTAGTTCCTATAGTAACCCTGCAGGACCTGCGCTTTTGGATAACAAACACTGTGGGCCTGGTGGCAGACTGATTCTGAGCACCCCCACCGCGTATGTTAGCCTGTTTGCATTAGCTAGCTCACAGTGCCTCTAGAATCTCCTTTTTAGCAGAGAAATTAGTTTTTGGCAACCTCAGAACACGACAACCCTGATTCCTCAGACTCGTGGAAACAATGTACTACTTTTCGCTCGGTCACTCGTGCTTGCTCATTTGGTCTCAGAGAGTTACACAGAAGAAAGTCGAGTGTGTTTACAATAAGAATTTATTGCACAGTTGTTCTTCTAGTATAAAGTATATGCGCTGCGACAACTGTTAAACAGTAGCAGAGATATATGATCAGCAGTATAGTGAATAGAAAAGGATAGTACAGTTCTACCATTTTGCAATAGTCATGAACAAATGCATAAATATAAAATGCATTTATAAAATAAAGGGCATACTCCTACGATGCCTGTCTAGATGTACCTAAGTGTACCTAGCATGTGAGTAGGTGCGAAAGAAGCCAAGAATCCCGCTAGGATTTAGTCAAACCCCATTACCTGAATAATGAGAGTGTGGGACCTCGTCCTGGTCTCGAGTTGGACACCCCGCAAGGGATGATTAGACCACTGTCAGCTGGAGCGACTGCATGCAGGAGCCTCAGCGTCTCTGGTCAGTGTGTCGGCCTGGAAGTCTCGGTTCTCTCTAACTACCGATAGCAAGAGGTGCTGTATTTATACAGAAAAGTATAGAGTCCCTTTGTCCCTTGTGTCTTGTGTTAGCCATTGTTGGGTATGAAGATGACGTATGGGATGAACCGGTTAAGTAGATGTTTATGCAGGTGGATCCTAGCCCCTTCCTGGTTTCCAAGAACTCTTATGAATATTTAATCATACTGGATGAGCACATCGAAGATGGTATAGGAGGCCATTGTTCGGGAAAAACCCTCCTTCTGTACCCAAACCACAGTCTAGATAAGGTTCAGCCCTCAGCGCCCGTTATTGTGGAGAATAGGGAACTAATGTAGGTGAAAGATTATGGCTATTTTAGGGCATCTCAAACTATGCCTATATTAGGGCATCTATATGAAACATAACAGTCCCCAACTATTTCTTTCAAATGGCATGCTGTTCATGCTAATAAGTTGCAGGACATAGAATCCCACTGAATGTCTTCAGTGTGCATTATTTTACCAAATACTTGCAAATCATCTCCTGTTGGCCAAATATAACCTGTTATCTGATCAGCTGGTCAATGTTCTCTCAAAGACTGCGGTTTTTGGTGAAGTCACCCACGTTCTGTTAGAAATGGGGGTACAAGCAGACAGACTTATCCTAAAGGCAATGTCTAAAGTAGTTGTACTCAAAACACATAGTAATTCAATGATAACACCTCAAATGGACACCACCCAGTTTAGAAAAATAAAGTATCTTTATCTAAACTCAACAAGATCAAAATGACAAAAATCCAACATACATGTAATAAGAATATGACTTTGAAAAGGTTTCAAACTACTGGGTCCATAGAAAACTATAGCTGCGTGATTTCTCACAAAGTACCTGTAGATGCATCAGAATTCACAAGGCCAAACAGCCGCAGAGATGGGAAGCGTCGAGAAACAAAGAGATGCATCAGTTCCTGAGACCATGGGGAGGCGATGCAACAGTTCTGTTGCACACAAGAGAAGTTTTGCGTCAAGTCCGGTCTTTAGGGGGAAGTGATGTGTCGACTCCAAGACAATTCTGGTCCGCGGGTGGTGTGTCAGGATAACTTGCCGCACAGGTACAATGCATGGAAATCTGGGATCCGTTGGCGATCGATGTGGTGGAGTCGAGCGGCACTGCGTCGGTTTCTTCAGCCGCGATCCCTCGATGCGTCGGATCTTGCAGCTGCACATCAGGACCTGCGTCGGAATTGGTGCGGTGATCTCGGACTTCAGAGATCGGTGCTTGGGATTCGGCAGGCGGTGATTTCTTCAGCCGCGGAGACAGGCCCTGCGTCGGTTTCTTCGGTGATGCGTCGGAAACATGTTCGGATGTGTTGTGCTTCTTGTAGTTGCGTTGCTTTTCCAGCTCCCTAACAGCAAGAACAACTTCCTGAGGCCCAACACTGTCACAGGCACATCTTGGCAGGTCAGAACTCCCAGAGAGGAAGTCAGGGGAGCTGGAGGTGAAGTCTTTGTGTCCCTGAGACTATATATCTTTATTTCTCCTTGTTTTTCCTTTTTCTCATCAAACTCATCAAAGTCGAATTGGATGTGACATGCACCCAGGTGGCTACCTTAGAGGTTGCCCACCTGGGTGCATGTCCTGATTGGCCTAGCCTTTCCTATGTCATGGCGGACAGCCTACAGCTGCTGCGGCCAAGACAGGAATCTGACCCTCACCAGGAGCTGTAAACTCTCTCAGGAGGCAGAAATAAAGGGGTGCATGGGCTGGGAGTAGCACAACCCCCCCTGACAAGATGGCTAGTGAAGTGCTCATCAAGGCGGTGAGCTTTAAAGCAATCACTAACGCTGATATGCAAGTAGGCTTCCTCCCAGAGAAGGAAAAGCCAACTCCCTGCCCCAGACACATTTGCAACTAGTGCAGGCAGGAAAATTAGAGGTCATGAGGGGTACAACCCGAGAAGGCTAGCCACACCACTAGGGTGGGTTACCTGGTCTGTAGAGCCGTAGAAGGGTTCTGTCATTTTAAAAGTGGCAGTATAGAGGCTTCTGAGTAAAAAAAAGGTACCACCTTCCATAGAAAGTGGACACTTCAGGGCCAGATTTTCAACTGGGGCTAGTAACTCATTTGTTACTAGCACCCACACAACCAGCACCCCTGATTCAAGGATTTAACTGGCTCCCCTAGCACAAAACCTCAGATCGGATTGACTTGCAACCAACAATAAAGAAGAGACCTGAGTCTGTGACTTCAGAACCTACACAAAGCAAAGTCATGGTAACCAGCACCTGGGCAAAAACCCTGCTGCTGCACAAATGTAACTCGTCCTGGACCAGAGACCGCTTCTACAAGCCAAAGCAACCCCAGAACCCCCTTGGACCAGAGGTACTGGTACCCTGCAGCCTGCAGGTAGTACACACTCCCGAACCAAATTATCACTGGGCATTAGGCCCGCGGAGGGATCACCCAAAAGTAAATGGTCTAGTGCATTGTGGGAAATGTAGTTCTGACCTCCAGCAAGTTTCAGACGGCTACCTTTTTGCCCCAGACTCCAGGACGTCGAAATAACCCAAGGCTGAGCCTGCCACTGCCAAGGATTGTTGATGGCCAATCTGGCTACCACTACCTTGTTTGATACTGTGTTTCGAGGGAACAACACAGCATCTATAACCTGACGACTCTCTGGCCCTATTGTTTAGATTTTGCACTCCTTTCTTCACCAGCACCGTCTAAGCAGTAAAACCAGCAAACCCACATCTCCAGCTTCAGCACCCTGGGCAGCCAGGACAGTTCTGCACCCAGACCCTAGGAGCCAGGTAAAATTTAACTGACTGTCGGACCCTGGTTCTTCGACCCACATCAACATACCACCCTGTGGTTTCCACTAAATGCGACCTGCACATGACCGACTAGTGTGATCTCCCATTGACCACAACGTTATCGTTTTGCAAGTGTGAAATGCACTGATTTAAATCTCCTTTAAAAATGCACTTCTGACTTTCTGGAGGCCCGTGGGGGCACCTTGGACTTTTCTACTGCAGGGGGCGAGACAGGCGACTGGCCCCAGTCATAGTGAGACGCCTCCGGGGGCCTGAGGTGGGAAGAGACCCTGGGGCCACTTAGCGGGGGCCTGCTTTGCGGTGGGGTGTTCTTCTTAGGCCCTGGGACTAATTTTTGAGGTGGAGACTGAGGCTGGGGGCTGGGTCCAGAGAGACTGATGGGTTGATGGACTGCCTCTTGCCACCCTGCTGCTTCTCATGTTATCCTCTGCGCGGCTTTGCATCTGCTGCCCCGGCTGGGGCCAGCAATGATACCCAACTGTTGTGGAGGAGGATGGTGAGAGCCCACTGCTATCCCCATCTGAGTGGTATCAAACACTGACGATGGGGTGGCGATGGAGAGCGCTGGGGGGTCCCTGGTGATCAGCAACAATTTCGTGTTACGGGCCTTGTGGTGCACCCAGGGGGAAGAGTACTGACATCTTGGCCAAAGGATGGCCACCTTATATTGGACAGGTCTGGGGGCGTCCCAGACCATGGGACAGAAAACCACTACTATGGGTCTCCAGGCCTGGCATCATTGGGTGAATTCATCCCAGGGTCGTTCTCTGCAACAAAAGGGCCGAATGTGGCGTTTTGCATTTCCCTATAGGGACTCCCCTCGTGAACTGACTGGTGGCATGGCACGCAACAAGCCCACAGCCTCTGCGGACCAGCTGAAAATTGAGAAGTTCACCAAGCTGACTGCACCACCAGAAGAGTCCAGCACTGCAGGGGGAAGAGAGCCATGCCCAGAGGGCCTCCAGATGGCCTCTAGCCCTCAGGCCATCCAAAATCTTAAGGCGACAATGGGGGAGCTAAAAGTAAACTTATCCGTGATTTGACAGGACTTTTTAAACAGAACTGACAGGGTAACAGAAGTGGAGGGCAGGGTTGCGGATGACGAGAATACCATCCAGTCCCATGAGTCTAGATTAGTCATGCTGCAGAGGCTGGTCGGTCAATTGGAGGCCCGAGCGGAGGAGTGTGAGGGTAGGTCTCAGTGAAACAACGTGCGTATTGTGAGTTCCTGGAGTGGGCAGAGTGACCACCCCGACCGCATTTACCTTGGACTGGCTGGAAAGCTGGGTTCCTACTGCAGAGGTCTCTCCATGCTTCACAGTGGAAAGGGCGATTAGGGCACATCTCGCTAAACCTCCTGTTGGTTCACCACCTCGGCCATTCATTGCCTGCATCCTAAATTATGCAGATCGAGACGCCATCCTCCGGGTGGCTGGTTCCTATGAATATCTGAAATTTCAATCCTCTGTGGTGATAATCTTCCTGAACTATATCCTTCAGCTCCAGAATCTTTCATGGAGGGGAAGCAGAAGCTGCGAGCTCTGAATGTTCATTATATGCTCCTCTTCCCTGACCAACTAAAGGTCATTTATGAGGACAAATCCCTCTTCTTTATTCTTAATGAACTTTGAGAGGCACAAACACGCTGACATTGAGACTAACTGGCAGTAATAGGGGATGATTGGTATCCATGCACTGATTTGTTTCCGGTTTTGTTGTTTTTGTTTGTGTTCATGCGTGTTTTGACGGGGGTTTGGGAGAATAGGGATCGCTGGGTGGGGGGTCGAACAGTGGTGGGGAACACACCTCAGGTTAGCACACTTGGCTTTGGTCCCTAGTTGCATCACAACAGGTACTTTTTGTTAAAGAAGTATAGCAGAGAGAAAATTGGGGAAGGGGATGGAGCTAATATAGAGGGGTTTCTCTTGTTTTTTCTTCACATTGGTTTAGCCATGCTAGTCTCCTTCCTGCCATTTTTTTAAAAGCATGGTGTCGTGCAGTTCCTATAAAACGTATACAGGATCTGCGCGTTTAGACAACATACACTGCGGGCTTGGTGTCCAGACTGATTCCAGACACCCCCACCGGGTATGTTGGCCTGTATACCAGCTAGCTCACAGTGGCACTAGAAACTCCTCTTACCAAGGAGAGAATAGTTCCTGGCAACTATTGAACATGACAACCCTGATCCCTCAGGAGCGTGGAAACAGTGTACCACTTTTCGCTCAGTCACTCATGATCACTTTGTCTCAGAGAGATACACAGAATAAACGATATGGACGTTTTTCAATAAGCATTTATTGAACACTCATCATTCTAGTGTAAAATAGGTGAACTGAAAAAACCACTAGACAGAAACAGATATAAATGATTAGAGGCACTAAGAAAGTAAAAGGATGGTATATTTCTACCATCTTGCTATAACCATGAATACAGGTAAGTATATAAAATACATGATAATAAAATGCGTACTCCTACGATGCTACCCTAACTAGATGTACCTAAGTGTACCTAGCATGTATGTAGGTGTTAAGCCAAGAATCCCTCTAGGATAAAGTCAACCCCATTACCTGAAGTGAGAGACTGTGGGACTCCGTCTTGGTCTCGAGCTGTACACCCTGCTAGGGATGTTAGACCACTACCAGCTGGAGAATCTGCATGCAGGAAGCTCAGCGTCTCGCGTCAGTGTGTCGGCATGGAAGTCGTGATCTCCTCTCTCTATCTCAGCAAGATGTGATGTTTATATACCCGAAGGTATCCCTAGGGGTTCTGCCTTGCTGTGCCACTGTCGGACTTAGGATGACATCGGGAATGAACCTTGTACATAGTAATTATGCAGGAGATGGTAGTCCTGCTGAGTTTCCAAGAATCCAAGAATCCTCATGCATAATGTATGAGGCTATTGTTCAGGGAAAACCCCACGTTCTGTAAGTAGTACCGTAACTAGGTAAAGGGTCAATTCTAGCAGCCGGTTATGTATGTAATGTAGAGACGAATATAGGTGAAAGGTTGGGATGTTACCCGGACCTATATTGGGGTACCTATATGGAATATACCAATGGCATACACACATCTGCATCCATGACATTATAGTCGATGAGACCAGCCCCCTGGCTGGATGATTAATACACAGCCTCACACACCCTTGGGAAAACTCACTGCACTTTCATGGGATGTTAATGGCATGTTGGATAAGAGCAAGAGAGGGCAGTCTTAAAGGCGGCACACAAATGTAACTCAGACATATTGCTCTTGCAATAAGCACACTTAGTGGGTAACAATGTCCCTTTTCTGGCACGTAGAGGATTCTCACAGATATTCCATGCGGGGTTCCACTGTGGCTCGAGGGGAGTGACCAATTTGGTGAGGAACCACATTCCCTTTGTGGTTTTAAAGGTGTGGCATGATAACTTTGGGTGGTATGTGGCAGTGATTGGATCCTTGCAGGGCTCTCTATTATCCCTGGTTACATTTGCGCCCCTACCCCTTGACTGCGAAGTTTAGCGTGTTGCTGAGCCAGCTCCTTATTGGAACATCTGGCATCCCTCGCAGTTCTGGAGAGTGACCTCAATGATGTTCACGACCCTGGTCTCGATCACTTGTCCACCACAGCTGCAGCGGTGCTGCAGCCAACTACACTTCCAACCTTCATGCGGAATGTGTCCCTGCTTGATGTCTGGCAAGCATATCACCAAGCTGAGTGCTGTCATACTTTCTTCTCCCATCAACACAAGCTCTACTCTCAGCTTGATTATCTAACACTTACAATGGCCGTGAGTCATAGAATTCTAAATGCTTGGACCTTGGTGCTAGGCTTGACAAACCACTCCCTTGTGCAAATTACATTTGCATAAGGGCCAAGGGGCATTGTGTTGGGATGGTGCCTAAGCAGCTGGTGCCTGTAGGATGGGGACGTCTGAGAGGCCTGTAGTCATATGGGGAAAGGTATATAGAAGAAAACAAAGGATCTGTGGCATCCCTGGAGGTCCTGTGGGAGGCCTTGAAGGCCACCATGCATGGAGACATTATCGGCTATAATAGTGGCCAGAAACACCGGTCTCAAAAGACAATCACAGATTTAGAAGACCGCATTAGCGAACTGGAATGGTGGTTCCTTGCAGAGGTGACAGAGTAGCAAGGATATAGCACAAGTCTTTTACTCTTACTAAGGGCGACTGTAAAGTGCCCACTCTGAGGGCAGGAGGGATGACCTCCTGTGCTTCACAGCCGACCTCCTGATAACTAAGGAAGACAGGGAAGATAGGGAGATGCTGGATGCAACATCACTGCAGAGGAAATGGGAGCAGCCCTAGCACCGCTCTGGTTGGTCCAATAGGTACCCAGCATAATTCTGGAAACTCATGTGGCCCCAAGTAGGCCTGCTGTTACTACAGACCTTCCAAGAGGCTTTGAAGAAGTGTTGACTATCTAGGAATCTTGAAGCAGCAGACATTGCAGAGCTACCAAAGCTGGGTCAGGTGGGTACCCGTTGTGAGGAGTTCGGCCGATCTCTCTGTTAAGCACACAGTTAAAAATCTGGGCTAAAGTGTTGACCAACAGGTTACTGAGGGTGATCGGGAAGTTAATACACCCAGATAGGTCTGGTTTTATGCTCAAAAGGGTCACACAGCATAATATCAGACGGGTCCACAACACTATTGAGATGAGTGCCAGCCGGCCTGGACATCAAGCCCTTCTTATGGTTGACTTCAAAAAAGCTTTTGAGTCTGTGGACTGGGAATAACTCTTTGCACTATTGTCCCACCTACAATGTGGTCCCAAATTCATTAGCTGTATTCAACTACAATATGCACAACTCTATGCTAGGGTAAGACTGGGAGGAGTCGTGGCTATACATATGGGGTGAGGCCATGTTTGAGCCGGAGGTATTGCTAGATTTGGGAACAGTGGATTTGAAGCTCCATTTGCAATTCTAAACAGGTGTTAAGGAACCCCTTCTTGAGGATGTACCAGAGCGTTCTGATGCCAATAGCATCCCACTTGTTGAACCCTTGTAGTGCTGCCACTTGGGGCATTCTTATCCTCAAGCACAACGGAGTCTCTAGTGTCTTTCTGCCTTCCCATCCTGCAGCCTTTGTGACTTCTTCCATGTAGCTAGCACCACCCAGCAGGTGCGGGAAGCTATTGTGCCCTAAGACCCATCCTCCTACTGCTTATGCCAGATATCCGCACCCCTCAAACCACCAGTCATTGAGCACCAACAGTTATGTTGCCCTACAATATAGCACTGTGTCTCCAGTGGCAAAGCATAGGAGTTCCTGCAACAGAGCATTTGCCCTCACATAGAATGGTTTGGTCATTCTGCATGTTGCAGATGATGTGGGGTACAACAGATACCAAAAAGGGCTACTTTTGTTGGCCTGATGGCGGCTGAAAAAGGTATCCCGAGGGCGTGG
Source organism: Calotriton arnoldi (assembly GCA_963921515.1). Lineage (NCBI taxonomy): Eukaryota > Metazoa > Chordata > Amphibia > Caudata > Salamandridae > Calotriton > Calotriton arnoldi. Next base: position 1,423,122 of record CAWUFW010002861.1, read on the forward strand.
AAAAGCGCTGATTCCCCCACTAGAGAGAACTGGGTTAAGAGCATGGATTTCTGTATGGGCAGGAACACCTGCTTTATCAAGCAAGGGGCTGCCCTCAAAAACACTTAAAAATATGGAAGGACTGGGCAGATCACAGAGGGATCCAAATAGTACCTTGCCCATCTAGGCCTTGGTTCCTTGACAAAAAGTTGTGCTTCTACAGGCCTACATTGGGTTGGGCTTTGAGGAGGAGATGTTTTGTTGTTTCAGATCACGGCAGCCCTCTTGTCTACTGTGGGTGACGGGGTCGGGCTATTCAAACTTCTGGACAATCCATAGGTCTGGTTATACTCATGTGATTATCTTCATTTTATTGTATAAATTAATAAACAAATCATCTTTATTTTTATGCATTGGTGACGGATTACTTTCGAGACATGTCAATTTCCTATAGTTCATGATGGTACTCTGAAATGCTTAACACATGTTCCTCCAGTAATGCCTGACTGCTCTGTGCCACACTACCAGGAAGGAGCTAGGGATGTAGGAGTGTGAATTCAGAGGACCTACTTAGGAGAATGTGAGACTATTACATAGAGAAGCCTAACCAGTCTCACTGCATAATACTCCACGTTCCAAAACAATGACATATTGAAATATATCTGTAACATACTCAAAAAGTTAGAGATTGAGATGCATACGCTTGAATATATCTATATGAATACTCATGATCCAAGGAACCCTGAATGTCTGGGCATATCTGTTGCGTTTAGGGTATCACACTGAAGTATACAAAAAAGTGATGGGTGCAAAGCATTCAAAATTTTGTGTTGAGTGTTTTTATCCTGTGGAGAGAAGATCATTTAAAAACTGAAGGTCAATAACTGCAACAAATTCTACACTAAATACCTTATAAAAATTACAGTTTTCCATCTATTTCCCTAGGATCTTCCCTCTGACTAAATTATTCTCTTTGGAAGGGTGGATATTTCCAAAGAGTTCAGCAGTAGCTTTAACTGAAAACAACTTAACCCAGGCTTTTCATCCAATTGTCCTTTTTAATTCTTTTTTTGGGGGGGCTTAGATGTGTGATATAACTACAATCAATCACGCCAATGACGCCCAATCATAAATTTGTGTTCTTCTGAAAATCAAAAGTATGATTGACTGTTTTTTAACATCCTGCATTGCAGAAACTGAACAGATAAATCCAGGTATCAAACACTTGGCCTAGTAAGATCTAGGAATCCTGGGAACTTGGTCATGTTATGAACAGTCTTCCATCCATAAAGTCAGGTTGTTTATACTAGTGATCCGCACTCATGTACTTTTAGTTGGGTCATCTTGTACTGCGTACTGTACCTGCTTGAACGTTTACACCTGAGGGGATGTGCATCATAAAATGTCCTATAAATGTTCTTTTTCCAATTGATTCCATTCCAGTACCAGTTCTTGTTTGGCTGGTACTCAGATGACTCATTAAGAACATTTAAAGTACTAATACAACAAAGAAAATAAACAAAAAATCAGAACTAAATGCAAAACCTCTATTGACTGACGCATTATGCATTATTGACAATGTTATTGGATAAGACCAAATAAACAACAAGGTCCCTTTGCAGGCGAAATGTGCAAAATATGAGGTCAAATCCATTGCATTGAGTGTTGAAGGTGTTTCTAAGAATGCGAGAATTGAGTAGCCCATGTAGACTCAAGCGAAGCTCAAGGAGAGTGATGGATGTGCATCTTTGACTTGAATTCTGACTGTGGATAATCAACAGATTATTTTGCAACAGGGGGCCGAGTCCACGCTTTACCTGGCTTTCAATGTTCAGTATTCTGCTTGTGATATTCCCATGGTATGCCGTTGTTCACTATTTTTTTATCTTTGTGATATCTTTTAAAGAACCTGTGTGTCTTTTTGGCATTTAAGGAGATATTTACTCAACTATAGCACAACGAACAGGTTTCTGTGCTGCACTGTGCAAGAAGGAGAGAGCAGGACACTGCATATCTCCTCAGTGCTGGTATGCTTAGAGGCTGCCTAGCATCATGCATGTACATTTGCACCATATTGCAAAGGTGTTTTTGTAATTTCTAGAATTGGTTTTAGACTGGATGGTTACCGTTCCTGTACACAATACTATGCTATAGCACACTTTAAGACTTTTAGCACATTGGATATGTGCTGTACAATGCTGCTCGCATTCAATCTGGGAGAAGTTAGAAGAAATTTGCATATTTTCGTAGTTAATGCCTGCTTCAAGGTGGTGTTATTTTTTGCACAAATCCCTGTATACAAATGTTATCACATAGATCTTTTCATCCAAAGCCATGGGTGGTAGTATGGGTAGGCCCATGTACCTCCCATGGCATGTACCCCTGATGCAAAGCAATGCAGGTCAGTGCAAAGAACTATTAACTTTCCAAAGAAAAATACATTTTATAATAGAAAGTAAGTAGGTGATAATGACTTTGTATAGGCTGCGTCATTTTGCATGAGTTTTGTACTGGTGCAATATTGGATAAATCTACCCCTGAGTTTCAGGGTTGTGCCTTGCTGAATTTGTAATTGCTCTTCAAATTAGTACTCATACCTTCCTTTGTGTCACTTAGTAAACCTATATCATCTACAAAGGGCAGACTTGTGAGTTGTTCACCAAACCCAAAGGAAAATCTTATGCAATTTTTGGGAGATTGTTTGACGCTCACGCCGTCGGAGTCCATGTCAATATTAAACAAAAGTGAGTATAATGAGTCACCTTGTTTAAGCCCCAGATCTCATTGTAGTTTATGGTTCTAATGTTCCTAAAAGTACATTATTGAGTCTTCATGAAGGTATTTTATTTGGTCTCAAATAGGTGACAGAATTCCTTGCATTTCTAGACTTCACACGGACATGGACAGGATACCACCATGTCCACTCTCCATGCTTCCAGAATATGAGGAAGACATTCATCTCAGTGAAGGTTTTACATTTGTAGCTTCTGTAGATAAATATGTGACAAAGATATCCAAATTATGAAGTAAAGTTTGGAATACCATCAAAGTTACCTCCTTGCGAAGGCTATGTGCAACTAAAAGCACAAATTGGTTCTAGTCCCCCAGTTTTGCTATCAAAATGAGGGACTAAAGAAGAAATATTGCTGTTGATAGACTTGAAAAGGTGTGGGAAAACAAAGTAAATATCCATATGCCAAAAAGTTAGCATTTTGATGTCAAGAACAGCAAACAGATTACAGGAAAAAGACGAGATCGGTGAGACAAAAAGGAATTTGACAGCAATTGGCATTAACATCTCCTGAAGTTCAAAGTGACTTTAATGATGAAACCGGAATAACAGGTGAAGCAGTAAAAGAAAGACATAGAGATTTTATAAACAGAAAATGAGCTCCTGAAAGCACAAGCTTTAATGATCTTGAACAAAAGAGGTGCAAATATTCTTCACATATCCCAGACACCGTGAATCAGGTATGGACTTAGTGGACAAAAATGGTGCTTTATATCACAGAAAATACTACTGCCATTTATCCAGGATCCAATAACAATACCTAAACAGGAACTGCCAATGAAAGTTAATGAGACTTTCAACACTGTTCAAGATGAGAATACATCAGATCAAAGCAATAGACCAAAGAAAAATGCATGTCTCAACCAAAGACATTACAAAGATATACAATACCTCAAAAGAATACTTGAAAAAGAAATGAGAAGCTCCAAACTTTTCCCCAGTTTCCAAATCCCAAAAAGATGGGTCTGTGAATATCTGTGTAAAGAAATCACAACTCTTTAGATATCATATGTAAGTGAAGAAGCTAATTTAATCAAAGCAGTCAATCCTGGCAATGTTGACCTGAACAAACTACACATTGTAGAAGAAAAGAACTAAAACTGTTGTCTGAACTCTCATCCATAAAGGGTCCGATTACGATGTCGGATGGACCTGAGTCCAACTGACATCGTTTGGGCACTGTGACCGACCGACCTCCTGTCAGTGGTCCCAACCCAGGAATTAGGATGCCACCGAACACTAATCTTTACAATGGGAGCATGCATTCCAACCGGAATGCATGCTCTCAGTTTAAAGTGAAGAGGTGCAGTTCATCCCTGCACCCCATGGCAGGTACCTCCAGGTGCCTGCCACAGGGGGCAGGTATCAACAGGGGGGCACCATAGCTGCCCCCTCGGCCACCATCAAGAAGCCTTGCACCCATAGGGCCCTGCTGGGGGCTCCCAAAGTCAACTTCTGACAGCCTTTCTGTGTTGGAAAGGCCGGCATAGAAAGGCTGTTGGAATCCCACATTGTAATTCCTCGGACGGAAAGGGGCGCCCTTGGGATTACTGGAGGCTTTCCTAATGGCTGGCGGGCTCCCTGAGCTTGTCGGATGCCATTCGGTAATCCGGTTCAGACTCATTTTCGACCGACTCCATCAAAATGGGTTGGTAGGAAATTAATCCGAACAGGAGATTACAATGCCATCAGAGCGGCTCCGACCACATCGTAATCGGGCCCATAGTTGGAAATGAGATCTTGATAACCATAAATGCGGCTATACTCCACAAAAATAGGTAAATGAGCAAATACATTAGGTACAACATTTAAGAAGCAACAGGCAAAAATTTGGACCAGAAGAATCCCATTATTTATGAACATGACAAAGTACGGAAGGGCTTCATGAAAGTGAGAGGGTATCTCTAAATTCTGACACTCCTGCAAAGGTCATAAGATGGATATGGCAGAACAGACGAGCTCTTGCAGTGTTGTTCATAAACATATCAAAAGCATTTGACACTGTCAGTCATCATTACATCATGGCCCTGATTATGGGTCAGGAGGAGCAGAATTATCATAGGGGATTCAGGTTTCACAGTTGTAGGAGCACTGGACCCTATTTCTCTGGCCAATTAATCCAGCTAGAAAACAGTATTCAGACGAAATATTGAAAAAAAATATTGTGTAACATAAATATTGTGTGTTTGAAATATTGTGGTAGTTAATATCGAGGTCAAGAATATCGAAATTAGGGAATGTATTAAATATTGTTGTTAAAATAGCAAAGTCATAATAATTGTTGTATATAATGTGGATATTTTAGTAAAATATAGTTCAAAATATTTGCTTATATTTTGTTTATAACAGTAATTTAACAAAAATGTTAAATTTTTTGTATAATTTGTTTTGTTTAAATAAGTAAAAATGTTTGATTTTTTTTTTTTTAGTAGTGGGGTCTTCAGTTTATAGGGGTTGAGGGTGGGGAGTAATTTAAAAACATCTCTATACATTTTTTTATATAGGATGATAGATATTTAAGCGTTTTAGGAGCGGGATGCTGGGTTTATAGGGGATATGGGTCTTCAGTTTATAGGGGTTGAGGGTGGGGAGTAATTTAAAAACATCTCTATACATTTTTTAATATAGGATGATAGATATTTAAGCGTTTTAGGAGCGGGATGCTGGGTTTATAGGGGATATGGGTAAATTAAAAAACAATTAAAAAATTGGTGTAAATATTTAGACAAATTAAAATATTTATTAAAAGTTTAATTAATTAGATGATATTCTTATTTGGATTGTTCGTATTTCAGTGGATATGAGTGTTAAAATAAATTTAAATAAAAAAATAATATTTAAAAAACTGAATATTTAAAAGATCGGGATATTGGTATAGTAGGTCATAAGGATCTCTAGCAATTTAAAATCGTTGAGATACTTGGAATAAGTTTTAATCAATAATTATTATTTTGTTGACATTTTTAAAAAATATAGATATTTTAAGGTTATAGATCACTAGTGGTAAGTTTTTAAAAATATTTTTTAAATACATTTAAAAAATGTATTTAAAATTTGCACTAACAGATTGGTAATATGTTATTAAAAATATTTGTGTTTAGTTTTAAAAAATGTTTTATGACAAAACATATAAAATATATTATATTTTTGTGGTTGTTTTTTATTTGATATTAGGGGGGTCATTATGATGTCTGGCGGATCACCGCCGCCCGTATGGCGGTGGCGATCCGCCCGCCATTCTCATCCGCCCGCATAACATTTCCACCGCCATATTACGATGGCGGTGGGGACCCATGCGGACGGAAAGACCGTCTGCCGCTTTTCCGCCGGTCGACTCGTCGACCGGGCGGAAAAGGGCTCTAACATGGTGGCGGAGTCTGCAAGACACCGCCATCCATATTAGGATGGTGGTGGAAAGCAGCCTTTCCATGGCGGTGTTGCCGCCATGGAAAGGCATGTGGTCTTGGCTTCTGGGGGCCCATTGCGGGCCCCCAGAGTTTTGGGTGGGTGGGGGGTGCACATGGGGGGTACCTATGGTACCCCCCTACAATTGAATGCACAAGGTGGCAGGCACCGCGCGGTGCCTGTCACGTTGTGCATTCAAATGCACAACATGCGTTTTTCGCATTGCGGCGAGTGCTGCTGACAGCACCGCCCACCGCAATGTGAACAATACGGGATGCCACCGCCACCGTGGCGGTGGCATCCTAATACCCATGGCGGGACCGCCGCACCTCTTGCGGGCGGTCCCGTTTGCCATTGCGGTGGCGGGCGGACTTAGTCCGCCCGCCATCATAATGACCCTCTTAGTTTGGATTTGAAATTTTATATTGAATATTTAGAAATGTTTTAAAAATATTCTAAAATAAAAAACGACTATTAAAAAAATTAATTTAGGGCCTGATTTTCACTTTGGCTCAGTTGCACCGGCTCTCCGACGGCACAGCTGCACCAAAGCCTTTTTGGTTTCTGAAGTTTCATATAGCTCAAACTTGACCCGAAGTTATCAGGTATCAGAGTGCTTTATATGAGCACCAGTTACATTACACAAGGACACATTCATTTTTGTTAGGCACGGGGACATTAAGGGGCCGATTCCGATCTCGGCCGGTAGGGCACCGAATCGGATTCGGCTTTACCGGATCCGAATTGGAGCCCTCTTTTCCGACCGATTCGTGCATGTGTACGATGCGAGCGTACGCGAAATCGCCGACCGACTCGTTTGCGGGACCCAACCGCTCCGACCAACTCGCACGGACACGACTCGCACCGCGCAATGGAGACGTTCCCCGACCGAGCAAATACGATGCGCGCCTCGAGCAGTCCGACCGACTCGCGCCGTCCGGCTCCAAAGAGCAGTCGGACTTTGAGGGTCCGTGTCGGACCCCCCTGCACGCGTAGCCACGTGAGTCGCACACAGGGGGGACCCATGGGTGCCCCCTACCTGTGCATGTATGGCGCGAGTTGCTTCGACGCGTACCCGCTGTAGGGGGCTCCCTTGTTCGCGTCGCACCCATTGAGTCAATGGGAGCCCGTGTACGCTTTGTTCGACCGGCTCCCATTGACTTCAATGGGAGTCCGACCGACCGAATCGAGTCCGATTGCATGCGTACTCGGAAATCTCTCCGGGTCCGGCTCGGTCGGAGAGATTTCCTGCCCAAATCGGAATCGACCCCTAAGTGATTTGCCCAGAATCACAGGATGTTGAGCTTCATTACTGAGACTCAAACCTGGTTCTCCAGATTTGAGATCGACCTTCCTAGCCCGTTAGGCCACACCCTCTCCCCTCCCATTCGCCTTCCCCTTGGCCGTGCCTGGAAAACAGGCACCGCAACGGGAACAGCAAACAAGTTCCAGCACAGCATGGATGGTGACGTCCATGACGTGGTGGAACTTTAGGGGAATACAGACCCCCCTAAATGTATCCCCTTGGCGGGGGGACACGGAGGCCCTGTAGGGCCCCCTTTATTCCTCCACCGCCAGCCTTGCCATGGCAGGGATTCCACTTTGAAATGGCTGGTGGTTGCGGAACTTGTAAAACTGCGGCAGTCCCGCTGAGCATCTTACATTGTTGTGCAGTTCCGCCACCGCCAGGGAACGACTGTTCCCTGGCTTAACCAGTGGTCCTCCGCCACCGCAAGTCTGGCAGTCTTACAAGCTCCAGACTCATATTTAGCCCCTTAGAATTGCACTTAGGGGGTCATCTTTCCCCGCCCGCCCTCCATTTACCCCCACCATATTACAATGGCGGGGGGACAGCGGCAGACGGAAAGACCGTCCGCTGCATTTCCGCAGGCAAGCAATCGTTCCAATTGCCTGCCGGCCGGGCGGAACTCAGGCCTAATATGGTGGCGGTGTCTGGAAGACACCGCCATCCATATTAGGATGCCTGGCGGTGAAGGCCTTTACATGGCGGCATCGCTGCCATGGAAAGGCATGCGGGAATTGCTTTGGGGGTCCGTTGCGGGCCCCCGGGGGGGTGGGGGGTGGGTGGCGGCACTGGGGGGGTACCATATATTGGCATGCACAAGGTGGCAGGCACCTCGCGTTGCCTGTCACGTTGTGCATGCCAATGCACTGCATGCATTTTTTACATTGCGGCAGGTGCTGCTGACAGCACCGCCCGCCGCAATGTAAACAATGCGGGATGCGACCGCCACGGTGGCGGTCGCATCCTAATAGGCACAGCGGGACCGCCGCACCTCTGGCGGTCGGTCCCGTTTACCGTTACGGTACCGGTAAGGTTGCAAAATGTATTTTTATTCTAGTTTAATTTATTTATTATGTTAAACACATATTTTAATTTTTGTATTGTGGAAATTTTTTATCTATTTAAATTTTTCATTTGTAATTTATCTATATTTCTGTGGTTTTAGGAATTTTAGACCTCATTAGGATGGCGAGAAGACCGTCACCGGCATGCCATTGGTGGTGGCTCCCCACCAATCGTAACGGCCGAATTGACTGCTGCATTACAATGGCTGTTGGATCGGTGGTGGTCGGAAAGACCGACCGCCATGGTTTCGACAGTTGGAATGATTCCGACTGCCCGTCAGGCCGCCCGCAATCCACAGAATGAAGGCGGTGCATGCCAGGCACCACTGTAGGGATAAAAATATTCCTTTCTGCCTGTCTTTCAGTGGTGGTCAACCCGGCATGACCAGGCAGGCAGAAACAGACTTGGGGGCCCGTAGCAGGCCCCCTTTCCCCCCTGGGCCTCGGACATGGACTCTGGGGGGATCCTATGGTGCCCCCCTACATATCCCAGCACCATGTGGTGCCTGCCACATAGTGCAGGGATATGTAACATGTCATTTCTTTGTATTGTGGCAGGTGCTGCAGACCGCAGCATCCGCCGCAATACAATGAATAGGCTTTGAGTCCGCCGTGGTGGTGGTTGCATCGTAATGCGGCAGTTTATAGGGGTTGAGGGTGAGGAGTAATTTAAAAACATTTGTATACATTTTTTATATAGGATGATAGATATTGAAATCTTTAAGGATTAAGGAGCGGGATGCTGGGTTTATTGAAGATACGGGTATATTAAAAAAAATTGTTAAAATTGGTGTAAATATTTATACAAATTTAAATATTGATTACAAGTTTAACTAATTAGATGAGATTCTTATTTGAATTGTTGGTATTTCAGTGGATATGAGTGTTAAAATACATTTAAATAAAAAAATAGTATTTAAAAAACTGAATATTTAAGATCTGGATTTTGGTATACTAGGTCATAAGGGTGGGTAGCAATTTAAAAAAGTTGAGAACTTGGGATAAGTTTTAATCCACAATTAATATTTTATTGAAAATTATTTAAAATATAGATATTTTAGGGTTATAGATCTTGGGTGGTAAGTTTCTTAATTTTTTTAAATACATTTAAAAAATGTATTTAAAATTTGCTCTAACATAATGGTAATATGTTATTAAAAATATTGGTCTTTAGTTTAAAAAAAATTAATGACAAAACATAAAATATATTATATTTTTATGTTTTTTTAATTTGATATTAGTTGGTATTTTAAATTTTATATTGAATGTTTAGAAATGTTTTAAAAACGTTCTAAAATTAAAAAAAACGACTATTAAAAAAATGCATTTAGGGCCTGATTTTGACTTTGGCGCAGTTGCACCCGCTCTTCGCCGGCACAGCTGCGCCAAAGCTACGCAAGGACCGCACACCTGATTTCAATGCGACCGCATACGGTGTGGTAGCAAACTCCCATGCAATCCGCCTGCAGCACAAGCTTCCATTGAGAAATGAGTTTGTAGAAATCCCTGCACAGTGTGGCAGGCACCTCATGGTGCCTGCCACATGGTGCAAGGATTTTCAGGGGGGTACCATAGGTGTTCCACAGGCTCCTAGGCGGAGGGCCAGGGTGGAAGGGGGCCCTTCTAGGGGCCCCAAATGTTGCTTTCCGATAGCCATTCCATGTCTGAAAGGCTGACATGGAAATGCTTTCAGAAACTGACACCATGATCCTGGTGGTGGAGCCGAGCCTGGTTCTGCAGTCATTGAAGGGATTACTATTTAGTTCCTGTGATGGGCTGACAGAGCCCATTCGCAGAGGAGCGGAATCCCCTTGCAGTTTTTCCTCCGACCACCTACAAACTACAGTGGTCGGAGGGAAAGCTCAGGAGGCTCTCCGCTAGACATCCAAATTGGGCCCATAATACATTTTTATTTATTTTTACGTTATAAAAAAAATACAATTGTACAATTTTTTTGTTAGTAATGTAGCAGTGCAGTTTTGCAAAACAAATTGAATATATATATTAATTTTGAAAAGTACATCTTCTAAAAAATATTTATTTCAAAATAGTATTTTTAATAACATTATTTAATTTGCATTTTGTGAATTACATTGTTTATTTTTTATATAAACATATACATTTTTAAATTGAGAAGAAAAATGTTTAAACATTTTTATTACATTTTTAACGTGTTTTATAATGTACATTTTTGATAGTTCTGTTGGAACAATATTTTTAATATATATTAAATAATTGTATGGATTATATTTATTATTAACTATATATGTTTTGAAACAGTTTAATAAATTAAAATGTATGCATTTGTATGCATCACATTTTGTATGTATATTACATAATCTTATATATAATCTTTTATATTTTTATAATATTATTTAATATTATTTTTTACAGTATTATTTACTATATATTGTACAATTTTATAAAAATAATTTTCTAAACTTTTAACATTTCTACATTTTTCTACATTTTAAATTTATAATTTTTATATAAGTTTTATTTTACATTGAGTTGAAAGGGAAATAGTATTTTTTCCAGTTTAATTAAGTGGCCATTTTTTTTTAGTCTCAGTGGATTTTGTATTTTATATTTGTTATTATTTGGACTGTTTTGAAGAGAGAAGATTGTGGTTGCAAGCAGCGTCACATCGGTTAGGGTAAGTTTATTTGAACCAATTTCTAAGGTAATTTAAGAGTGGGGGAGAAAGTAAGAAATGTACATTAGTTTACTATAAACTAATAATCATTTTATATTTCTTTCATTTTTCAGGTTTCATGGAGTGTTTCTTTTTTTTAATCTATTTTTCGTGTTTTAAATGGTTCTACGCTACAGAGGATTATGTTGGAGCCTTTGTTTTTGCACAGTTGTATTTTGGGGAGGTTTTAATTTTAAAAAAGGGGTTTCGAAGTATTATTGTCCTGTTACTGCTCTTTAGATAAAGGTTCTCAGCAACAAAAACAGTAAGGGGGCGATTCCGATCTGGGTCGGAAAACTCTCCGACCGAGCCGGATCCGGAGAGATTTCCGACCGAGCCGGACTCCTGCAGTCCGACCGAGCGAGTACGATGCGGCTGCATGCTGCCGGACTCGATTCGGTCGGACTCCCATTGAAGTCAATGGGAGCCGGTCGTACGACACGTACATGGGCTCCCATTGACTCAATGGGTACGTCACGAACAAGTGCTCCCCCTACAGTGTGTACGCGTCGGTACATGCATGTTTAGGGGGGACCCTTGGGTCCCCCCTGTGTTCGACTCGTAAGGCTACGGGTGAAGGGGGGTCCGGCACGGACCCCCCAAGTCCGGCTCCGGGAGCTTTTTCGAGACGGACGCTCCGACTCGATCCGGCTGTTTGACGCGTACATCGTACTCGCTCGGTCGGATAACGTCTCCATTGCGTGATGCGATTCGTTTCCGTACGAGTCGGTCGGAGCGGTTCGGATCCGGAATCGGTTCGGTCGGAACACACGCGTACATTCGCATCGTACTCGCTCGGTCGGACAGCTGTACGAGTCGGTCGGAAAAAACGCGTACGGCTCGTACTTTTTCCAGCCGGATCCCGTTCGGAGAGCTTCCGACCGAGATCGGAATCGGGCCCTAAGTCGTTTTAATTTATTTAAAGTGGGTGGGAAATGTCATTTATTTATTTGTGGTTTGTTGTTTAAAATTGCGATGTATTGTTTTATTTACTATCCATGGATGGTTATAATGGATTTGTTTGGTTACAAATATTTTCATTATGTCAAATAATAATGAAATGTTTTTGACATAATATTAACATTTAAAAATGTAAACAAAAATGTTTATAACTCAGGATGTTGTGTTGATTTATTTTTGGCAAGGTATTTCTTAGTTAAGGGTTTGATTTATAATATGGCTTTTGCTATGGTTTCTAGGTATTCTAGACCTTTTGTATTTGGATACAGTCTAAGTTTGTAAGTAAATATTTGTACATTGTTTAAGTTTGCTTAGTTAGTTTAGGGCGCAGTTGTGTTACGGATTGGTCTAGTCTTAATTCTTGGTAGCTTTGCTCTTTTTGTATAGCTTCTAGTAGTTTATGTAGGGTGGGTTGACTTCTTACCATTGTGGATTGAAGGCATTATGCCATCATTCCACTTTGTTGTTATTTTTTTCTTGTTGGGCTAGGGTATGTTGTACACATTCCATCATGGAATGTGGAATTTTGGTTGGTGTCTGTGTCCAGATCTGCGGAATTTACCTACCCAGATGTCCTCAAAATAGTTAAGTAGGGGAGTTAGTCAATTTTCATTGGCTTGATAGTAGAGGCTTTCAATTAAAAGGTTATAGTGATTTGCTACTTCACTTATGAGAACGAAGGCTAAAGCTAATAATTTTTTTATTTCATATAGAAAGTGGCTACTCGTTGCATATTCAACATTAAGGGCGTCAATACGATGTCGGTCGGACCTTAACCAACTGGCCGAAGTTGCTGTATGACTGACATTTGCTCCTGTGATCTAACCGACGGATTACGATGCGGCGGTCAGAGGAAGCAGGCGGAGGGACCGACCGCTGCTGTTCCGAGAGCCTACCTTCAGGGCGGTCATAAAGTGTATGTTTACCCTGAAGGTAGTCGCATTGTAATTCGATATGCCGACCTCCAATTCCTTGTTGGGTAGTCCCGTTTCCGAAACAATGCAGGTTAGACGAGCTCATCCAACTAGCATTGTAATAGGGCCCTAAGGGCCTCATTATGATGTCGGTTGGACCACAACCGACCGGCTGTTGGTTGGGTACGACTGACATTTGCTCCTGCAGCCCGACTGCTGCATTGCGATGCATCGGTCCGAGGCAGTAGGCGGAGGGACCAAACGCTGCTGTTCCAACAGGCTAAAGGAGAACATCGGGCCACCAGTTGGAATGTATTCCCTACATTAAGGGCGGTGCCTGCTAAGGCATTGCCATAAGGATTACAATGTCCCTTTTGGTCTGTGTTTCTATTCTGGTCCGACCGCCACAGAAAAGCAGAGGGAAACAGACTCTGGGGACCCCTGGCAGGGCCCTTATCCCTCTGTGTTTGCCACACGGTGCAGGGATGTTTAAAAAGTGCATGTCTACTAATGCTGCTTGTGCTGCGATCCTCAACACACGCCGCATTAGTAAAAATACACTTTATGACCGCTGTGAAGGCTGTTGCATCGTGATTTGGAATGCGGGACCTCCGACTCTAACCTAGGGTAACCTATCAGTATAAGACCTATGCTAGACATTACACCAATACCTTTGCACTACGGTGCAAAGGTGTGTTCATGGTGCTAGATACCCTCAAAAAGCACCAGTGCTGTGGAAGAGAGCCTCAGCGCTGCACCTAAGTAGGTATGCACTGTCCTGCTCTCTCCTCCTAGCACTGTGCAGCACAGCCACTTGTTTGGTGTGCTGGGTCCCACTATCATTGTGTACAACTCCCCTTAAAAGTTAAGGAGACACATGGGTTATGTACAAGCCATCACAAAAAATAGAGGTCAACAACTGCCTACCATGGGATTTTTACAAGTAGAATATTGAACATCGAAAACCATGTCAAACGTGATATTGGCCTTCCTGTTTCAAAATAATCTGTAGTTAGCTGCGGTCAGAATATAAGTCCCTTAGTGCCTTGGGGTTCACAATCAAAGATGCATGCCTACAACTCTCCTTAGGCTTCTGCGACTCCATCCTCTCATTCTTCTAACACATTCAACATCCACGCAATGTATTTTTCCCACTGAGTTTGCTCGGTTCCATACTAAGGAGACCTTTCTTTTTTATCTGTGTCTTACCTAATAACATTCTCAATTCATGCATAATGGATCAGTCAATGGAGGGAATTGTATGTAGTTCTGTTTTTCTTTGGGTTGCTATATTGTAGTAGTGTTTCAAGTGTTCCTAATGAGTCATCTGGGTGCAGGCCAAATAAAACTGGGGGCTGCAAATGGAATCGTACAGTAAACGAATATGTATAGGGCAATTTACCAACAACAAGTGGTCTATGATGCACATCCTCTCAGATGTGAACTTTTAAGGATGTGACCATAATTCACTATTAGCAACAACCTGCACTATGGAAAAAAGACCTGCAGCCTGTTCATAGTTTGTGCAAGCTTCCAGGGTTCATATATCTTCTCTGGCTGCATGTTTGATCCCTTGAGTCAAGACTGATTTTCATATGGCTGGCTCTAATCTGAGATAACCTGGTGGGAAAAGAGTGATGGGTTGGAATACTGCCCAAGCGATTGCCTTATTAGATAGTAGCATCCTCCAATCACATTTTGAGTGTTTAATGTAACACCCTAGCTGGCAAGGGTATGCTCAGACATGGGCACTGTGCTCACTGTTTAATTGGAACCAAGCTACACCTGACTGACGAGCCCCAATCAGGGTGAAACTGGTCTTGGGTTGCTTGAGCTCCGGTTTAGGGAGAGCCTCGCCTGAGGTGTCAGGCTGGACTGCTCCTAATAGATCACAACCGAGGCTGATTTGTAAAGGGCTGAATCCAAACTGAGTTGGCATTGTAGGCAAAATATCGATGGACTGGGATGCAGCCCAAGTAATTACCAGTGGCTGAAATTAGTTCAAGCATTGAACATTTCTCTTTTCATTATGAAATGGAAATGGCAGTATGTGTTGACCAAAGGGAATTCATCTGTGTAAAATGTTACTGGGTGTGTGTGAATAAGATGGATTAACTTAAATTGCTGTTCTTTGTAACTGGTAACATATTTTGCCTACTCACATCTCTAAACTTCATCCATGTATTGAGGAATAAAAGTTAACGCCATTTATCATTCTCTTTCGCAGACTGTGCTTTATGCCTTATCTACTCTTCCTCACTTTAATACCATATCAATCTTCAGTGACGTTGTGATGGCAATAGGAACCTTGCCTTATAAATAAGGCACCCTTTCACGCTGTACTTAGCGTGAAAGGGGAGAGCAATTCGTGTTGCGTGGGCCTTCCACCCACAATTGATTAGTACGCTGCCTCCTATTTACAAGGACAGCGCAAATAGGAGGCATCACCAACATTAAGACCAGGGAAAACCTGGTCTTAAACAGACGAAACAAGGAGAAATGCTTTATTTCTCCTCATTTTTGCTGTTCCATGTGTGCTGCCTTGGGCAACACACATAGAAACAGCAATTTGCCTATGATTGTTTATGTGCAGGAAGGTCCCCCTTCCTGCACATAAACAATCATTTTAATAAAAGTTGTATTGCAACTTCTATGTGTGCTGAACTAAGCAGCACACACAGAAGTTACAAAATCGCATTTAAAGATTGTTCATGTGCAGGAAGGGTGACCTTCCTGCACATAAACAATCTTCCCCTCAATGCAAACACCCATGCACTGTGGTGCAAGGGTGCTTGAATTGGTGCTAGACAGCTAAACTCAGCGCCAGCGCTAGGGGTGCTCCGCATTATTGTGAATACGGCACATCCCTGCTTTTTCAGAATGGAGAAGCGTGGCGTTATCAAAGTTTGCTTAATGCCACTCTTCTCCATTCTGCTGTAAATATGCCCCTTAGTCCCTACTGTCTAGAAGATTGTCCATTTCGGTGGGCACTCTGGCCTTCACATCAATTGGTCTAAGTCTGAGTTGTTACCCCTCACAGATGCCACCACCACAGTGGCCTGTGAATATCTTCTCACTTGTTGCGATGGGCCAGTAACGTTTTTGGGCATTATCTTGCACCGTGATAAGGAACATGTGAACTATGCCACGCCCGTAGAGAAGCTGACCACACAAATTGACCGCTGGCTGCAGTATGATCACAATGGGAGTACTCCCCCGATTTCTGTACTATTTCTTGAATATACCCATCCCCCTTACCAATAGCTTTTTGGACACCCTATATAGCCTCTAGTTGTAAATGGTTTGGGCCGGTTGTAGGACCCGAGTACATTGGTGTACGCTAGTAATTTCCTGTGACAGAGGGGGGTTTGGAGTGCCTGATTTTCAGCTGTATTTTTTTGCTGCTCAGTTGCCCATCATTGGTACCATGCTTACCCACCCGTACCCCAAATGCCATGGTGGGCTTTGCACATCTAACATGGTCTGCATTCATATTGGGTTAATATTGGCAGGAAGTTTTTTTCCAGGTTTTCAATAATGGTATCTCAAAAAGGGTCCGTAGATTCACTTCTATAGCATCGCTGCTGACAAAACATGAATTGCACTGCATTGGGGCACTAAACATAGTCCAAGTGTCCACGCATGGTTGAAAATTCTCACATACTATGACACTATGGGCCTGATTCTGATGCGGTTAGGAAAGCATTCCCACCTAGGGCCTGATTCTGATGCGGTTAGGAAGGCCTCCTAATGGCATTTGCTCCTTCCAAATCGGATCGGGAACGTGTCTTCCCGACCCAGGGCCCAATTATGATGCGGTTAGGAACATATGCTCCCATTGAAGTCAATGGGAGTCCAACCAAATCGTATCTGGAAGCATCCGGATGCATCGTACTCCGTCGGTCGGACTCTCCCGATCCGAGTGGGTCGGAAACCATTTCCAAACCGATTCGGTCGGGAAGCTTTCCAACCAGCATCAGAATCAGGCCCTATATGTGGAGATTATGCTACGCTGCAACCCCTTACAGGATGGCACAAATATATTTGGAAACCATTTAAAGGCTACTTGTTTTCCTTAGAGACTTTAGCACACAATTGAACTGCAAGAACGTGCCTGGCTGCTCCTATTACAATGTACTGGTTGCCACCAGCTGTATGAACAATCCCCTATGTTGTGCCTTGTAATCAGATAGCAGTGGTCAACCCCTTTAGTTTTTTAATCTCTCCCATGGCTGTCTTTCTGTGATGCATGTTTACGAATGGTCTCCTCTGGTATTGGATAAGATGTATTTACCATATCCTATTTGCTCTCTTTGTGGGAAGTTAATGTACATGTTTGTATGACTGTAAGCTACAGAATGATAAAAAAAAAGCATTAAAAAAACAAAAGTATATAAAAAGAAGCAGAACAATCTTGATATAGGTGTAATAAGGTGGTGAAGACAATTAACCCATCCCCAGCTCTGCGTGAGGAGTGATTTGTTAGGATTCAATGTTGCTGGAGTGCAATATTTAGTTGTGCAGCACAGCCACCGGAGGAGCCTTCACTATCTTAGGACCCCAGCCCGGTCATCAGTCTTTTTTAATAAGTGGTGGCATCGAAGGGTGTCTCCTTGGTCTGCAACTCATCAGCTCCGTTCTGCTTTCAATGTTCATCCTCAGACTCTGTGGAGGCTTCAGTGTCCAAGGAGCCCTGTTTTCACCATCTTGATTATTTGTGATGCCTCGCCTCTGTAGGTCCCCTCTGTCCCTGAGTGATTGTCTGCCACCTTGGAGGATGGGTCGGTGCGATAGGTTGCTGCTCCGTAAATCAGGCCCATGCCTCCTGTGGAACATCAAAGAAGTACAACTTCGAATCATGAAGCACTGGCCACAGTGCGAGATAGAGGAGCATATATGAGAGGTTCATGTTCAATCGTTTCTGCTAAAAAGATCATACGGTTTTTGCTGTGATTAGACATGACAGATGTTACCCAGGACGATCAGAATGCGTCCAGATTGATGCATTAGGTGACCCTTCGCCCTTGCCCCATTCAGGATGGCATCTCTGTCTCTGTAGTTCTAAAATCTGACTATCATAGGATGAGGGGGGGCTCCCAGTGGAGATTTCTCAGCCAGTGACCTGTGGGCGCTCTCAATTTCAAAGCATGGGTACAGTTGAACATTATCCAAACAGGACTGGATCCACTGCTCCAGAAATGTTTCTGGTGATGTGTCCTCGGCTCCCTCCAGGAACCCAATAAACCAGAGATTTTTGCGACAAGTTGCTTTTCAGCATCGTCTGCTCCATTATGAGATAGGCGAGATACTGCAGAGGAGAGTCCTTGCACTGTGACTTCCATCATGGAAATTCTATCCTTCATGTCTGTTACTCGGTCTACAGCTAGTCGGAGGTCTTGCCACAATAGGGCCATATCGACCTTAACCTCTCTAATCTTGGCCTCCAGCACTGACTCGGAGTCCTGAATGGCCTGCAGTATTAAAAAAAGTGTTGTATCCACTGTGTGGTATTGATTCATGAGAGTCTCCTCCACTTGGCAATCCTTGCTCCCCCCTTGGGGGCAGTGTATTTGTCCATTTTGGTTTGTACTTGGGGACCCATAGTGCCTGTGGTTGCGTCAAGCAAGAAGCCCTGGCTGTTGCCAGCGAGCTCTCACCCTAGTGGTCCCATAGGGCTCACTTCTCCTCATTCTGGCCCACCGATCAGCGGGACAGGTGATGGGTGAAGGTCTGACCCGCTTGCCCCAGCGACCCATAGTCAGGGGTAGCACCAGCAGTCTGAACCAAGAGTATGGAGGGTGGGCAGCGTCACTATAGCTGGGCCATCACTGAAGTCCTCCAAAGTCAATTTAGTGCCACCAAGACCTCAGGGGAAAACCATATGCTGCCACCCCAGGAGGCAGCTTGAAGACAGAAAGGAGGGAGGCCTGAGGGCAAGGGTTTCGTTAAGTCCCACACAGGGTCCTTCCCCTCAATAGTCCAGGGGAGGTCACAGTGCACTCACCCTACACTCCTGTAGAGTTCTCAACAGGATCCCGCATGGCCATAGCAAAATTTGCCTCAGGTCATCTTTTAATAGGCTCTCCACAAAAGGGGGTAGTGGACCCGGCTCAATAGCTCACATCAGCTCCTGCAGCCAAACTTAAAATGGTTGGGGAGGGGCCCCCCAACCGCACCAAAAGGGGGGCTATAGGCTATTTGCCTTACCTATTCTCTGGCCTGAGCTCCAGTTGAGTGGTGGGTTCAGGCACCACCCCTGTCTCACGCTCATGAGGAGCCCCACCCAGTCGGAGCCACGCGACCAATCCGAACCTCAGTGGCCAACTACCAGAGTCAAACACAAGGAGATGATGGACGGAGCGCTGAAACTTTTCAGACACTCACCCCCAGTCACAGATCTGGGTTAAATCCATCATCGTTCTTTAGCTCACTTCGTCACCCCAGTTCAGACACAGCTACATGCAAATCAGTCTTGACCCTGTGCCTCATGGGAACAGTCCAGCCCGAACTGCCAAGCCATGTCTTCCCTGGACCAGAAACAAGCATCCTTGGATGCCCAGACGTGGGTCCCGTGCTCTCCATGCCACTGGAATCAAGCTATCCTGGCTGAAGAGGGGTGAAACCCCGAAACCGGTCCTAGGATGCTTGTTTCCAGTCCAGGGAAGGCCTGGCTTGGCAGTTCGGGCTGGACTGCTCCCATGAGGCACAGGGTCAAGACTGATTTGCATATGGCTGGGTTCAAACTTGAATGGCATGGTGAGCAAAAAAACGATGGATTTAGGCCCAGATCTCTGTACTGGGGTGAATGTATGACATTGTTCTGCATTCTGTCCATCAACTGTTGTTTTTGCAACTACCAGAGTCACCACATGTGGTTCTAGCAACTCCCTGGCTGGTGGATCATCAACCAGCAGATACCAAAGACACCACCAAGGCTGCAAGGTTCACCCGGGGCACGGTCCTCAGGATTGCTTCCTGCTACGGAGGGCACAGGAGAAATGGAGTGATGGATGTAGGTGTCTCACCTTTATGATCTACTTACTCCACATGCATGATCTTGTTTGCCTCTGAGGCTGCAAGAGTTTTTTTACAGTCTATTGTTTAATGGGTTCCTGTCAAGCTCTATAGCTTTCTCCTAATACACTGACTATAGGATTGTAATTGACAGCCCTGGCAAAGACATAACATTAATCTGGACTGTCAGAGCAAAAAACTATAAAATATTACAAGAAAATGTGCATACAAGTCTTGTGAGCAACAAATTTGCATTTACTGCTATGGCGGTTTTGTAGGTGTTGGAGGAACACAATTATCTCCACACTGCTGAACAACATAGGCCATCAGACTACTGAGCAATATGAGAAAGAGGCCACAGTCTAACTCATCTCTCCAGCTTACTTTGGACACCTTACATCAAACATTTTACCTCTTAGTCTGTCCTCTAGCATTATTATGGTACACTGGGTGCCCACTATTCAATTCACAATGATGATGTGTACCCGGACAGTAGTCCAGATGCAGTTTGAGGCAGTTGGGGGCATGAAGCTCTCTAAAGAATAACAAGAGTGCCTCTTAATTGCACCTAGAAGGACAGTTGTGATAGATTTCCTTGCATGAGAACAGGATATTACCACTTTGTAAATACTGTTCCTTCTTAAGATATCCTATCCTCAGCCAATTATTTATAAATAGATGCTTTTAAAGTGCATACTGTTGATGTACCCCAACATAGTGGTCAATATTTAACCTTCCAACTATAACTGAGGAGAAAGAGCCAAGAGACTGTCTCTGAGAGTGAGCATAGTGACTGTAGTTACATAGACAGTCTGTGCAATCTGTGAATTAAAAAATCATGCTCTGATACTACCTTCTGTACAATGTATCATTACCTATCAAACTTGTTGAGTAGTGTACAAGGGAAGTCCACACTACAAGCTGATGGGACAGTAATGTGGTCTGTGCCTTGCATGGTAACAGGGATATGCTCTCTCTCTGACAGGAATCCCAACACAAGACATAAAATTACCACCTACATGTAAGAAGTTGCTAACTGGATGAAAGCCAACTGTCTGAAGCTCAACACCGCTAATACAGAAGTAGAGATTTTCGGTAGGAACGCCACACTGTAGAACTCCAATTGGTGGCCGGATGAACTCAGATCCACACTCAGAACCCACTCCAGGAAGCTCGCTATAATTATCTGCACCAAATGGACATGACAGCAAAAGTCAACGTCATCACTGTATCCTGCTTTCACACCCTGAAAATGCTGAGGAAGATCTTCAAATGACTCCCAAGGAATAGTAGAAAAATTGTCCCTTATGTACTAGTCACCAGCAAATTTGTCTATGGGATCACCATCCAACTCACAAAAAGACTACAAACCATCCAGAACTCAGCAATCAGACTCATCTTTAATTTCCCACCCAGCACTCACATCACACCACACCTCAGGGAACTCTATTGGCTTCTGATGCATAAACATGCTCATTTCCTTACATACACATTCAATGCACTACACTCCTTAACACAACTCCCAACCTACCTGAACATTCAGCAAGAAGCTGAAGACATAGATTTTCAATTGACCAACCAATGATATGCAGGGATAGGCACACACACCTGCTCAGCAACAGGATAACCTTGCTGGTGTTAGTGCTCTTTACAGATACACATTGCGTAAGATAGCAAAGCATCACAGTATGCAATAATGTTCCAGCCCTGTGGCTCTAGGCACAAATTGAATACTGCTCTACCTTTCTTTTTTTTCATTTGCAGGACGTGCTTGAGGAGATGGACAGTAACAGAGCTAGCTTCCTCTAGGCAAGGGGGCCATAACAATGTGAGAACAGGTTTTTGCGGAAGGCCTCAGGGAAATCAGGGGTTACAGGGCACCAGCTGTGACATTTGGAGTCTGTTACCTGTGATGTCTTGAGGTGAGCATCTTACTATTGGACCTAAACTGAGCACCAAGTACACCCATTAGGACTTAAGCTAGAGGCTAGCAAAATCAAGCAGTTCAAGGGTTATTCAGGGAGGGTGTTTGGATTGGAAACTCCGCAACGGCTCAATAACACTTAATAAATTAAAGCCCAGCCTGTGCTTTCACTTTTCAAAAGGAATTGTACTTTCATTCACACACAACTAAATTGTAAACATAAATTAAAATTGTATGCTCTAAAAACTAGACCTCACTAGCACTTCCAAAACAAGACATTTTAGTGAGAACAACGTAAAGCCCCTACCTATTGCATTTAACACCCTATGCAAAGTCTCTTCCTATCTTTTTGCCACACCGCCTAGTGATCTTTCTTTAACACAGACTCCATAAGTCATGACCAGTGTCTGACACTCAAACAATTGGAAAGAAAATCAACAAAGGGGTGGAGCCAAAGCTCTTTCTGATATACTGCATGTTTTGGTCTCAGCTACAAGGCACTCCACGCCTTGGCTACCTCAAAGACAGGTGCAGATGGGACCGTCCGGAAAGGGCCCTTTGTTCTAGTTCCACTAAGGACTTGCCAATCCCCACTCACAGACTGGCCACTTGGGGTGGTAGGAGCATTGTCCTCTGTATGACTCAAAACTGGAATTGCATGCCCTTGGAGTTAAAAGCAGCCACCTCCCTACTCAGGTTCAGGAAAGGATTAAAAACCTGGCTTTTCAGGTAGTACTAGTCATTGCTTCAATTTCGGGTTCTAGTTACCTGTCAAGAGCAGGGCCAAGACGTCCCTTTGGCAAAACTTGGGGTGCTCTCTAAGTATTAAATCAAAGCAAATCATCACCATACAGCTTTTTGAGGTTATTGGTGAAGATTCATTGTGTAAAATACCAATGCTTAGAGTTGGCTTGTGGTCAGTCCATTGCTTTTTGTTTATTTATTTATTTTAATTAGCATTTTTACAACTACATCCAAAAAAAGAAGATGAAAAGATAGGGAAGGGAGAGGGGTGACACAGAGGGGTGAGGATGCCTCCCAAGTCATGTAATCACATGCTGCAGTAGAAAGGATGAGGAAAGAGTCAAGTTAAAGGTGACAGTGCACATCATAAGTAACATTTCCTATCTCAGACAGTGGGCCAGGGCCCGTATAAGGGGTAAGATGGGAGGGGGAGGCCGGGTCTCAGCACTGAGCCCCAGCATAGGTCTGCTCAATCAGGAGATAGTGTCCAGGGCTGGCATGTCCTCCACGTCATCCAGAGCCCCACCTGCTCTTCGCTGTCCCATGTGTAGGACCAAACACCCTCAGATATTCCTGGGCCTGGATTGTAACAGCATGAGTTGCCAGTAGTGTGTGAGCTGTTCCTGACAGTACACAGCGTCTTGTAGCCAACCATTGATTTTTGGCATTGGTCGCCTACCCCAGTGGATGGCCACTCTTGTGTTGGCCAGAAGAAGCAGCATGGCAATGAGTCTCCGAGTCTCCGGGGCATCCCATTTATGTGCCCTAGCAGGGCCACCAATGGTGTGCACTCAGGTAGATGACTAGTGATCTGGGTCCCCTCACTGAAGATGCCAGCCCGAAACCTGAACGGCATATCACAGACAGTGGGCATCTTCTCTAAGTCCCATTCTGTACAAATGAGCTGGTGTGAGGTACAATCTATATAAGAACTTAAAATGAATTACTCTAAGTCAATAGTTTGGAGAGAGGGCCATGGATTGGATGCAGCAGTATGTCCATTGCGCTTTGGAAATGGTGGGATTTGTGTCCAATTCCCAGGCAGTCTGAGCACCAGGGATACACTTAGGGACCTTCTCCTGCCTCACATTCACATTATGTAGGTGGTTTATAAGCCTCCTAGGAGTGGGGGTAGTGAGTATAAGGTCTAGGGCGTGACGTGTGGGGTGGCACTGAGAATGTAGCATGCAGCTTGCAGCAGGTTGGAGTTGGTGATACAGAAGGGCATCAAACGCAGTGTTAGGGGGAGACTCTCTGCATCTTGAGGCATAATGAAATGCTTGTTAGGGTAGAGGTCGCCGAACAAGAGAAGATCCATTTGGTGTGCACGTTGACAGGCACCCTCATCCTCAAACAGAGGAAGCCGAGGGTTCTGAGCAAGTGGCATTGTGGGTCTGTAGGATCAGTGGAGCTGGGCCCATTTCCGCAGGCCATCCCAGGCCCAGCAAACACAAGTCACAGTGTCTATTACAATGAGCAAGGGTTTATACAGACTTTATTGCACAGTGGTCAGGGGGGTGGGAGCCACCTGATCAATTCCCACCGCTGTGTATGGCTACAAGAGAGTGTGTTAGACCCAGAAGTGCACAAATTGAGCCTGAGCACAGTAAGCATAGAGGCACAGATCGAGAGTGCTGAAGCCATCTTGCTGGAATAGCAAAGTTAAGGTTTCCCATGGCACCCTCGGCTGCTTGCCTGCACAAACCAAGGAATCCAGGTTGGAGCGAAGAAGTGTTCTGTAAGTGGGATCGGGATATTCACAAATAAACACAGGAACTTGGGGAGGATAATCATTTTGGCTACGGCAAATCTGCCTGCCAGCAACAAGGGCAGCCTGGACCTGATTTCTTAAATGCTCCTCGTGACTAGTCATGGCCCAATCACAGTTAGCATTCCAAATCACATTGACCTCTCTGTGTTGAGTCATATTTCTAAATATCTGATCTGCTCCGTTGCCCACTGTAGCAGGTACTCCGACTCGAACTGCCGCATAGCTTCAGTGGGGGAGGGGGCAGCGTATATCTTGACCAGTTGATGAGGATGCCAGAGTATCCACTGAAGCAGATCACCTCTCGAATGATAGGGAACAGGTTCGACTGGGGGTTCTGGACATACAGTGTGACATCATTGGCATACATAGACACCAGTATCTGCTGAACAGTGAAATTGAGGCACCAGCTAGCATGGTGTTGGTGCATCTGGGTGGCCAGAGGTTAAAATAATTGGAACTAGAGGGCAGCCATGTCTGGTGCGCTTAGTTACAGGGAACGGGTCCAAGCTGGAGCCAATTAGGCAGATGCGAGCCATAGGAGAGGCATACAGCAGGCTAATTAATCTTGGAAAGCCTAGGCTGATGTCAAAGCGAGGGAGAAGATGAAAGAGGTATGGCCATTCTAGAGAATCAAAGGCTTTTGTGGTGTGTAGGAGCACCGGGGCCACCTCCACTTGAGGGACTATGGTGTACATGAGGGCAAACTGTGAGCAGCCAAGCACCCTGGAACAAAACCAGAGTGGTCTGATCGGAGAATGTCCGGTAAAAGGGGTAAAAGAGAGTCGGCTATGAGCTTGGCAAATATCTTGTTGTCAACATTTATCAGTTATTTTGGTTTGTAGGAGTCACAGCTTTTGGCGGGATTGCTAAGCTTCACTATGATGACAATGACCGCTTCCCATAGCGAAGGTGGCAGTTGGCCCTGGGATAGTCAATCCTTATACATTGCCAGGAGATAAGGGGCAAGGAGCGAGGCCTACTCCTTGTAAAAGGATGTGGTGTGCATACCCAGAAATGGTGCCTTTTCTCCAGCCATGGCCTGAATCACCTGCTTTACTTCTTCCACAGAGAAGGAGGCATCAAGGTACATACATTGCACAAGGTCTAGCCAGAGGAGTTGGATCGTTTCAAATAAGGCGTCCAGGACTGCTGTATCTGGGGTCACAGAATGTTCATATAAGTTAGAGTAGAACATTGTGATGACATGAACTGTCCCATAAGGATTTGTGGGGGCTGTGTTGATTGTCTAGGAGTTCTGTCACACACAAGTTTGCCCAAGGCTTATGGAGGAGACCCACCAATATCTTTCTCAGCTGATCCCCTTCACCATAGCGTCTCGTCACTGCATCTGCCTACTGTAATAATGGATCTCCCAAACCGCCTCTTCCTCAAAGTCAGAAGCTTCTGAGGAAGAGTCGCATATGTCTGCTCATTTTATGATTCAAAGAATGTAAGTTCAAGTGCACGTAATTTGTTTGCTAATGTGGCAAGTTGTGCGCGGATCGCCTGAAGGATTCCCGACTCCTTCGCTATGCAGTGGTCTGTGCCACCCTATTTGACCCAGGTAAACAGATGAAAGGAGTCCTGCCATTGCAGACTGCATGAGCAGTGAAAACTGCTTAAAATCAAATTTGCCCCAACCATAAGTGGCCAGATCAAAGCACTATTTTTATTATATGCCAGTCCCCCCTAAGGTAGGCCTTCTGAGCCAAGGAGGCAGGGTTCATTATAGTAAAGATGTGGACATGTAAATACAAACTTATATGTCCCTGCAGTAGCCTCATTCCATTCATAGCTACTATAGGTGATAGGGCTCCATAGGATAACGCTGGTTGGCACCCGGACACTCTCGATGTTGCCATCTCCATTATGGTCTCACTGGATATATATCATGTTTGGTACCAAACAAATGATCTCATCACCTCTGACATAATTCCCTTATCAGATGTGATGTGATACGCACTCATGTGGTTACGTTAGAGGTTGCTCACCTGGTTGCATCTTCTTTTTCTGTGCACTGAATGACAGCCCGCAGCTGTTGCCGCCAAGACAGAAATCTGACACCCTGGGGGGCGCTAGGTGGCGCACATCCAAGATGGCCACACACCTGTGAGGCTCTGTGAAAAAATCCGTAAAATATCCGTGTCTCTACCAGTGATTCCAGACTAATATTGTAACCTGCCTACAAGCCAGACTACCCTACCACGCTGGGTGAAAAACTGCGACTCTTGGGCGGCTTGCTGTGTCCTGGCGAGGCGATATTTACTCCGTGCGTGGGAGCTGATGCTCGGGCTGGCGGCCGGCTCGGCTACTACCTCTACGCCAGTCCCCGGATTCCCACGTGGGACTGGGCCCGTGGCCTCCCGCGATTGGCCTGGGGTTCTCTACTAAGTGCCGCTCCCCTGCCCGCCTCGCTGGTGTCTACTTTCCACTGCCTGCGCCTATGACCAGCACAATCGGCGCCTGAGACCATCGGCTTAACAGACATTGAGGTGAGCCGCGGACCTGGTGCGGGCGCTGCGGATCGGCGGGGGAGGCGGGGACTGCGCTGCTCTCCCCCGACCCTCTCGTCATAGGTAAAGCGCCTTGCATGGCTGTTCGGCAGGCGACGTCCGGCCTGCTGGGGTGCCGGGATCCTCCCCCCCCCCCGCATAAACCTAGCGCAACGGATGTGTCCGCTGGCTTGCGACTCTTAATGCTTCTCGGTGCCTATGTTGAGGTCTCCACACTTCTGGCCGGCTCCGCTACCCTACAGCCCTTCCTTAAGAAACACCTGGCACTCGCGTGTACGGACTAACACTACGCTGAGGAGGCCCATACCGGGAATTCGTTTTTTCGTGCTGGTGATTGGCCTGCACCATCTGTATTTGTGTGACCCCGCTGCTGAAGACGGGCCCCGATCCTGACTGCCTCCCGTGTGCTGCTTTGCCCGGTCGGCACCTACGGACCGGTGACCCCGCACATCTCCGCTCCATAGCTGTAGTCAGTGTGCCTTGAACTTGCCAGACCGCGCTACGCCCTTCCTCCAGGGGGCACATGACACCCGCGAGGGCCCGCCACTGCACCGCGGAGCCCCATAGCGCGCGCTCACCTACGAGCTGCATTGTTCTCTCTCATGTCTGAGGGCAGACCACTATTTCTTCGGTGCTATTGCACATTTGACTACTGTAGGAAGGTGGAATCTGACTATATGGTTGCCCCCACTTTTTTTATGGTGTTTTGCTAGTTTATGACTTAGTTGGACTGGGATCCTGCTATTCAGGGCCCCAGTCTATCTGCTTTCTCTGTAAAAAGGTTTCCATGTGCCTTAGGCACATCTCTGATTGGAATCTGGAGTGCCCTTATAAGTCCCTAGTATATGGTATACTATGTACCAAGGGCATAGGTACCTCAGAGGCCTACCAGGGGCTGCAGCATGTATTATGCCACCCCTGGAAGGCCATCCAAACTGACACCACAGGTCTGCTACTGCAGCCTGGGTAAGGTGGTGCATGCACTCTTTACTGTGATATAGGTTACCTATATCACTATATACATACACACATATAAACCTATAAGTCACTCCTATGGCAGGCCTTATCAATCCTGAAGGCAGAGTGCGTGGTTCCTATGTGAGAGGGTGCCCCTGCATGAGCAGGGCCCCTCTGCAGCGTTCGGAGACCCTTCTCTGATGCTGTTTGTAGTGCAGCCTGACCATATACTCTTAAGCGCATTATAACCTCGCGTTAAATGCTAACTTTGGAATGGCTGCACCGAAACATGTCGTGTTTGGTGTCAAACATCTTGGAATACTACCCCCGCCAATTCTGGCGGCGGGGGTAGCATTCCACCCTTCTAGAGGGAGAGACATGTTAACCCTGGCCTGGCCGGTAACTTCTTTCTAAAGCCCTGGCATCACAAAATGGATGCTGCTGCCACAGACACAAGTCTGGCCTCCTGCTGCTGGACGAAACTCCGGCAGGGGAGGCCTGGACAATAGGTTTCCTGTCCCAGGGAGGTGTGACCACCTCCCCAGACAGGATAGTGTGTATTGGGGCTGGGCGGGAGCACTTTCGGGTGCTTTGAAGTCCTGCACTGGGGGCACACTTGGTGTCCCTGTGCATACCCCAGTTCAAACCGGATCAGGGGCTTGCAGCCCCTGCTTTGGCGCGAACTGGACAAAGGGAAAGGGGTGTAGCCACCCCTCTGCCCTGACCCACCCATAGGTGGGGCCACAGAGTAAGTCCAACCCCTAAACTTAGTATAAGTATAGGAACCCAGTCCTTAGGACTTTAGATTATCCCTGGACGAAACTCTGACACTGAATCCTGGACCTTCGACGCTCTACTCAAGACTAGAGGACAGAAGAATCTCCCTTGGGGTCAAGGAGTGACTCCCTGCTTGGCAGGCACCAAAGAAGCAATTGTCCGGTCTGCATCGCCTAAGCTCCCGTCGGACGCCGAAGTCTTTGCATCACCAGAGGTGGATTTCCAGACTTCCCGAGGCTGCCCTGAGTCCCCAGCAAAGCTGAGGCCCGTAGCTGTCGTGGGTAACGTGGAACCGTGACCCCTGGACACCGCACGCATTTGCTAGTGCATCCTCTTCTGGGTCTCCCACAAAGTCGTGCTTTGGGCTCCAAGTAGCCCTAGCCTCCAGCACCAACTGCACTGAAGATCACTGGCCTCCACTCCACGAGTGTCCTGTGAGCCAGCTCCACGTGCACCGTCTTGAGGCTCCTTTGCGGTCGCTAGCCCATTGGCTAGTAGCCCTTCACGAAGGCCAATCCTTTTCTTCTTGGGCTCCCTGGTTGCTCCAGGCTTGCCCTCACTTACCCTTGCTGGGTGGGTTCCTCAGACCTTTTTGGTCTGCATCATCGTCATTCTTCATCTACATCAAGACTTGCCGTTGCCAAGGCTTGTTGGGTCCAATCCGGTCGCCGACACCTCAGGACTCGACAAACATTGTGTGCCAGCCAGAATCCTGCTCCTGGTTGCCGACAACACCTCCTGGACCTCGTGGCTGAAGAGTCAAGACGACCGTCAACCTACCTGAAGCACTCGACATCGGTGGGCATCTGCTCATCGCCTTCCTGGTCACTGGCTAGTGACCCAGACTCTGTCCCCTCTGCTTTCAGGTTCTTCAGATCTCCGATCCACTCTTGGATCCACCCGGACACTTTCCACTTGGTCGCCAGCAGCACTTTGCAGCAGATCGCCATTCAAATCGACGACGAAACCCGACCCCGAAAGGCACCTATGCACCCGGCTTCCCTGGGTGAGGTAACAAGAGTACTCCGGTGCTCCCGTGGGTAGAGACTCTAGAACGACCTAGTTCTCAAAGGGTTTGCTCCAAGTCCTCCTTTAAGTGTCCCTTTTCTTTAATTTCCCAATCGCGACTTTCTCCATAGAAGTTAACGGTGTCTCGCGGCTGTGTATTTACACTGCACGCGTCCCCCGTGGGTCCCCTGTGTCACTACCTTGGGTGGTTCCTTATGGTCCAAGCACTTCTAGAGGCTCTAGGCCTAGTGTCTAGCTCAGTCGTGGTTCTTATACCACTTTATTGGTATATGGTTTGGTACGCCCCTAGGGCCCAAACGTGTATTTGTGCTATTACTGTGTTTAAATAACTTATAACTTATGTATTTCGAACTCTAGCCTCATAAAGAGACTAGAGGGGTGTGTTTAGCAATAAATACATATATTTTGAATATATACCTGGTGTGGTGCTCTTTCATTTGATCACTCAAGAGATTATAGACTGGTAAAACAAGCTGCTTTACATTCCTTCAAGACTTAGCCTGAAGGCTGCTCTCCATAGCTACCACTAGGATAGCTTTCAATAAGGTTGTCTTTAACCTATCTCCAATAAGGGGTTGTTTGGACTGGTGCAAGGTGCCCACTATAATTAGTGGACAGCATATGCCAGGCCAACTTCTCACATTGGTGTGCAGCGTGTGGGATTCCAGCTTGCTATTGTTTTACCAGATAATCTCAATTGAATTGATCAACTGAAAACCACTAAAGGTACCTAAGGTACATATAAATTAAGCTTAGAATACAGTAAGTTCTACTGAACTTAGAGTTGTGTGTCAAGGGATAGCACACCCTTTCTACAACTCAAGAGAGTTTAGTAGGCCACACTAGAGTAGGTAGTGCATACACCACACCTCACTAGTGATGTCTTCAAAGCCAGGACCCAGTGAGTCCTTGCCAGAAGCCCCTGGGCTTCTTCCTCCAAGTATGATACCCTCCCATTCTTGGAATTGAGAGCATTATGTAACTTGAGGAAACTGAAGACAGGCCAAAGTCCCACCACCCAACATCTGAGAGAGATGTTAGAGGCTTATGATCTCAGCAGGCCCTTAGGGACTGAAGGGGTAGGAGCAGAGGGTGGGGCAGAAGATGAGGATGGGGCCAGGGGTAGCAACACCCCCAGCCCCCCCTCTGGAACTGACCAGCAGGGTGACAATGACCTTGACCTGGATAACCCAATTCCTCCTGTGGATGAGGAGGAGGCTCAGAATGACCTCCACTTTGTCCCCCCAGGAAGGATTGTGAGTGTGCCCAGAAGGTCTAGATCTCCTTCTCAGGAGTCTAACCACTCTGGCACCTCAATAGGGACCTCTGTCTCCTCTCATAGGAGGGAATCCTCTCATGAGAGGAGAAAGAGGCTGATTCAATATGAGGAAGCTCAGCTTGAACTCAGAAAACAGCAACTGGCTATAGACAGGAGTCCCTAGATCTCTACAAAGAGAGAAAAAGTTGGGACTAGAGTCCCATGGTGGCAGCAATATCCCTAAAGATAGGGAAAGGTCTTATGACCATAGAAACCTAAACAAGATTGTCCCTCCCTACCAGAGTGGGGATGACATCCACAAATGGATAACTGCACTGGAGAGGGCCTGTAAAGTTCAGAGGGTCCCCCAGAAGCAGTGGGCAGCAATCTTGTGGCTCTCCTTTGCAGACAAAGGTAGAGACAAGCTCCTCACTGTAAGAGAAGAGGATGCTGACAATTACACAGTCTTGAAGAGTGCTCTGATAGATGGGTTTGGCCTAACCACTGAACAGTATAGGTTGAAGTTCAGAGACACCCAAAAAGCTCAGACTCAAGACTGGGTTGATTTTGTAGATTGTGCTACTAAGGCTCTGGAAGGTTGGATACATGGCAACAAAGTGCAGGACTTTTAGGATTGTACAATTTGATTATGAGGGAGCAGATCCTTAATAATTGTCAAAACCAGCTTTTGCACCAGTATCTGGTGGACTCTGATCTGACCTCTCCCCAAGAATTGGGAAAGAAGGCAGACAAATGGGTCAGAACCAGAGTAAAAACTAAAAATCAGGGTGGTGACCAGAAGAAAGATTCTACTAAGTCCCAAGAGAAAGGTGGGGATAAATCTAAGGATAAGTCCCCTACAGGGCCCCAAAATTCCTCTTCTGGGGGTGGGTCCCAAACTCCTTCCTCTCCTGAAAAGAAACCATATTGCCATGTCTGTAAAAAGCCTGGGCACTGGAAAACTGATCCCAGTTGCCCCAGGATTGGCAATAAAGAAAATGTTCCTCCCACAACTACTACCACCCCTCCTGGTACTACCAGTAGTAATCCTCCAGTTGGGAGTAGTGCACCCAAAAAGTTGGGTGCTTTTGCAAGAGGAACAGAGGTGGGCCCTAGTTTAGACAGGGACCCCTCAACAGACTCCTCTGACTCTGATGGTGGTATAGGATTTGCCACCTTTACCATGGGTCCCACAGCATTGGGCAGGTACAGATTGGAGCCAATAATTAATGGTCAGAAAGCTGTGGCATTTAGGGACACAGGGGCTAGTGTCACCATGGTGGCAGGGAAACTAGTCCCCCTCACCAGCTTTTACCTGAGTTTAAATACCAGGTGACCAACATTGATGGTGTCAGAACAGATCACGCCCATGGCCATAGTCAATCTCAGCTGGGAGGGGGTCACAGGCCCAAAAAGAGTGGCAGTGTCCCCAACCCTACCTGTAGATTGCCTGATGGGCAATGATCTGGAAATTTCAGCCTGGGCTGAAGTTGAACACCAAACCCATCTCAGGATGCTGGGCGTCCCTGTAAAGGTTAGTGGGGCTGTGATGGCCACAGCCCCAGCCCAAGATTTTGGAGAGATGGAGCCTGGAAGAATGGCCCACTCTCCCCCAAAAGAGAGCACAAGGGTTGAAGAAAAGTCTTCTTCCCTCCAGACAGTAGGTAAGGGTCAGCCTCCTCAGGGAACTGACCCTACCCCTAGTGAAGGAACTGCCCCAGAGGTAGTCAGGCCTGGCCTGGCCACACCCCTGATGGCAGAGGACCCTTCCAAGGTGGTACCCAGTCTGGAGCAGGTAACCTGCCCCTCTCTACCCTGCCTCAGCCAGCCCAGGGCTGCAGAGGTCAGGGAGGTCAGTGGACCCCCAGGGCCCCCTGTCCAGAGGAACCCCCCATCAGCAGATTAGGGGCACCCAGTCTAGTAGCCCTAGCCAGGTGAAAATTCCTCTACACACTGAGGGATCCCCCATACCTTTATGTAGGGACCTCCCCAGAAGGACTCTGGTAGGCAAGGGCAAACCTGGGACCAGAAGGTTCCAAACCTGCCATGTCCCTCCAGTAGTCCATCCAAAGGGACCCAACCCCCAGCTGTAGGCAGCCAAAGGTTGACCCTTAGAGCAAAGTGCAACTCAGTCATGGAAAGACAGGCATACATGGTGACCAGTGATCTGAGGAAGCTGAGACCAACATTCCTAGGGCCTCACTTCCCTACTCAGACACCTCACCAGCCTTGTACTTTACCTAAGCACACCACAGGTAGTGATTCCCCATGGTGGAGACCCTCTCATACCCTTAGGGTGAGGGATTGCTTAGTGGACCATAAGACAGGGGGCAACCATGCTAGTGCAGGTGCTTCCTTATATGGCCACTTAGTCAATGAAGGCTCAACTGGCCAAGGTTAGCCTTATCTCCTTTCGTTTGGGGGGGTTATGTAGGAAGGTGGAATCTGACTATATGGTTGCCCCCACTTTTTTTATGGTGTTTTGCTGGTTTATGACTTAGTTGGACTGGGATCCTGCTATTCAGGGCCCCAGTCTATCTGCTTTCTCTGTAAAAGGTTTCCATGTGCCTTAGGCACATCTCTGATTGGAATCTGGAGTGCCCTTATAAGTCCCTAGTATATGGTATACTATGTACCAAGGGCATAGGTACCTCAGAGGCCTACCAGGGGCTGCAGCATGTATTATGCCACCCCTGGAAGGCCATCCAAACTGACACCACAGGTCTGCTACTGCAGCCTGGGTAAGGTGGTGCATGCACCTCTTACTGTGATATAGGTTACCTATATCACTATATACATACACACATATAAACCTATAAGTCACTCCTATGGCAGGCCTTATCAATCCTGAAGGCAGAGTGCGTGGTCCCTATGTGAGAGGGTGCCCCTGCATGAGCAGGGCCCCTCTGAGCGTTCGGAGACCCTTCTCTGATGCTGTTTGTAGTGCAGCCTGACCATATACTCTTAAGCGCATTATAACCTTGCGTTAAATGCTAACTTTGGAATGGCTGCACCGAAACATGTCGTGTTTGGTGTCAAACATCTTGGAATACTACCCCCCGCCAATTCTGGCGGCGGGGTAGCATTCCACCCTTCTAGAGGGAGAGACATGTTAACCCTGGCCTGGCCGGTAACTTCTTTCTAAAGCCCTGGCATCACAAAATGGATGCTGCTGCCACAGACACAAGTCTGGCCTCCTGCTGCTGGACGAAACTCCGGCAGGGGAGGCCTGGACAATAGGTTTCCTGTCCCAGGGAGGTGTGACCACCTCCCCAGACAGGATAGTGTGTATTGGGGCTGGGCAGGAGCACTTTCGGGTGCTTTGAAGTCCTGCACTGGGGGCACACTTGGTGTCCCTGTGCATACCCCAGTTCAAACCGGATCAGGGGCTTGCAGCCCCTGCTTTGGCGCGAACTGGACAAAGGGAAAGGGTGTAGCCACCCCTCTGCCCTGACCCACCCATAGGTGGGACCACAGAGTAAGTCCAACCCCTAAACTTAGTATAAGTATAGGAACCCAGTCCTTAGGACTTTAAATTATCCCTGGACGAAACTCTGACACTGAATCCTGGACCTTCGACGCTCTACTCAAGACTAGAGGACAGAAGAATCTCCCTTGGGGTCAAGGAGTGACTCCCCTGCTTGGCAGGCACCAAAGAAGCAATTGTCCAGTCTGCATCGCCTAAGCTCCTGTTGGACGCCGAAGTCTTTGCATCACCAGAGGTGGATTTCCAGACTTCCCCGAGGCTGCCCTGAGTCCCCAGCAAAGCTGAGGCCCGTAGCTGTCGTGGGTAACGTGGAACCGTGACCCCTGGACACTGCACGCATTTGCTAGTGCATCCTTTTCTGGGTCTCCCACGAAGTCGTGCTTTGGGCTCCAAGTAGCCCTAGCCTCCAGCACCAACTGCACCGAAGATCACTGGCCTCCACTCCACGAGTGTCCTGTGAGCCAGCTCCACGTGCACCGTCTCGAGGCTCCTTCGCGGTCGCTAGCCCGTTGGCTAGTAGCCCTTCTCGAAGGCCAATCCTTTTCTTCTTGGGCTCCCTGGTTGCTCCAGGCTCGTCCTCATTTACCCTTGCTGGGTGAGTTCCTCAGACCCTGCTGGTCTGCATCATCATCATTCTTCATTTACATCGAGACTTGCCGTTGCCAAGGCTTGTTGGGTCCAATCCGGTCGCCGACACCTCAGCACTCGACAAACATCGTGCTCCAGCCCGAATCCTGCTCCTGGTCACCGACAACACCTCCTGGAACTCGTGGCTGAAGAGTCAAGACGACTGTCAACCTACCTGAAGCACTCGACATCGGTGGGCATCCGCTCATCGCCTTCCTGGTCACTGGCTAGTGACCCAGACTCTGTCCCCTCTGCTTTCAGGTTCTTCAGATCTTCGATCCACTCTTGGATCCACCCGGACACTTTCCACTTGGTCGCCAGCAGCACTTTGCAGCAGATCGCCATTCAAATCGACGACGAAACCCGACCCCGAAAGGCACCTATGCACCCGGCTTCCCTGGGTGAGGTAACAAGAGTACTCCGGTGCTCCCGTGGGTAGAGTCTCTAGAACGACCTAGTTCTCAAAGGGTTTGCTCCAAGTCCTCCTTTAAGTGTCCCTTTTCTTTAATTTCCCAATCGCGACTTTCTCCATAGAAGTTAACGGCGTCTCGCGGCTGTGTATTTACACTGCACGCGTCCCCCGTGGGTCCCCTGTGTCACTACCTTGGGTGGTTCCTTATGGTCCAAGCACTTCTAGAGGCTGAAGGCCTAGTGTCTAGCTCAGTCGTGGTTCTTATACCACTTTATTGGTATATGGTTTGGTACGCCCCTAGGGCCCAAACGTGTATTTGTGCTATTACTGTGTTTAAATAACTTATAACTTATGTACTTCGAACTCTAGCCTCATAAAGAGACTAGAGGGGTGTGTTTAGCAATAAATACATATATTTTGAATATATACCTGGTGTGGTGCTCTTTCATTTGATCACTCAAGAGATTATAGACTGGTAAAACAAGCTGCTTTACATTCCTTCAAGACTTAGCCTGAAGGCTGCTCTCCATAGCTACCACTAAGGTTGTCTTTAACCTATCTCCAATAAGGGGTTGTTTGGACTGGTGCAAGGTGCCCACTATAATTAGTGGACAGCATATGCCAGGCCAACTTCTCACAACTACTATTCCCCTTCTCCTACCCGCAACCTCAGACGACGCTCCTGCGCAAAGTACTGGACTGCTTCCTACCGTCGTGGGGCCTGTGCCAGCTCACTACCTGCTACCTACCTGTGGCCCGTGGTTCCCTCACAGCGCAGCCACGCAACACTACCACCAACACGCCACTGGCTCCTGTGGAGCTTCAGCTGACGCGCTGTCTACTTTGACTTTGCCATAAAACCCTGCCCAGTCGCCTTTTGCTCTGCCTCAGGTGCGTCGGCTGGTACGGCTCCTATATCTCTCCACTGCCTGGTGGTCTCGTCCCTCTGTCTGGTCATACTTAACACACAACAACATTACATACTCCTTGGAAAGCTTGC
The DNA here is from genome assembly GCA_963921515.1 of Calotriton arnoldi. NCBI lineage: Eukaryota > Metazoa > Chordata > Amphibia > Caudata > Salamandridae > Calotriton > Calotriton arnoldi. The sequence continues at coordinate 1,459,749 of CAWUFW010002861.1, forward strand.
AGATACCGGACCACACTGTTTAGCCTTGAAAAACAACATCATGGGGAAGCCTGACAACCGACAGCCCAGGCTGACGTTCGAGGCAAGGAAGGCTGCGACACGCTCAACTTCAGCAGACTCTGCGTCGGCTGATATGGATCACAGTCAAACATCCTCGCCACCTCCAGGGGATGATATCAAGATGCTTCTTATGGCCGTTCAGCATGGTTTAACAGACCTGTCCGGAAAGATGGATGCTATGAACAATCGCCTCGACTACTTAGTACACAAAGTTGACAAGCATGATGGGCAGCTTAAGGAGGCCGAACGCCGCATCTCTGAAAACGAGGATACCACCTCTCAGTTGCAAGGCCAGGTTACACAAATGGATAAACTATTAAAAGTCATAGCGGCCAAAAACGAGGACATTGAAGCCCGAAGCCGTCGTAACAACATCCGCTTAATTGGCATACCGGAAAGCACCAATACAGGGCGTATGGAGGACTATGTTGAACGCCTCCTGAAGGGCTCAATGGGTGCGGCCTCCTTCTCGCCTCATCTTGTTGTGGAGCGCGCACACCGCTCCCTGGGGCCCCGTCCCCCACCAGGAGCCACCCCAAGGCCCATTATTGCCAGACTTCTTAATTACAGGGACAGGGATATTGCGCTACAAAAAGCCCGTGAATGAAAACCGCTGCAATTTGAAGGCAATACGTTTTCCATCTACCCTGATTTAACCCTTGCAGTTCAGGAGGCGTGCCGGAAATTCCTCCCTGTAAAGCAGAGACTTCGCAAAGCCAACATAGAATATGCTCTTCTGTACCCCGCGAAACTCCGGATCACTCATGAAGATACTCACATAATCTGCACGAATCCACAACAGGTGGAAGACTTCCTGAAGACTGCTCTGCGACGCTCGTCGCGCCGCGAACACGCTTCCGGATCTCCCTCGCCGCCCGGAAGTTAGTTGGCACCAGGATAATACATCACGTATCGCTTGCTGCTCCCCTTTTCTTTTTTTTGTTTGTCCAGACTCCTCCATTCCCCACAGGAAGAAAAAAATGGGGAGAAGGAAGAAGGGAGGAGGAGAAGGGGAAACAGCGTGCGATATGAATTCCCTGTTGGACTTGGTTTCTTCTGCTGTGGGTCCCTCGCTGGTGTGCTGTTGGACTGCTCATCGCCATGGCTGACTGATTTGGGACAGATAAGTGCCCTAGCGGCTTTGAACATTGTAGCTGTTATCGTTGAATATCTGACACTGTACTTATGTATAACTGGTAGATGTCTTTGATGCTTCAATGAGCACCCCTTCCCCCCGTGCTGTTGGGTCCTTTTGCCTGGTTTCATAGCCCAGGGGACTTCTATGCAGTAATATCGGGATATGGGAAGGGACTAGTGCCCACTTGGCACCCCCACTATGGGAGATCCCCCTTATTTTTCTGTTTTTTGGGCTGTTGTTTGTTGGCCTGTATTGTTAATGTCCTGGTCTTACCGGGCCCAGGGACAATGGCTGACACGCTGGGAATCGTTGGGTGGGCGGCCATATGCCGGCACGATTGGGGTGCCGTTGTGGGAGGGGGTGGTGTCGAGACTTGACATGGGTTTCATTGTCAGCTCAAATGGGGTTTCTTATTGTTGGAGGGTGGAAATGGGTGAAAAGGTTTCTTATTGTTCCGTCGGTTGCAGGATAAAGGGTGCTCAGCATGCCACATGTTACATGTATAACTGCAATATTTTTAAACAGTTATATCTACATCACTTACACCTTCCCTATTTACTATGGCAGCACAAATCGATCACTTAAGCATCAAACTTCTAACGTGGAATGTCAGAGGACTTCGTGACCCTCGTAAGAGGAGGCAAATCCTAGCGTATCTGGATCGCCATCACGTACAAATTGCCCTACTTCAGGAAACCCACATGGACCCTCGCCGCCCCTCGTGCTATGGCAGTAGATGGGCCTCCGCACGCACATTTTCATCCTATTCGACGTACTCTCGTGGTACGCTCATATTGGTTAAAAAGAATACACCATTTATACTAGGGGGCACCTACAGTGACACATCCGGCCGCAGCTGCATAATGTGGGGTACTCTGGGTACACAATCGGTCACCATAGCTTGTAGCTATGGCCCTAACCAAGATGATCCTGATTACTTCACCTCTCTCTGGGGACGCATACTGCAAGTGGGATCCACGCATGTGTTATGGGGGGGGAATTTCAACACGACTCTACGCCCAGCAGCTGACCGGTCCAATCCCCTTCCACACCATTACACTATCACACGTGAGGCTCTCGCAGGGATACATGAAGAGCACTGATAGGGAGGGCACTTTCTATACAGCAGGCCATGCCACTTGGTCCCGGTTGGACTACTGGCTCTGTTCGCGCGGAGCGACCTCCTGGATTCTCTCGGTTACTCACCTTGCCCGCACATACTCAGACCACGCTCCTGTGTGTCTTGAGATAATTCCCCCCAACTCAGTAGCCACTCCTCGTTGCTGGAGACTACTGCCCGAGACATTATTAGACGCGGTTTTCCAGGCCGAATTGGGAGAAGAGATCACAGATTTCTTTGCCAGAAATAAAGACTCCGTAGATCAGATGGGCACACTATGGGAGGCCTTCAAGGTCACTGTTCGGGGCATAGGTATGTCCAAGAGCTTTGGAGTACTCCGCGACATTAGAAGAAATCTGAATCTTTTGGAGGGCGAGATCAAACGATTGGAAGGTGACATGTGGACCACTACTTCTGACACTCATCGGGCTTTACTCCGTGAAAAGATTACAGACTACACAACCACTGCGGACCGCGAGGTGAAGTTCAGGGGCAAGTATTTCACTGCCCGCCGCTATGGGGAGGGAGGGAGACCAGGACGCGCCTTAGCTAGTGATATTAGACAACCTCACTTTTCTAATTACGTGCTTGATGTGGTCGATGACGAGGGCATACGACATAGGGACAGTCACGACATACTAAACACATTCACCACCTTCTACGCGACTCTGTATAAATCACAGCGTACATCCCCCCCAGACTTTGCCCCTTATTTTGGAGACATAACTCTAGGCTGGTTGGGAGACGCACAACGCGAATTCCTAGACGCGCCATTTGAGGATGATGAGCTGCGGGAAGTCATCATGCAAATGAAATCAGGCAAGGCCCCAGGCTCTGATGGCCTACCCATTGATTTTTATAAATCGTACATTGACTCATTACTCCCAGTGTTGAAAGAAGTCTTTCTTGAGGCCCATGAAACACAAATTCTTCCTGCCTCAATGAGAGAGGCCCTCATCACGTCCTTATTAAAACCAGGCAAGCCATCGGACCGCTGTGAATCTTACAGACCCCTTTCCCTCATAAACACAGATGCTAAGATACTTGCTAAGTTATTGGCGAATCGCCTGCGCCTGCTGCTGGACAAATTGGTCCTTCCAGATCAGGCGGGGTTCATTCCTGGGAGAGCGACGTCCCACAACCTTAGAGCCCTATTCTCCATCTTACAAACGGTTGATCCTCAACTGGCGCAGGTAGCAGTTTTTTTAGACGCCTCTAAGGCTTTTGATTCTGTGGAGTGGGATTACCTCTTCACTGTATTACAAAACATGGGGCTCCCCATCGGCTTCCTTTCTTGGATCCGATTGTTATATACCTCACCAACGGCAAAAGTTTTGATCAATGGGCATACCTCACCCGCCCTCTCCATCTCCCGCGGCACCCGTCAAGGGTGTCCTCTTTCCCCTATTCTTTTTGCCTTAGTGATGGAACCATTGGCAGCCAAGATTAGGCAACATTACCATCATGTAGGCCTACGCTGCCTCCTTCGTCCCATCCTCATTTCCCTCTATGCGGACGATGTAACCCTCTACATCAAAAACCCTCGCCAAAATTTAAACTCACTTATGCGTGAATTTGTGAAGTTCGGCGGCCACTCCGGTATTAATATTAACTGGACTAAATCACAAATATTCCCATTGACCAGCGCCGCCTCTCCCTTTGACACGGACTACCCCATTGCGTGGTGCGAGGACGAGGTTAAATACTTGGGGATCCGCATTACAGCAGACCGGGATGAACTAATGCGTCTTAACTACGGATGTGCGATAGAACACGTCACTGGCTGCATTACTCGATGGATTGCACTACCCTTAACTATGGCTGGTCGCATATCCCTCATAAAAATGGTTATTCTTCCCAAGTTTTTATATTTATTCCTCAACATCCCTTATGACCCCGGTCGTCACTTCTTCCACACTCTCCGATCCGAACTGATTAGACTGGTATGGGGCGGTAAGCAGCCACGCATTCAATGGGACACACTTGTACGACCTTATGCACAGGGAGGCTTTGACGTCCCGAATTTCAAATTATACTATATAAGCGCGCAAGCACATTTCGCTCACTACTGGTTTCACTCACCGCCTTACACCCCGCATGTCGCCGCTGAGCATTGGCTCGCAGACCCAATTCCATTAGATGGCATCTTACTTTCCAGTGTTGAACCTCGGAGGTATAATCCCACCTCTGTGGACTGCACAATAAAGGCCTGGGCTCGCATCCTGGACCGTGAGTCCGAATCCTGCCTCTATCCCCCCCTTCTACCACTCACCTATCACCCAGATGTGACATTACTGCAGGAAGGCATATTTAGGAAGATGGCTCGCACACAAAATATTCGCTGCTGGGGTGACCTCTATGTCAGCGGCAAGTTTCGCTCTCTCCAGCAAATGTGCCATGACCCCCCACCATCTACCATGGACACCTTTCTATATGCTCGTCTTCGTCATGGCATACAGGCATGCCACCCCACATATCCTTCGGAACCGAATACCCTGAAGCCATTGCACCTGATCTTGCGCGCAGACTCTGCTTCCCACTTGGTGTCCACACTCTACCACACTTTGTATGCAGACCATGATTACCCGCCATGTGCGGCTCGCGCTAAATGGGTGGCAGAACTAGGTCAGGACATAACCGATGACCAATGGACGTACTGCTGCAAGCAGACGGAGCAAGTCTCCTCCAATAGTAGGCTCCGTTTCATCCACTACAGATTTCTCCACCGCAGCTACTACACCCCGGTCAGACTTCATAATTTTGGCCTGCGCGACTCTGACAGCTGTGACAGATGTAAGGCAGAACAAGCTGATTTTTTACACTTAGCCTGGGGATGTCCTGAGTTGCTTCAATATTGGCGTCAGATCCTCACGGCCCTCGATTCTATGACCTCCTCACCCATCTCCAGATCACCACTTATTACACTCCTAGGGTATACTGAACATATCCCTGTCAAGTGTCGGAAATTCGTGTCCTTTTGTCTAGTGTTGGCAAAGCGCCGAGTGGCCTGTAGATGGGGCCGTGGGCGAGCGCCCAAATTTAAGGAGTGGCTAGGTGATATGAGCCTTTGGCAAGATCAACTCTGCACATATGCTGAACTACTCCCCCATTCCTCACGCCCCCGCGACATTTGGGGCCCACTACAGACATACCTGCTAGAACACCCTACCATTACTACTGACGGGCCGTGAGGCCTACACGCTTTGTACACTTAGGCATGACACAATCCCCCTCAAGAGAGAATTATGCTGGATGTGCTCTCTAACACTTTAGTCCTCTATGTCCATGGCGGACCCCGCTTGACTTCCTTATATATACGTGTGGTCATTGTTACGACTATGCAGCTTACCCTGCCACGGTTCTACACACTATTATTACGTGCTGACAGGGTCTTTTGGTATCCATTGAGATCCATTTGCTCCAGATACTACAGCTTTTATTTGATGAATATTTCTTGATATTGTACACGATGTAATCGCATTCTAGTGTCATTGCTGATGTGCTGATTTTGTGTTATTGACGGAACTTCAATAAAATTAATTTACAAAAAAAAACAAAAACAAAAAAAAGAAATCTGACACCTTGCCAGGAGGTGTGAACACTCAGAGGAGTCAGAAACAAAGGCCTGGCTGGGAAGGAGGTGACACCCCCCTCCCTGGCAGGATGGCTCGTGAAGTGAGACAATAAGGAAGTGAGCTTTAAAGCTTCTGATATGCATCCAGGCTGTCTCCCAAAGGATAAAACAGACACCCCTCTGCCCTCAGGTAGATTTGCCCTCAGGAAGGCTGGACAATTATGGAGTAGGGAGGTGGTCCTGACTTCCAGCAAGTTTCAGGTGGCTGCCGTTTTCCTCCAAACATTGAAACAACTTCTTTCTGACCTTACCATTGCTAAGGCTTTTTGGTGGCCAATCAAGCTACCACTACCTTCACTTGATGCAGCAACATTAGGAAACTCTGCAGCACCTTCAACCGACCACCTCAGTGGCCATGTTGTCAACTCTTTGCATCTGTTTGCACACCCGCACTGTCTAAGCAGTAAAACCAGCTCCCCCAGGGCTCTTGCTTCAGCATCAGGGACAGCCAGAGCAACTTTGCACCTGGGCCCCACACGCCAGGTAAAATTCAACTGACTGTTGTGGCAGGACCTGGGACCCGCATCACCTTACCCCCAAGTGGGCTCAGTGAAATTCGGCCTACAGGTGACAGATTGTCACTAGTGCTTTTCACCATTGATCACAGGGTTAAGTTTTGGCATTATTGAATTGCATTGATTTATTTTTCATTCTAAAATCTCTAATTCCGGTTATACTTAACAAATTGTCTTTGTTTTAGTGTCTAAGTTTATATAAAAATCTGCTTTGTTTTTATAAATCGGTGTCAGATTTCTTGTGAGTGGTGTCACTTACTTATCCTCCATGTTGGTAATCTCACAAGCTTAACACATTTTCCTCTAGTAAAGCCTGACTGCTCTGTTCCACACTACCAGCACTGAGCTAGGAGTATATTAGTGTGAGTCCAAAGGACCAATTTTGGGGAATGCTGAGAATATTATGTTGGAATGGGTGAATACAACGTCATAGAATACCATGATATGTGCAGGCCCGACAACGGCAATATCAATAAATCTATGCCATAACCTGTGTCCACATAACAATGCAATACCCATAAATGCAATGTCAATGTAAGCCATAATCTAAGCCCACACAACAGTGTCAATGTATGCCATAATCCATGCACAAATGACAGCATTGTTACCTGTATAAACAATGTCCAAGTACGCTATGACCTAGGCATGCATAACTGTGTCAATATCAGTAAAGACAATGTCGATGTATGCTACAAGATGTATATAATATCAGCCTAAGCTTCGTACACTGAGAGACTTTTTTAAAGGCGTTCTGTTGAGAATCTTCCTGCCGCTGTGCTTAATTAAACCAATTTGTTTCTGTTTTGCCAAATGCCTACAGTCTTTTTGTTTTTTACAGTAAATTCACATCTGAGCCACAATTTCTTAGTGAAGCCTAACCAGCATCACTGCATAATACTCCACTTTCCTACAATGAGCTCCCAGAAACAGCTAAAGCTGATTCTTGCCAGACCTAAAATGTCTTTCTCTGCTCAGAGGTCACCAATTCTACAGGATTACGTTTTCCCCACCACTTTCAATAGAAGTGGCTACTACATTTGTAGATTAGCACTCTTCGACAATGACAGCATTCTTGCTATTCTGGCGTTTCATTAAGGTTTTAAAACATTCATATGTTTTGAAACATCCAAAATCATCATCACTTAGCAATTTTAATAAATTAAGGAAACCAAATAGCCATCATCCACGTTCTGTGACAAAAAGTGCCTCAATATGAATTGATAAGATGTCTTGAATGTAAATTAGTTGTTTCTCACTGTTTGCCGATGGGTTTAAAAAAGATAATGTAAAACCTTAATGTAGCGTACTGACAGCCTAGGCGCTCGCCAATAAGTACATCACACATGGAGAGTAATTTTACACGTCTTTATTTCGCTGCGTGTAAGTCAGAACTCAACATTCTAAGCCTGCCCTCAACTCATCCCTCTAACGCTTACACCACAGGCCTACGGTATAGAGTGCGAACCAAAAGATTTCCAGCATTCTTTTATTACAAGACACTACAGGGCATATTTACAAGCCCCTTTAGGTGATGTTGTGATGGCGATAGGGGCTTTGCCTTATTTACAAGGCAGCATTAAGCCACTTAATGTGGCTTAACGCTGACTTGTAAATAATGCACCCTCTCACGCAGTAATTAGCGTGAAAGGGGAGGACAATGGGTGTTGTGGTGGGCGTTCCGTAGCAACACCCATTGATTTTGACGCTGTCCCCTATTTACAAGGGTGGCGTAAATAGGAGGCAGCCCCAAAATTAAGACCAGGGAAAACCTGATCTTAAACAGGTAAAATAATGAGAAATGCTTTATTTCTCCTTGTTTTTGCTGTTTCCATGTGTGCTGCGTTGTGCAGCACACATAGAAACAGCAAATTGACATTGATTGTTTATGTGCAGGAAGGACATTTTGCAACTTCTATGTGTGTTGCATTAAGCAGCACACCTAAAAGTTACAAAACGTAATTTAAAGAATGTTTATGTGCAGGAAGGAAGACCTTCCTGCACATAAACAATCTTCCCCTCAACACAGACACCCTTGCACTATGGTGCAGGGGTGCCTGCGTTGGCGCTAGGCTGCTAAGTTTAGCCCCAGCGCAGGGGTAAACGCAGGGCTGCACCATATTTTTGTAAATGTGGTGCAGACCTGCGTTTCTGAAGTGGCGGAGTGCAGCGTTAAGCCAGGAAGGCTAACACTGCACTCCTTCACTTCATTGTGAATATACCCCTACATCTCTTGTTTTGTAATAAAAAGTCACAACTTTAAAAAATAGATAAATACATAAATATGTGAATAAAGACATGAATAGATACATAGATAGATACACATGCAATTACAATTCTTCAATTAAGCACCATGGCACCTGAATCATTTGCCCTGATTGAGTCTTTGGAAACCTTGAACTGGCAGTCTAAGTGGCAGTGACCTGCACAGGTGAGGTGGCATTAACAGCAGATACAGAGTCATCAACATTCTGTCTGGACCCAGTCTCTACATTGACATCGATGTTTGGTGAGTGATGGATCACATGTTGAAAATGAGAGGAATCTCTTGTAAGGGATTTCCCAGGATGCTGAGCAGTCACCATGTTTCCTTTGGTGTTGGTGATAGTAAAGAATTCAACCTCAAAAGTAGCATCAGATTTCCTTCTTCTATATTGGCTAACAAGCATTCGATCTCTTCTTGTAAACGTGATGTCCTTTGCATGACGTCAGCATCAGCATATATTTTCATCTTCTGTTTGCGACCAAAGTCTGAAGTGTGAATGTCTTCCTGATTCTTAGATCTGAGGTTGGTTCCTTGGGGTAGCTTGGTCGTCATGGCTCTTCCAAAAATGAGAGTTGCAGGGCTTTCCCATGTTATGGAGTGAGGGGTGAAACAGTAAGCTCCCAAGAGTAGTGTTTGAAACAGCTCTGAGGTCTCCAATGCAGCACGCTGAACAGATTTCTATAGAGAACACATAAACTGTTCTACCAGGCTATTGGTCTGGGGCCAAAGAGGAGTGCTTTTTGATGCTTTAGATTGAGGTGATTTAGAAAGTCTCTAAGTTTTTGGCTATTGAAAGGTAGGCCGTTGTCAGACTTTAGTACTGCAGGTACACCCCAAGTCGCCATCTACTTTTTGAATGACCTCTTCATGTGTACTGGATGAAAGGTCTACCGCAAATGGAAAATGGGAGTATTCATCAACAATGACAAAAAATGCTGTCCCTTTCAAGGAGGACCTAAGCAATCAATAGCAATTCTCTCCCTAGCATGATGTGTTAAGTCTGACATGTTGAAAGGGTGCTGAATGACTTGAGATGAAAGCCAGTTGCATATATGACAAGTCTTGAATTCTTTTTTGGCCCTTTCATCAAGATACGGACACCAGACTAGGTTATGGAGAGCTTTCTTGGTGGCAAGCATTCCTCGAAGTCCCTCATGGGTGATGCCGATCACTTGTTATTGGAGACTCTCGGGAATAACAATGTGTGTACCACGCAGAATGAGGCCTTCTTGAGTTACTGAAAGTTCATCTCTTACATTTGTGAACTTCAAATGCCCACTGTCACTGGGGAGAGGTCTAGAGTGCGAGTTCCAAGACTGATGAGCAATAATGTCTTTTAATATTGACATGTCATTGTCTTGGCTCATGGCAGTGACAATTTATTCTAAAGACATAGCAGCTGGTGTGCTCGATTTCTCAATAAAAGTGATGTAGGCCTCCGCTGTCTTAGATAGGGTACCAAGTCACTTTATTGGCACTCTCGAAAAATAATCAGTCGGATTCTGATTTTTCCCCGGACGATGAATAATTGAATAGTTGTATTCTTGTATCCGTAAACCCCAAAGTTCAATTTGAGGAGGCATTTTGGCTTTTGTATTGCCAAATATCGCCAACAGTGCTTGATGATCAGTCACTACATGAAAAGCAGAGGATGCATCGACTCCGAGGGCAATGCGCTGATTCTGAAGTTGATACACAGGTTCGGCGCAACAAAGAGGATGCACCAGATGTAATCCGCACAAGGGTGAATATGTGCCGTTTCTGATGAAGATTCATGGGTTGGCTGAAGAAGCATCTTAGGCCTCACTTCTAAGGGTCCAGGACTGGGTTGGCACCACTTGGCAGGGCATAATCACAGATGGCAGAGTCCAGGTGCAGGTAAGTTGGAAGTATTTTATGCCCCTGAGACTTCAATCAGGAGGCAGGCCAGCAAGCCCCTGGAGTCATTTTAGGTTCAAGTGATGCATGTCCAGTCCTTCTCACCCAGGCAGGGGAACAGCAGGCAAGAGGACAGCACAGCAAGGCAGGATTTCAGAAATGCAGCAGTCTAGCACACTGGCAGTCCATCAGCAGCAAGGCAGTTTACCCTCCTGGTAGAGACTTCACAGGTCCGGATGTGTACTGAAGTGGTGGTGTCAGATGTCCAGTACTTATACCCAGCTGTGCCTTTGAAGTGGGGTAGACTTCAATGAAAGGTCTTTAAAGTGCACAGTGGTCCTCCCTTCCTGCCCTGCTCCAGACTCACTACAGGGGGGTATGCAGCCCTTTGTAAGGAGACAGGACAAAGCCTATTTAGGTGTAGGCATAACATAACATAACATGTGTATTTGTAAAGCGCACGTTCACCCCAGCAACGGGGCATCTTGGCGCTGAATAACAGATGTTTATTGTTACCCAACTCAATGGTATTCATTTTATCGACCTCAAATGGATGAAAGGCTGAGTGGACCCGCCGGGATTCGAACCTGTGACCATGAGGTCGAATACAGGCCCCTGCAATGGATGCATTAGTCCACTGAGCATCAGCCCCTCCCTCCTATCCTGCCCAGTATGGTCGATCAAGTCACACCTAAGTTTCCTTTATGTGTGGTTGTCTAGAGAGAATGTACAAAGCCCAGCTGACACCCACGCCAGATGTGTATTCAGAGACAGGCAGTATGTACAGAAAAACTAAAGTAAGAAAATGCCAACTTTCTAAAAGTGGCATTTCCAGACTTGCAACTTAAAATCCAACTTCATCATTAGTTGTGGTCTTAAATTGTGAATTCAAAGACACCAAACCTGAAAAATCTATCTTTTCACCATTGGGAATTACACATAAAAGATGTAAAAAGGTAATCCCAATGTTATCCTATGGGAGAGCTAGGGCCTTGCAATAGTAAAAAATTAATTTGAGAGTTTTTCACTGCCAGGGCATGTAAAACTTAAATGTACATGCCCTGCCTTTTAAAAAAATGGCACCCTGCTTTATGGGTTACCCAGTGCCTACCTTAGCCACCAAGCACAGACACTCTACAACTCCACTGACACCCAGCTGGTGCAGGCTACACACAAAGGGACTGCACTGTAGCATCAAGCATAGGTAAACCACACGGACACACAGCTTGAGCAGAGTAGCACAAAGGCACCACACTGCACCACCAATCACAGAAATATCACACCGCCTCCTCCACCCAGCTCGTGCAGGCAACACACAAAAGGACTGCACTACACAAACAAGGACAGACAAACCACACTGACACCCAGCTGGTGCAGCCTAGCACACAAAGACCCAACTCCCCAGCAGCTCTCACCGGCACATAACATTATCCAGATCATGCAACCTTGTGCACAAATAGAGATCAGAGAAAGGCACCACGCACAAAGACTGCAAAGAGTTATCGTACATAGCAACAACACAAACACACCCCTCATATACCTCAGACAAACACATTAGACACAACCTTCAGAATCCAACACAGACATTTGCTCCAGACACAGACATCGGAGTCAGAAACACATCAGACATCAAGATTCAGACAGACCCCAGATTGAGGCCCACATATAACATACATAAATCGGAGACACAAACACCCCTCTGGGTCAGACACAAACATCAAAATCAGACATCAGAAACATGCACATACGTCAGAGGTAGACATCAGACCCAGAGATCAGACTTTCACACTGGAGACATACATAGACATTAGATACATACCACAGTCACTTAGACACAAACATCAGACATCACACTGAGACACATGCTTGTCAACACATCCTCTGTCTGAGAGACTCTACCCAGTGAAGACATGGGGATGCCCCTCGCGCCAGTCCTGGCTGCTGCCCTCCTGGTTGGGCTCAGTAAGTCTGTCACTGGTTGATACCGGCTCTGCTCCTGCTCCTGCCTAGGGATTGATCTCCAGCAGAAGCATGAGACTGTTTTTTTTTTCTTTTCTGAAACTTAATTCAGAGTCTGAGATTAGTCTGAGGTTATTCAATATATTATGTTTAGCTTTTAATTTCTAAAAATGAGTTCTCCTTTTACAATATTTTATTGTCAAATAACAAGCTGACTTGCTCTTAACCTCTGAAATGACGGGGTGAGGGGTAAGCAGCTTACCCCCTTCAGGTCAGGAAGTGGGAAATATGTCTAGATTTAAAGAATAAGTGGTCTTTCACCACTCTACAGTCTCTTCAAATGATCGTTAATAACTGCCCGCTCCTGGTTTTTTGAGGTGACATTATTTTTGTGGCAACATCTCATCTCATTAAGTATGTCCTTGGAATGTGCATGGTCTGGCCCATTTGCTGGCCAACCCTGATACTCTCTCATTTTTAAATACATTTGAATGTTCCAAGAAACATGGAGAGAACAAGTAACTCCATTGCTTGGGTTCAATTATTTCAATCTCCACAAGCTAAGGGCGGGCTCTAACGTTATATTATCACTGAATTAAATCTAACAGTTGAAACAATTAATCTGCAGTTGGAATGGCTACAATGCTTTATATTACAGCATAACTGTTCTTTGACGATAATATTTAATGTTTATTTGAGTGTGAGGAAAAATGAGGTGACCCAGTTGTATATCTTACGAGATATTATAAGCTCATTAGCAATACGACACCCAAATGCTGGTTTAATCATCTCAGGCGAATTTAATTTACATCTGGTCGCTTTTAACTCCTGACATACAATGAGCAATGGTATCGCAAATGTGTGCGATAACAATCTGCATAAGATCAGCTCATTTTGCTAAAGGAAAAATCTTCGTGCAAATAAAGACCAGTTCCAAGCATGGTTCAGTAATCGACTACACTTTTATCTCAGATAAACTGGGTGCAAAAATTGTTGATTTAAAGATGATTCCACGATTTGAAAGTGACCATATGCTCAGATTTTAAGGCTACAACTCCCAATAAGCTATAACGCCAAATCTGTTGAACTGCCTAATATGATCCATTCTACATAAGACCTGAAAAGGCTGGTATGGCATTCGGATAAACAAGTAGAAATTATGAAGTAAGTTCAATGATAGGTAAATGAAACTATATTACCTCATCCTTCTTCGGAAAATTTCCAGGGCGAAATCGAAGAAAAATGAATCCATCATTAACCTTCACTAATAAATGGTATTCATTTAAACTACTTAAATTAAACCGATCCCTCAATAAAGCTGCATGGGAAGCTTTTTCCCATAAATACCGGCAATCTTATTATGCCGTTAAGGAAAAAATGATATTATTAAGAAGGGAATATAGACGAAAAGTGTGGTTGGCTAAATTGCAGTATCAAACAGGGCTATGGCATAGACAACTGCATGTCACCCAAAAAAATAATGTCATTAACAACCTCGAAAGGGGGAGACAATAGGGCTTAGCAGGGGCGGCTGGTGACATTTGAAAGTGGTGAGGCGTAAAATGATTGGCATACTGCACCGTTGCGAGCGAGCGTAGCGAGCGAGCCCGAACCACCATAAGGGGTGTTCGGGGGGTTGTCCCCCCGAGAAAATTTTGAAAAAAGAGAGGAAAAATTGTGCATTTTCAAGCAAATTTGAGAAAGCAGGAAGGTTAATAAAGCAATTGTGAAAGTGCAGTTATTACATTAATAAAGAGATGTCATATAACATAGGTAGCTGCTTATTCAGTATAACCACAGAGCTTCATAACAGACTTCGAGATACAATGCATTTCTGAATACCTCACTCACAGATGTTTTTTATTTAACAAACAACTAAACTGGTCGCAAAGTAGCAGCATTCAACATAAAGTAGTACTTTATAAGCCCAAAATGGCTTTATTTTAGGTGTCTCCAGCCTAAAATCCCTAAAATGTACTCCTCTTTAATGTAAGTCAAAAGCTCCCTCTCACCACGTTCAAAGTGTTGGCGGGCATGTGCCTCGCCTCAGTCTCCAGGACACCTCAGGGCTCACGGGGCCTACAGCCGCTCCTCGGTTTTCACACCCCCTAGGACACTGCCTACACGACCCCTCTCTTCTCGGCCCCACTAGGCCGCGTGACCCGCGTCTCTCCCTAGAGCCGTCCCTGCCTTGCTGCTCAGAGCCCCTCTGGCGGCGGATGGCCTCCCGGGCCATTTACAGAGTGGAAGGGCCACAGGATATGATGCTGTCACGTGCCAGTGGCCCGTGCCCTTTCAGCATGCAGGCTGGGGCAACAAGAAGAAACCAGACCAGTATGGGGTTGCGTTCGTGTGCTCAAAGGATGGCCACCATGAGGCCAGGAGTAGCTGTTGTCATGGGGCAGGCATGAGAGGAAAGGCGCATGCCGAGTGCCGTTGACTTCGGGCCTGGACAGCAGCAGGTAGAGTCTCGCGTGGCTGCAGGTGGCTGCTTCGTCGCGAAGTACAGGTGCGTGTCAGCCCAAATGAAGCTTCACCCACGGGACCCGGGTCAGACTAAAGCTGGAGCAGCACCCGGGGCACCGCTACTACTCGGGGCACAGCAGGGGAAATGTGCGCTCGCATTACACAAGGGCAGGGTCCGGGGGCCGCACCCTACTCATCATCATTGTGGTGCCTTGATGCGAGGCAAGGGGGGCAAAAAGACACTGGACGCTTTGCTGGCTTTATGGCTGACGCTAACTTCCACCTTGAAGCTTTTATTTCCCTCACCCACGTGATGCGGGCCATACCATGATCTGGCACCACTGTTGAGGTGAGCTCCTCAGAGCCACCTGGGCCAGCGGACTCACAACATTACAGAATGAATGTACAGTTCTACAGCACACTGGCGCAATGGAATGCTGCAGTGGGCCTTCGGGAGCATGTCGACGATGGGACGGTCACTGCAGTGCCTGGACGTCGGCCCTTTCGGCGGCGACACACAAAGACGAGCTGTAAAGATGTTGGGGCCGGGCCTTTTGTGAGGTGAGGACATGCCCTGTGCTCTTCACACCTGAGGGTGTCCGTGTCCGAAATGTGATCTCTACGCCTGGCATCCTTTACAAAGCCGAGCGCTCCCCTCAGATGACGGCGAGTGATAAAAGGAGCCATGATGCCAGTCCCACTCAGCAGTGCCCCTGAGGGCTGCTGCTGCAGTCTGCAGATCTCGCGACTGAGTAACGAGACAGGGGTCTCACTGGGCCTGATTGGAGGGTAGGCCTGAGCGGGTGCCGCCAGCCACAGGTGGCACAGCCAGGCAAGTGCCTCGAGGTACGCGGACTGGCACTGTGCCAGGTCTGCGACTACTCCTCCGACCTCCCGGTGTAGGAGCGCTCTCGCTCTCAGGGAAACAGTTCTGCGACGTTTAGGGCAAACTAGGCCTTCTCAGGGTTAATGTACTTATTTTAATTTTTAATAGTACGCAACCTGCCCGGACCCCGTCCCCGACTAGCCCTCAGCAGGAAGACAGCAGGCCTTCACTTTGCCCACGTTGTTTTCATAGTGTATATAGTACCAACCTGACTATGTGAGTGAAGATAAGGGCCGGGGGGGCAGGGCAGGCATTGACAGAGCAGGACAGGAGGAGGCCTCTGCAAAGTCTGCAAAATAAAATAACTCTAACACAGCACAAATTAGGAGAAAATGTGGCCCAGGCTGCCCGACTCTTACTTTTCTCAGGATCTGGTGAGTTCAGTCCACTAGAAGATGTGTCGGACAGTACTTAGTACCAGTGTACGTCACACGACGACACGAGCAGGCGAGCCACCAGCAGTCCAGTAAAGTTAGCAGACCGGCACGAGGTCTAGTGTGTGCAGTGCGGTGACGCGAGGGAGTCGGACTGCTGCGTTGCGACTGCGAGCCTGCGACGTCACCACCACAGCGTCCCGAAATGGCCAATCACTACTGCATGGTTTCACATGAAGCCACAGTGATTGGCCATACAAAGTGCGGCTGCGGCAGTGCCACCACCCACGCGCGGCACCCAATAATGGATTGCCTGCCCTTCTGCGCGGTGTCTCAGCCAATCCTGGTGCTGCTTGCAGCGCCAGGATTGGCTAAGGGCACAGTTACTCTCCGCCCATTATGAGACCCGGGGGCTGCTGCCTGGCTGCTGTATGAAGCAGCACCCTTCTTTGGGTCCCTCGCCACCGCCAGTCGGTCAGTAAGGGGAAGGTAGTGTGCGCGCATGTTCGGGCTGGTCATAAAAATGACCAGCCCAAAAATGCACATGCGCACTACTGCTGCAGCTGAGTCTGTCACTCAAGCTGCCGCAGCCCAGCCCCACCCCCTGGCTTCAGCGCAGTCCGATTGAGTCGGGCGTGTCCCGGTAGCGGCTGCGTATATTCAGCGAGACGTTTGCAAGGCAAGGCATTGGCAATTAAATTTATTTAGCGTGCTGCGTGACGGTCGACTAGCGAATGGGTCCATGTGGCTTAGTGGGGCTACGCCCCAATGCCCCAATGGACGCACCGCGCCTGGGGCTTAGAGTGTTCATATTATGGAGGAGGAATGGGTAAGGTTTATAACCAACTTGTATGGTGTGTGCGATTTAAATGTGAATAGGCAAGACATGCACTATAATTGTGAGAAAATCAGTAATCAAAATATAGAGAAAGTGAGCAGCTCCTACCTGGATTCTGTAACAGCGCTTTGAAATTCAGTGAGTCATATATAGAGCAAGTGAGCAGCCCTAATTTGGAGAATGACTTGGGGGCATATCATCAAGGCCCCGCGATAAAATTATCGCCGCTTTAGCGTCCGTTTTCGGGCAAAAAGCGGCGATAAGTTTATCGCACTATCAGCAAGGTCACACTATCGCGTGAATCCATGCCTTAGCGCCCTTTCCCTTAACGCCCAGCTTTGCATCTCTAATGAGATGCAAAGTGGGCCTTCCTCCCCAAAATAATGTGAGAAATGTCGCTAACAGACATTTCTCCTATCAGCAAGCTGATCACTAACCTGCGTAGCGATAAGGAAAGTAGCGCTAACCGCGGTTATCGCTACTTTCCTTACGCCTGCTTTCAGTCTGACTTAGCCATTATAGCCAATGGAAGGTGGATATAATGGCTAAGTCTGCCCTGCCCTATCATCAAGCTATCGCCAAACGTTGTGCGATTATCGCTGGATTTCCAGCGATAATCGCACATTTGGCAGTTTGCGCTTGGAATTTTATCGCTTTGGAGATAAGCATCGCTGATAGCGCACTATCTCAGCGATAAAATCCAGCGATAGCCGGCGATAATTATCCTAGCGCTAAGTCCGCTTAGCGATAATTATCGCCGGCCCTTGCTGATATGCCCCTTGGATTCTATAAGCACCACTGAAACAGCCACTCTGCTACGCTGCCTTCAATCAATGGGGCTTCTGGCCCCAGCGGGCTTCCCAATGCTATATGTCATGCCAATATGGACAGCTGGGCTGAAGTGTTGACTCCATTATTTAATGCCGTACTGGCATTGAAGATGCGAAGCTATTGGACCTATTAGTAACAAGGTCTATAAATCAATTTTTGGAATCCCCAGGTCAATTGTCCAAGCTGAAATTAGATTGGAGTTTGGCCTGTAAAGACAGTCCATGGTGTCGCAAGGGTCATTTCTGAAATGTATGTACTCTTTGTTCGCGTCTGACCCTGAATCCTTAGCTAACATCTGCTGGGATGAAATCATTAGTTCTGTCTACACAGATACCTGCTGATCTCATATTTTAATGTGCCTCCAGAGCTTTGATCTGCCAACTAAGGAGGGCACGCCGACTTGGATCCAACAATGGCCAAGTACTAAACGTAGACTGTGTGGATGGCCACGGGAAATCTTATTGCACATAGTATGTACGTGTCCTAAACTGCTTAAAATACACACAGCGCACTCCTAAAACCTTTATTCCTTAAGGCTGGGGTAAGATCAACCCATCAGGCCCCTATTTTATGCCTATCGGGCGAGTCGATTCCATTGGTATGTCAAACGATAACAGTTTTAGCAAATGCTGGACAATTGCTGGTGTCTGCAACCTAAGGGTCGTTTTAAAGGATTTGAAATTAAAGTTGTAATCAGGTTTTAAAGAATATATAAAAACACCAAAGCATTTTTCTTGCCTATTTGCACAACAGCACACACTGTCTAAACCTTGGCTCTCAGGTAATTTTAGACAACAGGCCTCAAAACTTATGGAGACATTGTATTGCTCATTTGCATATTGTTTACAGCTCTTGTACCTAGGCACTTTATAGTATATTTGCACAATGTGACCTAATGTTTATATTTTAAATTGCATATTCTTGCGAGTGTAACCAAAATATGTTATTAGTCTATGACTGCAGTATGACCCTGATAAAAGATGTTCATCTTTGGTATCAATGTTATGGTATGGCATGTGACCATAGAAACATTCTTTTTGTACAGGTGTACATTGTTCGAAGAAACAGGAAATTGTGTCTTTTATTTATGATTTTAATGTTTTAATTGCACTGATTTTTGTTATTCCAGCAATAAAGAACCAATTCATTCATTAATCAGTCATAATGATCTCAAGGCAGAGGTGCGTGCTCTGCAGATCTATAAAAGCGACCGTTCTACATCCCAACAGGATCATATTCTAATTGGCCCACTATGAGATACTATTATTTCTTATATCCTTTGCTTATATCCTCTAACAGTATTAAGTAATAGTCACGATTTATACTGTGGGGTAAGTTTCTATTTAAGATGGAGTGAGAGGTTTTCCCTAATTTTGAAATCTACTCTAGTGCTCCATCTGTTGTGCACCTTTTGTGTGTCATTTGTTTACTGAATACACAAAATAAGATGTGACACCAGTAAATATAGTACCATAATGCCTACTATGGAGAGAAAGCTGTCTGTTTTCATTGTGCCCAATAATTGATGCAAAGTTTAATGACTGGCCCATAGCTCCCTTTGCACATCCTGAAATCTGAAATCTAACAACACATCAGTTCTCCCACTCAGTTTCTCATCTTCAGCAAAATCAAAGAAGGAAGCATGAGCTGATTAACTGAAAATCCTACCCATACTAAGCATTTACTAATTCCACTTCATACTGTCTCACAATCACCCAGTAGGTCAGGATAGTTCCTTGCCCCGTAGATAAGGGCCCTGGTAGTTTGTAATTCCTCTCAACTGATCCCCTTCCAGCCTGATCCCTCTTTTGACACCAGCCATGTATTCATGCTTTCCTTCCAAAGCAATAATATTACTCAGGGACCAGTTAAGTGCTTAATGAGTCATTCCCACTGTGGGTGCTGGTATCAGGAAGGTCTCTGCACTTCTCACTCTATCTGTAAAGGACTGGATGCACAGCTGTCTATAAGGACACACTTTATCAGTGTTCGACCATGAGCTGGTATTGAGGCAGCCATTACTCTGTGGTTTCTTCTGACCTTGGTTTCAAAACTCTTCATTTGATTGGAGATGTTAGAAAATTGTAAATGTAAGTTATACATCTATCAAAAGGTGTGAGGTTGCATGACTTATTCTCTCAACATGCCACTTCCACATCGCAAATTGCTATCCAGACATAAACCCATTTTAGGAGCTGGTAGACATGTACCTCCTAAAATGGGTGTAATGCATGGCGCTAAAAGGGGTTAGCAGTCCCAACCCCATAATTGTAGCAAACTGTAGAATTTGCAACCACTAAATACCAGTACACGTAGGGGCATATTATCAAGGGCTTATCGATGCTTTAGCGGCACTTTTTTTCCGGTAAAGCGGCGATAATTATATCTCACTATTAGCAAGCTGCAGCAAATGGGCCATAGCGCGATTTTTGTGGCGATAGCGGCCCGTTTTATCATCTCAAAGCATCTTAGCGCTATTTATCGCTAATTACATGCAAAGTAGGCGTTCCCGTGCAAAAACGCACGCAAACACCACTACTCCATATTCAAGAGGCTCCCTGAAATTCAGAAGAGCCAAAAAACTGGCTCTAACTGCAGTCAGAGCCAGTTACTTAAGACCAGAAAATAGCTGGTCTTAAATATGGTGATAAAACTTGGGCCCATATCGCTGCAGGTTTTGGCGCTGGCCAGCGCTGCAAGCAATGTTGCAGCACTGCCCTGCGACAAAACTACAGTGCAGGAATGCGCACAATCAATAAGATAGTGCGCATACCTGAGCCCCAGTCATGAAAAGTGTTGCTGCGCTGCGACAAGACAGCGTTGCAACACTTCTCACTACGCCCTTCTTGCGACAGCATGGATGCGCTGTAATCATTGGACAGCGCTCCATGACGCAAGTAATGACAGATACGTCAGGAATCCTGACGTATCTGCCTGTGCTAAAGTCACGCATTGCTGCAGTCGTGTCACAACCATGACGCAACTCCAGCAATGCATGGGGCCAGCCTATCCCTGTGGCACTGCCTCACCCTCAGGTACTGACGCAGTGCTGTCCATGATTGGTGCCCGAATGTTGGCGATGTTGGAGATCCATCGGTGGTGGTTGCGTGCTGCGGTGTCATAGTTTGGAAGCATTGGTGGAGTGTTGGTGCGGAGGGAGTTGACGAGATGTTCTTCGGTGGCCTTGATCCAGCTACGAGGGGGTGCGATGATGGTGGTGGCGTCCGGTGGGCAAGGTGAAGACATGATGTTACCAATGATGGTCGGTCCAGGAGAGTCCAGTGTTGTGGCTGAAGTCGAAGCTCCCACTGGCGGAGGTGACGTACTTGACCGTGTGTCCTGCTATGTGGCCTGTTGCAGCTTGCGTCTGATGTTGGGGACCTTCCCCAGAAGGCGGTGGTGTTCTGCTCACTGGGGTTGTCCAGGTGGAACTTGAGATAACCGAGTAGGATGTTGTCTTTGGATGGGAGACCCTGGGGTGCAATGAGGTCAACAATGGTATTTGACAATGGGGGGCCAAGGGCCGGGGGGCCTGCACATGAGGGTACCGCAGTGGATGTGCTTGGGCTTGGTCTGGATCTGGGAGTTGAGGTGGTCCATGGTCACCGTTGGGTCATTAGAGTGCGTGGTCAGTCGGAGTGTGCCTCTGTAGGTGATGGCAATGCCTTGTCCTCGAAGGTCGGGCTGCTCCTTGCGGGTGATACTGCATCCGTCAGTGATGGCGATGGCGACGTCCGGTCCAGAGCAGGGGTTGCTCCTGGCAGGAGAGTTGGCATCCACAGTTGATGACGAGGAGGGTGCTGGCGTCGTAGTGGTGGAGTGTCCAAGAGGAAGGCTCCTTGGTGCTGAGTGCGGTCCAGGGGCAGACGGACGCAGACTGGCTAGCCTATGGTTTGCCTTTGGCATGGGAGACGTCCAGTACAATGCAGGCAGTACATCATTAAATACGCAACTCCGACAACGCATGTGCCTTTACAGCGCATTTGGGTACAACACATTGTGAGGTCAGTAATGGTGTAATGTTAAGTATTTTCGTGGGGGTATGGGTTTAGGATGTCGGATCTGAAATGTTGGGTGTGTTTTGGGGTAAAATATGGAAATTGGGGTGTGTTTTGGGGTAAAATATGAAAATTGGGGTGTTTTTTTGGGTAAAATATGAAAATTGGGGTGTGTTTTGGGGTAAAATATGGAAATTGGGGTGGGTTTTGGGGTAAAATATGAAAATTGGGGTGTGTTTTTTTGGGTAAAATATGAAAATTGGGGTGTGTTTTGGCAGAATTTTTGATATTGGTGTATGTTTTGGGGGATAAAAAGGTATTTCTGGGTTCACGGTTGGGTGTGGGGTGCAAAGGCTATTTTTGTGTTGCACTCACTGAAGTGTGAATAGTGATATGCAGGAAGCGTGCGCCGTCAGCCGAGGCAAAAAGAGCTTGTGTGCCATAGTACTCTGCTGCACACAGAGGCAGTGTGCGCTCCTGCTGCGCACAGAAGGGCACTGGTGTCCGCTGCTCCTGGAGGCACAAGGAGACAGAGTGCCCGCTCCTTCTGTCGCAGAAAGCACACACAGATGGACAACTGGGTGGCATGTAGCAACAGAGAGACAGTGTGCCCTGACCTGCGGAGGCAGTTCGCATTGGAGGTAAAGAAAGGGGGCAGTCTTTGATATTGCTGAGGCACAGAGGGACAGTGTGCCCTGCTTCCTGAAACACAGAGAGACGGGGTAGTGTGCCCTGCTGCAGTAGGTATCTTATCAGGAGTCCATGATGCAGTAGGGCAGTGCACACTGCACAGAAGGCACCGAGGAGGGCAGTGTGGCCTGCTACTGGAAGAAACAGGAGAAAAGGTGCACTGTTATAGGAGGCACGGTGTGCTCCACTGCAGGGGCATAGAGGGGCAGGGGGCTCTGCTGCAGGAAGCAGAGAGGGTAGTGTGTCCTAGTGATTTGGCGGCGCTTTGGGGCAGTATTGTACAGAGGGATAGTGTGCTCAGCTGGACTGAGCACATCCTGACAGGCTCCCCCGCTACAGGGGAATGCAGTGTACCTTACAGCAGGAGGCACAGGCGGACAGTGTGCCTTTCTGCAGGAGGCACAGATGGACAGAGTGCCCTGCAACAGAAGGCACGGATGGACAGTGTGCCCTGCTGCCTGAGGCGCAGATGGGCAGCGTTTGCTTGACATTCTCTGCACCGTCACCCTGCTACGGGTGCCTCGGTTTCGGAAAGAGGCTCTGCTCACTGTCTCGAGCTGGGTTCACACAGAAATTGGTACAGAGTGGATTTTCACGTGTCACGTTTCTCTTTCCAAAGACAATGGTGCGCTCTGTCATCACCTGAACACAGACCCTCCTCGTCTTCCTTCTTCTCACCACCATTCTCTTGCCAAATCTTTCAGAGAGCAACAATATAACCACTATTACCTTTAAAGGCTTTCGTAGCAACGCCTGGTTTTGTAATGCTCTTCACTAAAGGGGTTGGCCTGTTTCTAAATTCTCTCTGATTGTGATGGCTATGAAGCGTAGGCATTGGAAGTGGACAGTAGGCGCACAGGATCACACAATTTGTTCAGGCTAGGTAACAAGGATTAGAACTCTCCCTTCTGGTGAAACAAAGACTAAATAAGTCAACCAATCACATCTCTTCTACCATCGCCAATTAAATATGTTTGATCTGATAATTTCAGGGTCCCAAATCCCTCAACTTTAACAATATAAGTCGGATTTAAGAGACCAGAAGTGCCAGTCGTGCTGCTTGTGCTGTGTCCCATGGTGGTCTGGAGAGACTTCCTGGGAGCCCCCTCTTCCCCGTAACCATGGGTACAGGCAGGCCCCTCGAACAAAAAAACTAAGGAGGGAAGGTTTTTCCTGGCCGCTCCTTGGCAACGGCAGCTCCTCAGCCCATCCTGGTACAGAGCCATGCATCACTCGCCCAAAAGAAAGGCAATGCGAACAGGCTTGAAGGTCGAGGGCTGTGCCCTGTCTGGACTGAGGCTGACCGGGGCACGGGGCGAGGGCTGTGCCCTGTCTGGACTGAGGCTGACCGGGGCACGGGGCGAGGGCTGTGCCCTGTCTGGACTGAGGCTGACCGGGGCACGGGGCGAGGGCTGTGCCCTGTCTGGACTTAGTCTGACCGGGGCACGGGGCGAGGGCTGTGCCCTGTCTGGACTGAGGCTGACCGGGGCACGGGGCGAGGGCTGTGCCCTGTCTGGACTGAGGCTGACCGGGGCACGGGGCGAGGGCTGTGCCCTGTCTGGACTGAGGCTGAACGGGGCGAGGGCTGTGCCCTGTCTGGACTGAGGCTGAACGGGGCTCGGGGCGAGGGCTGTGCCCTGTCTGGACTGAGGCTGACCGGGGCACGGGGCGAGGGCTGTGCCCTGTCTGGACTGAGGCTGAACCGGGGGCACGGGGCGAGGGCTGTGCCCTGTCTGGACTGAGGCTGACCGGGGCACGGGGCGAGGGCTGTGCCCTGTCTGGACTGAGGCTGAACGGGGCTCGGGGCGAGGGCTGTGCCCTGTCTGGACTGAGGCTGACCGGGGCACGGGGCGAGGGCTGTGCCCTGTCTGGACTGAGGCTGACCGGGGCACGGGGCGAGGGCTGTGCCCTGTCTGGACTGAGGCTGAACGGGGCTCGGGTGGAGGGCTGTGCCCTGTCTGGACTGAGGCTGAACGGGGCTCGGGGCGAGGGCTGTGCCCTGTCTGGACTGAGGCTGAACGGGGCACGGGGCGAGGGCTGTGCCCTGTCTGGAATGAGGCTGACCGGGGCACGGGGCGAGGGCTGTGCCCTGTCTGGACTGAGGCTGACCGGGGCACGGGGCGAGGGCTGTGCCCTGTCTGGACTGAGGCTGAACGGGGCACGGGGCGAGGGCTGTGCCTTGTCTGGACTGAGGCTGAACGGGGGGCAGACCAAGATGTGCTGAGGCGCGAACAGAGGAGAAAGAGGAAAGCGTTTGAAGGTGTGTGACAACTCGAAGCGCTTTACACAGTTTGTGTCTGGAAGACTGGCACTGTTGGATGTCAACTCCCTGCATTTTTTGCACTGTAGGGCTGCGGGCCTTACACACCAAATAAGTGACGTGTAACTCCACACTATTGACGTGAAACCATTACCCATTGAAAATGTCATAAGCGTGCCTAGAATTCTTCCTGTCTGAAACAATTGGCATCTGTCACTGCAATTCTGTGCAGAGAATTGTCTGCCCACTCTAAAGGCTCGACCGCCATTCAGTATCTGTCGCTGACTGTCTAATGTGGTGACATCTGCATCCATCGGCCCCCTCAGTCCCTGTCACTTGTTCTCTCAGCCTGTCCATCCTGCCCCCTCGGTGTCATTCGCTGGCAGCCTTAGTTCTTGACACAGGCCCCCTCTGCTGGTCTCTGCCTGTCCTCGCACTCTCTCCGCATCAGCCACTTGCTGTTTCCTCGAGCCCCGCACTGCCCTCCGTCTCACTTTGGCCTCTGTCACTGGCTGACTTCCCTGCCCTGCCACCCCCACCAGATGTCTCTGTCTGGTGTCTTTCGATGTAACTCACGCTCATTGAGCCTCCGTCACGTTCTGTGTCCGGTGGTCCCTGATTGCACTCCTTTCATTTCATTTATTTGGCCCTGTCCCTGTTTGTCTCTACCTACCCCCATATCACAGTCATTGTCACGCGCTGGGTTTGCTTGACATCCTACTCGCAGTCCCTGTCTGACCTCCTACTCACAGTTCCTGTCTCTAGCCGCACATCTGTGCACGTTGTCCTTGTTTCCTACCAGGCCCAGCTGTCTCTGCCTAACACCTTACCCAAAGCCCCTGCCATGTACTGCTTCTCTCGTTCTCCATACTCGCAGTCCCTGTAACTAGTCTGACCACCCCACCCCACTCGCAGTTATTGTCCCTGGCTGGTGCTGAACCCATACCCACAGTCCCTGTCACTGCTGTTTCTCTCGGACCTCCTGCTCACAGTCCCTGTCACTGGCTGTTTCTCTCTTTCCCGCCACTCACAGGGGCATGTTCACAAGGAGCTATCGCCGAATTAACGGCACTTTATCGCAGCCAAACTCGTGATAAATTTACCCCCCCATTCACAAGCCGGTGTTAACAGCCCACAGCACCAGTTTATCCGCGGTAGCAGCCGCAAAAAACATCGCCACTGAGGACCCCCGCAAATATCGCTAATGAGATGCAGAGTGGGCGTTCCCGTGACAAAAGCCGAGACAACAGCACACCTCAACATTCACAACGACCAGCCACAACCGCGATAAAAACACAAAACAGGCGATAAGGCGCATTAGCACCAGGAAATCTACACCTGCTCTGACCTGGTGTAAAGTCGGACGGCAGCCAGCACCACAAAAGGGAGCACAGCCCAGGGCCACATCCGAAGGGCAACAGATGCCATGGAGCCACCCATCATACGGCCCAGACACCCAAGAGCGCCACAACACCCACCTCCACCACCCCAGGACCCCAACCCACACCCAGAACACCACCCCCCTGACCACCACAGACGCAGCGCAGACAAAGATCGCTGAACCCCAGGAAACATACCAGCCGCACAGACCCAACATCTGACAATGTCACCATCCACTACAGGCTGAAAGGGACAACCAACCTACGCATCCTGACCATCATCGCCTAACAGGCCTATGGCACCAACACAGCGGACAACCAACATCCCACCCCACACAAAGCTGATGGCTTTGCTGCACCTGTTGGCCCCTGGTACCCTCCAACCAACACCCGCCAGAGTCGGAGGAGTCTCACAGCCAGCCACATCCAAGTCCCCCACACCTGTCCTGGACATCACCATCACCCTGGTACCCCAGTCCCCATACGTACCACACAATGTGCAGGATCCGCTGGAGACCAAGCAAGGACCATACGCCCAAGCAGGACGCACGCACGTGTGTGGGGCAATACAAAGCACATATGTACTACCTGTGCCCCCTGGTGACACAGCACACAATCACCGCAACAGGAAGCACACATCTCACACCAATGTGCAGGCAACAACAGAACACCGTGGAACCCCCAACAATGTCGCCTTCAAATTTACAGCCAGTGTGCATGATACCTTCATCCTCCGACAGTCCATCATCAACCAGCGTTCCCAGGATGCCAACAAGGGAAATGCACAGCCCCTTGGCAATATACAAATGAACACCCCACACACCTCAACTCCACAACCATGCAACTCACAACGCTGGCAATGCACACGTCACAAAATCACATACAACAGGCACAACAATATGCCCACCCACCAGACACGACAGAACAACTTACAATGTCCACATTGGCGAGCCCTGAACATGAGCCAGCAACGGCATGGCACCTCAGCCACATAGTAGCCGAATGTGGGGAGAGGTGGCAACCAGGCATGTGTGAAGGATGCAGTAGAACCATGATTGGGAAAGTACACAATGCCAAGAGTGCCGGAGATGTGCTGGACACCTCGCAGTATGCAGAACACACTCATATCCATGGCGACATGCACCACTTGCGTATGGAGTGTAGTGGACAGTGGACGCCACCATGTCACCCCAGCCAGTGGGGGACCTCGTGGAAATGTTGCCTGTTACACCCCCCCTAAGCGTCAGCGGAGTGGGATGGCCCGGCGTACGCCACGCCAGCGTAGGGCTGTGAATAAAAAGCACGTAGGCCTGGGCATGGTCCTCTTCCGGAAAGACCCACGTCTCTGCCAGGGCGGCGCCTCCCACCTCGCCACGAGGCCGACGCCATCTTCGTGAGCGGAGTTGCCTGCGATGCTGTGCGCCTGCCAGACCCCGGCACGCTGAACCACGAACCCGTCAGGCCAGCCCCTGCGCAGCCAGGCCACACTGATCACCTTCCGACACCGGCGTGTGTCAAGGAGGGCCCACCACGTGCCGGCGCAAGCCCTAAGCCCGAGGCCCGAGACCTTGGCAGCCACCTCAGACCATCACGGCCTCCACGACACCGACCCGCTTTATTCCTTTTTCGTAGACGTACTCCACTGCCGCCCCCGGACTACTCTTCGGACCAGTAGGTCCCATATGTGAAACTGTGTCCTGAGTCATGAATGGCAGTGACCCCAAATCCGGGCCAGCGGCCACAGCACTAGACCCCCCCCCCCGATCAGTGAGGCATAGTTCCATATGGGCATCTTGCGAAACGTGATGCCACTAACCTTGTTCAACGCCAGCCGGCTACACGTGGTGCCACTAACCCTGTTCAACGCCAGCCGGCTACACGTGGATGAGGGACCAGGACTACCCTGCTGACCAGTAGGTCACACATCCAGCACCTAGTCGCAAAGCAAGAATGGCGGAGTCCACACCAGTGGTCGCACGGAGAGGTGTAAGAGGAAGATGCGGCTCAGTCCGGACGAATGCCGGGTCACATACACGGAGGTGACCTTAACACGTGGTGCCACTGAACCTGAAGTACGCAGGCCGGTGGGGCCATCCAACCTATGCCGGAGACACTCGGTGAATGGGCCGTGCTGACCGCTGCCTCAGGCCTACACCACGGTCAGGTAGGTCACACATTTGGAACTGAGTCTTGATTACACCATGGCACTGAACATTATTTAAGGCAGAGAACAATTCACAATACACCCTCCGATGTGGTGGCAACAAGTCTGTGCATGGCATCACAACCACACATGTCTGTGGGCCTACGCGGACCACTGCCCTCGGCCTATGCTGCGCATGAGTGGGATCACAGATGTGGAACTGAACATCGGTAATTCAAAAAGCAGAATACATTTCTTCGCACGCACGGAGGGGTGTAAGAGGATGACACGTTGCAGTCCGGAGGGAACAGGATCAGCGTCATGGAGGTGATTGAACACTACCAACAACTACCACTGTGTCACTAACTCTGTGCCTCGCGAGCCAACGACCCGTGGCTGTGGGCCACTGCTGACCAATGCCTCCGGCCTACACTGCGGTCCAGTAGGGCACAGAGTCTCGATTTGGCATTCTTGGAGTTCAAATATGTGTACCGGCATCATCTCAGACTGCATCCCCTCACAGCACCTGTGCCACTAAGTTTGTTCCCCGACATTCATGGACACTCACTGGTCGTACATTGGTGGCGTTTGAGTCTATGGACTAGGGGCTAGTTTTCATCCTCATGTAGCTGATCCCGAATTGTTGGTGCAAACGAGGGTTGCGCTTTCCACTCCTCCATTTGCTGCTTCAAGATAACATCAGACCTTCCGCATCATGCCCTGGAGGACACCTTCCACTGTCCCCCGAAACCCTCCGCAACATACACCTCTGACATTGATGGGGCCCACTCAGGTCGCATGGCCCATCTGACTGCACCGCAAGTCACCGTCCCGTGGCTGGGTGCCTGTGCCAGCTGCAGTGCATCCAGGGCCACTAACTCTGTGCTGCTCAGGCCTGGGACCCCTTCTTCTGAGACATTGAATGGCCTCTGTAGTGATGGTCTTGGGGTCATCAACGCCATGTGTCTGTGGCCCTGCGCTGTCCGCCTCATCCGGCCCCAACTGCGGGCCACCAGTGCCCACACATGGCATCGAGTCTTGACCGGCCCGGACGTCGCATCACCGCAGGAGGCACACGCCACCACCGCAAGGACCACCTACAACCGCCATCTGCCAGAGTCGAAACGGTGGTCCTGGCAGACCTACGGAGTTGCTCAGACCTGTCGTGGATGCCATCATCGGCCTGATACCCTGCTCAGCACTCCAGGTGCCAGTGACTCAGTGCACCGCAAGCCATTGTTCGTTACTGATTGAGTTTTGTGCTGTTGTGAGGTTGCGCAGCAATGTCACCTCATGCAGTGGGGAAGACCTGGGACGTTGATGAGGAAGTTGATGCAGGTGTAACACACCCCACTGCATCTGCATCAGGACTAACCCGAAGGGACACACTCCTAGCAATTTCTTCACATGAGCGCGCTCTTCTCTAGTGCCCCTACCTCAGTGCACTGCAACTCACGGAACCTCCAGACTGAATATTGGGTGACCTCTGTCCTTACTCCAGATCCCTCCATGTTGGTCTGTATTTGACTCTGTTATGCTGGTGTTTTCTGTTTCCATTACACTGGTGTCCACTGTTCAGGTTGTTGGCAGCACCAAGCACTCTGTGCGGGCTGGCTTATACTCACCCCACACACATCCAGCAAAGGCGTCACTGTACATGTGGCCCTGCCAATAAAGGGGCCGGGCGCACGTGCCCGTAGCCAGTTCAACATGATATGTGCATGTGTCTCTGTGGAGGTGTGGGTCTCCTTTGTGCGGTGTAGGTGGTCCCTGAAGGGTATTGGACACCCACGTATGTGTTCTAGTTCGCATTCCATGGGTTCGGCAACCTCACCTGTTGGGCCACCTCCTTTTGGTGTTCTGCCACCTGGCATTGGGGTGCCATGTGTGGGTGGGTGAAGTGTTGTGAGGCAGCCATGATTGCGGGTGCTTCATGGTGTGTGGTCTGTTGCAGGGGCTGGGTTCTCCTCTGAGTAGCTTGTCTGCCCTGGTCCTGGTGGTGGGTTGTGTGGGATGTCCATGGGCTGTTGTAGGGCGTCGGTGTCGGGGGTGTGGTGTTTGTCTCAGGCATCACTGATGGGTTGTCTGTTCTGATCTGCTGGAGGTGTTGTTTGTTCCTCTGCATTGTGAAGGGGAGGTGCATGTTGGCATTGTGTTGGCGCCTTGTTCTTGTCGACATGCAGACTGTGTGACAATGTACATTGTGACTGTTTGGGCAGTGGTGGCTATTTGAGTTGGGACAGTGTACATTTGGCCTACATGGCTGATGTGGGGTTGTAGGGGTAGATGTGCATCTCACAGTTCCCTGCTCTGTCCAATGTGATTGTTCTGTTTCTGCGCCTGGGTGGACCCAGTTGTGTCCATTGTTCTGCAGTGTGGGTGTTGCACTTTGTGCCACATTGTCATGGTGTGTGCTGTGATTGCTATGTGTGTGTGCTGCAGTGTGCCACGGGGATGGGGGACATGTCCCTGGGTAATTGTGGGTGTGCAGTGTGTTACACCTCATTGTGCATGTGTGGCATTGTGCCCATCACCCCCCGTCCCCCCAGTCCCTGTTGGATCCTCACCCTGTTGATGTTGTGTCAGGTCCTCTTGAGCTGTGTCCGTACTCCCTACTCCTTGCACCCTCTCCACACTGATGACTGTGGCCTGGGTTTCCTCCAGCTCCTCCTGTGGTGCTAGACTGCCACCTCCTGTCACCGTTGCTGACTTCCTGTTGGCAGTGGGTTTGTACCTGGTTTAGGTTGTCATGTCCTGCCGGCGCCTCTTGGCCTCCTGGATTGGCCTCCTGGGCACTCCGACTGCATTCCAGGTGGTCTGCTTGTGGGTCAGTTGCTGGTAGTGTTCTGTCACCTCCGTGGCCTTGGTCTTGTTTTCCTACGGTCTGCACCCCGTCTTCCTCTCCCTTTTCTCCTTGGCCTTCCCTGACCCAGTTGTTCCTTGCTGGTGGTCTGTGGGGGTTGTGGGGTTCGCGTTGCCCTCTGTGCTGGGTCAGGGTGCATCCATGTTGCTACGTGCTTTGGCTTGTTTCTGGTGTGTTGTGTCTGTGGTTTTTATGGTGCAATTTCCCGCCAGACGCGTGGGATTTGCAGGCCTGAGGCTGCTTTTCGCTACTTTTTGTACCGCGATTGCCCTCATCGCATGATTTCTCGCGTTCAATTGCGCATTTTTTCATCGTGGCGTTGATTTTGACGCTGACATTTGACGTGTTATCTGGTGACTCTCACATGGTACCGCCTTGTTGTGAATTCCACGTTGACACGGGGTTATTTCCCCGTGATAGGCTGCGATATTGAAAGTTGCGTTACGCTACTCTTGCGGTAGTTATCACACGTTCTTGTGAATATACCCCACAGTCCCCTGCCATTAAATGTCTCTGCCCGCCGTCCGTTCCTCAAACCTCCTACTTACGGACCTTGGGGCATATTATCAAGCCCATTATCGCGCTTTAGTGGGACTTTTCTTGCCGCTAATGCGGTGTTCGCTAGGTATTGCCCGCTACCGCCTAAATCACTATCGCCATCACGCAGGAGTTAGCGGGAGTTTTCTACGCCGTTCCCTGACACTATCGCCTGTTACCGACGTGTTGATAATACGTCGATAACAAGGCGATAATTATCAGGGAAAGAAGGCGATAAAAAAACTCCTGCTAACTGGCGCTGGAGATAGTTATCGCCAGGACTTGATAATATGCCCTGTAGCCCCTTATCTCATGTCTACTGACTGCTGATGAACTGAAGTTATGTGTGGTCCATTGCACCAGAGAGCATCAAACTAATAAATGAGATGCACCCAGCCTTGACCGTTGGGCATTTATCCTGGTCTTGCTTATCAGGAAGGTGTATTCTTAGAGACATTATGGAAGGAGATTTTAGTAGATGGGATTTTAGTGCACATTCTACAGAGGGAATACGTATACAAAACAGTGATGGATGAAATGCTTGAATTAATCTCAGCCACTGGTAATCACTCGGGTCTCAACCCAACCCATCTCTATTCTGCACCATGCCAACTCAATTTGGACCCACCCATAAGAAAAGCAGTCTCAACCCTGCTCCAATAGAACAGTCTAGCCTGAACTGCCAAGCCAGATCCTCCCTGAACCGGAACACACTCAACCCAGGTCCGGTTTCATAAATAAACATTTATGGCATGCCTTTGGACACAAAGGGGACACTCAACTCTACTGAAGCAGTAAGTTACAAAAAAAAAAGTTAGTAATTTTTTGAATGCAATGTAGTTGAAGAATCTAGACGAGTTAAGCACTCTTTTTAACTGGGATTTCCATGTGATTTTCTGTCTTTTGTTACCCTTTTCTGTGCTGACGGGTATGCCAATTTACAGTTACACCAACGGTGCCCGATAAAGAAAGAATGGTCGTCTGAAAATTGGGGGCCAGATTTATCATTGGATTGTGTTGACCTTGCGTCATGCAGGTGTCGCAAGAGTAACGCAATCTTTAAGTCAGAATGACCATGCAATGCAAGGCCACTTTGAATGGTCCTGCATTGCTTGGTAAATCTTGAGTAAAACAAGGCAGTACAAATCAATGCCTTGTGTTACTGTGCCCATAGGTGTGTAGTGTGGAGGTTCCTGCGCACCCACCAATGGATTGCAACACATTCTCAGATTTTCTAAGACTGGCAAACCTGGGAATGCTTCAAAATGCCACACCTTCCTGATAGGGGCACAACAAGGAGAAATATATGAAGCAAACATAGAAGGAGGAATACCCTCTAAGGATTGTTTTTGAGCAGGAAGATGTTCTTTCCTGCACAAAAACAATCCAGCCTGCAAAGATGGAACCCTTGCACCATGACACAAAGGGTATCATCATGGGCTCTAGCCTGCCTTGAGTGCTCCAGGGCATGGAGAAAGCAGTAGTGCACCATGTCTTGATAGATATGGCACATTCCTGCCCTCCTTTTTTGACATAAAGCAACAAGTTGTCTTGCGTCGTGCTGAGTCAATGTTTAATAAATCTGGGACTGGGTATGTGTGGAAAGGCATGGCATATAGCTGCAAAGTGGGCAGTAAATTTAGAAAGTCTGGCATTGCAAACTGTACAGTTTTTCCCATGGATCAAATAAAAAGGATCTAGGAATCCTGAGAACTTGCCCATGCTATGAACAGGCTGCTGGTCTTCCATCCATAAGGACAGTTTGTTGTTAATAGCGATTCATGCTCAAATCCTTTTTATTTGGGAGATCTTGTATTACGTACAGTACCTACTTGAAAGTTGACACCTGAGGTGATGTGCGTCATGGACCAGCTGTGGTTGGTAAAATGTCCTATACATGCTTGTGAGAAATTGGGTTGATGGTTGACTGGTGTGTGAGCCCTGGTCAAGCAACAGTCACAATCCCTAGCAAGGTGAACCACAAAAAGT
Organism: Calotriton arnoldi; assembly: GCA_963921515.1. Classification (NCBI taxonomy): domain Eukaryota; kingdom Metazoa; phylum Chordata; class Amphibia; order Caudata; family Salamandridae; genus Calotriton; species Calotriton arnoldi. The sequence goes on from CAWUFW010002861.1 coordinate 1,493,570, forward strand.
CACAAAATGAACCTGTGCTTAACCTGGGTAGCATGCACAAAAAGCTGTCAGGTTTAAGTCATAGGCATCTAGTCGCACAAAACTGGGTCAAATTAAAAAAATATGGAGACTGAGATGGAGTGTGGTTTGGATGCGAGGAGTGGACTGGGCCCAGTCAGCGCTTACCTTTTGACTTCTGATAAAAAGTGCACCATATTCTATTGCAAGTGGGGCTGTGCACTGCTCTGCCACCCCATCCTGCCAGCAGATGGCTCATTGAGGCTCACCTGATTCCTCTACTGTGTGACTGTCTAGGAAGAATCCACAAAGTCTACCTGTCAGCTTCACCCAGTCATGTGACCCAAGACAGGCTGCAGGCTGAAATAAATAAGCGCAGGATATGCCAACTGTAATCAAAAACCTAACTTTACCATTAAATTGGGTTTGTAATTACAATTACAGAGATACCAAATATGATATAGCAATCTGCTTCCAAATGGAAACTACTGTCTATTAAATACAATAAGGAATCCTCAATGCTATCCAGCGGGATGGGTAGGTCTCCCAGCAGTGAAAAACAGATTAAAAAAGTTTGTCACTAGCATGGCATGTCAAACATAAAAGTACATGCTTAACTCTTCAATTACACAGCAGCCTGCTCTGTGAGCTACCTATGGCCTATCATAGGTGTGAGTTATATGTAATAAAAGGAATGTTTATGGCTTGGCAAAGGAGCTTTAATGCCAAGTCAACATGGCAGTTTAAAACTGCATTCAGGCTGGCATGGCAGGCCTGGAACATGTTTTAAGGTGCTACTGAAGTGGGTGGTCCAATACGCACTGCAGGCCCACTGGTAGCATTTCATTTGTAGGTTATGGGTATCTAGTATACCACTCTGCAAGAGTCTTAGAAGTATATTAAATATGCCAATTGGGTATAAGCCAATTTAACCATGTTTTAAGGAGAAAGCACATGCACTTTATCACTGGTTAGCAGTGGTGAAGTGTGAAGAGTCTTAAGGCCAACAGAAGCGAAATCAGCAAAAAGTGGAGGGAAAGTGGCAAAAAGTTTAGGGGTGACCCTGCAGAGATGACCAGGTCTAACAATGCTCTTTTTCCATTCAGTTTCATTTGCACTGCCATATTGTATTTGGCAGGTACCCGGATGACTCTTTAAGAACACTGGAAGTGCTAGCACAGTAAAGCAAATAAATAAAAAACAGAACTAAATGGAATGACATCTATTGACGGATCCATTATGTATGGATTGAGAATCCTATTGCATAAAACACGGATGAAACAACAAAGTCTCCTCGGTGTATGAACTGTGCAAAACATAACGACACAATGCTTTGCATTGAGGGTGGAAGGTTTTAGAAGAATCAGAGGATGGAGTAGCTCTTGTAAACTCAAGGAATGGTTTAGGAGGAGAGGGGTGGACATGTATGTTTGAAGGTGAACCCCAAGGAAGAAAGGTTCATGGATTCTGGCTGTGGATAATCAACAGATTATATTGACACAGGGAGGCCATGACAACACTTTACATGTCTCCAGTTTATTTCCGATTCCTGCCATCTGATTGAACTCCGAGTTACCCGTTTTCTTCAACTTTTTTGACCTGGCCATTTTTATGATGTTTGTTGATGAGGTTTACTCAAAAGGGCACAGCCCATGCTGCTTACCAGATGCAATAAAGACTCACTACGAAAGGGAGCTTACTACTAAACTGATAATGCATGGAAACAGCATCATGTTTAAATTGGGATTTTGTACATATGTATGTTTGCACTCTACTCTATGCTGCTCTACTGTGCAATTCTCTACTGTGCCCTACTCTACTGTACCCTACTCTACTGCACACCATTCCACTGTGAGCTATTCCACTCTATGCCACTCCTCTCTTCCCCACTCCAGTGTAAACTATTTAGCTGTATGCCACTCCAGCTTATGCCACTCCACTCTAAGCAATCCACTCTACGCTATTTCACTGCACTGTACCTCACTTCACTGTATGCCAGTCAATTCTACCACACTTCACTCTATGCCACTACACCCTATGCCAGTGCACTGTACAACATTCCACTCTACACTGTTCAATTGTACGCCAATCCACCATTGTGAGAAGTTGGCCTGGTATATGCTGTCCACTAATTATAGTGGGCACCTTGCACCAGTCCAAACAACCCCTTATTGGAGATAGGTTAAAGACAACTTTTATTGAAAGCTATCCTAGTGGTAGCTATGGAGAGCAGCCTTCAGGCTAAGTCTTGAAGGAATGTAAAGCAGCTTGTTTTACCAGTCTATAATCTCTTGAGTGACCAAATGAAAGAGCACCACACCAGGTATATATTCAAAATATATGTATTTATTGCTAAACACACCCCTCTAGTCTCTTTATGAGGCTAGAGTTCGAAGTACATAAGTTATAAGATATTAAATCACAGTAATAGCACAAATACACGTTTGGGCCCTAGGGGCGTACCAAACCATATACCAATAAAGTGGTATGCGAACCACGACTGAACTAGACACTAGGCCTAGAGCCTCTAGAAGTGCTTGGACCACAAGGAACCACCCAAGGTAGTGACACAGGGGACCCACGGGAGACAGCGTGCAGTGTAAATACACCACCGCGATACGCCGTTAACTTCTATGGAGAAAGTCGGGATCGGGAAAATAGAGGAAAGGGACACTTAAAAGAGGACTAGGACAAAACCCTTTGAGATCTAGGACTTTGAAGAGTCTCTACCCACGGGAGCACCGGAGTACTCGTGTTACCTCACCCAGGGAAGCCGGGTGTATAGGTGCCTTTCGGGGTCGGGTTTCGTCGTCGATTCGAATGGCGATCTGCTGCAAAGTGCTGCTGGCGGCCAAGAGAAAAGTGTCCGGGTGGATCCAAGAGTGGATCGGAGTTCTGGTGAACCTGAAAGCAGAGCGGACAGAGTCTGGGTCACTAGCCAGTGACCAGGAAGGCGATGGACAGATGCCCACCGATGTCGAGTGCTTCAGGTGCGATGACGGTCGTCTTGACTCTTCAACCACGAGGTCCGGGAGGCGTTGTCAGTAACCAGGAGCAGGATTCAGGCTGGTACACGATATCTGTCGAGTGCTGAGGTGTCGGCGACCGGATTGGACCCGACAAGCCTTGGCAACGGCAAGTCTCGGTTAAGATGTAGATCGTCGATGGTGCAGACCACCAAGGTCTGTGGAACTCACCCAGCGAGGGTAAGTGAGGGCAAGCCTGGAGCAACTAGGATGCCAAGGAAGAAAAAGATTGGCCTTCGTTAAGGGCTACTAGCCAACGGGCTAGCGACCGCGAAGGAGCCTCGTGACGCCGCACGTGGAGCTGGCTTACAGGACACTCGTGGAGTGGGGGCTAGTGATCTTCGGTGCAGGTGGTGCTGGAGGCTAGGGCTACTCGGAGCCCAAAGCATGACTTCTTGGGAGACCCAGAAGATGATGTACTTGCAAATGTGCTCGGTGTCCAGGGGTCACAGTCTCAAGTCACCCACGATAGCCACGGGCCTCAGCTTTGCTGGGGACTCAGGGTAGCCTCGGGGAAGTCTGAGAATCCACCTCTGGTGATGCGATGACTTCGGCGTCCGACGGGAGCTTCAGAAATGCGAACCGGACAGATGCTTCTTTGGTGCCTGCCAAGCAGGGGAGTCACTCCTTGACCCCAAGGGAGATTCTTCAGTCCTCTAATCTTGTCGCAGAGCGTCGAAGGTCCAGGATTCAGTTTCAGAGTTTCATCCAGGTATAATCTAAAGTCCTAAGGACTGGGTTCCTATCTTTATACTAAAGATAGGGGTTGGACTACTCTGTGGCCCCACCTATGGGTGGGTCAGGGCAGAGGGGTGGCTACACCCCTTTCCCTTTGTCCAGTTCGCGCCAAAGCAGGGGCTGCAAGACCCTGATCCGGTTTGAACTGGGGTATGCACAGGGACACCAAATGTGCCCCCAGTGCAGGACTTCAAAGCACCCAAAAGTGCTCCCGCCCAGCCCCAATACACATTATCCTGTCTGGGGAGGTGGTCACACCTCCCTGGGACAGGAAACCTATTGTCCAGGCCTCCCCTGCCGGAGTTTCATCCAGCAGCAGGAGGCCAGACTCGTGTCTGTGGCAGCAGCATCCATTTTGTGATGCCAGGGCTCTGGAAAGAAGTTACCGGGCTAGCCAGAGTTAACATGTCTTTCCCTCTAGAAGGGTGGAATGCTACCCCCGCCACCAGGATTGGCGGGGGGGTAGTATTCCAAGATGTTTGACACCAAACACGACATGTTTAGGTGCAGCCATTCCAAAGTTAGCATTTTACCGCGAGGATATAATGCGCTTAAGAGTATATGGTCAGGCTGCACTACAAACAGCATCAGAGATGGTCTCTGAACGCTGCAGAGGGGCCCTGCTCATGCAGGGGCACCCTCTCACATAGGAACCATGCACTCTGCCTTTAGGATTGATAAGGCCTGCCCTAGGAGTGACTTATAGGTTTATATATGTGTATGTATTTCGTGATATAGGTAACCTATATCACAGTAAGGGGTGCTTGCACCACCTTACCCAGGCTGCAGTAGCAGACCTGTGGTGTCAGTTTGGATGGCCTTCCAGGGGTGGCATAATACATGCTGCAGCCCCTGGCAGGCCTCTGAGGTACCTATGCCCTTGGTACATAGTATACCATATACTAGGGACTTATAAGGGCACTCCAGATCCCAATCAGTGATGTGCCTAAGGCACATGGAAACCATTTTACAGAGAAAGCAGATAGACTGGGGCCCTGAATAGCAGGATCCCAGTCCAACTAAGTCATAAACCAGCAAAACACCATAAAAAAAGTGGGGGCAACCATATAGTCAGATTCCACCTTCCTACATAACCCCCCCAAACGAAAGGAGATAAGGCTAACCTTGGCCAGTTGAGCCTTCATTGACTAAGTGGTCATATAAGGAAGCACCTGCACTAGCATGGTTGCCCCCTGTCTTATGGTCCACTAAGCAATCCCTCACCCTAAGGGTATGAGAGGGAATCCACCATGGGGAATCACTACCTGTGGTGTGCTTAGGTAAAGTACAAGGCTGGTGAGGTGTCTGAGTAGGGAAGTGAGGCCCTAGGAATGTTGGCCTCAGCTTCCTCAGATCACTGGTCACCATGTATGCCTGTCTTTCCATGACTGAGTTGCACTTTGCTCTAAGGGTCAACCTTTGGCTGCCTACAGCTGGGGGTTGGGTCCCTTTGGATGGACTACTGGAGGGACAGGGCAGGTTTGGAACCTTCAGGTCCCAGGTTTGCCCTTGCCTACCAGAGTCCTTCTGGGGAGGTCCCTACATAAAGGCATGGGGGATCCCTCAGTGTGTAGAGGAGTTTTCACCTGGCTAGGGCTACTAGACTGGGTGCCCCTAATCTGCTGATGGGGGGTTCCTCTGGACAGGGGGCCCTGGGGGGTCCACTGACCTCCCTGACCTCTGCAGCCCTGGGCTGGCTGAGGCAGGGTAGAGAGGGGCAGGTTACCTGCTCCAGACTGGGTACCACCTTGGAAGGGTCCTCTGCCATCAGGGGTGTGGCCAGGCCAGGCCTGACTACCTCTGGGGCAGTTCCTTCACTAGGGGTAGGGTCAGTTCCCTGAGGAGGCTGACCCTTACCTACTGTCTGGAGGGAAGAAGACTTTTCTTCAACCCTTGTGCTCCCTTTTGGGGGAGAGTGGGCCATTCTTTCAGGCTCCATCTCTCCAAATTCTTGGGCTGGGGCTGTGGCCATTACAGCCCCACTAATGTTTACAGGGACGCCCCGCATCCTGAGATGGGTTTGGTGTTCAACTTCAGCCCAGGCTGAAATTTCCAGATCATTGCCCATCAGGCAATCTACAGGTAGGGTTGGGGACACTGCCACTCTTTTTGGGCCTGTGACCCCCTCCCAGCTGAGATTGACTATGGCCATGGGGTGATCTGTTCTGACACCATCAATGTTGGTCACCTGGTATTTAAACTCAGGTAAAAGCTGGTGAGGGGGACTAGTTTCCCTGCCACCATGGTGACACTAGCCCCTGTGTCCCTAAATGCCACAGCTTTCTGACCATTAATTATTGGCTCCAATCTGTACCTGCCCAAGGCTATGGGACCCATGGTAAAGGTGGAAAATCCTGTACCACCATCAGAGTCAGAGGAGTCTGTTGAGGGGTCCCTGTCTAAACTAGGGCCCACCTCTGTTCCTCTTGCAAAAGCACCCAACTTTTTGGGTGCACTACTCCCAACTGGAGGATTACTACTGGTAGTACCAGGAGGGGTGGTAGTAGTTGTGGGAGGAACATTTTCTTTATTGCCAATCCTGGGGCAACTGGGATCAGTTTTCCAGTGCCCAGGCTTTTACAGACATGGCAATATGGTTTCTTTTCAGGAGAGGAAGGAGTTTGGGACCCACCCCCAGAAGAGGAATTTTGGGGCCCTGTAGGGGACTTATCCTTAGATTTATCCCCACCTTTCTCTTGGGACTTAGTAGAATCTTTCTTCTGGTCACCACCCTGATTTCTAGTTTTTACTCTGGTTCTGACCCATTTGTCTGCCTTCTTTCCCAATTCTTGGGGAGAGGTCAGATCAGAGTCCACCAGATACTGGTGCAAAAGCTGGTTTTGACAATTATTAAGGATCTGCTCCCTCATAATCAAATTGTACAATCCTAAAAAGTCATGCAGTTTGTTGCCATGTATCCAACCTTCCAGAGCCTTTGTCGATGGTGCAGACCAGCAAGGTCTGTGGAACTCACCCAGCGAGGGTAAGTGAGGGCAGGTCTGGAGCAACTAGGATGCCAAGTAAGAAAAAGATTGGCCTTCGTTAAGGGCTACTAGCCAACGGGCTAGCGACCGCGAAGGAGCCTCGTGACGCCGCACATGGAGCTGGCTTACAGGACACTCGTGGAGTGGGGGCCAGTGATCTTCAGTGCAGGTGGTGCTGGAGGCTAGGGCTACTCGGAGCCCAAAGCACGACTTCTTGGGAGACCCAGAAGATGATGCACTTGCAAATGTGCTCGGTGTCCAGGGGTCACGGTCTCAAGTCACCCACGATAGCCACGGGCCTCAGCTTTGCTGGGGACTCAGGGTAGCCTCGGGAAGTCTGAGAATCCACCTCTGGTGATGCGATGACTTCGGCGTCCGACAGGAGCTTCAGAAATGCGAACCGGACAGATGCTTCTTTGGTGCCTGCCAAGCAGGGGAGTCACTCCTTGACCCCAAGAGAGATTCTTCAGTCCTCTAATCTTGTCATAGAGCGTCGAAGGTCCAGGATTCAGTTTCAGAGTTTCGTCCAGGTATAATCTAAAGTCCTAAGGACTGGGTTCCTATCTTTATACTAAAGATAGGGGTTGGACTACTCTGTGGCCCCACCTATGGGTGGGTCAGGGCAGAGGGGTGGCTACACCCCTTTCCCTTTGTCCAGTTCGCGCCAAAGCAGGGGCTGCAAGCCCCTGATCCGGTTTGAACTGGGGTATGCACAGGGACACCAAATGTGCCCCTAGTGCAGGACTTCAAAGTCAACCCAGTCTTGAGTCTGAGCTTTTTGGGTGTCTCTGAACTTCAACCTATACTGTTCAGTGGTTAGGCCAAACCCATCTATCAGAGCACTCTTCAAGACTGTGTAATTGTCAGCATCCTCTTCTCTTACAGTGAGGAGCTTATCTCTACCTTTGTCTGCAAAGGAGAGCCACAAGATTGCTGCCCACTGCCTCTGGGGGACCTTCTGAACTTTACAGGCCCTCTCCAGTGCAGTTATCCATTTGTGGATGTCATCCCCACTCTGGTAGGGAGGGACAATCTTGTTTAGGTTTCTATGGTCATAAGACCTTTCCCTATCTCTAGGGATATTGCTGCCACCATGGGACTCTAGTCCCAACTTTCTTCTCTCTCTAAGGAGATCTAGGGATTCCCTATCTAAAGCCAATTGCTTTTTTGATCTCCAGCTGAGTTTCCTCATACTGGACCAGTCTGGTTCTCCTCTCATGAGAGGATTCCCTCCTGTGAGAAGAGACAGAGCTCCCTATAGAGGTGCCAGAGTGGTTAGACTCCTGAGAAGGAGATCTAGACTTCCTGGGCACACTCTTAATCCTTCCTGGGGGGACAAAGAGGGCATCATCTTGATCATCCTCATCATCATCCACAGGAGGGATTGGGTTTTCCAGGTCAGGGTCATTGTCACCCTCCTGGCCAGTTTTAGAGGGGGGGCTGGGGGTATTGGTACCCCTAGCCTCGTCCTCTTCGTCTGCCCCACCCTCAGCTCCTACCCCTTCAGTCCCTACAGGCTTACTAAGGTCATAAGCCACCAACTCCTTGAGGTGTTGGGTGGTGGGGCTTTGGCCTGTCCTTATTTTTCTCAAGTTACATAAAGCTCTCAATTACAAGAATGGGAGTGTATCATACTTGGAGGGTGGAAGCTCAATGGCTTCCTGCAAGGATTCTTTGGATCCTGCCCTTAAAGACATTACTAGTGTGGTGTGGTGTATGCACTACCTACTCTAGTGTGGCCTACTAAACTCTCTTGAGTTGTAGAAAGGGTTGTGCTATCCCTTAACACACAACTCTAAGTTCAGTAGAACTTACTGTATTCTAAGCTTAAATTATATGTACCTTAGGTACCTTTAGTGGTTTTCAGTTGATCAATTCAATTGAGATTATCTGGTAAAACAATAGCAAGCTGGAATCCCACACGCTGCACACCAATGTGAGAAGTTGGCCTGGTATATGCTGTCCACTAGTTATAGTGGGCACCTTGCACCAGTCCAAACAACCCCTTATTGGAGATAGGTTAAAGACAACCTTTATTGAAAGCTATCCTAGTGGTAGCTATGGAGAGCAGCCTTCAGGCTAAGTCTTGAAGGAATGTAAAGCAGCTTGTTTTACCAGTCTATAATCTCTTGAGTGACCAAATGAAAGAGCACCACACCAGGTATATATTCAAAATATATGTATTTATTGCTAAACACACCCCTCTAGTCTCTTTATGAGGCTAGAGTTCGAAGTACATAAGTTATAAGATATTAAATCACAGTAATAGCACAAATACACGTTTGGGCCCTAGGGGCGTACCAAACCATATACCAATAAAGTGGTATGCGAACCACGACTGAACTAGACACTAGGCCTAGAGCCTCTAGAAGTGCTTGGACCACAAGGAACCACCCAAGGTAGTGACACAGGGGACCCACGGGAGACGCGTGCAGTGTAAATACACCACCGCGATACGCCGTTAACTTCTATGGAGAAAGTCGGGATCGGGAAAATAGAGGAAAGGGACACTTAAAAGAGGACTAGGACAAAACCCTTTGAGATCTAGGACTTTGAAGAGTCTCTACCCACGGGAGCACCGGAGTACTCGTGTTACCTCACCCAGGGAAGCCGGGTGCATAGGTGCCTTTCGGGTCGGGTTTCGTCGTCGATTCGAATGGCGATCTGCTGCAAAGTGCTGCTGGCGGCCAAGAGAAAAGTGTCCGGGTGGATCCAAGAGTGGATCGGAGTTCTGGTGAACCTGAAAGCAGAGGGGACAGAGTCTGGGTCACTAGCCAGTGACCAGGAAGGCGATGGACAGATGCCCACCGATGTCGAGTGCTTCAGGTGCGTTGACGGTCGTCTTGACTCTTCAGCCACGAGGTCCGGGAGGCATTGTCGGCAACCAGGAGCAGGATTCGGGCTGATACACGATGTCTGTCGAGTGCTGAGGTGTCGGCGACCGGATTGGACCCAACAAGCCTTGGCAACGGCAAGTCTCGGTTAAGATGTAGATCGTCGATGGTGCAGACCAGCAAGGTCTGTGGAACTCACCCAGCGAGGGTAAGTGAGGGCAGGTCTGGAGCAACTAGGATGCCAAGTAAGAAAAAGATTGGCCTCCGTTAAGGGCTACTAGCCAACGGGCTAGCGACCGCGAAGGAGCCTCGTGACGCCGCACATGGAGCTGGCTTACAGGTCACTCGTGGAGTGGGGGCCAGTGATCTTCAGTGCAGGTGGTGCTGGAGGCTAGGGCTACTCGGAGCCCAAAGCACGACTTCTTGGGAGACCCAGAAGATGATGCACTTGCAAATGTGCTCGGTGTCCAGGGGTCACGGTCTCAAGTCACCCACGATAGCCATGGGTCTCAGCTTTGCTGGGGACTCAGGGTAGCCTCGGGGAAGTCTGAGAATCCACCTCTGGTGATGCGATGACTTCGGCGTCCGACGGGAGCTTCAGAAATGCGAACCGGACAGATGCTTCTTTGGTGCCTGCCAAGCAGGGGAGTCACTCCTTGACCCCAAGAGAGATTCTTCAGTCCTCTAATCTTGTCATAGAGCGTCGAAGGTCCAGGATTCAGTTTCAGAGTTTCGTCCAGGTATAATCTAAAGTCCTAAGGACTGGGTTCCTATCTTTATACTAAAGATAGGGGTTGGACTACTCTGTGGCCCCACCTATGGGTGGGTCAGGGCAGAGGGGTGGCTACACCCCTTTCCCTTTGTCCAGTTCGCGCCAAAGCAGGGGCTGCAAGCCCCTGATCCGGTTTGAACTGGGGTATGCACAGGGACACCAAATGTGCCCCTAGTGCAGGACTTCAAAGCACCCGAAAGTGCTCCCGCCCAGCCCCAACACACATTATCCTGTCTGGGGAGGTGGTCACACCTCCCTGGGACAGGAAACCTATTGTCCAGGCCTCCCCTGCCGGAGTTTCGTCCAGCAGCAGGAGGCCAGACTCGTGTCTGTGGCAGCAGCATCCATTTTGTGATGCCAAGGCTCTGGAAAGAAGTTACCGCGCTAGCCAGAGTTAACATGTCTTTCCCTCTAGAAGGGTGGAATGCTACCCCCGCCACCAGGATTGGCGGGGGGGGGGGTAGTATTCCAAGATGTTTGACACCAAACACGACATGTTTAGGTGCAGCCATTCCAAAGTTAGCATTTTACCGCGAGGATATAATGCGCTTAAGAGTATATGGTCAGGCTGCACTACAAACAGCATCAGAGATGGTCTCCGAACGCTGCAGAGGGGCCCTGCTCATGCAGGGGCACCCTCTCACATAGGAACCATGCACTCTGCCTTTAGGATTGATAAGGCCTGCCCTAGGAGTGACTTATAGGTTTATATGTGTGTATGTATTTCGTGATATAGGTAACCTATATCACAGTAAGGAGTGCTTGCACCACCTTACCCAGGCTGCAGTAGCAGACCTGTGGTGTCAGTTTGGATGGCCTTCCAGGGGTGGCATAATACATGCTGCAGCCCCTGGCAGGCCTCTGAGGTACCTATGCCCTTGGTACATAGTATACCATATACTAGGGACTTATAAGGGCACTCCAGATCCCAATCAGTGATGTGCCTAAGGCACATGGAAACCTTTTTACAGAGAAAGCAGATAGACTGGGGCCCTGAATAGCAGGATCCCAGTCCAACTAAGTCATAAACCAGCAAAACACCATAAAAAAAGTGGGGGCAACCATATAGTCAGATTCCACCTTCCTACAACCATATCTCACTCTACTGTATGCCACTCTACTCTATCTCACTCCACTCTACTCTATGCCACTCCACTTTACGCCACTTAACTCTGTACCTCTACAGTTTAAGCCACTGCCCTCTACACTAGTCAACTCTAAGCTATTCCACTGTACGCAACTCCACTCGCGACACTCGACTCTACTCCGCTTTATGACACTATACTCCACAACAGCATACGTTATGACACTCTTCTCTACTGTAATGTACCACACTCCACTTAATAACACTCCACTCTACCAAAGTAAACTGTACGATTAAAAAATAATAATATATGTATTAAAAATAAAAAAACTGTTGAAATTCAATGAAAAAACTAAATGTAAACCTCTGTTATAGTTTAAAAAAACATGATTTATTCTTTCTATATAAACCGTACTACAAATACACAAACATTAGATATTCTTCAGTTATAGTTATACCTTAAATTTATAATTTACTGATCACCTTTAAATTTCACCCAGCATTGTATGTCTGACATGCTGTGGAGTGGGTCCAGGCCCCTGGTGGCCAGACTCTAATGCAGCCGCCAACCCACACCCCATTGTTGCCTCTAACTGGGTTCGAAGATGCTCAGGAAATGCTGCCACTGAGGTTGCGGATCCCTGGGCTTCAGTCCTGATGCCCCTGCGCCACTACACTTCAGCCATTTTATAACCTGACACTCTCTTCTTTCCCTTCCTTATGGGAATCAACAGAATAAAAGCTACGAGCTGCCCCCGAAGGGGCTTCAGACACCACGTAGGGTGAACAACTGCATGAACGGCTGATATGCGACTTCTGCGACCACTTTTAAATGTATATACCTTTTTTTTATTCTTTAGCTACAAACAAAAATTAAAGTACAGAAAAATTGTACATTTCTAAACTTATACCTTTAAACTATAATTTAGTCAACAGCTGTAATGTATTATAACTTGTGCATCTCCATGCACAGTATATTCAACTTAGTAGCCACAGTTCATTAACTATAAATTGGGCATTCTCCATGCACTGCTTACACCCTTTTATATCATGAGTTATACCATCTAATATAATATTTACAATAATAGTTATGACATAACAAATAATATCTTTTGTGAGAACACAGTGTGTGGTACGGTGGCAAGTTATAATGAATGTGGTAACTGGGAACTATCCAAAACAATTTGACAATAAAATCGAAAAGCACCCCTAAGGGTAAGCTAGGTCGGTTTGATTTGCAGTGCAGCAAGTCACATGCTGCCCTTAAATCCTTGTTGCACGAGCCGAGAAGGGACCAAGAAGCAATTAAAAGGGCCAGGGTGGCGTACAAGTTGTCCATTAAAAAACGCAAAGAGGCCATTAAATTAGAACTGTGGCAGGCCCTCAAGCAAGCATCTGCCTTAAAGGACATGAAAGGATTTTGGAAGGCAGTGAATGCCCCTTTTCTGGCCCCTAAAAATACACCTAGTTTTGAAAATGCAATTGGGGAAGACAAATGGGTGTCCCATTTTTCATGTTTATACTGTAATAATGCTATCCCCATTATTTGTGAGGAACCCAGCTCAAGTCCTGAAGGCTATCTTCCAATTCGTATTGATTTTAATGTGGACAAGGTGATCCTGGCTATTAACACAAGTGTAGGTGGAAAAGCTCCAGGTCCAGATAGTATACCAGTGGACCTTTACAAATCTTGCCCTTTGCTTTTGGGCCCACTTTTAACCCTGGTCCTAAGGGCCTGTTGTACTCATGGCTTCACCCCAACATGGATAGAGTCCACACTTGTCCCTATGTTCAAGAAAGGTGACAGAAACGACCCGGCTTGTTATAGACCAATTTCTTTGCTGGACTCCCTAGTGAAAGTGGCCAGGCGTGTTGTTTATTAAATAGACTGCAGTCATGGGTGGAGGACTCAGGTATAATATCAGAGGTCCAGTATGGATTCCGCAAAGGCCTAGGCACTGTGGAACAGGGCCTGAACCTGAGTCTCATACTGGGAAAGTACACCCGGGCAAGAAAAGCGAGTCTCTTTATGTGCTTTGCCGACTTGAGTTCGGCGTTTGACTGTGTCAATCACCAGAAACGTTGGCACATTTTGGAGGACATAGGGGTTGAAACTCAATTAATTAATTTTTTAAAACAATCTTATCTAGAGGCACGGGCTAGGGTTCGTTATGGAAGAAGTGGTGAGCTCAGTGATAGCTTTACTGTTGGCAAGGCGGTAAGACAGGGGTGTGTCTTGGCCCCCCTTCTTTTTACCCTCTATATTAACAGTCTTGGCGACACCCTATCCAGGGATTGCCAGGATTTATCCAGGATTGGCAAAAGGTCAATTGGTACATTGCTATATGCTGACGCACTCCAACTGGCCTACAAAGAATAGTGACAAATTTTGCTTCCTACATGTCAAATCTTGATCTAAAAGTCAACATCTCTAAAACATTCATTATGAAATGTAGCAAGCCCAGTGTTAAGTGTCGTGAAATCTTTATAATTAGTGGAAAACTTAATTTCACCGATCACTTCTCATACCTGGGAGTCGTATTCGATAAAAGGGGTTCTTGGTCTAAAGCTGTTAATTGCAGAAAATTGCTTTTTGCTAAAGCCATCGGTGCCTTAATAACTTTGCTAGGAACCTGGGAAAGCACTCTATTGATGACCTGTTGGTAATTTGTAAAGCTAAATGTGTTTCAGTCGCTCTGTATGGAGCTGGTATCTGGGGCCATGTTAATGTAGAGTCTCTTCAGCACGTCGAGAACGGGTTCCTGAGGTATCTCTTAGCTGTGCCAAACAGCACGGCTACGTATACTTGTCACGCCCGGTTGGGGCTGCCGTACCTGTCCGACCTTATTAAAATCCAGCCGATCTTGTTGTGGCATAGGGTGTGACAGGTGTGACCACAGGTCTAAATCGGGATGTCATAAGATTGCCTAAACCTCCATCAAGCAAAATGCATCCCTGGCTTGTCTACATCAAAAAATGTATGCAGGATCTAGACCATTCTGCTTTTTTTGATAATCCTGAGACCCTGCCTTGTCTCACGAGAAGGGACCTGGAGGCATTATGTTTAAATCATTTAGAGTCGATTAGACTATCCTCTAACATTATGAAACCATCGGTCCGGGCCAATCAATTGCTTTTGACTAAGGCGGGGATACAACCTTATTTACTATCTACTCATGGTAATTATGATAGGTTATTATTGACGCGTTTACGCCTAGGTAACTTTCATAATCTAGTTACCGTTCCTCAGCCAAATGATTGGTCATGCTTTCTCTGTCCGTGCCCCTGCGATGACATTGCAGTACAGTCAACAATCCACATTATATTTTTTTGTAAATGTTACATCTTACTTAGGAAAAGGTGGATTTTGCCTCATCTGAAACTGCAAGGCTTGAGACTCTGTCGACCTGCTTTTATAAAGTTGTTGTTTCTGGATGATGAAATTGTTACCAACCACATTGAAAAATATCTGAAAAGGGGTGGTCAGAACCAGGAAAACAATGCAAGGCCCGACCTAATTTTAACTGATTACTAGTTCACTTACGCTAGGGTTGTATATTGATGTGAGATCATGGTATTGATTGTAACATTTTAACCTATGCTATCCCAAAGATTTGCTTGTAACTTTTAATTGGCTGTTATTGCATTTTAAAGTTTTATATTGTATGTATGTCATTTTTGATATGTTTTGTGCTTTTATGATTACATGTATTTTAATCGAATAAAGCGTATCTTGACTTGACTTGAGAACACAGTGTGTGGTACGGTGGCAAGTTATAATGAATGTGGTAACTAGGAACTGAATGTCCCAATTGTTGTTTTCAACTCATTTTAGTCTAAGTCGCTGGATGTCAATGTGAAGGATATACTGTTTCTTCATAATATACAATTGGTATTTGGATTCCTAGGGGTAGCAGGATCCATGTTTCCAAGAAGGTGACAGACAATTTTGCATTTTTCTTTGTTTTTGGTAGTCCACAAATTATTAAGTTTCCTCTTCTTTTTCTGTTTATTAAAACATCCCGATCAACTAAACTCTCATTGAACAAAGTGCCTGAGCACCTGTGCTATTAATTCACTATGCCAAATCGCTTTTTGTATATTCGCTTTCATAGAAAACACACAGCACCAGTAGGCATGAGTGAGTGGAACCCTGAATATATATAAGGCTCTGTATTCCAATAGAAATTCACAATTGTGCCTCAGGCTCCGTGACTAGAAACACAGGCCTACTACGAAAACTATATTCAATACATGGAGTCAGGTGATTGAATGTCCAATATAGAATAGGTTAGGAACCTAACTGAGGGTCCCCAACTCTGAAATGAAGTTACTAGTGTAAGAGGGAAAGAAATGTGGTAGGTGAGAGGGGGTGGTAAATACATGAATCTGGCACTGGAATAAAGGGAGGGCACTCTGCTACATGATCCAGCCTGACAAGCCTGGTTATGGAGAATGTGGGGCGGTCGTATTGCATTGGGGTTGGCAACAGCATGAAATAGTGATAATAATTGCAAGGCTGTGTCGCAGCCAGTGAAAGAGGAGGATGTCATAACTGCACAGAGGAGCAAGGAAAGAATCCAGAGCAGAAGGCAGACACATTCACATAGGCATAGTCTCATCAGTTGCTAGAAAGAGGCCCCAAACCGCGTCTAAGGCATCCAATTTGTTGTTCAGTTTACATGTTGTGCGTTCATGACTACCAACTGTGTGAAGGTCAATCCTCCATTCAATGGGGGTAGGTACGGTGGGTTACCAGTAGTGCCAGAGGATGCAGCACTTCTCCATGACAAGAGAGGTTTCTATCTACTGGTGATTATGAGTCATCAAGTTGAGGAGGTCAGAGGTGTAGAACGATGAGTTGCACGGTGCGGGAACCGGGAAAGGGCTGTGCCGACAAAGCAGGGACCATATATCCATCCAATAGCTCTGAAGCACCGGACATGATCAAAGAATGTGGAATTGATCACAGCAGTCCGCACTGCAGTTCCAGCAGTGGTCATGTGTAAGGAGCTTAGCCTCCTTGACCTTCAAGGATAGCCAATTCCAGTCATGGAGATTTCTGAAGTATAAAAAATTACGTCAGCAAATCCACATCCTGTGCACCTCCTTCCAGGCTGACAGCATTACCTTCAGGATAAGATTGGAGGACATTGATTGATAGGAAGAGGGTAGGTATGGAGGCAGAGAAGGGAGTGGGCCTCGAAGTAAATGGTGTTTCAGTCAGGCCCATAGTGGGGCATCCCTAGGGGCCCAGATGGGCCATGAGTGCAGAGAGCTAGCTGGAACACAATTTAAAAGGCTTTCACATGGGACGATCACGGGCGTCCAGGTGTCATATCTGGCCATAGGTGAGCTGCCCTGACCTGGGGTCTACTCCTGCTCCAGAGGTAGGCACAGACATCCACATCTGCACTCGCTAGAAGGATTTGCAGGACCCAAAAGGTAAATACATTGAGGAGCCACCATCATCTTAATGGTCTCGACTCTTCCCCATAATAAGAGGGTGAGGAGAGACCACCTCTGGAAAACCATTTCATGCAGTCTAGCAAAGGGAGAAGGTTATCTTCTACCATGCTGATCTTGATGCCCAGATAGCTGAGCCGTGACTAGACCCACCACATGTGGTGCCTTGGATACAAGATTTGGTAGTGGAGCATGACAGGGGGAGGGCTTCATTCTTTGACAAATTCATTTTTTTGCCCGTGTGCCAAGAAGAGCACACTGCGGCCACTATCGAGTCACGAGGATGGTACTAAAGGAGCAGGATGTCATCCACATAGAGTAGGGCCTTAACAACTGCAGTTGGGATACCCTCTGGCTTTTGGCGGAGTATTGCAGTGAAGGTCTCCGGTGCAAGGAGAAACAAGAGAAGGATGAGAGGGCCACCCTGACAGGTGCCCCAGTCAACTGAAAATGTGTCCTGTAGAAACCCATTGCAGGAGAAATAAGTCACCAGAGAATTGGACAAAAGATGCACCTTACAAATAAATTGGTCTCCCAAGCCCATGTGGGACATAAAGTGAAAAAGGTAATGCCAATCCACCCAATCAAGTGCCTTCTTGGCATGCAGAGAAAGCATGAGGAGTTCGAGCGGGTAATTCTTCATCTGTCACTGTAGGTGCATCAACACCCAAAGAGGATGTTAAAAGCTGTGGACCAAGACAAAACCCACTTGGAATGTGTGGATTAGAAAAGTTATCACTTTACCCAGGCACGTGGTCAGCACCTTTGTCATGATCTCAACTCCACATTAAGTAATGATATGAGCCAGTAGCTAGCACGCTCCAGAGGGTCTTCAGCCATCTTTATAAGAACAATGATAATGGCCTTGTTAGAAATAGCCCTCAGGGAGCCTATCACTTCAGCCTCCTGGAACGCCTGGTTCAGATGGGATACCAGTAAGTCCTCACCTGGGAACCGGTCTTCTCCTGGAGACTTACACGTTAGGAGGGCTCCTCAGTAAACTCCCCTGACAATAGTGCCAGTCCCTGCTCTGACTGGACCGGTAGGTTCAAAGGGTCCAGGAACAAATTCATCTATTTAGGTTTGACCCCCTCTTCTGTGGCATAGAGGGAAGCTTGAAAAATTGTCAGAGGTGTGATAATTACCATATGCAACCACAGCTACCACAGCACCAAGACAGCCCTGAACGCAGCCACCGATGACATCAGGGACCTCCTAGACAGTGGCAAAATGGCAGCCCTCATCCTCCTGGACCTATTAGCCACTTTTGACACCATCTCCCATCACACCCTGATCAACAGTCTCCACTACATTGGGATCCAGGGATTCACACTCAAATGGATTGCCTCATACTTCATCGGAAAAACCCAGAGGATCCATCTCCCACCGTTCACCTTGGAGTCCAACAGGATCATCTGCGGAGTCCCCCAAGAATCATCTCTCAGTTCTACCCTCTTCAACACCTACATGACCCCGTGGGCCTACACTGTCAGATTGCATAAACTCAACATCATCTCCTACATCGACCACAATCAGCTCATCCTCTCACTGTTCGAAGACCCCTCCACCACCAGAGCAAACTTCCACAGATGCATGATGAACATTGCTGACTGGATGAAGGACAACTGTCTCGAACTCAACACAGATAAGATGGAAGTCCTCATCTTTGTGAACAACACCTCGCCATGGAACAATGCATGGTGGCCCACAGAACTCGGCCCACTCCCAGCCCCTACAAACCACACCGTCAACCTCGACATCATACAGGACAGAAAGCTATCCATGAAGAAGGAGGTCAACGCAGTTTGATCTGCCTGCCTACGCACCCTTCGCATGCTCAGCAAGATCTTCAGGTGGCCTCCAGTCAACACCAGAAGGACGGTCATGCAGGCACTCATCACCAGCAGGCTGGACTATGAAAAAACACTCTACAGATGAATCACTGCACATCTCCTGAAGAGACTTCAGGCAATTTAAAACTCAGTAGCAAGACTCATCCTCAACCTCCCCAGAAGGACCCACATCACACTCCACCTCAAGAAAATACACTGGCTCCTGATCAAGAAGAGATGCTAGTTCAAGATGCTGACCCACTCCTACTAAGCCCTGCACAATAAAGGACCAACATACATCAACAAACGCCTGTCCTTCCACCAGCCACACAGATACCTTATATCTACTTTCCTGCTCCTCATATACAGCCCCTGAATCTGCAGAACCAAATAACGGAGGATGCTCCTTATTGCACCTGCTGGTCAAGACATGGAGCAACCTTCCCCTGCATCTCAGGATCACTCTGTCACTCCAGCAATTCAGAAAAGATCTCAAGACCTGCATGTTCAAATGAGCAAACTACCACACTGCAGTCAATATCTCCAATGCCTCCAGACCCTTACAGGTGATTTGCTGTGCTTTATAAATGTCTGATTGATTGATTGACTGATTGATTGATTGAGGCAGAAAATACTCCACCACGTGGTAAATACCCCTAAGTAGATTATTCATAATTATGACTCCTAGTCATATTTGTATGTTTGTTTGGTTGGAATTGAGCTCAGCACTTATAAGCATGTCCTCAGTACAGTTTGGTATTTACTCAATAAATCTGTAGTACATCATTTCATATAGTTAATTTCAATATATTTCTAAGGGATGATGCCAGCAACCAGAGAAGTGCTCTCAGTCACACACAAAGGGTTCTGCCACATCCTTTGAACATAACTCAGGTATCCTGTGCCCCACCCCTTCTGTGAGAGTATAAAAGGCATGCCCTGAGCATGAGATGTGCAGAAGACCCAGGCAAGTGATCCAGGTCAGAGACTCCATCACCCTACTCCTTACTCTCCTAGCACCATGAGGGCCATCCTTGCAGCTGTGGCCATGCTCCAGGCACTGATAACTGGAGGTAAGATGGTCATGCCCTTGTACAGTCTTGATTGTTGTGAGTAAACACTAAGGCGCACATAGATATTAAGAGAGTAATGATCAGGACAGAGCTTAATTCGCTCCAGAAATTAGCTGTAAGTTTAAAAGTCCACAGTTGTCTTTATCTACTATCATATTATTGCCCTTTTTCCTTGTTCCTGTCTTTCCCTCTATTTTTCATTCTTTATCTCAGTTTTAGACAACTTGCAAATGCCAGGGACCCCTCCCCACCACAAACTCTAGGAGGGGCTATAGGTAAATTAATTAGAATGACTTGTATTCTTTAGGGGATACTGAACTGTACCTTAGGTTCGGCTTGAGGTTCGGCCAGGCTGGATCTTGCTAAGGTTTTGAGTTAAGTACCTTGGGGCTTGTCCTGCTAGCCTTCCTATGAAAATGCAATCTAATAACCACATAGCAATTTAGTACCTTTTTATTGTTTTAATGAATGTTAATTTTTATTAACATAATGAGGATTGTATTTTCAATATTGATCATACACATTGTAACAGGTGCATTGGAACAATGATCACAATCATCTTCAGGGCACCTGTTGTCATGGTGACCATTAGATGATTACCAACATATTTTGCACTACAGTTGACTCTAAAATGGAGGATGGCTGCTGCCAACAGAGAAATAACAGAACCAGCAATGACACCATACCCTCTTACTACAGTGCTCTCTTTTGTCCTCAGTGTCTCAGAAGAAAATGCACAACCACTTACAGTGCATTCTTGGAACCATGCTTCACCCTGCAGCTTCTCTGTTTAAGAATAATCTTCTGGAAGTGAATTTTTGCACTTCTGCACTAGTGGGAGGGAGTTTAACTGATTAGCAAGTGGTCAGAACAAGAGAGATGCTAACTTTCCACACAGCATCTTGGAATAATCTGCTTTTTTTCTTTATTTCATGTTTTCATATTTACTTCATATCTTTCATTTCTTGTTACAAATGTGAGCGTGAGTCCTTAAAAACTCGAAATCTGCACCAATATGTTTAATAGCTGCATTGGAGCAGATTTCAGATTTTAATGAAGTAAAATAAAATGTCCAAGAATACTGCTTGAACCCTGTGACAGTGATACGGTTCCAAGATATCAGATTGTGAATTTTAGTTTAACATGAGCTGATCTACACTCTCACATATGTTCATGAGAAAACACCTTTCATGTTTTATTTTTAGTTTCTTCCATGAAGAAAACAACATAATGTTGAGATCCGACTTCTCTCAGGCGTCTCTAAAGCAGCAGAGGCTACCTTTGTTCAATTGACAAAGCAGAGAAGTTTCAAAGGATCAATCTGGTGTAAGATCTAGTTTCATCTGAGCCACTAGTTCTCATCTGGTAGCCAAAGCCTGAACTTTACCAAGGACCTTTTATTATCTCCATTTGAAATGGCCAGGGTGTAAGCAGGCTTCACCGGCTGGAGATGGACATATGTATGTTTGAGTGGTAGCACGCGGCTAGTGTGAATAGCCATTGAATAGGCCGCCTGTGCCCGTAGTGTCAATACACAGCTGGAAACAACTGTTTCCGCAGTCATCTATCCGTGGTAACTCTATGCTGGGAGAGGGTCACGTTTTAAGTGGTGTAACTAGTCAGCCATTGCCAATAATCTTAATGAAGAAGAACTATAGTGGTTTAGGCATTAAGCAAATTGCTTACTGCATGAAGGCTAATACTGTGGGCTGACAGACAAACCACAAAAAGTACCTGATTATAATGTGTATGTTCCAGCATGTTTGGAACTGAGTGCATGTCATATGAGTGCTACGCTGGCTACGCCCATATACACCATCACATGACCCAAAGGATGTCTCACTTATTTTATTCACTTCAGATATTCACTCAGAGTGATAGAAGAAACCGTAAGCTACAAATCACTATACCTGTACTGCATGTGTTAGCGTACATGTGGTAACCAATTATGAATGACACACTACTGAAGGGACATCTCAGTCCTGAAGAAAGCCATACTGACCCTGTGGGTACTTTATTAGATGGCTGAAAAAGTTTCCATTATTAAAATTGTCTTGAGTGGTGGGTAACCTTGAGGTAATTTTAATCCTCTGATACCTGCAAAACTCTGAAAAAACCTGCTGTGCTGAAATTCAGGTGTCACAGCACACCCAGGAACAGGAACTCTGTGACAGAGCATGCCACTAACTTGCGTTAGTTGGTGAGGGTTCTTTTAAACACCTAAAGGGTTTCTCAATTCACGTGAGCGAGGGGCATCTCAAGATGTTTTGAACTTTGGTAGAGAGTTAATTTTCATTAGGGAAGAAAAGTGAGCCTTCACTCTTCTCACTCTCTCCTTTTGTTCTTCTCTGCACTCTTAAAATAACCATGCCGGAGTTTAGAAGGTGAATGAGCAATAAAGATGTCTTTAAATTTTGTTTTTATCTGGTAATATTTGCTGTGCTTCAAAGCCAGAGGTCCAATCTTAGGCAATACATTCTGACAAATGGGTGTTTATTCTTTTAACATGGAGATTGCTGTTTGCTTTCTCTAACTGCAAAGCAAGATCATGTTGTGACACAAACAATGTCACAATACGGCAGGGGTACAGTAGATGTAATTGTTTCTAACCCATATATAAATGGCTGTAAATTAACTGTACACATGTTTAAGATCAGACTATATCAGCAGTGTGTAAAGTGCAAAAGAAGCACATTTCTTTGTAATTCTGAAGTATGATGGAAACATGATTTTACTAGGATCATTTGTGTGGAAAATGTGCCCCACCAGACACATTCTCCACCCTTATTTCTGTCCTTATTTGCTTTGGGTGATGCTTGGAATTTTTTACAATCCCTATGGCCTCAGTTATGTGGCATTGGTGGCAGCAGCTCCACTCTGAAAATTGTTCCCGCACTGCTGCATGCAGTGTGTCCGACACATGTGCTTCACACACTCAGGGTCATGCAGCATCACTCAATCAATCAGGGAATTGTAAGCGCGCTACTCACCCGTGAGGGTCTCAAGGCGCTGAGGGGTGGGGGGTCCGCAGATCTGTTTAGCCGAAGAGCCAGGTCTTGAGGGTCTTCCTGAAGGTGTTCAGGGAAGGGGCGCGTCTGATGTCTGCCGGTAGCTCGTTCCAGGTCTTGGCTGTGATGCAGCGTTTACCCAGAAATTATCACCAACCCAGGGTCCGGGTCACTCCGGTGGGGCCCATAACACCGAAGTACACACACCCTAACACACACACCCCCCAGACCCTTGCTAAAAATCCTACAATGGGTTGCATGAATTATTTCCTATCACGGGATACCTTTAAGCACAGATTTTTACACCAACATTTGTTTTCATCACCTAATTTTACTAACTAATCTATGCATCAATGTACCCCGCCAATTAGGTCGATGGACCAATTAGTTGAGCAAGTTGATGGTGATTGTCAAGACCAGCTTAACCTCACTACAACAATACATTGATTTGCATAATTAATTGACTCTAAAAGAATCACAAACACCTGAAATCATTTAAAAGATTTTATATAATTAATTTGCATAAAGAAAATTATCATTTATTCTCTCACTATTAATTCTCACTGAGCATTGCCATTTATTCAGGAAATAAATCAAGAAACTGTTTAATAAAAGTCATGAAGAGAAAATGTAAGTTTGCATTCATTTCATTATTCTTAAAAATGGTTAAAAATCAATTCTTGGTCATGTAACTGATAGAGGGTTCCCAAAATGAAAGATCAGTGAACCATAATTAAAAACATGCATTTAATTCTAAAGATTTCCTACCCTAAAAACCTTCCTAACCAACACTAAACCCCAACTTTCTTAATAACCCTGGCCTCCTAGACGCATCTCTCACCCAGGCTAGTGTCCCGCAACGATCTCGAACCTACAGGGGTCATCAGTGCGCATTCTGGCATGGTTTCAAGCTCCCAGCATCTCTGCAAACAGCTTCTCTGACAGACAGCATCTCTCCAACCAGCTTCTCTCTAAAAATCCCCAATTTTGGTCTGATATTTATACTGTGTTTGCTGGCTCTCTACCCACAAATGTTTCAACTCTTGCCGTTTCCCTTGCTCTGATTGGTCATGAAAATGCATTTCTTAGCTCTCAGGATGTCCGTGAATGACAATGTATTTCTCTGCTTCCAGGATGTCCGTGAATAACTTTGTATTTCTCTGCTCCCAGGATGTCCGTGAATAACTTTGTTTGACAAGCTGATAGATACAAATTCAATTGTCCCATAGTTCATTAGCAGGCATTCAAATGTTCATTGGCAGGGATTCAACTGTTTATTTTCAGCTGTTTCCACGTGGTCATTCTTTGGCAGGCATTCGACTGTCCTCGTGCTATCATTCTGGCTCTCAGCCACTCGCCGGCATTCATACAAATGGCCTCGAACATCGTCAGCTGGAGTTGCAAAGTTCAGTGAAGCACAAGGCATGCGCGAGGTTCTTCCAGCCAGATGATGCAAGCATTCTCTACTGCGCAGAACCGGGAAAACGAAGCCATCTTGAAACTAGCCACCAGCCAAAACTACGATAAACACAAAGAAAATGTGAATACACAGAAAATAAGTGTTTTCTGTCCCCCCACCCACCAGTACTAATATTTATCCCCTAAAACTGTTACCTAGCGGAAAAGCATCACACTGCAAGCCATTAAAATAAAGCAAAAGCAGCATGTAATGCACAATGTACACTACAGCATAGACATGCACTATTACACTACTTAAATGCGCAAAATAGATAAAACATGCGTTTTACACCATTAATTAATATGTTAATCAAACCTGTTAATGCAGAGCATTTCCCACATGTAATGTGTGTGTTTGGTTAATACACAGCAATCAAAATTAATATATTACTTTGTTATGGGGTGATTGGTCTGAACGGGGTACGCACAAAATCTTCTGTACTTCGCTCCATCAATCTCCCTTTGATGATTTCATCATCACCAAATCCCAAACCACCCATTCATCCCACTAAATTTTATTTGATCAGACACTTCTTCTCAATAATTTTGTTAGTTCAGCAAATTTCTTTCTCATTTTCCTTGTTCTCGACAAAAATGTTATCTTTAGTTCTAAATCTGAAACTTACTTATCCTTGCGAAGTGCAGTTCTATCTACCTGTGCAACTTATTTGTACATTGTTAACAGCATCCTTAGTAAAATGGTACAACATAAACACATCTTACACCTAAAGCAAACATTTTATATCTATTTTTAGGACTGTTCATATCTGCTATGGTATCTAAGTTATCCTATAAATAAAATCTATCAAATATGTACCGTATGTACAAAGTGTGTTTCCACACTTGAATGACTTTCTGTCCTTTGCCCCTTCTTTTATTTTAACTACTTGGAAATGGTTAATGAAAAATCGTCTTCGTCTTGTGTGCTAAAACCCAGAAGTGTTTTCTGTAACACTGTTAGGGTGGCCTCAAGTCGTTTTCTTTGTCCTGCTCACTGCCGTTGTCACTGTACCTTTCCTTTCTAAAATCTACTTCTTCTATCTGTTGTAAGACTACGTAAGTCCACTCAGGTGGTCTATCCAATTTCTCCTGTTCTAACTTGTTTGTTATTTCAGAGATCTGGTCTTCAAGAGCTTTTGTTCCTTTTCTCACTATCTTATACTTGAGTCTCTTTACTCCGTTGGGCCACATGTGTGAATCATCCTTATCCATAGGTTCACAGTCTTTGTTCAGAATTTCCTGTTCTTGCCTCTGCTCTTGACTTTGTTCTTGTCCTAGTTCTGTAGTACTGTCTAAATCGTTGTCAGGTGAAAAATCGTTGAGTCTTACACCTTGCTGTACACTCGCAGAGTCTGTTGATCTAGTCTCACCAGTTTCACAGTCTGCTTCTCTTCTGTTAACAGCTTCTGGTTGCTCAGCACCTGATTCAGAACTTGTATCCGAAATCTGCAGTCTATTTCTCAGTAGCCTTTGTTGTTGATCAGGTACATATGCTTGTCTCATGGCTCGTCCCATTAGTATCTTGTAAGGATTTAAACATGTCCTTCTGTCAGGTGTACTTCTCATGGTTATTATAACTAGGGGCAAAGCATCCGGCCATTTCAAGTCAGTGGAATCACACATTTCTACTAATTTGACTTTCATTGTGCCATTCACCTGCTCACCAACTCCAGAAGCTTCTGGACAATAGGCACAATGCAGTTTCTGTTTAGTGCTCAGTATTTCACAGATCAGACTGATAACTTCGTTGTCGAAATGAGTTTCCCTATCTGTGTGTGCCTGTCCATGATACATGCGTGCAAAATGGGCAAACATACCATTGGGCATAACAGCTCTTTCATCTTGGTAGACCCAAACATCATCCTCTTCTTTTTGTGTGCAACATTCTTTTACCCACGTTTCCTTTTCCCCATCGCTTGCCTGAACCTGCAACTGCCTCACTTCTTTCCATGTTTCTACTGTGTTAGTAAGCATGAGATATTGGGAAAAAGTGTCTTCCTTCGCCCGTGCCTGATTCAAAGAACAATCCTGTTTTGTGCAATATTTTGCCAATTCATCTGCAAACAAATTCCCTCTGGTAATGTAGTCAGTTTCACATTTGTGAGCAGCAGGAAATGCTAATGATCCCTTATCAGCTATTCGTTTTTTCTTCTTTCTCCGCCTGCTTTTCCATTTTTCAACATCCCTCCTTTTTCTCAGCAATATCAGCAATTCTTTAATTTTAGCTCTTCTTCCAGTAGTGTTTAACTTTTCTATGCCTTTTCCTGTGAAATCTAATCTATATTGTTTCTGCAAATCCCTATATTTAGAGATATCCACTCCTGTTTTTGATCTGTTTATGCTTACCGTTCCAAAATTTAATTCCTCTATGTCTACCTTTAATTCTGCAATATCTATCTGTTGGCGTTCTGCATCTTTTCTATAGCCACTTCTTTCCCTCTCTCCCAACTCCTCACTTGTCAGACCCAAAGAGACTTCGTTTAATCTTTCTCTAGGTTTCGTTCCCTGCAACAATCCAGTCAGTTTTCCAGTCAGTATCTGAGTTCCAACCGTGTAAGTTGGAGCTTTTGTCAGATCTTTCGGTGTATCCAATCGGGACACACTAAGCTGTTTATTCCTGACACTTTCAGAGAATAACTCTCTTCTAGGATCTGGTCTTGCCTCATTTAACGGTATGGTCAGTGAATGTTCTTTCTCTACCTCACTTTTGCAAACAGAAATTTCAGAATCTATATTCATCGGGACTGTTAAAGTTTCCATATTCATAGGCAGTTCTTTCAATCTTTCAGACAATTCTCGTGTCCTGACTGCTAACTCATTTTTTTCTTCTTCATAATTTGACCTATTTATCACTTGTGTTTCTTGCCAAATAATTGTACTGCTCATTGGAAGGAGTTCTGCCTTCGTTACTGTACTATTAATTTGAACAGGTTCTTGTCTATTTATTGCACTACTCCCTATGGGGACTGGAACAGTTTGGAAAACTTTTGTAGTTTCTGCTGGCGGTGCCTTTGGCACCACTGTCGTAAACTCCCTTGATATGGAGGTGGTCTGTTATCCAGAATGTCATCCAGCAACTCATCTTTAGTATCACTGTACCTACAGCCTGAAATTTCAATATGCTTCTTTTCCCTTTCTTTTTACCTCCTGTAGATCCTCCCATACTCCTGACAGGAAACAAATCATTTGGTACATCCACCTGTTGCCTTCTACATATTTTGTCCTCAATATTCTCATTCCGATATTTATCCAAACCAAAATCATAACCTCTTCCTGATCTGTGTCGTTCTTTTCTCATTCACCTCATTTTCCCAATCCATTAATGCTTCAAATTGCGTAGGTCTAACTTTAGGCTCAAGTTTCCCCATTGTTTCTCTCAAATGCCGCAAAACCTTTATGTTAAAAGAACCTTCTGGAGGAAATGCAAGCGCACCATCACCTTTCGTATATAGCACCCAATTCTCTACAAACACGCAAGTGTGATAGCCATGCTTCATTATCATGTGAAATACAGGCGTTCCCGGGGCAGGGAATAGTTTCCACTCCTGCTTTACTGCAGGCTTGTCTTTCACAAACAATCTTTTTACCTTTCCAAACAGCGAAACTTTCTTCTTCTCTTTACCAATATTATACATTTTTCACTTAACTTTTTGTCTTCGCATTCAGCTAGAAACGTCAGTGCAACACAAACTCTCTACCAATCAGCTTCCTCTGCGCGGTTTCCTTTCCAACCAATACCACTGTGGAAACACACTTGTAAGCAAATCAGAAAGCTCTACGTCACTTTCGCATCCACCTATCTCAGCGCGACTCTCACTAACGCACCAATCCGGGGCGTCTACGTCACTCTGGTGATTCTCTAATCCCAGCACGTCTCACACTAATGCACCAATCAGTGAAAGCTTCGTCTTTCTACAGCTGACCAATCTCAGCACGGTCTTTCTGAAGTCAGCCTTTCCCACTACTCCTGCTCTTGCCGACCCCTCCTTTACAAAATTTTATGGCAAACTTTTCTCAACAATTCTTTGTTAGTTACAACATTAAAACATTTCCATTGTCTGATTCGCTAAACAAAAGTGACAGCTTTGTCCATTTACACAAGAATTCTGTATTTCCAGTAGGCAGCGCTTACCTCTACCCTACCACAGAATTATTAACTTTCGCCAATAAAGTAGCACTTCCCTCTACCTTACCCTTCTTTCAAGCAAACAGTAAACCCGTTTCTCTGGGGATAAGACACATGTGGAGACTATCGCTCCTGAGAATTAAGGCCAGAGTTTCACAAGAAAACGTGATTTGCTATCTCAGTTACACACCTTTCATACAGAAAATCCCTAACATAACACAACCTGTGTTATTACCAAAATGAATTCAGACCATGTACCAAATTCCATGTGACTTCTCTTGCCACACGTGTTCCACTTCCTACATCCCAGAAGCGTGAAAACTCACATATAACATAACGCGACTCAACATATAGTGTTAGTCATCAAATAATCAATAATCAATAATCACCAAACTTGTCAATAATAACCATCATTCTGCTACCATTTAATTGATGCAGCGTTTACCCAGAAATTATCACCAACCCAGGGTCCGGGTCACTCCGGTGGGGCCCATAACACCGAAGTACACACACCCTAACACACACACCCCCAGACCCTTGCTAAAAATCCTACAATGGGTTGCATGAATTATTTCCTATCACGGGATACCTTTAAGCACAGATTTTTACACCAACATTTGTTTTCATCACCTAATTTTACTAACTAATCTATGCATCAATGTACCCCGCCAATTAGGTCGATGGGCCAATTAGTTGAGCAAGTTGATGGTGATTGTCAAGACCAGCTTAACCTCACTACAACAATACATTGATTTGCATAATTAATTGACTCTAAAAGAATCACAAACACCTGAAATCATTTAAAAGATTTTATATAATTAATTTGCATAAAGAAAATTATCATTTATTCTCTCACTATTAATTCTCACTGAGCATTGCCATTTATTCAGGAAATAAATCAAGAAACTGTTTAATAAAAGTCATGAAGAGAAAATGTAAGTTTGCATTCATTTCATTATTCTTAAAAATGGTTAAAAATCAATTCTTGGTCATGTAACTGATAGAGGGTTCCCAAAATGAAAGATCAGTGAACCATAATTAAAAACATGCATTTAATTCTAAAGATTTCCTACCCTAAAAACCTTCCTAACCAACACTAAACCCCAACTTTCTTAATAACCCTGGCCTCCTAGACGCATCTCTCACCCAGGCTAGTGTCCCGCAACGATCTCGAACCTACAGGGGTCATCAGTGCGCATTCTGGCATGGTTTCAAGCTCCCAGCATCTCTGCAAACAGCTTCTCTGACAGACAGCATCTCTCCAACCAGCTTCTCTCTAAAAATCCCCAATTTTGGTCTGATATTTATACTGTGTTTGCTGGCTCTCTACCCACAAATGTTTCAACTCTTGCCGTTTCCCTTGCTCTGATTGGTCATGAAAATGCATTTCTTAGCTCTCAGGATGTCCGTGAATGACAATGTATTTCTCTGCTTCCAGGATGTCCGTGAATAACTTTGTATTTCTCTGCTCCCAGGATGTCCGTGAATAACTTTGTTTGACAAGCTGATAGATACAAATTCAATTGTCCCATAGTTCATTAGCAGGCATTCAAATGTTCATTGGCAGGGATTCAACTGTTTATTTTCAGCTGTTTCCACGTGGTCATTCTTTGGCAGGCATTCGACTGTCCTCGTGCTATCATTCTGGCTCTCAGCCACTCGCCGGCATTCATACAAATGGCCTCGAACATCGTCAGCTGGAGTTGCAAAGTTCAGTGAAGCACAAGGCATGCGCGAGGTTCTTCCAGCCAGATGATGCAAGCATTCTCTACTGCGCAGAACCGGGAAAAACGAAGCCATCTTGAAACTAGCCACCAGCCAAAACTAAGATAAACACAAAGAAAATGTGAATACACAGAAAATAAGTGTTTTCTGTCCCCCCACCCACCAGTACTAATATTTATCCCCTAAAACTGTTACCTAGCGGAAAAGCATCACACTGCAAGCCATTAAAATAAAGCAAAAGCAGCATGCAATGCACAATGTACACTACAGCATAGACATGCACTATTACACTACTTAAATGCGCAAAATAGATAAAACATGCGTTTTACACCATTAATTAATATGTTAATCAAACCTGTTAATGCAGAGCATTTCCCACATGTAATGTGTGTGTTTGGTTAATACACAGCAATCAAAATTAATATATTACTTTGTTATGGGGGTGATTGGTCTGAACGGGGTACACACAAAATCTTCTGTACTTCGCTCCATCAGCTGCAATGTGAGAGAAGGATCTTCCACCTGCTCTGGCTCTGTGGATGCGCGGGGTTTCGGCCAGTGCGAGGTTGGAAGATCGGAGGTTTCTTTTGGGTACGTGGAAGTTGATTCTGTCGTTGATGTATTGGGTCAGTTGTTGTGTAGACATTTGTAGGCGTAGTGAGGATTTTGAAAGTTACTCTTTTCTCCACGGGGAGCCAGTGGAGACTTCGTAGGTGTTGGCTGATGTGTTTGTGTCGGGGGATGCCGAGGACGAGTCTGGCGGCGGTGTTCTGTATTGTTTGGAGTTTGCGGAATAGGGACTTGTTGATGCCGGCGTAGAGTGCGTTTCCATAGTCCAGTCTGCTGGTGATGAGTGCGTGGGTGACTGTCTTCCTTGACTCAGGGGGGATCCACTTGAAGGTCTTGCGGAGGATGCAGAGGGTGTTGAAGCAGCTGGAGGTGACGGCGTTGACCTGTCGGTTCATGGTGAGTGATGAGTCGGGTACGATGCCGAGGTTCTTGGCGTGGTCTGCAGCATGACCTTGGAATACAGCCATGTTTATCAGCTATAGAGTTGGACACACAGAAGAGGAATAAAAAAAAGAAAAGAGAGGTGACAACCAGGAACTG
The DNA here is from genome assembly GCA_963921515.1 of Calotriton arnoldi. Taxonomy (NCBI): domain Eukaryota; kingdom Metazoa; phylum Chordata; class Amphibia; order Caudata; family Salamandridae; genus Calotriton; species Calotriton arnoldi. Next base: position 1,524,803 of record CAWUFW010002861.1, read on the forward strand.
ACTTATTTCTGTGCATATTTTTCTAACTAAGAGACAAATGCTCCCTCTGCTTTACTTAGAAGAACTGAAAGAATATGCTTTTCTCATAACTGAGTCAGAGTCCAAATAAGTGAACAACCATAGTGTGGTAATACCTGCATCATTACATATAGTTTTTTTTAAATTCTGATATATTATTTATATTAAAAGAAGATTTAGGGACAGATTTACTAAACCTTCATGCAACACAGGGCAGCAAGCAAAGCTGCATTGAGTGAGAGAGCTGAAAAGCTCTTTATTTACAAAGAAATGAAAATGTCTGCTCTTTCTTCTGGCATTGTGTGCATCCAAGCACTATGCAGGCTATGTAGGCACCCTTGCAACATTATGTAGGGCCACCTGCATTACAGACAGGATAGTTTGTGTGCAGGAAGGATCACCTTCCTGCACAAAAACAATCTCCTCTGTGAGTGCTGCACAATGCAGCACATGTGAAAAGTGGAAAGAACGAAGGGAAATAAAGGCATTTCTCCTCAATCCGCCTTGCTTTGGAAGGCGTAGCATTTTCGTACATTCCCAGGTTTACAACACTTTCAAAATCTGGGAATGTGGCAAAATCCATGGCGGAATGCATGGGAACCCCCATGCTCCACCCATGTAACGACTCCCAAGTTGAAATGTAACATAATGCAGCACAAGCATATGCCTTACTTTACATTTCTTTAAGAAATCCACGCAAGGCCATGGAAATCAGGCTGTGTGTAGCTTTGTAAATATTACTGAAACCCTTGCATTGTACTTGTCATCACTCACAATATTTTCTTTTCTCCATGCATTTCCAACGATATGTGTTCTACTGTACAATATTTTTAAACTATGTGTAAGCGCACAATTTTACAGTGGAAGGGTAGCCTTACTGTCCAAAACCCATACGAGATATCACACAGACCCCTTTGCGCTAAAGTGCATGGTGCAAGGCAGCCAAAAGTGCTCCAGCACAGACAGAGAGAACAATAGCACAAATGGCACTGTTCTGCTCTCTCTCCCTCTTTGACACAACACAGCTCAACACATTTGGGTGTGTCAATTATTTCATTAACTATAGGTCGTTCTATTTGTTCTTATCTATGTCTATTTGTCTCCGTCTGTCTGTATGTGCCTCAGTCTATCCATTTTTTTGTTGTATACTTTTATTGAGAAGTACATGTCAGTTTATAAACAATATGTAAAAAAAGAGAATAAACAATAAATCAAATAATGGCCACACAAAAATTTACTATGAAATTTTAACTTCTCAGATGTGTAAACACAAAAAGATAATACAGATATCAAAAGATATTATATCTGAGATACTCATAAAACCTGGAAAGGAAGAAATAGGAAAGATGGACAAGGGAGGAGATGATGTAGACAGAAGTAAACCATATATTATAGATAGTTAGAAGATAGTAACAATAATATCAAGTGGAGATATTCCAACTAACTCAACAATTTCCAATACGTGAACAGTAAGTCCTAATTCAAATAACAGTGTTAATGGCTAAAGCATCAACAGTCCTAATGATAACAGCAACAGCATGGATATAAGTAACGATGATAATGAACTAATAAGGAGATGAAAAAGGAAGTGATTCCCTTTTCGTAGTTCCTAAGTAGAAGGAAAAATCATATGTAGGACATTGTGATGTTCTCCAATGTCTTAATATAAAAAAAAATCCTATGGGGAGTGCAATAGCTATCAATCGTCTCGTATGGTTTGTTAGATGTGGGAGATCAGTAATATCATGTAATAGAACAAATGTTTCCATTAAAGGAATAAACACATGTATAGCTCTGTGTAGAGAGGCAGTTATGGAAGAACAGTATTCCTTCAAAATTGGACATCGGAATAAAATGTGTAGTATATCGCAGTCCTCCTGTGGGCACCTCCAGTAGGTAGATTGGTATAGTAAACCTGCTGTCTTGAGTTTTTGTGGTGACCAGTGCCAGTTATGAAGAATTTGGAAGAGAGTAAATATCACTCTGGCCTCTCTGATTCCCTTATCCATGTTCATAATAACATCCACCCATTCCCCTTTGGAATAAGCTACAGTAATTAACTCTTGCCATTTGACGTGAAGTTATGCTAGTAATCGGTATAAGTGTAATTTATACATTATAAAATCCAGAGACTGCACCTTTGAATTTCCCCCCAATTTTTAAGTATTGTAACACTGGGGAATCCTCAATTATTCACGGATATGGTCTTAGTCTACGAAATAGGGCTTGTTTTAGTTGTAAGTATTTCCCCTTTTGGGAGACAGGGAGTTGAAATTCTACCTGAAGCATTTCAAAAGTTTTAAGCTCACCTTCTAAAGTGAGTAAGTGATCCAATATTAGAATACCTGCTCTCTCCCATATATCCCAGGACATAGTCTGTTTACCTATTCTAATATCAGCGTTATGCCACATTGGGGCCTTTCCATGTAGTCTTGGTTTACTCTTTAGGAGTTGGTGGGCATGCATCCAAATCTTAAGCATAGATTGAATAATAGGGTTGGAAGTTTGTAAAGCAGGTGATTAATGGGTGTAAAACATTTGCAAACCACAAGTTGCCTGTACAGTTTGTCTTTCAATGAGAACCCATAGTGGGGGGATCATCCTGTCTGGGCCAAAGATAAACCAATTGAGATAAATGGAGGGCATTATAGTAATGCTCAATGCAAGGTAAACTAAGGCCCCCATATCGCCTGTGAGCAAAACATTTTGAGATTTTAAGTCTAGGTCTCAGAGATTCACAAATAAAGGTTTTAATACCTTTTGTCGATATCTCGCAATATTGATATTTTAACTGTCAAAGGATACATACCTAAAACAAATGTGAAACGGGGCACTATAATCATTTTCACTGCCTGTACTCTACCCCAAAAGCACAGGTTATGATGGGACCATTTTTCATACTCTGACTTTGTTTTGGCAATGAGCAGATCTAAGTTGTCATGAATCATACGTTCTAAACCTGTGTTGATATAAATACCTAGATACTTTAGGTGCTCCACTTTTCATTGAAAATTATAGCCCAAAATAGCTGTTTTGGTTGCACCCCTGGACAATGGGAGAGCTTCACTCTTACTCCAATTGACTTTGTAGCCAGAAATGGTCGAGAAGCGAGAAATGGTAGACATGAGTGTCACGAGTGAAGTAGGCAGATCAGTAAGTGTGATCAATATGTCATTTGCATAAAGAAGTATTTTTGAGATCCCTGCTGGTATAGGAATGCCTGCTATTTGTGAACACTGTCTTATTGCCGCAGCCAGCGGTTCAAGTGCAAAAGGAATGAAAGGGGCGATAAAGGGCCACCCTGGCGGCTTCCTCTTTGCACTAAAAAAGATTTTGAAAGGAAACCCCCACAATTCACTTGTGCGGATGGTGTCTCATATAACCATTTGACCTTAGAGATATATTCATTGCCTAATTCCAACCTATGTAGAGTACGGAACCTATAGCTGCATTCAATACGGTCAAAGACCTTCTCTGCGTCTAAGGATAAGGCTAATCTGTCTCCTCCAACATCCTTGGAAAGCCAGAGTATGTGAGCCAAAGTGCGTAGATGGTTATGAGAGTTTCTGCCCGGCATGAATCTCAGTTGAGAATTATATATGAGTTTAGCGATAACTTTGTTTGACTCTTTTGGTGGCTAATATCTTTGAATCAGTATTCAGAAAGGAAATTGGATGCTAGCTACTGCAGTATAATGGATCTTTCTCAGGTTTGGGAAGGACCTTTATGATAGCTTTATTTGTGAGTGAGGAGAGGCTACCATTTTCCTTTGCTTCTTTATAGGCATTATACAGGGCATCTATTGCTTCTGGTTTTACCCAACGGTAAAATTCCCCATGAAAACCATCTTCTACCGTTGTAATATTGCATGGAAGATTAGAGATTGCTTGGGCAATTGTATCCTTTGTTATTTTGCCTGCCAGTATGAGCCCATCCTGCTTATTGAGGCGGGGGAGTGTTATTTTCTCAAAAAAATCCTGATCTTTGTGGCGATCATCATCAACCTCTGAGCTATATAACTTCTCATAATAATTTGCAAATGTATTAGCTATTTCCTGAGTCTGTTATTAGCTTACCTCCAGAGTAATAAGTAGCTGGAATAGCTGTCATAGCTACTCTGTTTTTATTGTGCCGCTAGTAAACCGACCAGCTTTTTCTCCTTGTTCGTAATTTCGAGCCTTAAGTCTATATAACATATATCCTGCTTTTCAAGTATATAGCGTATTTAGCCCCTTTTAGCCTTTTTCAATCTAGATCTGGAAGCTTCGGTTGGATTGGTAAAATGAGCATGTGTCAGGGTTTTGATATCATTTTCTAAAATGATCTGTTGTTCTGTTCTACGTTTATTGGCTTTCGCAGAATCTCTCATAATTCGCCCCTAATGGTGGCTTTGCAGCTGTCCATAAAATGTGTGGAGAAGAAACTTAACGTTTGTTGTCTTTCATATACGTAGTCAAATGTGATTGTAATTGTGATTTTTCAGTAAGTAGTTTGTATCGGGATATGTTTAAATGCCATTGTTTCCTACAAGGGTGTTTCAGACCCCAATCAAGCTGTAGACTGATAGGAGCATGATCTGAAAGTGCAATTTCTCAAATGTCACAATCAAGTACGTGTGGTATGATAGAATGTGAAATAAGACAATAGTATATTGTACAATAGGAATCATGTACTGCAGAGTGTTATGTAAACCCCTTATCTGAAGGGTTTAGTAAACACCAAGGGGCCGATTCCGATTCGGGTCGGAAATCTCTCCGACCGAGCCGGACCCGGAGAGATTTCCGACCGACCGGACTCCAGCAGCCCGACCGAACGAGTATGATGCGCACGTATGCCATCGGACTCGGAGTCGGTCGGACTCCGACTGAAGTCAATGGGAGCCTGTCGCACAACGCGTACGCGGGCTCCCATTGACTCAATGGGTGCAAGGCGGACAAGGGCGCCCCTACAGCGTGTACACGGTGAAGCGACTCGCGCCGTACACGCACAGGTAGGGGGGACCCATGGGTCCCCCCTGTGTGCGACTCGCACGTCTACGCGTACAGGGGGGTCCGACACGGACCCCCAAAGTATGGCTCCGACTGCTTCTTCGAGCCGGACGGCGCGAGTCGGTCGGACTGCTCGCGGCGCGCATCGTACTTGCCCGGCCAGGGAACGTCTCCATTGCGAGGTGCGCAGCGCATCCGTGCGAGTCGGTCGGTGCGGTTGGGACGGGCGTACGAGTCGGTCGGCAAATTTGCACGCGCTCGCATCGTACTCGTTCGCCCGGACGCACGTACGATTCGGTCTGGAAAAAGGGCTCCGAATCGGATCCGGTTCAGCCGAATCCGATTCGGTGCCCTACCGGCCGAGATCGGAATCGGCCCCCAAATGTCAGACAATCCATGATCTTCACGGATGTCTCCCAATATTGCTTTCTGTCATGTGTCATGTCTAGGGGGCTCATTCTGTCTAAGATAACATCCGGAGCAAGATTCCAGTCACCCCTAGAGATATTTTGGAAATTCACATCTCCGTTAGAATTATGCTTAGATGAAGGAAAAAAGGAATATGTTATTACCGATTTTAAGTTTGGCTAAAACAGACTGACCATTTGCATCTGACCAGGACTGAAGTATTTGACATTGCAGTGTTTTCCATATCAGAATGGCTACACCACATTTTCTAGTATTAGTATGGGATATAGGATCTCCTGTCGTGTAAGAAGGGGGTTTACATCTGTAAAGAATCTGGCCTACCCAATCTCATTATAATTTTTCTAATTCTATACCGGATAGATGTGTCTCTTGAATGAGAGCAATAACTGTATGTTTGGAGGCTTAGAGGACGATTACGATGTAGTTAGGAAATTCTTCCGACCTAATCGGTTTCGGAATCGTTTTCGACTGAATCGGGTTCTGCGAGTCCGACCAACTGATTATGATGCTTTCCAACATTATTGGGTCAGACTCGCATTGACTTCAATGGGAGCCTGTGTTACGGATGAGAACACAGGCTCCCATTGAAAAAAGGGGCGGTTGGAGAAAACCTTGCAACCTGTGGTGGGCACCCCATTGTGCCTGCCACACTGTGCATGGTTGGGAAGAGGGGTCCCGTGCGTATCCCCATGGGCCCCAACCGGAGGCCACAGGGTGAAGGGGGACTTGCAACGGTTCCCCAAAGTCAGATTCTGATAGCCGCTTTGTGTCGGGCAGACCAAATTAGAATGGCTGTCCATATCGGTCATCATAATCGCTTGCTCGAAACCCTGTCCATAGAGCTGTACGATTCAGCTCTGAAAGACTTGGGCTGTCTAAATGCCTTTCGGAACCGTATCGGACAGCCCAAACAGTTTCCGGGCATCGTAATTGGTCGGTTAGAAATGTGTGCGATTTGGTCGGAAACATAGGTTCCCAATCGGATTCTGAGATTCTGGATCCCATTCGGAGCCTTTCCGAACGACATCGTAATCGGCCCCTAAATAGGAAAGAATTTTCTTCCTTTTAATGGAATTAGTAAAGCCATTGACATTGATGGATCCAATGTGCATAGGACTAGTTGTCATGATGCTGACTGGAAATGTTAGAGTATGTTTGTATTGTGTTACTGAAACAAAAAACTATCCCGAGTATAAGAAACCTGAAACTAATAAGTGCAAATACAATCACAAAATAATGTTAATACTAACCTCTAAATGGTGAAAGTACACCGTTCTAACTGCTAGAAAGGAAAAGAACACTACAGATCAAACAATGTATATCTTTTGTCGGTTGATCTAAACCTCAATGCGAGACGCAGACTCCGCAGGGGAGAAAAGAAAGCCACTTGTGGTAAATGGATTATGAAAAGAACCACGCCATGGAGTTATAAAGTCCATCTAGGAGATTTGCATGTATAAATACAGGGAAACATCGGTTACATCGTGGTCTTCACACTGCAATACCTTTACAACGCGGGCATTACAACGCAAGTCATTACAATGACTTGCGCTGGATGGCACTGTAAGCTAAGGAATAGTATGATTTACTATTCTAACACTTTCCCTACTGTAACGTAGGCTGGAGTTGGAATAGTAAATCATACTATTCCTAAGTCCAGCGCCCTCCAGCGCAAGTCGTTGTAACGACTTGCGTTGTAATGCCTGCGTTGTAAAGGTATCACGGTGTGAACACCGCGATGTAACATCGTATATTCATAAATACATTATGAGATATACATGGTGTATTGAACAACAATGTAGGAGAAAAGGAAATGAATCATATCCAACAGAGGTAATTACTGCAGTAAAACAGTAATAAAATTGTATTACACATATATAGTCATGTAGCTGGATGAGGTAACAGTGGAAGGTTTACCATCAGATACTTTATCAACGATGTGGATGACTTCAGAGGAGACCTGTGTCACACTGTCTCCTAAAGGTATGGACGTGTAATCTACCAGTACGGTGGCTTTGAAGATCATTCTGTAATCGAAGTTGACTGTTCATAGTAGTTTCGGTCAGGAGTGGTGGTGTTAAGTCCCTGTGTTGGTCCTCTAAACTCTCCAGGAAGCGTACCAGATCCCCAGACTCTGTGTAATCCCTTGATTTTCCATTCATTGTGATCCCCATTGTAGCAGGTTCTAAAAGACCATATTCAATATCCCATTTCCGAAGTCCTGGCCTACGTTGCAGGAACGCTTTTCATATGGCATTAGTTTCAGTGGAGAAGTTCACAGCAATTAATATTTTATGGCCTTCCAAATCGTAAGGACCATGTTTACGAGCAGCTGTTATTATTTGACGGACCTGTCCATGACACAGGAGACACGCAATTATTGGTCCCGGTCTAGATTCAAGGGTTGAAGTACTTGACCGAATCCTGTATGCTCCCTGCAACTCAAGGGGATGCTCAAAAAATATGTTCAGTAACCGAGGTAGCAAGCTCTTCACATCATTATTCATTTCCATTTGTTCTGGAATTCCATAAAAGCAAACATTATTTCTTCGGGCTCTGTCCTCCAAATCCATTACTTTTTTTCAAATGCCAGATATCTGGAACTCAATACTTTGCATTATCTAATCTTTCTTCCAAAAGGGTGGTTTGTTTATCTAGAGTTTCCACTTTGGTGTGAAAAGAGTTTAGGTCCAACCTTATTGACTTCATTTCTGTCACGAGAGATGAGATTTTGACATCCATAGATCCCAATCGCTGCCCCACAGCAGAGATCTCTTTTAAAATAAGTTCTATAGAAGCAGTATCTTGTGGGACAGTAGTAGAAGTGCCCGAAGGTAGAGTGTTCCCTACTACTTGTGCAAACAAAGGCTTTCTATTAGGTGTTCCACTGGCCATACTGATATACGTCAATGTTAGAGAAGACAAGAAATAAGTACAGCCTAGTAACCAAATATGATATCCAGTCACCTCAAAAAGCAGTACATATCTGGATAAGGACAGACTTCTGGGATTGTCCAACATGATGGCTGTATGTTTTCAAACACGGAGTGCTGAAAAACAGTCTATCAGAAATGTCACACAGCTTTCCCCTGCTTATCTAAGTTTGCTCTGCACCCTTTGCTGGTAGGAATTTCCTTGTCTACTTAATGTGTAGCAGAGTCTAAGCTGTCAAATGAAGCAAAATACCACAGGTTTAAAAGTTCTCATATGCTTCCCCTTCGCCCTGTAAGAAGTACAACAGTAATTCAAAAACACCCTGCATCCTTTCCACTTCAAGAAAGGGGATTCCACTTAATTCTTCAGAATCAGGTTGTGTTTCTGACGGAATGACTCAAATTGTTCACGGACTTCTGGGATTCTAACAAACTATGACTGCATGTCTTTAAAACAGGGGTTGCTGAAAAACAGTCACCCAGCAATCAGAAATGTCACACAGCTTTCCCCTGCTCTGTTTCCTGACAGAATGTGTTGTTTTTGTCACAGACTTCTGGGATTCTAAAACTTATGGCTGCATGTTTTCAAACAGGGGTAGCCGAAAAACAGAGTATCAGACATGTCACACAGCTCTTCCCTGTCTAGCCAAGTTCCCTCCTCTACACTCTCTGCTGATAGGAATTCCCATGTTACATAGCAGAGTCTAAGCTGTCAAATGAAGAGAGATGAATATCTCAGAGTAGAAAGTTCTCATATGCTTCACCTGTGCCTTGTGAAAAGTAAAACAGCAATTCAAAAACAATTTAATAAATACAGAGCAGCCTTTCCGCTTCAAGAAAGGGAATTTCTCTTAACTCTTTAGATTCAGGCTGCTTCCTGACAGAATTAGTTGTTTTTCACAGACTCTCTCAGCTACAGAAATGGTGCTCTCATTTTCCCTCCACACCTCTGCTGACAGGAAAACTCTGGCCCTTCCACTCTGCCAGTGCAATGAGTTCAACCAGAGTTCAAGAGTAATTTAAATCCCCTGAAGCAGCCTCTGTGTTTAAAAGCAAGGAAAGTCACTTATCTCTTGAACAGCTGACTGTTTCCATACAGAATGAGTTGTGAGGCTCAGATGAAGTAAAGACCAGGCTTCAGGACTTCTTGAAGAACTGAGTTTAACTGTAATTTCTCATGTGGAAATTAACCTCAAAGTTATGTTGCTGTTGTCTCATTCATGTTGATTTTATTCTGTCTACATGAACCCCTCCTGACAGCTGTGTGGAAAAATTCTCCCCTCCGGAGTCTCGGAGCTCTACACTGAGGTGGCCATGTCAGTTAGTGGCCAGACTCCCTATCTATCCATTTGAGTGTTTTTATCGGTCTCTTTCTGTCTCAATCTATTACAATCTTCATTCTGCCTCCGTTTTTGCTCATCTCTCGCTACGCACCCTTTTGTGTCTCCATTATTTCACTTTTCTACTCTCCAAACAACTGCAATTCTCTGATACATTTCCTATTTTCTGTTTTATTTTGTACCGCTGAACAATAGAACTTCCTTCTCCTTATTCCTAAAACATTTCCACGCGAAGAGTGAATGGGCCCGCTCTAAGGCTACATCATCTATACTTGTTTTTTACACTTATTTCTCCCTGTTTGAATGAAATGCAGAAATATGCTCAGATCTCTAGACTGATTTTCTTTTTACAGCAGATTGCCTACTGTGCGAGCAGTGTCTTGCTACCGACGCCAGTCAATGCTCAGGTATCTTCAAGCAATGCTCTCCTGACGTCACTCACTGCATCAAAGGGCTGGAGAACAACACACGGGGTGAGTGCCACATGCCACATATCTGTAACGTGACTCAATCTTCAACATTCTGGCCACTGCTTAATTTGTAAAATAATAGGTGCCAGGGCCCAAGATATTTCTTAGGAGGCCACTGCAGCTTGCACCACCTGGAGTCCTTGTCAGCTCTGCCAGATACCAGTACGAATGGCATACCTAGATGAATGAAGAAATGAATGAATGAATAGTGAGATTTCTTGAGCGCATGCCAACTCCATGGAAAGTTCTGGCACTGAGTGGAATGTAAGAGGGCAAAGGAAGAGGGGACTAGATAGTGAAGAGCCTACATACCATTAAAGTCCTAAATGTATGACAATTTGGGCTATACTAGGTGAACCAAAACTGTAAGATGGGCCTGAGCTAGCACCTTGCTATTATTATTTTATGAATCCTATATTGATCTGCTAAACACTTTGCTCCTGTGTATTTTTAAGAATAGAGTGAGAGAGCCACCATGTGGTGGATTGTTATAAATATGTGCCACAGTCATGAAATAAGTCCGGGTGCCAAGCACCAGAAAACACCAGCACAAATGAAGGACTGATTCTGAGCATTTACGGGCTGGTGGTAACATGCCTCCGTGACCTTCAGAATGCCCTTCCGTTGTATCCACATGGCAGCAAATGATTGGGTAACATGTGCTGGCTGGCATACAATCCTTGCTTGCTGAGCCATATAATTCACTAATGAGGCCTAATATGGTGTAATAGATTTGTGGTTTCTTGTGTTCCCTTCTGGAGAATACCTTGCCTGGTAGTTCCAGATGGATTGTTCTCATGGGTATTAGGTCAATACTGATTTGGATAAGACAGGCTTTTGACAGGCTTTTGTATGGAGTGGCACAGTGGGCATGAAATGATGGGGTGGAAATCTACCCGGAGCTATTGAAAGTGGTTTAGAACTGTGGAAAAAGTTATACAAGTATGTGAGTTGAAAATTTGTAAAAGACTTGAGTAATCATTGTGGTGGAAGGGGCAAAGCGTGACACCCCATTTAAAAAAATTCAGGAGGGATATTTCTCTCTACTTAAAAATGACATTTGGTGGATAAACACTGAAATAAAGATATTTTTACACATTAAACCCTTGCTTTTTCTTGGTTTGGCTGTTTCACCCAGACTCCTTCAAGGTAACCATGTCTGCTCAGGAACTCATACTGAGTTTTGTTTTATGTTTAATCAAAACATGCATTTGTGCCAACAGGGGGTAATGTTGTTCTAACTGCATTCAAGGACTGTATGAGTACTTCCGAAAAAGCCTCCTGTGGAAGAGAGTTCTCCTTACGTAACTCGATGATGTCGTACCGGGTCAGTAGAACATGCTGTGACTCCGACTTCTGCAACAGAGGAGATGTGGAAGGTATGTACAAGAGTGTGTACTGACTCTGACATCCAGTACACAGTCAATGTGCAGGATATATGCAGTCTGTGACTCCGACATCTGTAACACAGGAGTTGTGTATGGTACGTACAGTTGGTGACTTTGAAAACTGTAACACAGGGGGTGTGTTGGGTACATGCAGTCTGTGACTCCCAGATCTGTAATGGAGTGGATGTGAAGGGTACATACAGTGTGACTCTGACATCTGTAATGGAGGGTTGATGCAGGGTACATGCAGTCTGTGAATCCCACATCTGTAACTCAGGCGGTGTGCAGGGCATGTGCACATCTGTAATAGAGGAGACCTGAGGGGTGCAGAAGGGATGTTCAGAGTATGTGCAGTCTCTGACTATGACATCTGTAACGGAGGGGATGTGCAGGGTGTGTGCAGTCTGTGACTCCCACATGTGTAACAGAGAGTATATGTAGGGTACATGCAGTCTGTGGCTCCCACATCTGTACCTCAGGGGGTGTGCAGGGTATGTGCAATCTGTGACTCCAACATCTGTAACAGAGAGTATGTGTAGGGTACATGCAGTCTGTGACTCCCACATCTGTACCTCAGGGGGTGTGCAGGGTATGTGCAGTCTGCGACTCCCATATCTGTAACAGAGAGTATGTGCAGGGCACATGCAGTCTGTGACTCCCACATCTGTAACTCAGGGGGTGTTCAGGGTATGTGCAGTCTGTGACTCCCAGATCTGTAACTGAGAGTATGTGCAGGGCACATGTAGTCTGTGACTCCCACATTTGTAACTCAGGGGGTGTGTAGGGCATGTGCAGTCCATGACTCCTGCATCTGTAACAGAGAGTATGTGTACGGCACATGCAGTCTGTGACTCCCACATCTGTAATGGAGTGGATGTGAAGGGTACATACAGTGTGACTCTGACATCTGTAATGGAGGGTTGATGCAGGGTACATGCAGTCTGTGAATCCCACATCTGTAACTCAGGGGGTGTGCAGGGTACATGCAGTGTGTGACTGACAGTTGTGACATAAGGGAATGCACGGTTTGTACAGTGTGATACTTCTGTGACATAGCGTATAAGGAAGGATTGTATAGTCTGTGTCTCTGACTACAGTAACAGAGGTGATGTGCAGCATATGTACTTAGCAAGTGGCTTATAGAGTATAAGGAAGGATTGTATAGTCTGTGTCTCTGACTCCAGTAACAGAGGGGATGGGCAGCATATGTACTTAGCGAGTGGTATGACTTCTCATCGATAATCTTCATTACTCTAAATCACTCTTTCTTGCCCCAACACTTAACCCCAAAATCAAGAGCATTCACCCCTCTGATGGATGTAAAGTAAAGAACAACACAGAGGCCAATAAGATCAACTTTCACATAGATTGACTCCATAAAATGTCTTGTCAAGGTAATCATATACAGGGAGTAAAGATCATGAGACAGTACCCTTCCTAACAGCATCCTCATTGCCATCAAACAAGTTCTCAAAGGTAGGGGCCAGAGAAAAGGTTTTTCCAAATGTAGAGTTTTCTTAACGTAATTAAGAGGTTACTTGCCATCCCCTACTATCTTCTCCCATAATAAAGTAAACATTCATTGGTGAGTACTGGTCCCCACATTAAGTGTACATAGGAAGGTCTCTCATTGAGATTCATGCACCACAAAAAAGGAAATCTAGACAATCTTTTGGGAAAAGGGGAAAAGAGATACAAGCTTCCCCAGGCATGATCATAGGACCAGTTGCTTCAAGCCCCAAAAGGGTCCTTATAGGATGAGATCAGTGACAGCTCATCAATGTGGGAGTCCTAAATTGCCACCTGCAAGCCACCGATAGTGCCCCTCGCTTCTGGCCAGACTCCTATTTAGTTAACGTTAGCAGTGCTCATGAGAACACAACTTTCATGAACACTGACAAAGCACAGGTCTGCCCCCTTGGCCTTTCCAGTCTCCTGATTACAGGACTAGGAAGGAGCTGAGCCACAAGTCATATACTGAATGAGACTTAGGAACGCTTCACTTTGTAGACAGAAGTCTGGAGTGAGCATGTGTGAGGGACGTAACCCAACTACAGTCCACTCACACAGGCACAATCCATTTTATTTAGCAGACATACTGTGCGTAACTCAGGTAAACCAGAATATCTGCTGAAATGGGGCTTTCAGGCACTGAGCAGAGTATCCCTGAGACCAATGAAGAGAGACACAGGACAGCAGGAGTGAGATCCAGCACTATTGGAACATGGAGGGATGCTCGCGGCAGGTCTTGTGCTCTGTCTGGCTCCTTGTTTGCAGTTTATAAATCATGCATTGCTAGTTGAGTGTACTGTGGAGTATTCCTATTCTGCTGCTACAATGAGTCCCCAAGGGAGGAATCAATAGAAGAATTTATTTTTTTTCGAAGTTGTTGTTTTGTGCATTTTTGAGAGTGAGTGTGTGAGAGTGAATGTGTGACAGGGAGTGAGTGTGTTTATATATATGTGTGTGGAAGAGTGACAATCACTAAGAGTGGGCATGTGAGTGGGTTTGTGAGCGTGACTGTGGATGAATATGAATGTGAATCAACGAGGGTGAGTGTATATGTGAGTGATTCTGATTGAGAGTGAGTAAGTGAAAATGAAGATGAGTAACACAGTGGAAGTGGAAGAGTGAGTGGCAGTGAAAGTCAGGGAGGTAGTGTGGGTTTGGTGAGTGATGATGAGTGAATGAGGGAAAAGAGAGAAAATATGAAAGAGTGAGTTTGTGTAGAGTGTCTTCGAGGGTATGCATGAATGAATGAGAATCTGTGAGGATGAGGGCACGTGTATAGCAGTGAGTGTGTTGGAAGTTGTGAGAGTGATTGTGTGTGAATAAGAATGAGTGGGAATCACTGAGAGTAAAAGAGATTCAATGGAAAGGACTGTGAGTGTATTTGCATTTGAGATTGAGCAAGGGGGTGAGTGGGAGGCACGGGTGAGGTAGTGTTAGTGAGTAGGTGCTAGTAAAAATGACTGAGTGAGAGAAGGGTTAACAACTGAGAGAGTGTGTGGCTATCTTTGTGAGTATGTGTGTCAACAAGTGAGAGTGAGAATCAACGAGTGACTGTGAAAGTATAAGAGACAGTGAGAGTGACTAAGTGAGTGTACGGGTTTAGTTGTTTCAGTATGTTTTTGAGAATCACTATGAGTTAGCGTGAGAAAGGAGGGTTGAGGAAGTATGAATATGATAGATGTAGAATGAGTGAGTGAAAGGTAGTGTGTGCAAATGTGCATTATGGTTGCATGTTTGCAGATGGCCATGGGATACTCAAGATAGTCTATCCGTTTATGTAGTTTAGGGCCACCTATTGACACTGGACAATGTGAGGTGCACCTGTTGAAGATGCAGGCCCTGGAATGCTAAAGATAATTCTTAGAATATAGGTGCACCTGCGGCAAAATGCAGGTGCTGGCATACTGGAGGTAATTCATGGCCTGAAAGAGGACAAGCATAGCATATGAGGGAGGGATCCAGCTGTATGGGCACCTGGCACTAGGGACTGTGTGTCAACTTTAATCAGGAAATCAGTTGGATTGCAGCCAATACACAACCCACTGAGCAATTATTTATGTAAGTTGTATTTCTGGAAGCATTCAGGCCCAGAATATATGACAAGGACATCTACCCCAAACCCAAGTCCTCTTTCATAAAGGAATCATGCAGTCAATGAGCACTAGCAAAGAGAATATGTATTTTAAAATCTTTATTTAAAAAACCTGATCTAATTAATATTTTATGAATTCTAACCACACAGAATTTAAATAATAAAGCAGTGAAAAAAATGAATAGTCTAAACAACAGAAAATAGTCTAACATGGTTACTATATTTCTAGCAATAGCACCCTCATTTTCTGCTTCTAGGCACTATGCTAGTTGCAGCAGATGAGTAAGAAGCCTATGCTGATTTTCAAAGGTGGTGCAAGCTCGCATACCTGACTCATAACAGTAAGGCTATTGTTCCATTTTAATAGCAATCCTGTCATTCCTGCCACAGAGCAGTGTGTGCTGAAGAAGACACACAGCCACTCGCCTCACAGTGACCTTTGAATAAAGTAGGAGCGAGTACGATCTGAGCGTACGCGAAATCGCCGACCGACTCGTTCGCGGGTCCGAACCGCTCCGACCGACTCGCACGGACACGACTCGCACCACGCAATGGAGATGTTCCCCGACCGAGTAAGTACGATGCGTGCCTCGAACAGTCCGACAGACTAGTGCCGTCCGGCTTCAAAGAGCAGTCGGAGCCGGACTTTGGGGGTCCGTGTCGGACACCCCTGCACGCGTAGCTGCGCGAGTCGCACAAAGGGGGGACCCATGGGTCCCCCTACACGTGCATGTACAGCACGAGTCGCACCGACGCGTACCCGCTGTAGGGGGCGCCCTTGTTCACGACGCACCCATTGAGTCAATGGGAGCCCGTGTACGCGTCATACGACCAGCTCCCATTGACTTCAATGGGAGTCCGACCGCATCGAGTCCGATAGCATACGTATGCATCGTACTCGTTCGGTCGGGCTGCTAGAGTCCGGTTCGGTCGGAAATCTCTCCGGGTCCGGCTCGGTCGGAGAGATTTCCTGCCTGAATCGGAATCGGCCCCTGAGTGTATATTTTGAAAGAAAAGTTAATCTTGTGGTTCACAGACACATTTTTTTGCATTTTATTTGCAAAGGTCCGGAACAAAGAATCAATTGACTCATAAGTGACGGCCAGAGTCAAAGAGTCCCAGAATGGGTTTTAGGCCTCGTAAGAGTTCAAAACAGATGCCTGCTACTGATTTTACCTGAGAATCAAAGGACAGGGCACTGTCTACCCAGCCTCCCAAATTCTTGACCGCAGTTTTAGGCTGCGGGGTAGTCCTAGAGCGGGAGACCACCAGTGGTTGACCCATAAGTGAGTATCTCTCCCCAGGAGAAGAATTTCAGACTTATTCAAGTTTAAATGAAGGCAAATGGCCGCCATCCACTCAGAGATGGCAACCAAGTCTTCTTGAAATTTGCAGAATTCTGTGTAGGGTGGTTGGAGAAGGAGAAAACCAGCTGCATGTCGTCAGCGTAGGATACCAGGGTGATGTTGTGAGATTTTGCAACCAAAGCCAAAGGAAGGATGTAGATATTGAACAGAGTGGGACTCAATGAAGAGCCCTGTGGGACCCCATAGAATAGCAATTGAATCTGGGAGTGGTAGGGCGGGGAGATGTCTTGGAAAGATCTGTCAGATAGGAAGGAACTGAACCAGGAAAGAGCCGATACCAATCTCCCGTAACTGGAGCAACATGATCTTATGAGAGACAGTATTGAATTCTGCGCTTAGATCGAGCAGGATCAGAGCAGAGGATCTGCCTTCATCCAGTGAGACACGTAGAAGCTCTGTGACTACCAACAGAGCAGATTCCGTGCTGTGCAGGGGTCTAAAACCGTTTTGGGAGGTATCCAGAATAGAGTTGGATTCCAGAAACTGGGTTAGAGTGGCATTGGTATGATATTGGCTAATTTAAGTAAAGAAAGGAAGCAGAGAAATAGGGCAAACGTTTTCAGTCTTAGGAGCGTCTAAAGCTTTTTTTTAAGCAGTGGAACAACTTTTGCATGTCTCCACAATTCCGGTAGCGAAGCTGATGACAAAAACAGATTTATCAATTCGAGACACTCAGGAAGCAGCCAATTCTGAAACTTTAGAAAAAGGTCGGGTCTGAGAGGGTCATCAGGGGAACCCGACTTTACTTTGTTATAAGATGCTCAGAGGAAATGGGGAAGGGAGTCTTAAGGACAGCACCAAATGTGAGTATGAATCCTTGCTATCAGGACCAAAATTGTGGTAAATGCACTCTACTTTTCCAATGAAATACTTGGCCAGTTTCTCACACTGAGCGTTAGTGGATATAATGTGTTTTGCAGCTAATGAGGGTTTCATCGTGCACTTTAGAAGAGAAAAAATTGTTCAATCGAAGTCGTATGATGCGACTGTAAATTAGTGCCTTCGAGACTTATAGATATAGAAATAAGAAAGTGGTCAGTCCAAGTCATAGGGAAAGGGGTCTGGAGCTTTAGAAAGGGAATATTAGAAAAGACAGGGTCCAGAAGGTGTCCAGCCAGATATGCGGCCCCTGAAACCGATTGAGTCAATTGACATGCTACCATGTCCCCTAAGAAACTATTGATATCAGTGTCTAGATTCGATTCAAGATGAAGGTTCAGATCACCTACAATATTAAAATTAGCTGTTTTTACTACCAGGGTGGTAACCGCAGTCATCAGAGTCACCCAATCATGTTTCCAAGTCCTGGCTTCTTCTGCATCTGCCTTCATTCTTTAGCTGAATGAAGGTGGCCCTTGCTTTGCCGATGCTTGCCTTGATGTCGGTATCTCTGCTGCCCTGCTTGCATGTGACACTACCCAGGTAGGTGAGGGCCTTAACCTCTTCCAGTGCATCACCTGCAAAGAGAGGCTGCAGTTGTGCTAGCTGTGTTAGCCTTCAGGATATTGTTTTTTCCATTGAGAATGTTGAAGCCTAATTGTGCTGATGTGACTGCAACATTGTCAGTCTTCATTTGAATCTTCAGATGGGTATGGGAGAGTAGGGCCAGGTCTTTGTCAAAGTCCAGGTCGTCAAGGTGTGTCGAAGGTGTCCACTGGATTCCATTTCTTCTCCTTGCTGTGGATGTCTTCATGATCCAGTCTATGGCCAGCAGGGAGAGAAAAGGTGAGAGGAAACAATCAATGTGGAATCTGGTCCTCATTTCGAAGACTTCTGTGAGTTGTCCTCCATGGACTATCCTGCAGTTCATTCCCTCGTAAGAGGCCCTGAGGATTCCTGACTTGTAGGCTACTGGATTCAAGCTAGCCTGGCTGATGACGGGTGACACTCCAAAACCAATGCCAGGATGCTTGTTTCCAGTCCAGGGAGGTCCTGGCTTGGCAGTTCGGGCTGGACTGTTCCCATGAAGAGAGGGGTCAAGACTGGTAGCATATGGCTGGTCTAAATTGGAATGGTGTGGTGTGCAAAAAAACAATGAATTAAACCCAGATCTGAGACTGGGGGTGAATGTTTGATTAATTCAGCATTCTGTCCATGATTTGTAACCCTAAGTGGGAAGGGTATGCCCAGGCATGGGTCTCGTGCTCCCTACAGCACCAGATTCAAGCTAGCCGAAACCGTTCCCAGGATCCTTGTTTCTGGTCCAGGGAAGACCTGGCCTGGAAGTTCAGGCTGGACTGTTCCCATGGGGAACAGGGTCAAGACTGATTTGCATATGGCTGGGTCTAAACTGGAATGTTGTGGCATGAAATAAACAATGCATTTAACCCAGATCTGTGACTGGGGGTGAATGTTTGATTTGCTCTGCATTCCGTCCATCATCTGCTCTTTTTGCATTTGTCACCCTAAGTGGGTAGGGTATGCCCAGACGTGGGTCCCGTGCTTGCTACACCACCAGATTCAAGCTGGCCTGTATGATATGGGGTGATGCCCCAAAACCAGTCCCAGGATGCTCTGCATTCCGTCCATCTGTGTGTCTTTTGCTTTCTCGCTCTAAGTGCGCCGGGTATGCCCAGATATTGGTCCCAGGCTCACTATGCCACTGGATTCAATTCAGCCTGGATGATAAGGGGTGATGCCCCAAAACCGGTCCCAGGATGCTTGTTTCTGGTCCAGGTAGGACCTGGCTTGGCATTTCGGGCTTGACTGTTCCCAGGAGGAACAGGCTCAAGACTGATTTGCATATGGCTGTGTCTAGACTGGGGTGGCATGGTGAGCAAAAGAACAATAGATTTCACCCAGATCCCTTGACTGGGGGTGAATGTTTGATTTGCTCTGCACTCCGTCCATCATCTGTGTGTCTTTTGCTTTCTCACTCTAAGGGGCCGATTCCGATTCGGGCAGGAAATCTCTCCGACCGAGCCGGACCCGGAGAGATTTCCGACCGAATCGGACTCTAGCAGCCCGACCGAATGAGTACGATGCTTACGCATGCTATCGGACTCGATTCTGTCGGACTCCCATTGAAGTCAATGGGAGCCGGTCGTACAACGCGTACGCGGGCTCCCATTGACTCAATGGGTGCGTCGCGAACAAGGGCACCCCCTACAGCGGGTACGCGTCGAAGCGACTCGCGCCGTACATGCACAGGTAGGGGGGACCCATGGGTCCCCCCTGTGTGCGACTCGCGTGGCTACGCGTGCAGGGGGGTCCGACACGGACCCCCAAAGTGCGGCTCCGACTGCTCTTTGGAGCCGGACTGCGCAAGTCGGTCAGACTGCTCGAGGCGCGCATCGTACTTGCTCGGTCGGGGAACGTCTCCATTGCGCGGTGCGAGTCGTGTCCGTGCGAGTCGGTCGGAGCGGTTCGGACCCGCGAACGAGTCGGTCGGCGATTTCGCGTTCGCTCGCATCATACTCGCTCGCCCGGACGCATGCACGAATCGGTCGGGAACGAGGGCTCCGAGTCGGATCCGGTAAAGCCGAATCCGATTCAATGCCCTACCGGCCGAGATCGGAATCGGCCCGTAAGTGCGCTGGGTATGACCAGACATGAGTCCTGAGCTCACTGTGCCACTACATTCAAGCTAGCCTGGCTGATGAGGAGTGATCCCCCAAAACTGGTCCCACAATGCTTGTTTCCAGTCCTGGGAGGACCTGGCTTGGTAGTTCTGGCTGGACTGTTCCCATGAGGAACAGGGTCAAGACTGATTTGCATATGGCTGGATCCAAACTGGGGTGGTTTGATGAGCAAAAGAACAATGGATTTAACCCAGATCTCTTGAATGGAGATGAGTAGTTGAAATGTTTCTGCACTCTGTCCATCATCTTGTTGTGGTTGCGGTGTTTAATTGGACCCAGTACCTCCTGGAAGTTTAATGTCACTGTTTCTTTGATCTTCTCTTAAAGACTTTCTACTGGCTCTCTCTCATCCTCTTGTTCTTGCAGGACTTGAAACTTTTTACTGAGGGTGACTGAGTATTCCCTTAGTTTCCGTGCATCTTTGAGGAGGGTGGTGTTATATCTCTGGCATTGGTTTTTTTGTGCCTTCCATGCTTTCCTCAGCTTTACTTTTATTCTGACTATGACAAGGTAATGGTCCAATGCTGCACCCGCTCCTCTCACTACTCTCACAACCTGCAGGAACCTCTGGAACATTTTGGCAGTGCGGACATTCTTGATCTGATTCAGAGCAAGACCACTGACTCATTGTCAGTGAAATTGCTTTCCCTCCCTCGCAGCTCCACCATTAAGTGAGGCCTTCCCCCGAGCCCCTGCACTCTCGAGTGTTGGTGTTCGAGGCCCTCCTCCACCTGCAGGTTTTACCTGCGCCTCATCCCTGGTGGTCCAGTGGACCTGTCTCCTTTCTCTCGCTCCGCTTTTTCTCTCCTTTTTCACTCGTTTTTTCCCTCATTTCTTTCTCCCCCTTCACTCTCCTTCTGTCTTTCCTCCGTTTTCACTAGTTTTCCCCTCATTTCAAGCTCCCCCCTTCATTCTCCTTCTGTGTCTTTCCTCCGTTTTCACTCGTTTTTTACCCTCATCTCAATCTCCCCCTTTCACTCTCCTTCTGTGTCCTCTGTGTCTTTCCTCCACTCTTCTTGCACTTTTGCTGCCTTATTTTCACTTTTCCCTCTCTTTTTGCCCTTTTCCTTTTGCCTTTTTCCACCCGTTTATCTCCGCCGCTGCTGCCCCCGCGGCCCCTCCCCCCCAGCACGACCAGCGCGACCGGCCCAGTCCAACTCCCCTCCCTGCTCCCGCCTCCCAGCTGTCCAGCCCTCCCCGATCCCTACTTAATGGTGGTCGCTACGCTGCCGCGCCGCCGGCACCAAAGGCAAGCCCATCTGCGACCGTCCGCAACCCGACCGCGACCAGCGCCAGGAACCCTGGATCTCTGCACCGCCACTGCTACGACCCAGCGGCACTCCACGCTCTCAACCCAGGCTGCAACAACAACTGCAAGCTAGCATCACCAGCCGACACCCACGGACCCTTCAGCTGTCACCGCTGCCGGTGCACCTGCAGCAGCGCCAAGACCACGGACCCAGTGCAACCCGCCCGCAAGAACACAACCGAACCGAAGACCTTGCAATGCATCCTCCTCAACGTCCGATCCCTCCACAAACACGCCACCAAAATCTGGGACCTCCTCGACAGCACCACCCCGGACATAGCGTTCTTCACCGAAACATGGACCAACCCCACCTCAGGACCGGACATCGCCATCGCCATTCCCCAAGGATACAAGATCTCCAGGAAGGACCGCCCCATCCACCCGGAAGGAGGAATCGCCATCATCCACAAATGCACCCTCCACCTGAGCACACTCCCCGACGAGCCCACAGACCAGATGGAACACCTTCACTTCAAGATACTGGTCAGCCCTACCACCACCCTCCGAGAAAGTTTCATCTATCTACCCCCTGGACCCCACTGACTTTTCGCCAACTCCATCATGGACATCATCTCCCCGCATGCCATCGCGTCCCCCAACTACACCCTACTGGGAGACCTCAACTTCCACCTTGACAACCAAATGGACCCCAGCACCACATCCCTCCTGGACAACCTCCACAACAATGGACTCCGCCAGATCGTGACCGAACCCATGCACTCAGCAGGACACACCCTCGACCCCCTCTTCACAACAGGAAACTCCATCACCTTCAGCCACACCACCGAACTCCCATGGACTGACCATCGATACGTCCACTTCACCTTCAGAACACCCACCATCCACAGACACCAGCACCTGCTCCCACAAAGGAGCTGGGCCAGAATCAGCAAAGACCAGCTACTCCACCCCAATCATCGCGGAAAACGGCGACCCCAACAACACAGCCCAAACCCTGCACAGATGGATCTTCGACAGCGCCAACACCATAGCCCCCCTCAAGAAAAACAACAACACCCACGCCAAGAAAGCTAGATGGTTTACCACTGAACTTCGAGAGTCCAGACGCACTTGCCGCTGCCTCGAAAAGGCCTGGAGGAACACCAAATCCACAGAAGCCCACAACAACTTCAGAGCCGCCACCAACGCCCACCACCAACTCATGAGAAAAACGAGGAAAAAGCGATTGAGACAGAATCCCCACGCATGCACACAACAGCAAAGAACTCTTCAACATCATCAAGGAGTTCACCCAACCCACCAGCGAGTCCACCGACATCCCTCCCTCACAAGACCTCTGCGACAAACTCAGCACCTTTTTCCACCACAAAATCTAGTACATCTACGACAACTTTGACGAAGACAACCAACACACTGAACCCTCACCAACCACCCCCGACACCCTGAAGCCAGCGATCGACAACTGGACAGCCCTCACCACCGACGACACACTGAAGACGATGAAGTCAATCCACTCCGGGGCCCCCACGGACCCCTGCCCCCAACATGTTTTCAACAGAGCTGCCGACACCATCGCACACATGCTCTGCCACACCATCAACCGCTCCCTGGCAACCGCCTCGTTCGCCAATGACTGGAAACACGCCGAGATCAACCCCCTCCTGAAGAAACCCTCTGCAGACCTCACCGACCTCAAAAACTACAGACCAATCTCCCTGCTCCCATTCCCAGCGAAAGTCATCGAGAAAGCCATCAACAGCCAACTCGCCACATTCATCGAAGAGCACAACATTCTCGACTCCCCCCAATCCGGCTTCAGAAAAAAACACAGTACGGAAACCGCCCTCCTCGCCGCAACAGACTACATCCACACCCTACTGGACAAAGGAGAAACAGCAGCCCTCATCCTCCTCGACCTCTCAGCAGCTTTCGACACAGTCTCTAGCCGCACCCTAATAGGCAGACTCCACAACGCAGGGATCCAAGACAAGGCCCTCGACTGGATCCGCTCCTTCATCTCCGGCAGAACGCAGCGGGTCAGACTCCCCCCTTTCCTCTCGGACCCTACATCAACCACCTGCGGAGTCCCCCAGGGGTCCTCCCTCAGCCCTACGCTCTTCAACGTCTACATGGCTCCGCTCGCCCCCATCGTCAGAACCTACGGACTCAACATTGTGTCATACGCAGACGACACCCAACTCATCCTCTCCCTATCCAACGAACCCAACACCGCCAGACACAACTTTCGAGAAGGCATGGAAGCCATCGCCAAATGGATGAAAAACAGCTGCCTACAACTAAACACCAACAAAACGGAAGTACTCATCATGGGCCCAAACCCCGACGCATGGAACGACACCTGGTGGCCCCCCACCCTTGGAAGCCCGCCCACCCCCACGGACCACGCACGCAACCTGGGAATCATCCTGGACTCCGAGCTTAAAATGGACGGCCAGATCAACTCCGTCACGTCCTCCTGCTTTTACACCCTCCGCCTCCTACATAAGACCTTCAAATGGATCCCCCTCGAACACAGAAAGACCGTCACTCATGCCCTGGTCACCAGCAGACTCGACTACGGCAACGTACTCTATGCCGGAATAAACAAAAACCTCACCCGCAAGCTACAGAACATCCAAAACGCCGCTGCAAGACTGGTCCTCAACCTGCCAAGACACTGCCACATCTCCCAGCACCTGCGCACACTCCACTGGCTCCCCATCGAAGCTAGAGTCACCTTCAAGATGCTCACCCACGCTCACAAGGCCCTTCACGACACCGGACCAGCAAACCTGAACAGCCGACTCAAATTCCACGCACCCCAAAGGAACCTATGATCAGCCCAGCTCTCCTACGCCATGGTCCCCCGCACCAGAAAGACCAGATCGGGAGGCCGCTCCTTCTCCTTCCTCGCGGCCAGAGCCTGGAACGACCTTCCGCTCCACCTCAGACATACATCGCTCCCCATCTTCGCAATAAACCTCAAAACCTGGCTCTTCGACAGACCCCCTCCTTGATGGACTGGAACCTGCGAACCCCCCCCCCAGTGCCTTGAGACCCCTATGGGTGAGTAGTCACGCTTAACAAACACCTGATTGATTGATTGATTGATTCTCTATTGAATGTTCTGGTGACAACCCTGTTGCCTTGTGTATTCTTTTGTTTTGGAATACACTACCACCTAGCACTAGACTGTTCAGGCCACAGAGATCTCTGAGACTTTCACCATTCTTGTTTATGTTACCAAGGCCAGCGTTGCCCAGTGTTGTGGCTTCCAATCTTGCTATTATGGTCAAGGCTATTCTCTATGACAGACTGGAGTCTGTTGTAAAATGTTTCTTTTTCCTCTTGTTTGCTTTCTTATATAGGTGGATATCATTCATGTTGATCCTCTTTTTCTTTGTGCAGAAATTGCTGTGATGATTTTGTGACAATTGGCTTCCCATCCAATCAGAGCTCTGTTAGATGCCGGGGTACCATCACTGTTACTCCCTGAGTGTATTGGTTGTTCTCTTCCTCATGTCCAGAATACAGCATAATTCCTCCTGGAGCCAGTCATTTCTGTTGAGACGGTCTAGCTGGTCTCGCTGATGCCAAGCAGGGAAAGGTTGTATTTTTTCATTTCCGCTGCCACTTGGGCTGCCTTGCCTGTCTCATGCAATGGTCCTCACATTCCATGTCTGATAGTAATGGTCTTGAGCGAAAGCGGGTGGATCGGTTTTGTGGCTACCAAGTCTCTCTGGCTTTCACCACAAGGTGGCATATCTCGCTGTGAAGGAGATTCCTCTCTTTTGTTTGATGTTTTTCTAGCTATGATTTTTTTATATGGTGGGGTAGAATCACTGACAGAATATCGAAGGTCAGAATATCGACCAACAAAAATATCGCAGCAAGAATATCGAAGTCAAGAATATCGACACCCTATCTACATTATGGTAAGTACAAAAATATCAAAAATAAAATATCGTTGTCAAAAATATCGTTGATAAAAATATCGTTTTTTTTAGTTAAAAAAGTAATGTAAAATACAGTAAATAATAAATATAATTAAAATAAACATAGTTAAAAATATTTTAAAATGTTTAAAAATTATAAATTAAATATATATAATGTATAAATACATTTATTAATAATTATTTTAATAACATATAAATTAAGAAAATCTTATAAATTATAAATACATCTATACACATAAAACAATAACATAAATAAAAATTAAATAAATATATGTAACAAATTAAAAAAATTAAAATTAGTTTTAAAATTAATTATATACTACATTAGCTAAAATAATACAAAAAATATTAAATAGTGGAGGGAATAAAATTACTATTCCAACTCCAAACAATGCAACAGTAGGGTAAATGTTGGATAGCGTAGGTGTTAAAATTACTATTCTCACTCCAGTGAGTGCAACAGTAGAGAAAGTGTTGGATAGCGTAGGGGTAAAAATTACTATTCCCACTCCAGTGAGTGCAACAGTAGGGAAAGTGTTGGATAGCGTAGGGGTAAAAATTACTATTCCCACTCCAGTGAGTGCAACAGTAGGGAAAGTATTGGATAGCGGAGGGGTAAAAATTACTATTCCCACTCCAGTGAGTGCAACAGTAGGGAAAGTGTTGGATAGCGTAGGGGTAAAAATGACTATTCCCACTCCAGTGAGTGCAACAGTAGGGAAAGTGTTGGATAGCGTAGGGGTTAAAATTAACATACTTATATTATATAAATGATTTAATTATTAAATAACAGTAAATTAATTACCAATACCAATAAATAATTAATAAAAATAATTACCAATTAATAATTAATTAACAATACATTTATGATAAATACCAATAAATAATAATTATTAAAAATAAATTACCAAATAAAAATTAATTAACAATAAAAAAAAATCCAATACCAAAAAATAATAATTATTTAAAAGTAATTACCAATTCATAATTAATTAATAAAAAATTAATGATAAATACCAATAAATAATAATTAATAAAAATTAATGGCCAATTAAAAATTATTAAACAAGAAATTAATTTACAATACCAAAAATATTTATTTTAAATTAATTACCAAATAATAATTTATTAACAATATTTTATTTATCAATACCCAAAAATAAAATTAATAATTACTTAAATAGAATTAAATTACTTCCCACCCTATTTCCCTATAAACTCACAACCCGCTCCAATAATAAATGAATACACTTAATATAATTATCAATTAATCAATTAATAAAAATTAATTACCAATTAATAAAAATGTATTACCAATTAATAATTAATTAACAATAAATTAATTAACAATACCAATAAATAAAAATAAATAATTACTTAATTACAATTAAAATACTTCCCACCCTATTCTCCTATAAACCCACAACCCGCTACAGTACTAAAATGCATAAATTACTTAAAAAAAGATTACTAACTTATAAAAATTTTATACATATATTTAAAAACCAGTACAATACTTAACAAAAAATATATAACACATACATATAAAATACATAATAAAATACATAACACTAATATAAATATCAATATTAGTAACATCGATTTTTTTGCTATCGATATTACTAACTTCGATATTAACAAAAACGATATTACTTACCTTCAGGTCGATATTCTGGTCGTCGATAGTCTTGATTTCGATATTCTGTCCCTACGATATTTGGAACTCGATATTACTGTAGGTCAATATTCTAAACTCGATATTTAGACTGTGCACCGGTGGGGTAGCTAGCCCCACACATCACTCTCCTCCTTTCGAAGCTGGGCTTGGGACCGGTTATGGCAGAGTTCACCTATGTAGTTCTGATGGTTGTACTGCATACCTCTGCTGAGAGGCGTATGGCTGATGACAAGTGTTCCAAGACTATCAGGAACATCAGAGAGGGGAGCAGACAGCCTTGGCGGGTAACCCTGTGTATCTGAAATATCTCAGACAGATAACCTTCACAGTTGTCCTCCGCTGTAGGGGAGTTATAAAGAATCTGGACCTTTGATATTAAGTCGTCTCCATTACCTGAAAGGGGTAGGGCCGCTGCACCTGAATGCCTTATCTGCATTAAGCGAAAATGCTTATTTCTCTTCCTCATCATCCTGGACATGCCACAAAAGATGGGCGGAGGTCAACAAATCATTGCAGGGGATACAGCCTGATATAAAACTGACCTGAGAAATATGGATCAATTGGGGAATAACCTTCCCTAGCCTGGCTGCCAGGATTTTGGCTAAAATATTACATTATACATGAATCAACTAGATCGGGCGGTACTTAGTACATTTCAGGGCACCTTTATCCTCTTTGGGAATGAGAGTGATTGCGGCCTTATTGGAGAATCATGGCCTGTGGCCTCCCTAAATACTTGTGTACAGAGGGGGCAGTGCTGCCTTACCTGTTTTGTAACATTCTCGAGGAAAGCCATCCTCACCTGGGGTTTTACAGGTGGATAGGGATGATATGGCCTCCGCCACTTCCTTCTCTGTAATATTACCCACAAGATACACCCGTCCATTAGCCATGAGGAAGTGTAGGCAAAGTGGTAAAAGTATATCATTTAACTTTGGCTCCAGAGGTGATAAATTGATGAGTAAAACTCTGCAAACTGGTTCACTATATCTAGGGGGCTCTAAGGGGGGGCACCGCTACCTGAGATATCTTGAGATATTGGTCTGCTAATTGGACAATGCTGTCTCCATCCCCTGCCAGGAAGTTGGACCAGAGAGGACAGAACTGGTTTGGACTAAGCACAGAGGCTCTGCCACATGAGAACAAAGGAAAATGTGATATAAATATTGGGGTCCCGGCCCCAGGACTTTAGAACTCTTTTGGACTCAGAAACCTGCTGAGAAGAAGAGCTGGAAAAGCTGTGAGGAGGAACAACCACTTTGCTGTGTGCTTTGTTTGTTGACCTCCAGTGGCTGCTTCTGTCTTAGGCAGAGGAAGGACTGGACTGAACTTTCTGCAACTTCTTTGTTTGAGTTTCTCCAAGGGCTTGAGTTGGAGCTTGCCTCCTGTTCAAGAAGTCTAAGGAACCGCAAAGACTTCTCCTTCCTCTGGGTACCGCCTCTGGGACCACGTGTCTGTGTTGCCACAGAGGGAAACCGCAATCTGCCACCACCACCAAGACTGACATTGGTTCCATGACCTGAAGGAACCGCAGAGAGCATCCCTGCACTTTGCACCACAACCCTGGTCTCACCGACGACAACGGCCACAGCTGCCACTTCTACCGTGGCCTGTGGTCACTGCACTTTGCACCGCCTCACTTCACTCTGCCACTCTGATCTCACCGATGATGCCGTTGCCAGCTGACATCGCTGCTGTGGTCTGCACCGTGGTCTGGGGGAACCGCTTGTAAGCTACATTAAGCACTGCCACGTTCCACACCGCAGGGGCGGCCCGTGGATGCCAGCCCCATCGATGACTGTCTTTGACGCTGCTGCATTTTGCACTGTGAACCATGACGAGCACTGCCCCGCTTCGCACCGCAGCTCTGGTCTCACCGTCACCACTTGATGACTGCCACTGAGCCACTGCCTGCAACGCAAACTGAGGGTACCGCAAGCTGCACCACTCGGCTTCACACCACAGCCTTGCTGACCGCCGTCGCTGGCCTGCACCGCCATGGTCAGCCAGAACAAAAGGTACTCTTTACAAGTCTTCTGACACTGACGCCAGTCTGCATCGACGCAGTCAACCGAAACTGTTGGATTTGGTTGTTTTCAGCACCACAATAGCCCCGGACGGAACTGCTGACATCAAGGAACTGCAGTTTTAAGGTTATTCTTGCAAAATGCATATTTTTATTATTGTGTTATTTATCATTTTGGTCTTGTTTTACACAGATAAATATTGGATATTTTTCTGAACTGGTGTGATCTCCTTTTGTAGTGCTTTCACTGTAATACTGTATGTTATGTGCAAATGCTTTACACACTGCCTCTGAGATCAGCCTGACTGCTCATGCCATGCTACCAAGGGGGTGAGCAGGGGTTATTTCAGTAGTGCATCCCCCTTATCCTGACTAGGAATAAAGGTCCCTAATTGGACAGTGTAACAACCTTCCAACTTCAGACCCCCATTTCTAACATTATTTTTCTTGGGTATGCAACTGTATGGTAAGCAAACATCCCACAGTCTTCTACCTCTCACAGTGGTGTTGCATGAGTTTGTAGAGCCTAGTTCCTACTTTCATTGTAAGTAGTTTGTTGTTTAGGTCATATTGAACTTTTAATAGTCTGCATTACAGTCATTGTTTCCTTTAAGGTGCGCGCCCGAGCCCGCAATGCCGTGTGTGTGGCGCGCACACACATCCCCAAAGAGCATTCACGCCACCACTTTTAAAAGGCGAGCAGCGCGAAAAACGGGCATTTCCAGGTTGCAGAGGTGGCAGCCTGTGGGAACAAGGAAGGCGCACTTGCTTAATTTCTTTTGTTTTCTAGAGTGCAGCTGTGGGGCACATTGTGTGCTTTTGTTTAAGTATTCATGTTAATTGCAGCGCCCATCACAAATGCAGCACCAAACACGGCGTGTGCTTTCAGAATCACCTGAAAGCACACGCTGTGTTTGTAGACTTGCTACATTTATTTTCTTAATAGAGCTGGGCTGCGGTGTGATTGTGTGACTTTTTAAAAGTTTTCATGTGAATTGCAGCTCATGACGGGCGCTGCGATTAAAATGAAAACTTTAACAGAGGCACACAATCACCACGCAGCTGCACACGCCCTGTTTGTAGACTTGCTGCATTTTCTTAATAAAGCTGGGATGCAGGGTGATTCATTGCTGCCAAGGTTTCAGATTGCTAGGTGTGACATTATATATAAAGCCAGAAAGAGCAAATCATTCTATTGTTTAGTATTTGTTTCACATTTCACTACCCAGTTACAGCTTAAGTTATTTAATTCAACCAATGAATACACATGATTATTAGAGGTCTAATATGAGTTATTGACATTAAAATACATTCACAAAGTGGGATTCGTTTCCAATCACAGAATGTCCCAAATACGCTTAAAAGTGGAAGCACAAACCATTTGTCTCCGAGCCATGGAGTTTCTGTCATCAGCACTTCTCCTCCCTTTTTCCACAAGAGCAGTTCAAGCATGAATGGCAAAATAATCTAGTTTGCAAATGTTTTCTACACAATTATAGCTCTGGCATATTTGCCACATAATACATCATCTGCTGCATAATCTGATGATTTTAACTAATAAATTGTTTTTAGCTCAAACGGATCAAAAGTTACTAAAAAATGCGACTTGTGTTTTGGGAAGTGGATGGCCCTTTGCAAAGGTTGACTGATCACCTTTCTCACTGCTGCATTTGTATGTTACACTGGTACTAATAGGGCAAAATTTTTGCAGATAATGTTAGCATGTGTAAAAATGTAAAAATAATAAATATACCGCATTATGCTGCAGCCTTTTTTTTGCTGCATAATTTAGTCAGCACTGCGGCATAATTTTGTCCTCTATTGCTGCATAATTCCAGTGGCTCCAAAGCAGGCAGCACATGTTAAAAGTGCTTGTGCATGAAGCAGAGAGACCGTGAATTTTGTGAACTTAGTTTGGTGTGTGTGCAAATCCTCCATTGCCAACCCCTGGTGAGTTACAGCTACTATTGTTGAAACGAGGCCAACGGAGGGACCAATGGGTGAGGCGGCCCAGCCTCAAGGGTAGGGCCGGCTTTAGTGCTAGTGGAGCCCTGTGCAACAGTGGTTGATGCTGCCCCTCATTGACTCCCTCCACCACTGATTCCCTCACTACCACCCTTAAACATTGCCCCTCAAGTCTCCATAACCATACTCTCGCTCAGATTAATTTAACTTGATTTACAGCACCACTGATACCAATGTAGGGTGTCAGAGCACTTTACATCACACTCATTACACAGAGACAATTAATCATATGGGTGTAAATCTCTGTATAGGAAATGTTACATAAGACAAAGAACTACAAGGTGTAGGAGTCACATGAGATCCATACTAGTAGGAAGTATAGTTTAATAGTGATTGGTCTGGAGAAACACAAACTCAAATGAGCCCTTTTTGCAACATTAGGATAATCAGACTGGGGAAATACATGCAGCTCTTAGATGACAGTTAATAGTTCACTGTTCCATGTTAGGATTTTGACTTATAAACTGCAAGTAACAAAAGGATCTCACTGATGAAAGCAGTAACCCTCTGACCCATTTACATTATGTGCACTGTGTGATCTGCAGGGTATATGTTCTTTGCAGTAGGCAAATTAGCCCTCTGCGTTACCTTTCCATGAGCCAAAACTTCCACTTGACAAGACTCTGTCTCTCTCTAGGAAGAACATTAATCACCAGAGTTATCAATCAATCAATCAATCACAGAATTTGTAGAGCGCACTACTTACCCGCGAGGGTCTCAAGGCGCTGGGGAGAGGGAAGGGGGGGGGGGGATGCTGCTACTGGTCGAACAGCCAGGACTTGAGTAGCCTCCTGAAGGTCAGCAGGTCTTGGGTCTGTCGTAGGCTTAGTGGAAGGGTGTTCCAGGTCTTGGCGGCGAGGTGTGAGAAGGATCTGCCGCCGGTGGTTGTTCTTCGAATGCG
Organism: Calotriton arnoldi; assembly: GCA_963921515.1. Classification (NCBI taxonomy): domain Eukaryota; kingdom Metazoa; phylum Chordata; class Amphibia; order Caudata; family Salamandridae; genus Calotriton; species Calotriton arnoldi. The sequence continues at coordinate 1,556,777 of CAWUFW010002861.1, forward strand.
AGGGACGGTGGCGAGGGAGAGGTCGGCGGAGCGGAGCTGGCGGTTGGGTACATAGAAGAAGAGTCGTCTGTTGAGGTAGGCTGGGCCAGTTTTGTGGAGTGACTTGTGTGCGTGGACGAGGAGTTTGAAGGTGATCCTCCTGTCGACGGGGAGCCAGTGCAGGTTCCTCAAGTGGGGGGTGATGTGGCAGTGGCGTGGTACGTCGAGGATCAGTCGTGCGGAGGCGTTTTGTATGCGTTGCAGTCGCTTGATGAGCTTGGCCGGGGCTCCCGCGTAGAGGGCGTTCCCATAGTCCAGTCTGCTACTGACGAGGGCCTGGGTGACTGTTCTTCTTGTGTCTGTCGGGATCCACCTGTAGATCTTGCGAAGCATGCGGAGGGTGTTGAAGCAGGAGGAGGAGACTGCGTTGACTTGCTTGGCCATGGAGAGCGTTGAGTCGAGGATGACTCCCAGGTTGCGTGCGTGGTCGGTGGGTGCCGGGGCTGCTCCCAGTGTCGTTGGCCACCAGGAGTCGTCCCAGGCTGAGGGGTTGGAGCCGAGGATGAGGACCTCCGTTTTGTCCGTGTTCAGCTTTAGTCGGCTGATCTTCATCCAATCGGCGACGGCCTTCATTCCTTCGTGGAGATTGGCTTTGGCGGCGAGGGGTCCTTGGTGAGGGAGAGGATCAGTTGAGTGTCGTCGGCGTAGGAGATAATGTTGAGGTCGTGTTGTCTGGCGATGCGTGCGAGCGGGGCCATGTAGATGTTGAACAGTGTTGGGCTGAGGGACGATCCCTGGGGTACGCCGCAGATGATCTCGGAGGCTTCGGATCGGAAAGGTGGGAGGCGGACTCTCTGGGTTCTGCCGTCGAGGAAGGAGGTGGTCCATTCCAGGGCCTTGTCTCGGATCCCTGCGTCGTGGAGGCGTGCGCGTAGAGTGCGGTGGCATACAGTGTCGAAGGCGGCGGAGAGGTCCAGCAGGATGAGGGCTGCGGTCTCACCATTGTCCAGCAGGATCCTGATGTCGTCGGTGGTGGCGATGAGGGCAGCCTCAGTGCTGTGGTTGCTGCGGAACCCCGATTGGGATGGGTCCAGGATGCTGTTTTCTTCGAGGTATCGGGTTAGCTGTTTGTTGACGATCTTCTCGATGACCTTGGCTGGGAACGGAAGCAGAGAGATGGGCCGGAAGTTCTTGAGGTCTCTCGGGTCCGCCTTGGGTTTTTTGAGTAGGGCGTTGATCTCTGCGTGTTTCCAGCTCTCTGGGAAGGTCGCGGGCTCGAAGGAGAGATTGATGACGTTGCACAGGTGGGGTGCGATGGAGCTGCTGGCTTTGTTGAAGATGTGGTGCGGGAAAGGGTCTGACGGGGAGCCGGAGTGTATTGTGCTCATGGTCTTGATGGTGTCCTCGATGTTCACGCTGGTCCAGGCTGGCAGGGGGTCGTGGTCGATGGTGTGTGGTGGGTCTGGTGCATCGATCTTAGTTGGGCTGTCAGGGTGTTGAAGCTGTCGTGGATATCGGCGATCTTGCGGTGAAAGAAGGTGGCGAGGGAATCGCACAGGGGTTGCGACGGCGGGATGTCGTTGGTGTTGGAGCTGGGATTGGAGAGTTCCTTCACGATGTTGAAAAGCTCCTTGCTGTTGTGTGCGTTGTTGTCGAGGCGGTCTTTGAAGGAGATTCTCTTGGCGGACCTGATGAGGTGGTGGTGGTTACGGATGGCGTCTTTGTGGGCTGTGTGGCTGTCCGGTGTCTTATCACTGTGCCATTTCTTCTCTAGTTATCGGCAGGTACGCTTGGAAGCTAGGAGTTCCGATGTGAACCAGCTGGCTCTTTTGGTGGTGTCGCTGTAGGTGAGCTTTTTCAGCGGGGCGAGGGTGTTGGCACAGTCGTCCATCCATCGTCTGAGGTTGCAGGCAGCGTCGGCAGTGTTGGATGGGTCGGAGGGAGGGCTGAGAGCGAGGGTTGCCCGGAGTTGGTCTTCGGTGACTTTGCTCCAGCAGCGGCGTGGGATCTGTTGGGTGCGGTGGTGTGTGGTGGGTTTCTGGAAGGTGAAATGGATGCAGCGGTGGTCGGTCCAGAGGAGTTCCGTGGTGTGGCTGAAGGAGACGTGGGAGCTTGAGGAGAAGATGGGGTCAAGCGTGTGGCCGGCGGAGTGGGTCGGTGTTGTGACGAGCTGGCTCAGGCCGAGGTTGGCGAGGCTGTCGATCAGGGTGGTGGAGTTGCTGTCGTTGTTGTTCTCCAGGTGAAAGTTCAGGTCTCCGAGGAGGATGTAGTCGGTAGAGGTCAGGGCGTGCGTGCTGATGAAGTCGGCGATGGAGTCGCTGAACTGGGGTCGGGGCCCAGGGGGTCTGTAGACAAGGCTGCCTCTAAGGGTGGTGTTGGGGTCCGTGTGGATCTGGAAGTGCATGTGTTCGGCGGTGCTGAGAGTGTCGTCGGTGCTGGTCGAGACCCTGATGGTGTTCTTGTGGACGATGGCGATTCCTCCTCCTACTGCGTTGAGGCGGTCTCTGCGGGTGATCTTATAGCCGTCTGGGATGGCTATGGCGATGTCGGGGGCGGAGGAGTCGTTCATCCAGGTCTCTGTCAGGAAGGCGACGTCTGGTGATGATGTGTCGAGCAGGTCCCAGAGCTCGACGGCGTGTTTGCGTGCGGAGCGGGTGTTCAGTAGGATGCATCGGAGGTGGTTGAGGTCCTTCTTGGCGGGCGCCTCGGTGGCTCTGAGGCTGGTGTAGCTGCAGTTCCGGCAGGTGAAGGGACCATGGGTGCGTTTCGGGGCGGCCTTGAAGCAGTTGTGCGTCCGTCCGGGGTTGAGAGCGTGGAGTGTGGTGGCATCGTATCGGCGTCGGTCCTCGAGGCTGGAGCGGGGGGCGCGCGGTCCAGGGGTTCTGGCGCTGGGCGCGGTCCAGTCGCGGACGGGCGCAGACAAGCTTGCCTTAGGCGCGCCTTCGGCGCGCCAGCGGCGCGGCCGCACAGCAGCCGCCATATATGGGGAGGTGGGAGGGAGGAGCAGCTGGGAGGCAGGGGCAGCGAATGGGCAGTCAGGGGGGCGGGGCCGCAGGAGACGCAGCGGCGGGAATGGAGAGAGGCAGCGAGGGGCACAGAAGGCAAAAAGGAGCGAGAAAACACAAGAAATACGGGCACAGTACAAATGGGGCAGCGGGGGCACAGAAGGCAAAAAGGATCGAGAAATACAAGAAATAGGGGCACAGTACATTTTTATTGTTGCCTAAAATTGCTGGAGGCCAGGAAGGAGTCAGCAAGTGCTTTTAGAAACATAATATACTTGCAAGCTTGACACCCCACCTGAAGTCAGACCCGGTGCGTTCGCACCGCCCTAGAGCCACCCTGCTCAAGGGTCATGTGACCTCAGTGACAGAGTCACTGTTGCGCTAGAGTGTGCTGCTTCATAGGCCTGCCCGCAGGACTGGAGGTGAACTTCAGTATGGATTGTGATTGACAGGCCGTTAAGGTTAACCCACACTTGCCACCGCTAGGGTCCACCTGCTGGTGGTAAGACACCAGGGCTTCTAAGGTCTAGCGGAGTCTTCTAAGATCAAGCAAGGGAATGTGCTCCCTCAGGAGAGTGGTCTGGTGGATTGGTCATGAAGGCTGAACCTGGTTCCCCAGTTTCAAATTCGGCATCTCTGACCATAGTACCACATCCTCTCCTCCACTGAACACCATACTGCCCCACTGAGAGAAACTTGCACTGCCTTCAGCTACAACCCAATTGTGCCCCGATATAAACACCTGGATGCGACTCAATTTAAATGACGCATTAGACGAGAGTAATATGCTGCCTAAAAAAAAAAAGTAACAACATCCTGGAAAACGCAAACACTCATAGGGACTGCAAGTTTAAGTAAAGCGTGTGAAATGTAAGCAGGAATAACATGGTTACTTTAACGCTTTTACACTCATTATTCAGAAATCAGTGAGTGCTTTTGCAAGTGGCAGAGCAGAAGTGGACACTGTCCTTGTCTTCTCTGGGCAAGAAGGAAGAGACAGAGTCCTTTTCCTTCTCTACCCACCCCACCCGAACTGCCACGAATGCTGAGCCTTATCTGTGGGCCTTGGCTATTTCTGCTGTCCCAATACACATGTGTATAAAATAAAAAAGCAGGGGAACGGAATCTATTAAATTAAAGTAGGGGCTCCCCGTGCCCTGCCAATCCTGCCCACTTCGACCACTGCATGTGTGGTGCTTTTAAGAAGCAAGAAGACTAATTCAAGGTTTAATGATTGTCTTGCTACTATAATGGCTGAGCTACAGTGCATGAGGTGATTCCACATGATTGGACAGAGTCACTACAAAAAAATGTATGTGCTTGGAGTTGGAAAAGAAAGGGAATCCTATGGACATAGTTTGTTTGGCAGTGAGGGGAGAAAACCCCGGCAAAGCTGCATTTTCATTCTATTGCTGAAAGATGTTTAATTCCCTTCTCTGTGCAGCATGCAGATTATTCTAATGAAAGCTCCACTTTTTACTCTTGGGATCCTGAATCACGTACACTTGGAATTACCATTCCCTTTCCCTGAAAACCTAATTCTTGACCCCTGAAATGATGTGCCCTCAGCAGCAGCTACCGTGTGACAAGGCAGTAAGACTGCTGCGCCCCATCTTTGAGGAGAAGATGGTAGCTGAGGTAAGGGTTGGGTAACGACCTGAATTCCACGAAGTCCATTTTCCAAGAAAGAAATTGTCTCGGTGGGAGGTAAAGCAAGGTTCATTGACGGTGACACTAGTTAAACGACGATGATTCAAAAGTGTGGCAAAGCAGATTATTTCAAAAAGAAAGTGTTTTGAAGTTTATAAGGGATTATTGCTTTAAACCCAGATCATACAAACAGAATGTCTGAAAATATTTATTATAGGCTTGTTTTTAAAAACGCCTCTTACCTCTGCCGGTCCCTCTTAAACACTTGTGTGCCGCTCTGACGACAATCAAGTCCCGGGATTAAGTGCCAAGACCAATACTGTGCCTCCGGTTCCCAAAAGTACACATGTCCAGAGGGCATGGCAGGGGCTGAGAAGTTGACTGTTTTGTCAACAATCTCTGTCCAGGCTGATGCGTGGGCTTTGGAGGGAATGGGCCCAGCAGGTTGTAAAACTATAACATCCTGTGTAAGAGGCTCAGGTAATGTGACTTCTCTGCTGGCAGGTGCGGCAAGGAAAAACAAAGCTACCGCCCGCTAGTGTGTCCAATCTTCAAAGCACGTGTGTGCTTCTGTTCACCAAAAGGGTAGTGCGATTGTGGGAAAACAGCAGGCAAGACCCGCCCCATGGATCACCCATGTGATGGCTGGTACCCCCAGAGTAGACTCACAGGAAGGGGCACAGCTTTTTGATCTGTTAAACTCTGGCCTCCTTGCTTGTGTATTGTTGCCTCAATTCTCTCAGACATGGAGAATACAGGGCCTCATTTACAAAGAATTGGCATAGGACAGGGGCTCAAGTCATTCTGCTGCTCTGCCCTACACCAACTCGAAAGGGAAGGAATCCACCGTATTTACACAATATGGCGCATTATTCTCCTTTCAGCTAGCGTCGGGGCACATTAGCAATCGAGCGCCAATGCAGGCACCCTTGCACCATGGTAAAAGCGTGTCTGTGTTGTTGGCACAATTGTTTAGATGCAGGAAGAGGCGCCTTCCTGCACAACAAGAATCACACGTGGTGTTTTACGCATTCTATGTGTGCTGCAGAAGACAGCACACGTGTAAAGGGGAAAAAGCAAGGAGAAATATAAGCATTTCTCCTCATTACACCAGCTCTGGGGAGGCATTTTTGGTGCTGCCCCAGGATTACGTGATTTTGTAAATCAGGGGCAGTGAATTCTATGGGTGTTGATTGGGAACACCCACAGCAATACCCATGGAACACCTCCTTGATGTAAAGAAAGGCAGCACTTTGAGATGCCTTGCCTTACTCTATATCCATGAGGCCATGCAAAGCCATACCTCATAGATATGATTGAGAGGCCTGTGCCACCAGAGAGTCTTGAAAAGATACGCTGCAATGGTGCTGGCCCCTTGTAAATGAGAGACACAATGTACATGCCTAGTGAGTTACTCAAAACACATACTATTCTACAGCAGTCAATGGAACTAACTATTCGGGGCAAAAATGAAGTCAATAAATTCTGTGCCTCATAAGTTGAACATAACATTTGTTTTATTTTCAGACAAAGTGTGGGATTTAATGCTGTTGTTGTTAGGTTGGGAGTATTTAGCCTCCATTTTGCACCCCTTTTCTGAACCTAATTAGTCTTCTCAATTCCTGTCTTGTGTTATTTCAGCGCCTGCTGTAGACGAGACCCCCAATGGATATAAATGTAAAGATTGCTTCACTGACCAGTCCTTGGACTCCTGCACACTGACTGGAGATGTTCAGTGCACCGGGAAGCATACCACCTGCGCCAGCTTCACCGGATCAGCCTCCGTACCTGGTGCGTTAAACCAATTTTTGTGATTTTTAGTTATATATCCCACTGCCACAATCTTCTTGGTTTCTAGTCCTTTCTTTCAAACTAAATGCTGTTCACGCTAATTAATTTGAATTATTTTCATAGAATCCAACTGAATGTCTTCAGCATGCTCGGTTCCACAAAATGCAAAGCAGAAATCATGTCCCATTGAACCAATATTCACTGATGATGTGGTATTTGTGTAGCACAAACCTAGACAAAAAAGCAATGGAGTTCTGTAGAGGGTCGGAGGCAAACTAAACCAAGGCTAAGCTTTAGAGTAACCATGGTGTTTGCCAAATGGAACCTAAGACATTTGAGGCCAGATTTACGATTGGATTGAATTGCAAATGCATTATGCATGGTGTTTGGGCAAAGCAATCCACAAGGCCACCTTGCATGGCCCGCCTTGCTTGGTAAATCCGGAGTAATGCGAGGGAATACAAGCCACTGCCTTGCAATAGTCTACCCCAGAGAGGCGTTCCTTGTGTGGAGCGTGGATGTTCCCACACATCCACCCATGGATTGTGGTGCATTCCTAGATTTACCAAGACTGGGAAACCAGGGAATGCTTCAAGAGGCTACGGCTTTCTGTTGGAGGCAGAACAAGAATGAATATCTCTATTATTTCCTCTTTCCACATGTGCTGCATGCTGCATTACACTTGCAAAGACGGTAGCACCTCCAAAGGTGTCCCTTCATGCACAAAAATCCTGCCTCCAATGCAGGCCCCCTTGCACCATGAAAGAAGTTACCCTTGCACCATGAAGCAAGGGTAACTACTCTGGCGCTTGGCTGCACTGAGAGAGAGCAGGCATGTGCCATATCTTTTTAAGTTGTCTTTCTGAGTTGAGCTGCATCAAAGTTTGATAAATCTGACCCTTGGAATGTGAGTATCTCAGTATCCAGATAGCTGCTGCTGCACTGTACCACAACCAGGTAGCATGCTCCTTTTCAGCCTGTTAAAGACGATGCACTCAGTTGCTAAAGCGTTTAAGGGATATGGCTACCCCTTCCTTAGAATTACACACACACCCCACAGCAGTCAGCTTTGCTCCTCCTATGCGTGTGTTTGGCAGATCTCAAGTTAAGTAAGCCACCTGCTGTATGGCAAATGTTCATTTCCTACTGCCAGAAGGGTGCCTATTAGAACAGTCTTAATGCGTAAAATCCAAATAACACATCATGAAATAGAGTGACAAAGCACGAAAGCACTATGGGGCCGATTCCGATTCAGGCCGGAAATCTCTCCGACTGAGCCGGACCTGGAGAGAATTCCGACCGAATCGGACTCCAGCAGTCCGACCGAACGAGTACGATGCACACGCATGCTATCGGACTCGATTCGGTCGGACTCCCATTGAAGTCAATGGGAGCCAGTCGTACGACGCGTACGCGGGCTCCCATTGACTCAATGGGTGCGAGGCGAACAAGGGAGCCCCCTACAGCGGGTTTGCGTCGATGCGGTTTGCGCCGCACACGCACAGGTAGGGAGGACCCATGGGTCCCCCCTGTGTGCGACTCGCGCAGCTACGCATACGGGGGGGTCCGACACAGACCCCCAAAGTCCGGCTCTGACAGCTCTTTCGAGCCGGACGGTGCAGGTCGGTCGGACTGCTCAAGGCGCGCATCGTACTTGCCCGGCCGGGGAACGTCTCCATTGCGTGGTGCGATTCTAGTCCGTGCGAGTCGGTTGGTGCGGTTCGGACCCATGAACGAATCGGTCGGCGATTTCGCGTGCGCTCGCATCGTACTCGCTCGGCCGGACGCGCGTTCGAATCGGTCGGGAAATACGGCTCCGAATCAGATGCGGTTAAGCTGAATCCGATTCGGTGCCCTACCGGCCGAGATCGGAATCGGCCCCTTAGTGTATTTATGTATGTGAAAACGTCTCTGGTATGATTGAGCTAATTTCAAATTGATCAATCAATCTTTATTCAGTTTACACATGAAACCATAAAAATATAACACATACAGTTATTGCAACCAAAAAATAAAATGCATAACTCTTAATAGAAAAAGAAAACATACAACCAATTCATATGATGAAGAAACTGATAGGAGAGGACATTTCCTAACTCTCAGAACATTATTTTCAAAACTCAATTCAGATGTACAAATAGGCACTGTGGGAAAACAGTGAAGATAACTAAGGGTAGGTCTGCATTGGATAAAATTTAGATTTTTTTGTTTTTAAAGCTGTGTCTTCTGTATCTGTAGAACATATAGAGGAAAACAAATCCAAAGTGCTTTGTAATGAGGTTCCATCTCAAGGATAGGCTCCTTAAACCAGTGTCCCATTCTAGTGGGTACCATCATACAATATATAGTGTTCCAAGGAAAACTGGTGAACATAAAGTGATGAACAAATACAACTGAGTGCCTCCTCCAGGTAAAGTTATAGCATGGCCTGAGACTGTTTGCTTAGACATTTCACACCCTTCCCTGCAGCCAGAGGGATCCCTCTTAGTTTACATTTCAGCTCTGCTTTTGAAAGAATTATGCTAATGGTGCCTTCTTCAGAGTACAAACTTAAGCCTAGGAGAATATGCAAAGTTCTAATGAAATCCAGTCAGGGTATTTTAAAAGGATTATCAAGAGAAAGACAAATAAGAAATGAGAGATCTGTTCAGAGTGGTTTCAGATTTATCCCAGATAGAACACCATATCACCATTGGTTGTCATCTGATGGTATCCTCATTATAAGGTAGACCCTGTTCTTTGTGGCAGATAAACCCGGAGGTACAGCGAGCAATCTTAAAACCATAGGACTTGGCCCAAATTTAGAGGCAAATCTGAAAATAGAAGAGACGATTTTTAGGCTGCTGGTTCTTGAGCATCATTTGGGGTTTCCAATTTTCAGAGCCTTCAAATACAATCCTCAGTTTACAAAAGGTATTAATTGTGGATGTCTGTAGCCTTTAATGGAAAACTGTTGTGTATGGATACTCCTTCACCATACGTCATTGTGAATGTTTTATTAAGGATCACCTTTAAATTGAAGCTTTCTGTACAGACCATATAAGAATCAAGGAGCAATTGCAAACCATTCACTGTATGTGCCATGAGAACAGCATCATCTGTGTTCGTAAGGGCAGGAATTGGACAGGTACCAATCCTTCTCAAGTCTAAAGAGGTGTTGCCAATAGGGTTAAGACGGTTTATATATATATGGCCCTTGCCATCCAGAACAGCGTCTGGCGGTAGTTTCCAATCCTCTCTGAATATGATACGGGATTTGCAGAGTTCAGTGATGGGGCAGTTGAGGTGGGAAAGAAAGGCGGACTTGTTGCTGTTAGGAGAACAGGCAAAACCCACGCTGAACACCATAGTGCCTGTCCGGAGCTTGGAAAACACAAATGGTCCCTCATCATCTGACCAGTTATGTAGAACATTACAGGGAAGGTATTTGCGAATGTGAATGGCCACCCCACATAGTTTGGAGGTATGCATGGTGTAACTGAGTACGGTAGGGTCATGACTGGTTGAGGTTCAGCAGTTTTAGAGGACCTGTCCCACTCAGTCCCGCTTGAGTTTCTATGGCTCCCTTGTTGAAAGGTGTGTCTCTTGGAAAAGGGCTAATGTCAGTGTGCTTAGAGGACAGGTAAGATAGGATCTTTTTAAATTTAACATAAAAGTTCAGCACATTACCTTTGAGTGTCATGAAAGCAAGGGGTAGTGGGCTATGGTAGTGGCAATTAAGGAATGAAGCCAATGAAGTATACAGCAGGAAGAAAGAAGGCACGTATATTTTGTTAGGGGGCTGCTGCAGTGGTGTCACGGTACCAATGAGTAGGAGGTGGGGAAGGTAGTTTGCAGGACCAGACATTTGGAGAAGGGAGCGAGAGCACAGTATTTATGAAGCGCTGTGGGTGCACAGGACAGGGGCAGGCGAGTAGAAGCCTGAACCCCAACAGTATCTAAGGGCATGTGCCGGAGGTAGGCAGATGGGGGGATCTGGCACAGGGAGCTTAAGCCAATGAGGATGTGGAACAGACAAAGCAAAAAAAAGGGTGGTAAGGGTATGAGTAGTGAATGTAGGTTCAGGCAGTGTTACAGTATCTGCTTGTTTTGTGTTGATACCACTCCGGGAGACATAGGATGGCATGAGATACTCATGATGGTCATAGGTGCAAGAGATAATTATGGCTAGTGTCCCATCTCTGGGGGGAGAGAAGAGAGAAAATAAGGGAGGGGTACAGCAGGTCCCGAGGGAGCCCCGTCCCATGTTATGCATTATGCTACTGGCTGGCAATGGAGCCAGTGAGAAGGTCATCTCCTGGTCTGCCACGGTCATATACCCTGGGGAGCATGAGAATCAGTGTTGGTTTTGGCTGTGGGCTTCATGGATGAACACAAGTTGTCCCTCAAATCTGTCTGAGTTAGGTCAGTCACTGAACTATGGGCCTGATTAGGATGGCGGACCTGTTTGGGGGGCACCACAGGTGCCCCCCCACATCCATAGAAAAGGGCCCAGGGTGAAGGGGGGCCCACTACGGACCCCCAATGTCCATCCCTCCAGCTGAACCACGATGGAAAGGCTGGTGGGGAGGGACCATCCTAATCCCTATAGGCACAGCCATAGGGATTGGGAGGTCCTCTCAAACACCGGCAGCCTCAAGGAGCCCGTCAGATGCGTGGTGGTCGGGCTTTCTGCCCACAAAACCTGGCAGGAAGAAAAGCTGCTTAGGATGATGGGGAGACCACCACCAAGAGCCTGTTGTTGGCGGTCTCCCCTCCATCCTAATCAACCCCTACGTACCATGTTACATTCAGAATAACCCATCTGTGATTGGTCAGGTGGACATCTCCAGCAGGGTTGCCACTCCCCTCCATGAGTAGCCCCATCCTCTCGTTGAGATAGGGGGCTGTGGTGTCCATGCCATACTGGGCCAAGCAGTCCAGGAAACGGGTCAGTTCAGTAGAGTCAAGGAAATCTCTGGAGCGGCAATCCAAATGTATCCACATGGTGTCCAGCTCAAGAAAGTTGTCTGGTCTCATCACTTCCAGGTGCCCCAATCGGTCTTCTGCATTGTCTAGCCACTAGTCCACTGTGTGCACTGTGTCCACTGGGGCCTGAAAGGAGCTTATGTTGTCCTATATGGTTTTGGCGTCTTCCTTAAGATGGGCTATCTTCAGGCCCATGGAAGACAGCTGGGCCGCTAAGGATGTAACTTTCTTGAGGATGGCGTCTAGGGGTCTTTCCGGTGATGGCGATACAGAGGCTTACTTCTTGCCTCCCTCCCCCACTACACCCTTGAAGAGTAGCTGGTGAGAGGATTTATATGAGGACATTGGGTCAGGAGCCAGGTTCAGTAATAAATGTAAAGAAGGCAAGGCCCAGGTGCACAGTGATGTGAGAGAGGTGAGAGACAGCAATCACTGTCCAGTCCAGGAGGGGTTAGACAGTGTAGCTGACTGGGAGGCCGCCACTGCAGGAAAGTGTGAATCAACCAGGCCAAAACATGTAGTGCAGTAGCATCAACGAATAAAGGTGCATCACTTCAGGTCCTGATACTCCAGTGGGTTGGCTCATAAGAAAGGGGTAGGAAGAAGACCAACAATGGGCTGGGCCAAATCCAAACCATGAGCAAGGCATCTAGTCATTGGTGATAGTGTCCAAGGTCCAACAGTCTCTGAAAGACATGGGGGGAAAACCTATAGACCAGGACCGAGGTAGTAGGGAGGGTCTTTTGAAGCGATGCCGACGGAAAGGGAGGGGGTTGGGCCTAACTTCAACAATGCCCTGGAAAATCCAGGTTGCTCCATGGTTCTGATATTGGAGCAGCTTTAATGTGGGGACACGCATCGTGTCCCCAAATGAGGCCCTCACATTCACTTGTATGACTCACTTCTGGTAGACACTGCTAGAGCTAAAGGGCCTAGTCCAGCAGTCTGGACTTCTCAGGACAGCACAGGGCATCTGTGATGGGCCGTGGAGACATTTGTCCTGCCAGCTCCAATCAGCATTATGTGAAGTCATTGGGCGGCACCGGCAGCAGTCATCAGAAAGCGGAGTTGGGTGGGGAGAAGGGGCAGTACAGTGGCTTAGGAGGTTGTTGGAGCCTGTGATATGGCTCAGAGCATGCCCGGATGTCAGCAAGGCATGTTCCCACAGGGGGAGTCAGCATGGACTGCTGGGTGTAGAAAGACCATGCTGTTCCCCGAGTAATCAGGAGCCTCACAGAGTGGGGCCATCTATGATTGTGGTGCGACTCTGTCCCGCCTAATCAATATAAATCTAGAAAATGTATTTTCATATTATTTTTCGTAGTCCTTCCTGTTGGGGGAAGAGATGATAGGATACAGAAGTAGATGCCAAATAATATAATTCCCTCAGTCCCTGCAATTCTTACCTTTCTGCTCTGACTACATATCTATCATACAGTACATCCCAAGGGATTGCCCACACAAGAGCAATACCCTCTGAAATAATGAGACGCTATGGAATGCAGTAAAAAGCAGGTGATCAGGAGGGTATTAATCCAGCTTTTCTAACAGTAGCGGTCCACTCTTGTGTGTGTCCTGTGCTCTATGCAAGCACAGCAAGTTACATACTCACACTGGCAGACTCTGTAATTCACGACTTGAAACAGATACAGCAGACAGCCAGCAACAATACCAGTACTTACATTGTGAACATGTGTGTGTGTGTCTGAGCTCTTCGTGAATACGGGTTCTCTCAGGTGATTTCATAAATGTAAGGCAGACTGTGCAACTCATCTAGGGTGGCAAAGCCCAGTCAGTCTCCTCCAAACTTCATGTTGGAGCGGTGGGAACCACAGGATTGTGTTGTTGCTGCTGTACCCCCCGCAGAAATAGAGATGGATCCTAGTTATTCTCACTTTGCAACACTGGTATCCCAGAGGATTGTAGTGTGATGAACCACAAGGATGGATTTTGTTTTGTAAACTGACACTGATGGGCTCACCACCAAGGTAAAGTGGTATTTTAAGGACTATGCAAGAATATCCAAGAGCACCAGAGATGTTAGCATAAAGAGATAAGAGATACAATTAAAAACGTTTTATTTTCTGTCATGAACGTGGTACAGATCGTTACAACATTTGCAGAAAAACAACTGAGCATTCTTGGGTTTTGGTAATCAGTTGAATTAACTAGTAAAGTGTTCAACATTTACTGTAAATGACAAAGGTAAACAAGGATCGCAAAAAAATAAAATGATTTCTTGGATAACCTCCATAAAATAATGTGGATGATTGACATTTATTGTTGACAAGGTAAAGCTGAAATGATTACTTAGCAGTCAGCCCCACAGTGTCCTTGTTCAAGGCAGACCTCTTAATTCCCACCTTAAAGACACGTATGGACCTTTTGTGACACTCACAATTAAGCCTTGAATGCCAGACCCTGGAATCAAATCCAGGTTGCTGCCAACCATTACCAGTGTGTATATTAATGGCCAATCTGAGATTTTGGGAACTTTGGACCAGGATGGGCATATTTCTTTCCTAGATGGAGAAAATATTTATGTAGCAGCATTGTTAATGACTGATTATTGTCTGTGTGTTTTTTCCACAGGTGAAGCTGTTCAACAGTATAGCCTGAGAGGATGTGCTTCTCAAGATTACTGTGAAATATTTAACCTACCGTCGATCGAAGTCTACAATTATGCTTTACAGTGCTCACCTGCCAAGAAACTTTGAGACCATTATTCAAACCTCTGACGCAATCACACCCCAGCTTAGTAATAGTCTGAAGAAACATTCCTAAAGGTTTACAAGTCCCTGAAATGCAGAGTCTTATCTTGTGAAGAGGAACAATATAAGAATGAAGCAGATGAACTCATGTCAGCCTCCCTGGGACACGAATGCAAGGAAGCAATGTGCACAGTACTGTTTATGCCGCCATGTTGTTTATGTACCACCGGCCTTTATATTCAGCCATGCATAGCGCCTGGGCACCTCGGAGGGAATCCTCTCCTTGGTGCATTGAGCGATTGAAGCCCTGGCACTGCAACCACCCAAAGATACTGGCCTGGGATCAGATAAGATGCTCCTTCTGATAGGATACTAATGCTGGCTTAATGTGTAACCATGGAGGAAACTGAATTCAAGTGTTATCTCTCTATTTGAAATAACAACACCTGAATTATGATGGTTTAGTCTATGTATATCCTGCCAATAGATATAAATACAAATGACATATCAAGTCCTAGTGTTGACATGTGATACACAGGGAGTGTAACACGCTGCTCCATGCTTAAACACTGGCTGACTTTGAATTTCAGACTCCTTCAATTTTATAACTTCCTTTTCACCACTAAGCACAGTTCAATTATAAACAAATCTGTACCAGAACCAGAGAGAAAAGGTTTACCCTCCCTTTTGAAATGCAGCTGGAAGTTTTGGATCAATATATTGATAATCAGCCATTGGGGCCTGTCCTTGAGTTCCTCCTTCTTCCTTTCCACATTGAAGGCCATCAGTGACCACTCTCAGGACACTCCCAACTATCTAACCAGCTTCTGTCAGTGAGACCTTACCAGGTGCTCCCAGCCATTCCTGCCTTGCTTCTATTTATTAGCCCTAGAGGTGAACACCTCTTTGAATATAAGATCATGGAAATATCTGCCACATTGTGTTGAACAAGTCAAAACTTAAAAATGCAGCGTTACGAGTTTATATTCTCAATTGTAATGTGCTCTGTAATCCAGCAATTGGTCTGCTTTGTGCTGTAGCAAAACACATAGCAAAAAAAATATATACCTGCTTTATAATTTACTTTGAAAAAATGAATAAACTTTAGTTGACACTGATGCACCTACTATGGGTCTGTGTTTTTTATGGATAGCTATTGGTTGGGTTTTCAATAAGAGAGGTGCTGTAAAAAGAATAAAGGTAAATAAACAGCTATATAGAACAGTTTATGTAAAAGACAGAATTAAACATCAATGCTATGAATGCTATGCCCGCAATGGAATGAAGAGCTCTGATGGTATCTCCATTGACATCGAACCATGGATCCAATATAATATGAGTTGCACCAAAGCGAAGTTTGACTCTCTCGCAAGTAAATGGTAGACTTTAGATTAGTTTAGAAATCTTGGTCTACTATTAGCTGATTAAGCCTTAACATTTTGATGCTAATCCCAGAATTAAGTCTTTAACACATATCTTACATCTCCTTATAATGATTGGGGATAAAACAAGAATTTACCAGGTCTGAAGGTGACCCAGATGTCTCATAGCAATCTTCCCATTTACTTGGTCAGAAGCCTCCCCTCAAAATCTTCAAAAAACAGGAAGGTGGGGAAATAATACAGAATAGAAGTGGCAATGACCCCTGCAAGATATCCCACTATGACCTCTAGCTTAACTTTGACACTGTTGATGAACACCTCTTCACACACATTTCTTTTACTTAAAATATTTCATTATCTCCCTTCTACACAGTATGCAAAAATTAATTCAATCCTTACTGTCCAATATGGAGCACTCCCAGAGTCACATTAACACACAATGGTATTTTGTTAGCACATGGAGACCTTAGGAGTATTGCTGTTCAACATATCATTTGTACTCTTATATCATGTAACTATATCTCAAGTTAATATTAGCAGCTGTTATAAGATATTACCTGAGCCATCGTTTCATCATGGATATACGCAGTTCATGAGTAATGTCTACCAAATCTGAGATATAATTTGTGGAACACTAGCAACACCTTGCAGACTTTCAAAACTACATGCAGCTCAATATATTTTCCTCTCCACAAGTGACAAGGCCCTTGGTCTGTATATCTTCCCATGACTCTCCATCAAGAGGCAGATGATAGCCCCAGACTGTGTGGTGTCACTTGGTCTCATGCACTACATCAAACCTATCTTCTCAATAGATACTTTCATGTGATGTCAGGACAATGTCGTGCTCACCGGTTTCTTGTTCCCACACATACTAATCTAAAATATGTCTTCCATGTCGAGACCTAGCTGATAACCCTACGCTAGTCCCGCACATACTTGCCAATCTACACTGGTTCCCATTTATGATTGTCATACAATTTGCATTTCTATGTCTTTTCTCATCCTTAACAACTAACACAACTTCCTAGCTGACAAAACACACCTTATGTGACAGAGTCCTACCCACCTGCAGTAGACACTGCTTATACTGAAGATTCTTTTTTACTATGGTTTTTGGAGGTGAATAGATGGATCTATACTGATGTTGTCCAATGCCACGTTTCAAGTCACAGATCCAGGAAGTCAGATTCTGCAGTCTATTATGTACAGAATGTCAAACCTGAGAATGAGGGTGTTAGCATGCCTGGGGAGGCCACCGACAGCTTTCTAATTTGTATATCTCTAAATAAATCCAAAGTGGGTATATAATACATTAACAAGTGGCAATATTAGAATGGTCATAACAACTACACATGATAGATGGGCTGAACTGCATCAACACATCTGGTACCTTGTGATATTGTCCCAGCTCATGAAGCCCCACAGCTGGAGAGGACTACGGTGGAATTTACATCACAAGCTCTCTGAAAGAGAATCATCAGTCATGAGGACAAGCTGTTAAAAATAGGGATTAGAGTGATGAGGATGGTACCTCTTTTGCTTTGCAACTATACCCTGCAACAAACACACTGGTAGATGGAGTGTCAACAGTGAGAGGGGAAGTTTGTTTTTTGATTGCTAAGTTCAAAGTTGTGCAACTTGATGACGGTTTGGTGAGACGTAGCAGAACAATATAAAAGTGAACAGGGGTAAAAATCAAATATCCAGCAAAAGTCAAGAAATCTATGTCAACGGTGATGTATGTTATTTTTCTAAATGTAGTAGCCCCATAGATAGTGACTGAAGTGATCAGTGCTTTAGGTGGTAATGCTTCTAAAGTATTGTTAATATGCAGGTGGTCAGAAAAGCAGAAAAAAATACATTTAAACAATAAAAAGAAGAGCTTCCTACAATGTTTTGTAATGAAGATGCCACCAGTAAAGTGAGCAACTCTGGGTTTGATTTAATGTTTGATGAATGGTACTCTGGCCTTCAGGATAGTGGATGAGATTGCATATTTAGGTTTGACATTGTAATTTCTTTTATTTATGTTTGTCACTGCCAGGAAAAGGTTTTCTCCATGGTGTGGGGGTTCAATATTTTTTTCTGTCCCTCACTACCAAGATTTTCAAGACATACAGAAAAAAAGACATTACACCTTACACTGTCCATGATAAGGGAGATGAACAGTCTAGTGGCATTCCTCTTCAGAGGAAGTTTTCCATCAACAGTACAAACAAGGGCTCCATCGACTAAAAACGTAAGGTCCACTCTTTTCTAAATGAAGCCAGTGAATCAAAGGTTTGGTGGAACACCCTTTCCACTAACCTCTATGTCAGGCCCTATGTGTCCATGGGTCGTCTCCACCTTCCATGCTGCTTTGATTTCAACTATCTGTGTGGCTGTTTACTTTCTACAGGTCTATCTGTGTTCCATGTTTGTAGATCACTGAGCAGCCAGATGTCAAAGATAATATCATCCGGCTCTGGACCCTCAATACATTCACTCCTTTAGCTTTCTTGGCATGTTCTTGAAATTTATGTTGCAGTGCCACTAAATGGCTTCTGCACCTGGGTATCACACCTGCTTGTTACCTGAACTAGTAGAGTTGGGTCAATATCTTGTCTGATGCTCAGACCGCAAGCATTCTAAAACTAATATTGTTACCCCTAAGCCATGCCAAAGCTGTATCTGGTACTTTGGTATATGTGCACATAGCAAATAAGACAGAACTGGTATGCACTCTCAAACTATTCATTCATGACTGCTTAAGCACAAAAAAACACATAGTGCACATAACATGTGGCACAGCATGCTATTACCATGTGGTTTTCAGTAATAATACTACTCCGGAATACTGCACCCAATAATGTTAATGACATTCCTGGTCACAAATGTTTATATCAGGTGGAATTAGTGAGCAGAAAAGGACCATGAATTTGTGTAACATTGGACAAGGCCTGGTTATGGCAGGAGCTCATGTGGTATTCTAGATTCTTGGCCCAAAAAAACATAATGGCTGGTAGATGGGGAGTTAATGATACCTTGTCATGGAAATACACTATTATTAAATAACCCTGGGAGAAATTGGGTTGTTGGTTGACTGGGGTCTGAACCCTGGTCAAGCAACATCCACAATAACTTGGAGGATGAACCACAAAAAGCCACTAAATTATCCCATGCTTAACCCTGGGTAGCATGGCACTCAAGCATTCACGCTTTAACTT
This sequence comes from Calotriton arnoldi, assembly GCA_963921515.1. NCBI lineage: Eukaryota > Metazoa > Chordata > Amphibia > Caudata > Salamandridae > Calotriton > Calotriton arnoldi. The sequence goes on from CAWUFW010002861.1 coordinate 1,575,472, forward strand.
AGAGACATTGTGTAAACTATTTATGCAGCCCACAACCAGTAAGAAAGTAAAAACAACTCCAACAGTCAGTTGGAGAAGAAAATCCACTTGAAAAGCCTCTCAGCTCCTTCTCAAGCACAAAAGCTGCTCGAGCGCTACGTTTGGGATCAGCACTACATTGGAGCTGTTGCGGCCGGAATGCATGTGAATGAGCACAAAGGCTCATTGGAGCTCGCAAGCAGTGTGAGTGAGCCTGAAGTCTTGCGCGCATTCGCTAGAGGCCTGAGAGTATTGTGGCACTCGTGAGTGAGTGCCAAAACAAATTTGGAGCACACTAATGGAAAAAAACCTCCGCTTGGCACCCGGAAGTCAGAATTCAGGAAAACTGCATGCCTCCATGGAGCGTGGAGTGCACGAATTCCGCAAACTCCATGAGCGGAGCGGGGTTTTACACCCGGGCCTATTTGAAACTTGTTAATGAATCGTTAAACGTTCGTACATTGGACCCAATGTTCGTACATATAACCCTTGGTACCCAGTAAACCAAAAAGACTTCACAAAAAATAACCCAATTTCTCAGTGAAAAAATAATACACTAAAAAATACACTAAAAGAAAAGGAGTAAGATCATAAACAACTAATGAAAGTAAACACAATTGTGTTCACGTATTTCTAATGCTAGATAGAGTGATATTAACCTCACTCATTGTCGTTTAGTAGTTAAGAATGTGGCACAAAATGTGGTACCATGGCTAGCAAATCAGAGTGTACATCTATAGCTGTGTATTCAGACCTATTGTATTGCAGGCGGAACTATGGCCCAGTCTTTGCTTGTCAGATGCAAAAAAGCCTAATTACGGAATTGAGCTTTCAACTAAACTGATAATATGTGCAAACAGCACCATGTTTAAATTGGGTTTTGTACATATTTGTGTTTACATGACAGTACATAAGTACTGAAATAAGATAAATGTCACGTATGCCAATACCAGATTAGGCTTGATTATTCTGTAACAACAGCATTGCAGTTTATTACTTCTTAGTGTTGATGTTAAATAAAATTAAACCAATTTAGAACTAAGGGGCTCATTACGATGGCGGGCGGAAGCACCACCGCCGTGCTGGCGGATGCAAAAACCACCAGTTACCGCCGGCACGCAGCAGTCCACACGCCCGCCCAATTACGATGCGAAAAGTAGGCCAAACACCGCCGGCAAGCCAGCAACACCGTCCGCCATCAAAGTGCGCCCGTACACGTAGCGGCGCAGCACAATTGACACACACCGTCCGACGAAATCACGTCCCGCCCGGCGTATAAATTACGATGCCGCAAACAAACGGCTCCCACGGCTAAGAGACACCGCACGTGAAAGAGAGGCGGTAACACGGACGCAGAGCACGGAAAACGAAGAAGCGGCATCCCGAGCATGAATCCAGCACTGTAGGCCCTCCCCATGCTTCTGCTGATGCACCACCAAGGACGCAACGTACCGCGGAGACGCAGGTAGGCACACACACAACAAGTGCACGCAAACAGCGCACACAGTGCAAGGGCGGAAAAGCGGACAACCCCCCACCAGCGCGTGTACACTACACATCCACCATCGCATCCACATATGACACACAGGCCAAATCCTAACATCGCGGAACACATGTGTACACACCACCTGGGACTAGGAACCAACCACCCCGCCACGGCCACAAAGCGCCGATGACGCCGCCACACATGCGCACAATGCAGAGGCCAACCGCAGCGCCATGCATGCGTCGCACACAGACACAGGGACACAACCAAGCAGCACACACATCAGCCCCACCCCGAACGCACATGACACGTGACAGGCCGGCCACAGACATGTCCCCAACGCCCAATTCACGGACAACACCCAACGCCACACAACCGACGCACACATGTCAGTGAAGTCACGCAACAGCAGGACACACCCCAGTGGTACAAACATGGCGTAGCACACAGCGGCGGCAACACCAACTAGGAGAAGCAGGGCCCCTTCGGGAAGAGGAACGCCAGTACCTCACAGAAACACCCATACCACCCTGCACATATGAACAAGACATATAAAACGGAACACCAAAGAGCCCGGGGACCGACAACAGGTGGCCCAAGAATTACATCCACACACAAGGCCCAACGCAGAGCGGAAAGGCAGCCTGCCGCCCACACAAGGGAGAGCAGACAGCACTGAATGACCTTCCATTCCAACACCGAAACCACAGCCCTACGACAGAAGCCGGTGAATACAGCCATTGTCCAAGAATAGACCAACACAGGCATGCCGAGGAGACCGACCACAGGGCAGATAGCGCATATCACAGAAGCACACAACGGACGGGGAAGAAAGAAGAAAACACTCCCCCATGTCGGCCACATGCAAGTTAATTGGAAGGAGTCACACAGCACCGACTTTGAACTGTCTGAGAAGCATGTGGGAAGAGGGCCCGTGTCCTCCAAACAAGCAAACAGAACACAAGTCCTGTCTCCCCACGACTACACAGAGCTCACAGCAACCCCGGAGCGTGCACATTGCAGACTGCACACACAGCCGGAGCACGCCACCTCTACGAACCGCTGCGAAATGGCAACCGCAACACACCTACCCAACTACGCCGAAGAGCTCAAGCTGTACAAAACCAACCTGTTCCATACATTGGGATGCGATCTCCTGTCCCTGCTGAACGTAAGTTACCGACTGACTTACCGCATCACATTGTTCAGCTGCGTCATGCCCGTCTTCTACTGTCGGAGGTGTCCCTACCAGCATCCCGTCGAGATATGCCTCTCCAACCCGGCATGTCTGAAGGCGGACCTGCTACCACTACTCCTCCCTCTGGACGCACACGACAGGGCCTGCTCTGCCTATGGGGGTATGGCGTATGTGGCCAACATCGCACCCGCACTGAAATGGGACCACTGTGCCTCCACACGACGGATCATCGAGAACAGCTACATCGAATGTCACCCAGCATGCCCCATCATGGTCCTCCAAGGGACAACCTACGAACAACACCTTGACAGCCACCATCCGCTTCATTGGCTGGCAAACATGTACACCACCAATGACATGGAAGCCCTGCTGGACGGCATCGCATACCTGACAACCTGTAAATACGTCGGACCACAACGCAGGTACCCCGAGTGACCTATGAAGTCCAACCCCGCACCCATGCTCAGCTTCCGCACGGACTGGCCAGTCACCACCACAACAGCCAAACCAAACGACCGGCAACTGTAACCACACCATCAACGACATCGCCATGACATCGGATATGACCGGGACATGCATACTGTTCCCCATCACATCCAGGAACACCGCATGCATCGTGGGAGGCAGTGGCATGGGCTCTGTGCATCGCACCCACATGGACGGAACTGCACGTACAACCAGGACACGACATGGATCCAGCGCACATGGACACACACACCGCTCAGTGGACATGAATAGGTCGCCTGGAGTCTGTGGGTGCTGCACCCCTCCCACCCCCGCCCCGGGAATCCCATACCAGGACCTTTGCATGGACGACAAGTGCATACAACAACAACACGACCCCAGTGACTGTGACATGTCTAGTAACCACCACAATGCAACAACAAGTGGCACGCCGCTGCATGCACGCAAGCACATGCCCTGATGTCATCTCACATGCACGCGTGCATGAGGAACAACCGCAGCAAACCTGTCACATGGAACTGAGATGGACTGTGCCCATGATGCCTAGCGGTCTGGTAGGCTACATGTATACCGTCTGTGTCAAAGTCCGCAGCTCCGCAGCTATACGTACATGTACATTAGCACAGCCTTGGCCAAGCAGATGTCACTCTGAAGCCCACATCCCACATGCAACAGCCAATCACATGTAACCCCACACCCTATCCCATTTGCAATCATGCTCAGTATATCCCCAACATGTATTCCGCTGCCAGTAGTGTCCACTATACTGCATCACAGAGGACAGAAGACTCAATATAATGTTTGAAACCAGAACTGTCTCCGCTGACTCATTTCACAAGTACGAATGAGAGAGGATGAGAGTATGTGAAGTACACGGCAGTCGTGACATGACCATGTAGTCCACTGGTATTGGATGTCAACGCAAATGAGTAGCACTACTGTGGAAGACACACATGTGTCGTGTGAAGTTGTATGGACGCAGTGCTCAGGTGGGTGGGTGCGACGGGTAGATGCGCACATGACAAGTTGGAGCACGCCGTGTTGGGAGGGGTCATGAACAGTACACCACCGCTTCCCTGGGCATTGTGAGAGGACACCTGTCGGGGGGAGTGAACACGTGTGTGCACAGCAGCCGGGCACACGTACAAAGCGGTACCAGGCGCACCTCAGCCCACCCTCTGTGGACAAGCTGGATCCTGTTGTGCGCCCACCATGCCCCTTGACAAGGCACACACAGCCCCAGTCGACCAGGTGTAACCCCAACATAGTCAATCCGCACAGGCGATACAGGGCACGGGATGGCAGTGGAGCATGGTGTGTGAGAGGTCTCCTCACGCTCCTCCTGGTCATATCACGCAGGCAATAGAACCTCAACGTCTAGCATGGCACAAGTCACATGGAAGTGTAGGGGGACGCACCACAGCACGAGCAGCACTGACGTCACGGGAGGTGGCTCGCACCATCCCATCCATTGCCCATCATACCAACCACGCCACATGCCATTGCGACTAAGTGCAAGCGCGTGCGCCACCACCCCCGAGCCCTCCCCAGAGAGGCCAAAGAGTGAATGTGTGGGCCATCAGCCACAGACGGACGCGGCATGGCCGCAAGGGCAGCCACAGCCACTGGGTGTCGCAGGTGGCGGATCCGGAAGGCGAAGACTGTGATGCATAGTCCATGCAGGCCGGGTCTCCATTTGGGGCACCACGCAGGTGGACGGCGTCCCGCCACACATCATACCCTGAGACAGCCCACTCGTGCAACTGGACCCACACATACACTCCTTGCCCTCTCTGGTGCGAGCTTGGGGCTGCCTGTGCAAGCGCTAGCCTCGCAGGTGAGCATGCATATTGGGGGAGCGAGGGGAGGACATGAGGGCTGGGGCGAAGATGACTGTATCACTGTCAGTTAGTACAAGGGATGACCCAGATGTGGAAAGGAAGCGACGTGTCCCGTGTGTACTGCAACTAGTCGCCAATTCAACTACCCCCCATGTCCGGAATGTAAGCCCGCACCTAGGCCCGCCCATCCGCCACATCGAACATACCACCAGCACGACAACCTTCCCATTCGAAACACTGACTGGGGGTGGCGACCAGTGAACAATCATGTGTTGCCTACCCACGCGTACATGTGGGCCCTCCATGATCCATGTCACCTGCGGCAAAGACATGACATGCGCAATGAGGGAAGTGAGGAGTGCTGTCCGCCCCACACGCAGAAGGTGCATCAGCTCCACAGACCCAGCAGCGAGTCCAGCAGGGGTCACATGTGCAGGGGCAGCTGTGCCTGGTGTGAAGGCACATGCATATAGACAGCACATCGACCAATGTGTAGTCTGCCCACATCCACAGTCCATCATCATGCGGACATAGGAATTGAACACAGGGCAACACATCTTAGTAGGTGCACCCACCGTGACCAACAATGCGCAATCATCGACGTACCCGCCCTGTGCATGGCCCCCCACCCAACGGAGGCACATCCAGTGCCACCATCCCACACACACAAGCCTACCACGGAACATGCTGTGTCCAATGGTCAGTACAGAGTCAGCGCCCATCTGGTGGATCCTGAACAGGAGACACATGCACACACATGCCAGCTCCAACCATGTACGTCTGCCACCTGGCGCGTGCAATGTAACCTCTCACCTGTGACGTGTGACTGCAAGCACACAGCCGTCTTGGCATGGGGCTGTCAATGTGGACACCTGTCAATGTTTCGGGAGCTGTGATCCGTACAGTGCTGTACATAGGGTGCAGTGCTGACACCTACTACTGTCTCATATCCCCTCGTGCCACAGGTCCCACTTGTTTTGGCCGCTCAGCCTGTGCCCACATCGTCGTCGTCGTGTGCCATACTCATCCAGCCGCGGAAGCAGTTCCATGCTCAGCAGACATTCATGTTGCCGTGGCGTTGCCGCTTGACGGATATGCAGTCAGTCCCCATCAGCACGCCCTGCAAGTCATTGGGGCCTAGATCCCCATGTGCATGCACATGGCAGTGGTTTGTATCACTAGCCATTGCCATTGTTGGGAGACCTGTGTAAGTGTATTGTGGCCATGCCGTCCCAGCTTGACAGCTGGGCTGTGGCTCATGTGCTTGCTCAGTCATGTCAGTGATTTGTATGCGAAATTGCTATGTGTTGTGTTGCTTTGACATGTGTCCTCTGCCATTTTCCCCAGGCGGAGACCGAACATTGACCGCCCATACCAATTGCTGGCGGACATGGACGATACAGAGGTTATCAGGAAGTTCCGGCTGGACAGGCCAACCCTGCATCGACTGTGTGCCATGTTAGAGCCCCATCTCCGTCCCCGCAGGGTGTATCCGACTGCTATCACCCCCACGGCTAAGGTGATGGCCGCCATGCATTTCTTCGCCACTGGGTCATTCCAGCACACAGTGGGCAGTGGAGGTGGGATGTCCCAGCCCATGTTCAGCAAGGTGCTGAGGGATGTACTGGCAGCCATGATGCTTTACCGGAACAGGTACATCCGCTTCCCCAGGGCTCGTGAATTGGCGGCAGTGAAGGGTGCATTCTATGCCCTTGGCAGAATCCCACACGTCGTGGGAGCCATTGACTGCACACATGTTGGCCTTGTTCCACCACAGGCCACTGAGCACCTGTACCGCAACAGGAAGCACACGCACTCCCTGAATGTGCAAGTGGTGTGCCTTGCGGACATGGTGATCACCCACGTGTGTGCCAAGTTTCCAGGCTCTGCCCATGACGCACACATTATGCGCAACAGCATCTTGCCACGACTGATGGCCAATCTGCAACAGGATCGTGGCTGTATTGTCGGTGAGTATGTGGAGTGGTGTAGCGTGCTTGTTGTGCGATGCTGTCCCCTGTCCAGTTGGAATAGCAACGGTTCTCTGTGTCCCTCACACCCAGGTGACTCTGCGTATCCGAATGGGGCATGGCTGCTCAGTCCATTGAGGAATCCTCGCACCCCAGCAGACGATCGCTACAATGAGGCACATGGGAGGACCAGACGTGTGGTCGAGCGTACCTTTGGCCTCCTCAAGTCCAGGTTCAGGTGCCTGGACCGCACCGGGGGTGCACTGGCGTACTCCCCACAGAAGGTGTGCCAGATAGTGGTGGCGTGCTGCATGCTGCACAATCTGGCCATTCGGAAGCAGATCCCCCTCATTGTGGATGACGGAGATCAACCAGGGCCCCAGCCCGCAGACCAGGACAGCTCGAGTGAGGTGGACAGCGGAGAGGAGGAAGCTGGGAATGTGCGGCAGCAGCTCATCGCCCGCTACTTCACTTGACGGTGAGTGTCCATGTACGACGGCTGATGTGGCTGTATCTGTGCAGGTGTGTGTGTGCTGTGTCAGGGTGGCCGTTTGTTCACTACGTGCTGTGTGTCAACGCTCCATGGCCAGGGTAGTATGCCACTGTCGGTGACTGTGGCATTGTGCCCTATTGCTCTGTGCGATGTGTGTACATTGCTTGTAGTTGTTGACATGTACTGTGTGATGGGTGTGTGACACACTCATTGAATGTGCTCCTGTTCTGTCTCCCACCCCTAGGTCCCTACAGGCCGTCCGGATTCCATTGCCATGCCACGCATCAGGTGCCTTTCCGCCCAAGGTGGCCGTTGTATTCCGTACAAATAAAACACAGGGCACAAACAGCAGTTAGTGAAAAAGGTGCATTTATTACAAACTGTGACATGTGATTGTGCGTAAGGTGATGACAAAAGTGGTGCGTGCAGTGTCAATGAGCTGTCGGTCATGGCTGCGTGAAGCTCAGGGTGTATCCACTGGTTCTATGTCCATGGTCCAACACACACATGCCATCCAGCTGGCTGTGTGGAGTGGGATCGTAGAGCAAGTCAATGCAGTGGCTGGTCAAGGCAGGCTGGCGGAAGGCTGGCTGGCTGCCTCACTTGCGACTGGTGCGTGCGAAGTCCTCCCGGGAGACCTGTTTCCTCTTCGGACGGCCCCTTCCACGTTTGGGAGGGGGTGTGTGGTGGCGACCTGCTGGTGGTGGGTGAGGTGTGCTCACTGGCTGTGGTCGCAGGGGATGTGGACACTGCTGGCCGACCCTGCGCCCTAGCAGGTGGTGGCGGAGGTGGTGCTGCTGGCCTTGCCTGTGACCCCACCGCCACCACCAGCTGGCCCATGAGGTCCACGAGTTGGTCCATACGGGACACGAATTGGCCCATATGGGCGTCCATGGACCTCAGCACCCCCAGCACCTCCCGCGTGTCTGAAGCAGACCTGACCCATTGTTCTTGGGCCTCTTCATAGGCCCCAAGGACTCTGGCCATTTGAGGCAGGGCATGGCTCCCAGGGGAGGCTGGCGTTTCCCTGACCCTGCTCCTCCTACCAGTCCTGCTGCCACCGGCCTGCCCACTAGCCACATTTTGCGTACCGCGGTCCTCGCTGTGGCTCCCAGGGTGGATCCAGTCGGCCGGGCCACCACCTGCGCTGGGGCTGGTGCCAGCGAAGACGTGGTGGTGGTGGTGGCGGTGGTGGTCGGTGCGGCGATGGTGGCGGTTGCGGCAGTGGTAGTGGCCGCAATGACCGTGGGTGTGGCCGCAATGACCGTGGGAGTGGCCGCAACGACAGTGGCAGCAGGGGGCTGGGACTGTTCAGCAGCCCTGGATGATGGGTTGGTGGGTAGGAGGGGTCCTGGGGAGCGGCTGGGCCCTGCCACGCCAGATGGGCCAGCTTGGTGGTCCGTGTCCGAAGAGGTGGACAGATCCTCCAGATCCGTGTGTCCTCGTTGGGGGCTTGTAGGCTGGCTGTGCTGGCTGCTGTCTCCATCCCCAGCGTCCAGCAGTTCGTCACCTGTGGAGAGAATGAGATTTGTTATTGTGTTGCACCTGGCGAAGTATGTATTAGTCGTCTGACATTGGCAGTTCGTGCAATCTCGTACATGGGTTTCCCGGAGGCGAGTGTGTGGCTGTGGCATCTGTAGTTGTGTGTGCTTGGCAATGGGACTGTGTGCTGTGCACATGTGGCATGGGACGGATTGGCCATGCCGATGGGTGTGTTGCTGTGCCCCTACTTATTGTGACTCTGGTGTATGCGGGCTCCTGGCCCATCCTGGGTCTGGTTTGTACTTTGCTTTTGGGGTTCAGATGGGACGCTTAGGAACGCATATGGCAACATGGGGGCCATGCCCCAGATTCGCATTTGGGAGGGAATATGCTTTTGGGGTTCAAATGGAACGCTTAGGAACGCATATGGCAACATGGGGGCCATGCCCCAGATTCGCATTTGGGAGGGAATATGCTTTTGGGGTACATGCTGTGAGCCATGGGTGCCGAACGTGACATGTGTTGTGGCAGCATGACAGTGCATGGTCTGCGGTGTGTGCATGCTTGACATGGCCTGCATATTTGCTGTCTGTTGTGATTACTGGACATGGCATTGGACGCATCGTTATGAGTGAGTGATGGTTGTGTGCCAGCCAACGTATTGCAGTTGTCCCATCTCCTTGGTGTGCGTGCTGCCCTGTGCCATGTGCATCACTGCAGTGCTCGGGGGGTGTGGCCCATGTTGTGTGTTGTTGCTCACAGTGTGTCGTGCACTTCATTGACTTCTGGCACATGGTTGGTCATGGGCATGTATCTTAGCGTAACGGCTGTATGTGTGGCAGCTGTGCGGATGACATGCCTTTCATGAGACTGGGGCTGACGGATGGGATGGATGGTATGTTGTTTGTGCATGGTGTGTCTGTGTGTTTGATGGGTTCAGTGGTGTTCGTGTGCATTTCTGTTGTTCCGCTCTGTTGCATCTAGTGTTGTTTGTCTTACATAGGCGTAGTTGTGGGGTGTGTGGTTGACAGGCAGTAGGGGCTACATGGACAGGACTTCAATGGTGTTTCGGTTGTGTGTGATGAGTTGCACAGTGGCTGCCGTGTGGTACTATATTCAGTGTGGCTTGTGCATGCAGACGTGGATCCTTGGGTGTTGCTATGTCTGTGATGGGTCATGTGGGGTGTGAGTCTGTTGTTCATGTCCGTGTGCACATTGTTCACTTGTTCGTGACGGTGGGCGGTGCTGCGTGTTCGTCTGCTACGTGACATGTCCCATGTGTTGGTCGTGTTATGGTCCTCATGCCTCCAGTAATCCAGCCCTGTCCAGTTTCCCACCTGCAAGTTGTTCGTGCGTGCACTGTACTGGTTGCCACATGGCTCTAAGCGGGGGTGCTCCATGTTGCAGGTCTGTGGGGGTGGGGGGTGTTGTGGGTCGTGGGGGTGGCTGGACACCCACTGACACCGATTGCTGTGGACCGTGATGTCTGCCTTTCGGCTGTCGTTGTGCACTGCGGTGGCTGACACGTGGCTGTGGGGTGTGGGGGATGCTCCTCCTTGCTGTACTGTGGGACTAGGGGCCTATTGTGTGTGTTGTACTTGGGCTGTCCACCCTCCCACCCACTGCACTTTGTGTTCCTGCCACTTACCTGTTACTTGTCGGTTGGTGCAGCTGTGGCGGACACATGGGTGTGGTGGGTGCTCGTTGTGGCACTTCTGGCATATTTGGGGACCTGTTGGTGGTTACGTGGCTGGCTTAGTGTACACATGTCCCCACGCATCTTGCAGTTGTTCGGTTTGGGCTGTGTGTGGTGGTGTCTGTTGCATGTGTGTGTGATGTGTTGTGTATTGTGTGCTGGACATGGGGGTGTTTGTCCCTGGGAGCTGTGGCATGGTGGTAGTGCATGTGAGTACATAGCGGTGTGCTGGTATACATTAGTTTGTACTTACCAGCCTCCACTCCCCTGCTAATCCGGCGAGGATCTCGGGATGTATGATGACTCGCACCTTCTCCTCCCACGCTTTGAAGGTCTTGAAGAGCGCGGGATTCCCTCCGCCAGTGACTGCAGCCAGCTCTCTGTTTTTGCCCTCCTTCTTCTTGACCAGGCTCTTGGCGTCATTCCACCGTTTGTTTATTTCGACTCTGTTCCTGGGCAGGGTCCCGACTGCATTGACCTGGTCTACGATCCGGTTCCACATTCTGTTTCTGGTGGCTAGTGGTGTGTGCTGGACCATGTTCCCATAGATTTGTGGGTACACCTTGATGATCTCGTCGACCATGACCGTCAGCTCCATGGGCGTGAACTTGGGCATTCTTTGTGGTGCCATGATGTTTGTGGTGCTGGTGCGGTGTGTGTTGTGTAATGTGCAGGGGGTTTGTGGTGCCGGTGTTTGGTGGTAGTGGAGGTGGTGGTGGTGGTGGTGGTGGTGTTTGGTGGTGGTGGTGGTTGTGATGTGTGCGTTTCTGTGGTGTGCTGCTGTCCTTGCTGTGTCACTGTGTCCTCTCCTCTCCTCTCTGGTTTGCAATGTTGCAAGGGGTTGTGGTCTGTGGGAGTTCTGCTTTTGTACTTACCTATGTGGGTGTGTCCTCATGGTCTGTTGTTTTCAGGTGTGTTGTGTCTGGTGTTCTGGCCTTTGTAGTTTTTGTTTGTCCGGGGGGGTGTTTTCGGGATGTGTACTGTGCTTGTGTATTTGTGCGTGCCTTGCTGTGTGGACTTATTGGCCATGTTGTGTGCTATTGGTTTTGTGAGCGGATGGTTTCTGTGCAGGGACGTGGGCGCCATGGTTTCTGCCGTGTCGATTGGCATCGGCGTTGTTTGCGCTGGCGGGCGGTATATTTGTGGTTTTCCCGCGCTCATGGCGGTGCGATCGTAATTTCACGTGGGGTGTGTCGGCCGTGAGGGCGGGCGGTTTTGTGTTGTCGGGCGTGTTTCCGTCCGTGGCGGGCGGTTTGACTCCGACTCGGACGATGGCGGGCGGTATTTTGTGCGATTTTTCCGCCGATGGCGGTTTTTGGTTTGTGTTATCGTAATGGCGTGGTCGGTGTTCAGACGGTGTATGCGGGCGGTATTTTGCCGATTCCATGCCTGGCGGATTTATTTACGCCGGGTATCGTAATGGGCCCCTAAGTAATCAATATGTTATTTACATTGCCTGTTTCACACAGGATAAAATATTGTCATGGGTTGAATATGTGGGTTAGAGACAAAGGGGCTGATTAGAATGACAGGCAGACATACGGCTGCAAGCCACCCTATCGGAAAAGGGACCACCCGACATGCTGTCAGCGGTCCCGACACAGGCATTACGATGCGACCGCTACCACGGCGGTTACAATGCCTATCCATTGCATTGCAGCAGGTGCTGCTGGCTGCAGCACACGCTGCAATGCAAAAAGGGGACACCTGACATATCCCTGCACTACGTGGAAGGCACCATGGGTGCCCCCCAAAACCCACAGCTTAGGGCCAGGGGGCCCGTAACGGGCCCCCAATTTCCCTTTCCGCCTGGCTTTTGGTAAGGCAGTCAGAAAGGGACATTATAATCCCTACTGTAGTACCTGATAGGCACCACCACCGTCGTAGGGATATGATTCCCCTCTGATGCAATGGCGGGCTCAAGGAGCCTGTCAGATGCGTGGTGGTCAGTTTTTCCGACCACCAACTATCCGCCCACCATGTTAAAATGACAGGCAGATAACATGCTCCCGATGACGTGGGACCGCCACCGACAGCCCGTCATCATAATCAGCCCAAAAGTGTCTTGTTTACATTTCTCATGCTGTTGATATATTTAAAAGTGTATAAAGCAAAGATATTTATATGCATGTATGAGACAAAATGACTATAACCCTGCCTTCATTTTCACACTCTCTTATACCCTGGCAAGACAAAGTGGTGTGAAAAAGAATGCTTCAAAGGACTCTTTAAGGCTGATTCTCCAGTTTAACCAATCAAAGATTATCTAGTGTTGCCTCAGCACAATCTCACACAACCCTGGTTCAAGAGTCACTTCATTCAAGAGCGCCACTAATTTGATGACATGGTTCCTGGCTACCTGGGTTATTAAAAATGTCCATCAACATCATATTTGGGTCGTACTTGAAACAACACAATACTTGTTCCAGAGTGCGGCCACTGATCATGTTGACCTTGCAGAACAAAAATGGAACTGATGCCCTCTAGTACTACCCCAGCAATTTTACAATCCCTAATGGTTACAGTACTGCTGGGATTTCTAATACTGATTGTCCTGGGAAAATTACGGTTCAATTAGCTTTATGATATGGCATAACATTGATTAAAAAATATTGGATTACTATAATATCGGAAACATAAATTGATTACCAAAATACCATCACCCAATACATAATCAAGAATACCAAAAATATTGGAAACAAAAATATTGCTGTGAAACATTTACAGTAAGAAACATCAATAATAATTATATTGATTACCAAAATATGTAGAATACAAATATTGGAAGCAAAAATATTTGCAGCAATATTATTGCCAAAAATATGAAAAACATAGTATAACACTACAAATTAAATTACAAAAAACCCGCACATCAACATAAAATAAAATTAAAAAAACAACAGATAATAATAAATTGAATTGCAATAAATATATATTTAATAGAAATATTTATGAACTAAAACACTAAGTGGGCTACTACGATGTCGGGCGGAGGACACCGACTCGGTCATGGGAGCGACAGACACCCGGTCGGCGGCCCCAACTGGCCTATTATGATGTAACTGAACACTGTTTGGTCACATTCAACTTTTCTCAATGGAAACTCATTTTAAGGCCGTAAACCGCCGTAACACACTCCCTTTGTGAAAAGGGAGGTGCGGTTCATCCCTGCACCCCGTGGCGGGCACCTCAAGGTGCCTGCGACAAGGTGCAGGGAATCAACAGGGGCCCCCTTCACGCTTGGAAACCATGTCGGAAATCATGATCAGAATTTCAAGGGCAGGGAGATCTGCCCTTGAGATTACTTGCTGACTTTTGACTGGCAGACGGGCTCTCCGAGCCCATCGGAAGCCAGCCGGAATGACTGCATTAATTAACCAAACACATTCAGCATAAAACAAAATAACCAATAACTATTTGCCTAATTAGCACACCACTATAAATAAGAGAAAAAATAGTCTAAGGTTTGCTCCACAAGAAACACAACTGTAAGATGAATCTCTGCCTGATTTCAAGAACAAAACCTAGGATCAGTATAAGACTTCACACAAGTAACTAAGAACTGCAAAATAACTTACAAAAAATTGCTTGCAACTTAAACTAAAACAATTTACCTACCTTTTCATTTATATCTCCAACCCTTAGCTTGCACATGAGCACTGCAAAAAAAAAAAAACGATCCTCTAGATAAACAAAGCCAACTTCAAGAAGGTGAACCTCAACAAACACATGTTGCAAGTAAGAAACAGCATTTAAAATATCCCAAACCGTAACCTTTAAAATGTATTAAAAAGTACCCCTAAACAATTCCTAACCTAAAGTACTAATATTATAAATTAAACATTAAACACTTTCAACTTAGCAGGGAAAGACGCCATAACTGACCCACATCATGACTGAGTTAAACAGAAACCTGAAAGAAGAAACAGCATGTTAAAAAGAAAGCAAACATTTTTATTGAAATGTAATAAATGAAAACACATTTTGATCTGTTAGTAAAGCATCTAATGAAATGTTTAACACAAAATACTAAGGGCCTGATTCCAACTTTGTCGGTCCTACAGTGGTGCCCCCAATGCTTGTCCACTGTGGGACCACCAAAGCCATTGTGCGCCTGCCCGCCAGATTTGGAGTTCAATCCTGGTTCGAATCAGAGCCGTTTAGAGCATTGACTGCCCCTTCCTGCATGGTGAGCCACACCATGCAGGAACTAGGGGTGCATATCCAGTGGGGCACTACATGTGCCTCCCCGCATACACTTCCCAGGCACAGGAGCCCTTTGTTACTTCTCTGCCACCCTTTTCATGGTGGGCTCACCGCCTCAAACGGGGTGGTGGAAAGCCATCTTATAATATGCTCAGCATAATACAACTCCTTGACCGATGCGTGACTGCCGTGCCTTCCTGGATACCTGGCAGATGCAGTAGTCCTGTGGCTGTCCAACCATCACACTTGTAATACTGCGGGCAGGCCACAGTGTGGTGGCGGACGGACGACCACCAAGAGTACGGCAGTCCCATAGACCACTGTACTCGTAATCAGGCTCTAAATATATTTTGCTATGATTTGCAGATATAATGTCATAAAGAGCCACATTTATCACCTCGCAGAAAAACAAATAATTGTTATCTCACATGGGGTACACAT
Source organism: Calotriton arnoldi (assembly GCA_963921515.1). Taxonomy (NCBI): domain Eukaryota; kingdom Metazoa; phylum Chordata; class Amphibia; order Caudata; family Salamandridae; genus Calotriton; species Calotriton arnoldi. The sequence continues at coordinate 1,590,768 of CAWUFW010002861.1, forward strand.
GCAGCAAGGAGAGTGCAAGCAAAAAAAACATTAATTGGAAATGTACCAAATATTATCCTAATGTTTGTTATGGGAGGTCCACAACTGCCAATGACTCAATTATTATTAATGTTATACATTTACAATTATAAAAATATAAAGCTGGACAAGGAATGCATTTCATGTATAATCCTTAGTTCAAAAAGGCCATGCTAATGCCAGTGCAATGACTTTCAAAGAGTCACAGTAATTCAAGTTCATGAGAACAATATTGGATGAAGATTTACAATTAGAACATAAAGCAGGATACGGAATATATCTAAGGTATAACCCTTACATTACAGACATTTGCATGGTACACTCATGTGATAGGTTAATATTATCAGAGGAGGCCAAGTATTCTTTCCATGGAATATTAAATTAACAAGGAGATTTACTAAATTATAGTTCAATGTGTTGTAGTAGGACGAGAAAGCAACACAGCACCACATCTACTTAGATATAGTGCTACAGCTCTGTCAGGCCGCGGAGACAGATTGTTGCAGCCGCAGAGTGCCCTTCCCTCCGCTGGAACCCACCCACATGGGGACTCCAGCATATAGTGCAATTGATTAAACCTAAACCCGGCCAATAAAAACCTGTCATGCTGTGATCGAACCAAACCCAAATATGGTTCCATCCCCTGCACAGTTTTTAAACGCATGTGAACCCCTAACAGAACGCTCTGGAGTTCTAAACCTTCTCTTTCCAAACGGAAGTATTCCAAGAACAACCTTTTAACACTCGCCAATTCCTGGTTGGAGAGTGGGGTAGGGTTGGTAAAAATGTCTGGCCTACCTATTGAGAAGAAGGCCGCCTTAACATGCACAATCCACTGTATGCTAGATACCCGATCCAACGCTAGGCAGTCCTCAAGAATCAAATGACTTAACTTCAGCTCTGCCCTGCTCCAAATCTTGATCCAGCACATGAGTGGGCTTAGAGCTATCAAATCTGCGACATAATCAAGACCCAGTTCATCATGCACAGAAAATGCTGGGGTTAAGTGAGGGACCTGGATCAACTTACCGAGAAATTATTCTCCATTATTTGTGTCTGATCCAACTTAACATACCCCCAGACCTCACTTCCATACCGCAGCTCTGCAATACACATGGCCTGATAAATTTGTAGGAGATCCCTTGGTACCCTAGACCTAAGCCTATGTGCAAAACTAAAAACCGCATCCATTGTTTTTACAGACTCTGATCTTTTGGCTTCAATCAGAGGTTTCCAACAATTATTAACATCAAATAAAACTCCTAAATAGGTGAAGGCCTTGACTTTACTCAGGGTAAAATGTGATACCTTGAAGCTCTTGCTTCTTGTTGCTTTGGGGCCCACTACCGTTATGTAGGACTTTGACATGTTAACCGACAAGTCCAGAAGCCCCATAAAAGATAAGTACTTGGCCAACAACAGGTCCAACCCTTGTGCAGTCCGGGCCATCAGGACCAAGACGTTGACAGGGAGAGATCTGTCTCCAATCTTAGGACAATCAGCCATAACTGATAAAAGTGCATACTCCAATCCATTAACATACAAGGTGAACAGAAAAAGGGCTAGTAAGCACTCCTGCCGAACCCAACAAATCATTCTGAATGATCGAGCGCACTTAGCATCTTGTGAAAAGGGCACCGATGCTGAGGTCATTGAGTGGAGATCAGCTAAAGAGCAAAAATACTGGGATTGACCCCCATCTCAATGAGCAAAGCCCAGAGTTTCGCTCGGTTCTCCCTAGCAAAAGCAGAAGTCAAGTCCATCAAAGCAAGGTGTAAGAATTCAGGCCGAGCAACTGTATACTTATTAATAATTAAGTGGAGGTTCAAACATTGGTCTGAAGTTGACCTCCTCGCCCTAAAGCCATTCTGGACATCACTCAGAATCTTCTTTTCATCTGCCCAGTCGCACAGCCTATTTAGGATCACCCTAAGACCTTAACTGTAAAATCCAGTAAAGAAATTGGACGGTAATGTTGTGGGTTCTCTTTATCCACCTTCTTAAAAATGTGGACCATCTCTGCGGTTGACCAAGAGGGTAACAGCCCCTCCTCCACAGCCGCATTCAAGACCTGCATTAATAAAGGAGCATAGACCTCCATATTTCCCTTAAACCGGTCAGGTGGTATGTTGTCCAGGCCCGGGGCCTTATTGCTAGACAGGGCAAGAATGCCTTTTGTGACTTCATCTAATGTGAAGACCACTTTGTTACTAGCAGACACACATGCAGCATGAATATTAACACTCCCATCAGCCCCCTGATTATAAATGCCCTCAAAATGCTCCACCCACTGTTCCTCTGAAATATTATGACATAGAAGCAGACTAGAGCCCTCAGCAACACAAGGCCTGTTAAAAACGCACCAGAAGAGAGAGCTGTCCCTCGTTTCACTGGCTTCACAATGCTCCTCCTAGGCTAATTCCTGTATATTATATTTACTCACCTTTTGTGCCTGCATGTATGCCCGCCTACAATTTCTAATCAGGTGCCTGTCCCTCGTGATTGCTTCAACTCCATCTTCAAAAGTTGCAGGGATCGCAAGCAATCACTATCAAACCATTTGGGGTTTTGTGCCACCCGATTGGTAGGAGCCTTCACAGTCAAAGGTTTGCCAACCCCCCCGAGCTATGCATTTAAAAGCTTCCAATACCCCCCCCACCAGCCTCACTATATATACAAATGTTAAACTCCCATTGGCAAGTTGTAAAGAGCGATGTTTGGAGGCACTGGGGGTCAACCTGGGACCATTTCAACCTTCTCCCCAGGTCAACGGCCACAAGGCTCTTGAGAGGCCCCCTTGACTGATGTTTTGGGCCCAAGGCAATATCCAGAGTTAGGGATAAGGGATTGTGGTCACTAAAAGGACTAGCAATGATATTAAATAAGAAATGTACAAATATAAAGGTGCTGAAGCAAATATAAAATCAATATGCACCCTCTGCCCCTCCCTTTGTCAGAAGGGTGAATTACTTTGTTTGAAGAATTCACCAGTTTCTCCGAGCTAAAAACCATATTATGGGAGTCTAAGAGCTCATTTAACTTCCTACCCTCTTGTGAGTGAACAAAGTGAAGACCTTTGTTCAGACAACAACTGCCAGAAGGGGAACTGCTATCAAGGGGAGGATTATATAAGCGACAATTAAAATCACCAGCCAACACTATTTGGTTTTGACCATCCCCCTAAGCTGATAAGGAACTCAAGAGACAGTCCAAATCGGAAAGTCCGAAGAGCTCTAAACTCCCCCACTTGCTATTGTGAAAATTAACTACCACCAACGAACAGGACCCAGGGATTGAGAACTGTAGTCCATGCCAGTTAAGGTCTGCAATGTAACCACTCAGCTCAACTCTGCCAAACATCACTAAATCCCCCTTCGATCTTTCTGCCATTGAGGGAACAGCTGGTACAAAATAAGTCATGTAACCCTCAAGTAAAAAGATGTTATTGATTGCCCAAGTTCCTTGGAGACTGATTATGTGGAAGGATTTACCATGACGCACCCACCTAGGGTCACTAAACTTTGATGAAAGACCTGCAATGTTCCAGGACAGCACTGTGAGGCCCTTCGACTCCTGAGAAGGAACTACCGGGGACACACTGCAGGCCCTCAAATGAAGACATCTATTGGCAGTGGGCACTAAGGTGGTCCGCCTAAAAAACGGGTAATCAATAGCAGGGCAAGGGCCCCCCGAGAGATGAGAGTCTGCTGGATTGGCTAGCCTACCCGGTCTGTAGAAGAAACCCAACGGCAAGGCAACTATCCCTCGTGAGCCTGATGTTGATCGGGGGCATCCGCAAGTAGATTCCCAGTTAACCAGGGCTTATCAAAGTTAGCCATCACACAATCTACTGCCAAGGGTTTCCTATCCTTTCCAATCCAACCTACCCTCTGCGCCATAATAGAATCAGCAAACTCCCTCCTAAAACAGAGAGGAGAGGTAAACCAATGCATCACCTTATTCTTAAGCTCCTGAAATGATTCCCCAGTAGAGCCAAAGCAGGAGGGCCTAGAACAATGACATAAGGTGTTGCTTCTGGGGGCAAGTTTAGCACCATTAACTCTTGCTCAGATGGCAGGGAGGGGCATTAACTTTACCAGAACCATGAGTAACCCCCTGGAAGCCCTTGCTTTGATACACCTTGGATAGGACCTGCACTCCTGGGGTCGTGGGTTGACGTAAAGTCCCTCCTTGGAGCCCATTAAGTTAACTGGACCTCGCAGCTCTTCTAATAAACCCTGCACCTGACCGTGCTGCCCTCCCCTTGGTCACCAGGGAAAGTAAATCTAATACCCTATCCTCAATGTGGGAAATTCTCAGGATTGGGTCCAACTTGTTGTTTAATAAGGTTTCCAAATCCCTCATCAAAGCTATCCTGAGGGGAGAGCCCTCATCTCCCACTGAAATTGAAGAAGGTCGTACCCCTGGCAAATCCTCTGTGGGGGGCTGGGTCAATATGCAAGATTTCATTTTCCACTTACACCTTAGTCTGATAACTGGGGTGGTGGGAGTTACGAGTCTGCCCACTTTCTGGGTTGTCCCTCCAAGGTCCTCACAATCCCCCGATGGTGTCCTATCGTTGGGGAGCCCCATCCCACTTGTGTCAGTGAGCGACCCATGAGGGAGGGGGTGGAAAATGTCTCTGTCCAGTGAAAGCCTCTTTTCTACAAGTTCAATTTCCTTAGATACAGCCCCCACAGCCCGATGGAGAAAGCCTTCTATAGATGATACATGGGTCGCAGCAGCGTGAGGCATCAATTTAGGAGCAGGACCTTTCTTTTTACCCATGTTTGAGGTAGCTTTTAAAACCATTTAGCCCCTAGTGGCTGGATGGCAACACAATGATTCCAAGCTGGGGGTTCAAAGGAGAGGCCAACAGGGCCGACAGACAGAATACTATTTGTTAAATCCAAGTGACAGAACACCTTACTCCTTAGCCCTGTTATAGGTGGTAGAATCCCTCAATTGCAGGTAGCAAATAGCCTGCACTCTGCTCACCAAAGCTCAAACCATAGAGGGTGTCCCCGCCCCACCTCTTCCTGGCGCTGATGGGTACAGACGGGCCCCCTCTTGGCTGCGCAGCGGGGGCCCCAAGCAGCTGATGTAGGCACCTCCGTGCAAGGGATGTGACAAATGCAGTGCCTGCTGTGGGTGTCTCCTGGCCACTGCTCCTCCTCCAAGAATGGAGGCATCCCACCCAGCAGGAGCCCCAATCAGCTGATGTAGGCGCCTCCGGGCATGGGCTGTAATGAATGCAGCAGCTGCTGCAGACATCTCTGGGGCCTGCAACAACACAGGCATTAGAGCTGGTGTCAGCTATTGTTCAGAAGATGCTGTAATAGTGAGTTGGTGTCTTGTTCACCACATCCGTCACGCCAAGTGTGTGATCCTTTATTTTTTAAATAATTATTTCACACATTAATAGATGATACAACATGGGGGGAAAGGTTTAGGGGTTTATTGAATGGATGGGAAGGGGGAGTTGGGTAAAGGTGAGACAAAGACAAACACAACATTCACCAAGTCGATGAGCAGCCTTCATCACATCTGTTGTAGAAGAGATTACAGAGTTTAATTACCAAATTAATTGCAAACTGTCCCTTAGCCCCAGAGTCCCAAGTTAGCTTTTGTTACCTAGGGTTGCAAAAAATAAAAAATAGGAAGACCTAACACAGTTCTGCAAAATAATATTGTTAAGAAAAGAAAAATTATACTATATATATAAATGCTGTAATGGATGGTGCATCTGCATCTGCACTCTTCTTCTCAGAATATGTGTCTTGGGTGCAGAGCATGTACAGGTAGGTGACAGTTCCTCCCCCTCATTAAGTCAGAGTGGCCCATTCTGCCAGAGGGCTTTAAATCACAATTCTTTAGATATCAAACTCGAGCTATCAATGTTCTCCCAATTAAAAGTTATCACTTCGTTAATGTAATATGGTAATGCAAAAGACATTTTTAGAGTTTTTCACTACCAGGACATGTACATTTTAAAAGTATATGTACAACTTATTAAATGCAATAAAAAGGGCCATATATGTATTGAAAAGGAAGGCTTGGGCATGGCATACAAGTGTATTCTGTTTATAATGTTTAAAAGGCTACATAGTGGGTGGCACCATAAGTGCTGCAGGGCCACTGATAGCATTTTATTTACTGGCCCTGCATATATGCAGTACCACTTCACTAGGGACTTACAGGTAAATTAATTGTGCCAATTTGGTATTAGCAAATTCTACCATGTTTAGGGGAGAGACTATAATCATTTTTGCACTTGTTAGCAGTGGTAAAGTACACAGTGTCCATGAGAACAGAAAAAATAGGAGGAATAAAAGCAAAAGAGTTGGGTGGAGACCATCCTAAAGCTGAAAGGTCTAATACTCTGATCCCTAGGTTTCAAAAAGCCTTCCAATTGTAACTGACAGATCACCTGGACAGGCTTTTTGACCACTATAGGCCCACTGAGATAAAAGGCTCCACATTCTCATAAGCCACTAAAGTGGTTATACACAAAACACTATAAAGACCAAAATTACTGCTGTATGTGTATTGTAAAATGTATGCTAAATGCTTACCCACTAGCCTAGAAAAACTTCTACTATCCCTACTGCACCCCCAAAGCAGGTTTGCCAATTGAAGAATGTCAACTGACAATAATAGTCAGCTAAAAAGAACATACCGAAGATCACCCATTATCGGCCGGAAAGGAGAATGACGCGCTAGTACACCACGCACAATAGATCCCTCTCCAATCAAAATTCTGTCTTGGAACATCGCAGGAGCGAAAGGAATCCTACAGGATAAAGGGACTACTGAGAACTGGGACAGTTATGAAATAATTGCACTCCAAGAAACCTGGTTAACGGCCCTGGTAGAGGTCCCAGGCAGGATAGTTCACCACGTAAATGCAACACGAACACGGCGATATGGAAGAGCTAAGGGAGGCCTTGCTGTCTATATCTCCACAGCATTAAAAATCTCTTCAATTCAACTGTCAATAACCACATCAGCCATGAAAATAATAAAAATGGAGCTGAGCCCATACTCAGGGGCAAGCACCATCATCTTAATCAATATCTACGCACAACCGAAAACAAAAACAAAAAAAGATCTATTTAATAAACTCATTTCCACCATAGCGGAATTCCTCTTTGAACAGGCAACTTGGGAAATTATTCTCACTGGAGATTTTAACTCAAACCTACTGCACACCCAAGAAGAAGAAGATAACATCACTGCAGCAAATGCTATCTGGGCTGTAGAAACGCAATTGTTTCCTATCCTAAAACGTAATGATAAAGTAGGACAGCGACTCATAAGGGACCTTGAACACCTAGGCATGCGTACATTAAATGGGAGAATAAATCAGGACAGACCCGCCACTTGTACGTACAATGGCCCTCGCTCGAGCTCAGTTCTGGATTACACAATAGTAACCCTCCCACTCCTAGGGCAAATAACAAGATTTCAAATCAAATGTTCCACCGATAGCGATCACTCGGTCCAGCACATAGAATTTAAATTGACATTTCATAAACACATAGAAGCCCCAGCAGTAGAGGGGTATACATCAACAATGAATCTGAAGCGCCTGCGGTGGACAAGCACCACATTACCACACATAGCCTTAAAGGCTAAGAATCTAATGATAACCCTCGAGTCACAAAATACCATGACGATTGAAACATGGACTACCTTCCTGGCAAGTTTACCACAAGCAGGAGCATCCACTAAACTGTCAAGTAAAAAATGGACAGATTACAACAGTCATCTCAGTCAAACGGCACGAATTTTAAGGATGCAACTGAGAAAGACACTCGGGGCGGCTCACCATCAAAGTCCATCGTCAAAAGCATGGGAGCATGTACGTCTATTAAAGAAAAAATACAAAAAACAAATCTGGATCGACAAAAAAATTAAAGAAAATAACTTTTGGACAAAGTTATTATATAACGCAAAGAAACCAGATGCTAGAACTTTTTGGGATCAGGTGAATGCCATGAATAGAACTTCAAAAGTCACAAACGCGACCTGTGTCACCGAGCCAGCCTGGGTACAGCATTTAATATCCACATTTTCGATTAAAAAAGTGGACCAGTCAAACTTCGCTCCAATTACTACAAAGGAAATGCAAAGATCAGTAATGCTCTTAATTAATCATAGTACCAAGAAAGATAAGTCCACTATAATCACCAAAATAGTAGGAAACGGTACACCAGAGACTGAGGGTACACCACAATCAAACTTTCCCCATACTGAAGTAGAAATTTTACAAATCATAAGAAAAAGTCGGCTCGATAGTGCACCAGGCCCGAATGGAGTACCGCAGGCTATTTACAAACAAGATCCCAACTATTGGGCAAGTAAGATGCACAGTCTGTTCCAGCTGATCGGCACATCCAGTCGTATCCCAGAGAGCTGGAGAGGTGCAATAATTAATCCAATATATAAGGGAGGGGAGCGCACAGACCCCGCAAACTATCGACTGATCGCGTTAATAGACGCAGAGGCCAAATATTATGCATCCTTGATCTTAACAGATCTGATTAATTGATCCGACGAGAACAAAAAAATTCCTTTAAACCAGTCGGGCTCCCGACGGGGCACTGGTACAATTACAAATGCATTAGCAATAGGGTTACTCGCCGACAAAAGTCTACGACCGCGACAAGTACTACATCTATGCTTCGTGGATTTTAAGGCGGCATTTGACCGTGTCAGTAGACGCACACTGTGGGCTAAATTGAAGCAGCAGGGTCTACCGGACGCAATTCTGAATCCAATGATGGATCTCTACACCGACACCTGGATGCAGGTTAAAATCGCCGACGGCCAGAGGCTAACAAGGAAGATCTACACAAATGAGGGTCTAAAGCAAGGATGTGTCTTGGCCCCGCACCTGTTCAATCTATTCATGGCCGCTTTAACACCAAGGCTAGACGGGGTCAATTAACATCCGCCACGTCTGGGCACATTGCCATTAACACACCTGTCCTACGCAGACGACGTTGTCCTCCTAAGCCAGACGAGAATCGGTTTGCAACGATCAATAAACGAATTAGCCGGCTTCGCCAAAACAAACCTGATGGAAATAAACACAAAAAAAACAAAGGTCATGATCATAACTCATAGTCTACCCAAACAGACGACATTTGCAATTAACAATGCAAAATTAGAAGTGGTTACCAGTTACAAATATCTTGGGATATATTTGGATCAAAGGTTTTCATTCTCCACGCATTACGAGGCCATACAAAAAAAGGGTACCGCTCTACTGTTTGCATTTTGCAGCATTTCCAAATCGTTAAAAGGTCCACTGTTCACTCCACTACTCGCAGTCATTAAAGCAAAATTACTCCCAACCATCGCCTACGGAAGCGTGGTCCATCACGGAAACAGCAACATCCAAACGCAAGTGTATAAAAGAGTATTTTGTCTGCCACATGACGCCTCACCTGCTCAGGTACGTCTAGAGTTTGGACTACAGCAACAAGCACTGTATAGAAGGTATGAGACAATCAAAATATGGTACAAAATTTGGCTTAATCGTGATCTGGAAATCAATTCAGCACTCTGTGAAGCCTTGCAAAACAATCCAAAATCACACTACGCAAAGTACTTAAACGCCTCACTGCAAATACCAGGATGGCAGACCTCTGGGATCGGAAACTACCTTTGACTTCTTTCCAGTTAATTGTGAAAAAGGCGGCAAAAACGCACTCACTAATGGAAGACAAAGCAACGTTAAGTCGACGTGCGCACGCATGGATGGTATTACACTCCTACACGAAGCTCGAGCCAGCAACATACCTGGGCCTCGCTTTTTCCCCTCACCTAAAAACCAAATGTTTAGAACTACGTATGGGGAAACTGCATCTTCCTAATTGGAAGTCCCAGGGCTCAAAAGCATGCAGCCTTTGTGGGTCACCAATAGATGTGGTGCAGCAGCCAGGGCAGCTGACTTTGGAGCACAGAGCTCATGGTTCGATCTCCAGCAGCTCAGCTCAGCACCATGTGACTCTGGGCAATAGCTCACTTAATTTCCACGACGGCCCCCACCGCCTTGAGACCTGTAAGGGTGAGTAGTTTGCGCTTTACAAATACGGGATTATATTATATTATAGATTATATTAGATTTAGACCAATACAGGACTTCATACATTTAATCTGTATTTACCCAATATTAGGGTACCACCGGCGTTATTGCTGAGTTTAAGGAAAGAGGTAGCCGCACCTGCAGATCCGCAATACTAAAAAGTCTGGACTCAAAGGATCCGCAATTAATCTGCCAACAGATAAAATTTTTAACCTGTTTTGCGAACTTAATGAAACAATGATACAGGCCACAAACACCATTTAGCTGCCCTTCTCAGTCTTTTAAGAGTTATACCGTTGTAAATAGAAATAGTGAATCAAATTTTAATGAATTGCATAAAGATGTGGTGTACTAGTTGTTTACACTCACTCCTCCTTTAATCTTACCTTTTTTACATTGGGGTATTTTTAAAATCCAGAGAAATTGGATCTTATGTATTGGAACATTGTGATGGTTTTAACTAACTATACAATAAAGAATTTTTCACTATTGAAAAACTGACAATATTAGACACAAGTACAAAAAAAAGTCTAAACTACTGAACTCGGCAACAAATGTCATGGCCCTAGATGCTGAAAAGACCTTAGACCAGTTTTGTACAAACACAACTTGGTTCCTATGCTCGATCGCATGATATTGAAGATATACAACTATTCCACCAGCCACATTAGAATTTATTTTTCCTTATCAGAAAAAATCAATTTACTTCAAGGTACAAAACATGGATGTCCTTTACCCCTGCCATGTTACAGACATATACCAAAACTGATTGACTAAATGTATATTGTTTAATTTTGGCAATCAGACAAATGCTACATTTTTCTTTTCTCAGAGGAGGCAGATAGTTTAATTCCACAGATCAGGGGCACAATAAAAGCCAACACCAGGACCTCTGACAACACACTGAACGTTAAAAAAATGTTGCCTCTAAATCACCTATACAACCTCAAATATAAATCTCAAATGGCAACCCAAAAATAATAAATACTTCACTATCCAACTCCACTCCAAAGACCACATTGAGAAGGGTCTACTCTCGAAAGCACAGAAGCTAACTGATACCTGGAAGATATATTCCTTGGTTGCGCAGACTACAATTTGTCAAAATGATGACGACACTGCACATTAACTATGTGACCAGCATGTTTCAATTACAAATGTGGTATATTATATGGTCTGGTTGTGCGACCTTATCATGCAATATACTTACCAACCCCTTTCGGATACTTAGTTTTTGTTTGTCAAGCCTTCAGCTAAACCCTGGGTAGATATTGCTCTGAGCAGCAAGGCTTACACAAAGGAAGAAGTGTAAATCATTTCAAATGAAATTGACAAGTCACTAAAGATACACAGCACTAATTTGTAAGCATAGAATGAAAACAAAGAAATACAGTGAAAGCGATCTACCAGAGGGTTCCGGAGATATTGAATTTACAAGGTATAGTAAAACAAAGCTTTTCTCTCAACTGCAAATAAGCATTGGCAAAATCAACAAACTTTACACTTAGAAACTTTTCCATGAAAAGGTTTGAACTTATAGTAGTACGGCAGTGACTTGGAGTCACTTTAGGTGACTAAATCTAGTAGGGAGTCAATCGGGTCGACCAACAGTAAGGTCCTCAGAAACAGTTACCTCAGCAGGGGAAGCAGTTTCCAGTCAGTTCCAGGCACTGTTATCCTTTGCATGTCTTTCCTATGGAAGTGGTCCAGATACAAGGGATGAAGGATGCTGAAAATACTCAAATGATGCTGTGAATGTGATGCAGCCAACGTGGGTTTTGCTGCGACTACTACATGGTCCACTAAGGATGATGAGGTGACCCTGGACATAGGGTTGACATGTTTTGAAGCCCTCTATGTGCTGGCAGAAGTCCAGTCACCAGAGGACTACAGGTTGCCCAGTATTGTGGTCACAGGCCAGTCCTTCCTGGGTCCATAACTCATCCTCTGAAGGTCCAAGTAGCACTCTGACGATGCTCCAGACTCAGTGAACCTTTGTGCATCGGGTCTTGGTCCCTGGTCCTGCACGGCAGTGGTTGAATTGATGGCGCGTTGATAACTTCGGGCTGCTATCTTGCCCCAGCAGTCTTCTTCAGATTTGTGTTCTTATGCTGCAAACAGGATGCCAGTCAGCTGGCCATTGGAGTCTTTTGGCTTTTCTGGTCCCTGAAAATGACTTCTCCTTGAGCTGGACATGGGAGGCTCAGTCCCTATTTTTTGCTAGCCACTAGGTGCATTCCACAACACTGCAGCCTCTCTTTGCTGGTTCCATGTGGTAGCAGGGCACTCCTTCTTCCGACCTTCTTTCAATGCAGTCGGGATTTGAGTTTGGGATGCCCTTCTAATACCTAGAAATGCCCATAGGGCGGGAGACAGCCTTTACAACAAAACTGTTACAACGCATGCCTTTACATCGCATGTCGTTGCAACGCAAAAGGTGTGCAGCAGTGGGTAGAAGGTGTTGGATTTAACTCCAACACCTTCCCTACTGTTGCACACACTGGAGTTGGAATAGAAAATTAATCTATTCCAACTTCCAGCGCCCCCGACAGAAAGTCGGAGTAAAAGTTTGCGTTGCAACGGTATGCAATGTAATAGCATGCGTTGTAACGTCACCTATTCCCTCAGGGCAGTATGCGGTTGGTAGCCAAGTGACTATCAAGTTCCCTCCCACCTGATGACCACTTAATGCGAAGTGCGGCATTTGGGCATGCCAGGATTCACCAATCGGCCCACTTCCAATATGACAGGACCCATCTCCTGGTGTGTGGAGCTCCCTAGCCAACCCAGAGTTGTGGTTACGAAATGAGGTACACCGCTGAAAAACAGTTTTGGTAACTGGTTCCCCTTCTCCTGCCTCTAGTAACAACCTGTCTCCCTAAACAATGGAGCAGCCCCTCTTCCAAGTGCTGCCCATTTACTCATCAAAGGTGGCTTCTCCTTAGAAGCTCGGTATTTGGTATAACATCTGTGTGGATTCCTGCAGTAGGAAGGTGGCACCTCCTTCCAGAGCAGGCCCCCATTGTATCCTTTTGTGAGTGTTGTTATCAGATCTCCTTAGGAGAGCAGAAACCTGTCTCAGTGACATGACCACATGTGCAACCAATTTGGGCACAGGGGACTAAAGGCAACAAAGTAGTAGCTTGCACACTGCAACGGCTTACATTGATTTTGACCTGAGAATCAAGTCGGGCTTAACATAACAATTTGTTTGATACCTTGGGTGACCAACTTTGGTTCCACTGATCCAGAGTTAGCAAATTTGAGGGGTCAGTGTATAAGTTTGTTTTTACCATTTGGGTGGCCAAGACTTTCCACAATAAAACTAAAAGTTTTGTGTTTTTACTATCAGAACATGTAACATACATGTTCCGTCCATGAGTTATGTTTCATCCTGCCTTAGGAATCGTTAGGCCTGCCAATGGGGGTGACTTACACATATACCTGGGGGAAGTCTGGTGTGGCCATTACTTTGCACAGGCTAGCACTTTAAACTCCTCCTCTTCCAGCATGTAAATAGTGGTCTGGGAGTCTTGTTCTACTTGTGTCACACCCAGGGTGGCACAATCAGTGCTGCAGTCGCTTGGGTGACCTTCTTAAATACATTCCCTAGGCAGCTTGCGACCATTAACTAGAGACTTACATGTAATTTATCTCGGCCAATCGGATATGAGCCGATTCGACAGACCTGTTAAAGTGAAAGGCCACAGACACTGAGGTCTGGTTGACAGACCTCAGTGCACTCTAAAACCAGCAGTATCAGCCCAAACATGTAGAGGTGACCAGATATCACCCAACCTTTATAAAGCAATAGGCAAGACAATGTCAGCCTTTACATGAGAAAATAAAAGACTGAGAATAGCACATAAAAAAATAGACTCAACCGAGTAAAAGGGAACATAAGCTCATCACACTACTTCAAATACCAAATAGCCTTTCTGATAAAACAAGAGTCATGTTGGCAAAATGAAGAATTCAAAACGCCAACCCTTTATGGTTACAAATAGGAACAGATCTCCTAAAATCAGTTTCCCTTTTATTGCAACCTTGACTATGAAATGCTTCAATGTTAAGCACTCATACAACATTCTAAAAGAATTAATAGAGCCCCTCTGATTACTAGAAAGACTTAGACCAAATACATTGTGCAACTCAACCATATCATCAGTCCGGGGCAACAAAACTTATCAAACTTGAAGGGAAAACGTTGTTCTGGAATGCATGGATAGCAACTGGTATATTAAAGTTTTAATGTGGATACCCTTATCTCCTTCTCAACTGTTTTTCAACTTTACCACAGAAACACACTCTCTACATGGACTTATATATCTTCCTCACACTCAAAGTAGTACCCAACCAAAGCAAAGCTTTTGAAAACTAGCAAATATCAGACCCACTTATCTGGATCAGACATGTATCCACTCAAGATCATTTAGCATTCAGGAACTTAAAGGATAACACAAATATATAGGAAAAATGGGTGAAAGCTGAGAATATAGATATCATCAGAACAAATGTGGGTGACCATATGGAAATTCACAACTAAAGCCAAAAGTTCCCAATTAACACCGTAGAAAATAATGGTCACTACACAGAAGCTTCTAGTTGCCAAACCTTTTTTTAAACCAATGTCATAAATGTTGGAACTGTTCGGAAAACACTGATACTTTTTTCACTCCAGCCACGTGAAACAACTCTGGGTACTCGTAAACAAAACCATCAAAGATATCGTCTAACCAGACATATCACGAAAAGTTGTTAACAAATCCTTGGGACCCTGATGTATAAGCCTTAAAGATCTCAGATTGATTACTGCTCAATATCCCACTCAGCCTTAGTATCAAGATGATTTTATGTGATTGGAAAAACTATAAGAACATATCATACCATATATAGTGATCATTTTAAGAAGTGCAGACAAACATTATTCACTAAGTATGAAGATCAGAACTCATTCCTATGTCCATGGGCCTCCTTAAACCCACACCTACAGAAGACACGTCTACCGACTACACTTCCCCCCTCCCCAGTCATCCTACAGCTCCTCTCTCCTATTCTTCAATTCTCTGTAACTATAGACCTCTCACCTCTTCGCTCCTCTAATAGCTTATCATCCTCCAGAAGCAGTACGCAAAGCCCCCAAACCAAAGGTTTAAACTTTTCTTCGTATACACAAACATAATGACTCAGGGATAACTTCAATATGCTCAAAAAGATCAATATTAATTGTTATCATCAACACTTTCCTAATTAAAATGAATAACAAGCCTAAAAGGTGTAAAGCATTGCAATTCAAAAGAAAGCATTGGCATTGTATGATGATTGTGACTCCAAGGCCTAGCAGCCATGCCAATGTAAACAGTGCTAGTACATTTATGCAATAAAGGTTAAAAAACAAATAAACAGACACAGTGCGTGCCAACTAATTGGAAGCACAGAATTGATTCAGAATACCCATTACTAAAAAACAAATCTAAACGTACATTAATGTAATGCAAGCACTTAGTACCAGGTGTAATAAGCATTTTCATTGCTGCCAAATCTCCAATTTGGCATTTGCAACAGTTAAACGTTTTTTTTTTTTACGTACTTATCCTTTCTTAGGAAACAAATAGATTCCAATTTGGGATCTGGCAGGGGTTTTATGTAGGTGTCTCTCCCAAATACTTAATTGGGTTCTAAGTTCTCAATGTTTTGTGGCCAAAGTAGAGAGTAGCCCCTCAGAGAAAGCTCCAGCCTTGGATAAAATTCCAATAGATTTTATAAATTTCTTCTAAAATTCTGGATCCCTCTAATAGCCAATGCTATAAGATGTGCAATAGTGGGACCTTTAGACAAGACCTCGCAGGAGGCGATTATTGTACCCATTTTTAAAAAGGGGGATACGAGTCAATCCCATTGCTACCGCCCTATTTCCCTGGTTGACAGCACAGTAAAGATCTTGGTCAGGGTTATCTTGGCTAAACTAGAATTCTGGGAGCCTTAGCCTCAAGCACTCTCAGACTTCCAGTTTGAGTTTCACCCAGGATTGGAAATGGGAGAGCAGTCCCTAAACCTATCCCTCATAGTACAAAAATGTACAAAGGCACAAAAAGGCTGTGTCCACCTAGCTTTTATGGACTTACCATGTGCCTTTGACACAGTGGATTGCTCAAAACTATGGTCACATATGGAACAACTAGGGTTTAAAGGTACAATTATTACCCTGCTCAGTAGGCTTCATGAGCACACCTCAGGCAGAGTTTGTTATAGTAGGAATGATGACCTAACAGAAGAATACCCCTCTGTTGTTGGGGTTGGACAAGGATGCATCTTGGCACTATTTTGCTTCCTACTGTACATCAATGGGCTTGGGGAATATCTGTGTATTGCTGGGAAAGCCAACCTGAGGGCTAACTCACGCCAAATTCCTGTCTTATTATATGCAGATGATGCGGTTCTCATTGCGAGAACAGCCAGAGGTCTCCAATTCCTGCTTGATGATTTTAATAGATTCATGGATTATTTAGGGCTTAAGACTGATTGTACAAAATCGTTTATAATGACATGTTGTCCAAAATAGCTAAAACAAGAAAATCTTTGCTTAGTGGTGAAGAAGTTGGGAAATCCCTTTTTTTGCATATTTGGCAGTGCCATTCGATGTGGAATTTATTTTCGAAGTTTTCATTGAATGTTAGAGCTATGCAAAGGGCGACTGATGTTGTTTTTAGATTTTCTGAAAGACTAGGTTGTAGGCCGGTCAAAGACCTGCTTTCTGTTTTTAAACATAAATGCTTGTCAGTTGTTTCTTATGGCGCTGGTGTTTGGGGAATGTATCAACTGAAATTCCCTGCAAGTAATAGAAAACAAGTTCCTAAGGAGACCTCTGACAGTGCCTCAATCTACTTCTGTATCATTTTGCCTCAAAGAAGTCGGTCTGTACCTTTTAGATGATTACCTAAAACTGCAGCCATTGCTGCTCTGGCTCAGAATTGGGAACAACGCAGGGACCCACTTCTGCAGAGTAGTACTAAAGGATTGTATAACTTTGAACACTTGTCTAGATATACCCTGGCTCAGGTTTATTAACACAAGCTTTGCAAGTATGGGCACGCCAGAATAGTTTTCAGCCCAGACACCATTACTAACATCTCACCTACCAGAATTAAAGAGCTCTTTTATCAAAACTCCCCATCTACCCGAATGGCAATACATTCTCACGGGACGGCGGAGTCTCCCCAATAACCCCAAGCACAGCCTGCCCTTTATTTGCAGTTAAGTCTAAATGAGAGGAAAAATGTTTGCTGACCAGGTATCGCCTCAAAATAATACATTTCCTGGCAGCTTTTCCATCTCAAGGCACTTGGTTTTATTCACTCCCTCCCTGTGCTTGTGACAAATCTGCACATCAAAGCACTAAGCACTTTATTTTATTCCGCACTCTTCGCACTCCCCAGAGAACACAATTTCTTTGTGCATTATTATTAACCCTGGAGACTAGGGGCCTTCTTACAAGTTTCATGGTCCAACTGCCTGGGGAGAGTATGTGGCCTAACGGCTAGATTTGTCAACCTTGAAGTAGAGGGAACCGGCTTAGAGTCTTGGCAGGGACGCTCAACATCCTGTGATTCTGGGCAAATCACTTAATCTCCCCATGCCTAACAAAATGAATGTGTCTGTCTGTAATGCAACTGGGGCTCATGTAAAGTGTACTGATACCTTAGGGTCAAGTTTTCGCTATATAAATGTAGAAAAAAAAATGCCTAAAGACCACGGGCGCTAGAAGACTGCATTGCCAGAGGTCCTCTAACTGCCATATTATGAATTGACCTCGGTGTCCGCGGTGTGGCAGTCTTGCGGCGGTGGTAAGTACTTTTCCATATGTATCGATGCAGGTGTGAGTATTTCGACTGCATATGTGTTGAATGCACACATATACATCATACATGTGGCAAAATACCACATACTCATTGCTGGAATCAGGCCAATATGTGGCCAGTCCTGGCAATGGGTACTTTGTACAAAAATGACTTACCTGTAGAGCACCGCAGAGAGGGTCATAATCTTCGAGGTGAAGATACTGTTGTGAAGGGCTGCATTATTTTAAAAAAAAATCCTTTTATGAAAGGCAATCGCAGACATGGTGTCACAATTAGAGCCCTTCCTTATTAATATTCATGAGGCAGGTCAGATTCTGTTCCATTATGATCTGGATATTTATGATCAGACTTACTCATTTTACGACCAGTATTTTGCGACCAGATATTTGTACACAAACATTTCGCACAAGTAAATCAGTATTCAGCCAATCGCAGGTTTTTATGTGGCAGACTGTAGCACTGAGTAGCTAGTAGATTTGCTTTTTATCATTGCAGGTGTTGGCTGTATGTTTAAAATGCAGTGCTGGTTGAAGGTATAAGTATGATAATTCCTAAATGATTTCCTTCCTTAATTTTAATAATAATATTAAGGTTAACCCACCTGGAGTGATGCCTATCTGACCTCCTAATGCCTGTGGTGGCACCGCGGTGTACTGTAGCCCAATCAAACTAGCAGCAGTGAGAATGATTGGCCATACAGCCCAATTATGTGACAAGAGCAGATAAAGCTGCCGTAACCATGACAACTTTAGTACGCCATCTCAGCTTATTGAGTGTGGTAATCTAGTGATGCAGTGAAGCGTGCCAAAATGTGTGCAATGAGTGACACTTGGCAGGGCTGTTATGTTTAGGAGTCTGGCTTGCTGGGTTACATGGTATGGGGGTGCTGATGTCTTCAGCAGTGTGGGGTCATTCCAGCTAGCTTATAAAATAAGCTGTATTGAAAATAGGCATCTTTCTCCAAAAGCCATAGAATGTACCACTTGTATTTAAAAGGAACAATCATGGAAAGGGGAGTGAGGGCTGCATAAGGGAAAAGACACCAGAGCGGGAGGGAGTCTGGATCAGGAGTTAACATAGATAACCAGGTGTCATGGAGTGTGGAGGCAGGTAGTCGGGTAGGCTGTGGTGGGGAGTAATGGGATGAAGGAGGGAGAGGAAGAAGAGAAGCCTCCCTGCTTACTTAGTGTCAGAGGGAGAGAGACTTATACCAAGAGGAAGGTCTCACTCTAGCATGGCACAGGGAGCAAGGGAGAGAGATGTGTGGGGGCACAGATATAAACCGACATCTTAAGAAAGGGGTAGTAATACATGGGAAGGGGGATGGGAAGAAAGACACGAAAGAGAGAGATACCAACATGCACGGGATAGAGAAGGGCCATGTGTTATCCTTGAGTGTTAAAATTCTAATGCTGTAGAAAAATGAAAAAGGAACTATCATCTCCTAGTATCAGCAGTGAAAGGATACACTCAAACACATAAAAAAGTGTGGAGAAACCTAAATGGTCCGGTGGTGGGATAAACCCAAGAATAGGAAGTAAAGCTGAAATCCAAAATGAAGATAAGAGTGGACATTTCCTGTGTTGGTATTGTGTTGGGGACTACACTAGAAAAAATGCCTCCGTACCCTACGCTCTTGGATGCTGCATCTTTCCCGAGTTGGTGATGTGTTGGGTACTACTCTTGCAAGGATGAACAGGGAGTGAGGTGACCACGACCATTCTACTTAGTGCTAGAAAAAAGTACCTCCGTACTCCACTGCCCAGGGCACATGCATGGAGAGCCTGGACCATGCCTATGTGAAGACCAGGGCAAAGGCGGTCACACTCACGGCCCATCAGAAGTCGCAAAGGCTGAGCCGCCCTTTTTTGGCTCACGTTCAAGAGTCACCATTGGTGCGGCCAAAAGAAATGCTGCCATTTCACCTTCAATGACCTGTCATGGCAAGAATCAAACACTTTATTCCCTAGCATTTTTGGCTCAAGCTTTATGCATCTTGAATGAAGAAATTGACAATACAAAACAGCGGATTCGCAATGTGACCAATCCTGTCCCAGGCATTTTTTGTTAATGCTGATCAACAACATAATTGAATTTTAGACAGTAGTGGATGCACGCCTTATTAGCAGCCCTGTCTCTGTCCTACAACAATGACCAACAATCTCCAAGTATACCTTAGTAAATAGAATAATTGTAGAAATAAAGTGAATTTTATTGCCTGAGCTAATATCCATTGCAGAAACTTTATCATTAATTGAGTCACATCTCAAAACAAATATTATCAGCAGATCTGCTTCTACCCATATGAATGGTTCCACGAGGTTAAGGAGTTACTCTAGCTTGGCCTTGCTGACACATGAGTCATAACGGAGAAGAGCCATGGACCAGTGTCTGTTGTGTCTGATCATTTGAAAGAGCCAGTTGCTTCAATCACACAACTACCCACATCATGGGATTAATAAATTTCCCGGTTCTATCTGCTACTCAGACTGAGTATATTTCTCAGCTTAAAAACAAGGCTGTGCACTGTCTTTGATTCCACTGTGGGAATGTTTAAATCACTATTATCTATGGTGTGAGAAATTCACATAATTTGCTGTTGTCTAATTACGCAAAAGTTTGACAAAAGTGCATAGTATTAGGCAAATGGAAATTTATCATATTGCACTACAATTAAAAGCAAAATGTGTCCTTGTGTCAATTTAAGGTTCAAGAACACATTTGTTGAAAATAGTGCAAAAACCAAAACCACTGTGAATAATTGCTGCTCAATGTTTGTTGTTCCCATGTGTTAGTGGTCTATTTGTACAGTGAATGGTGCCTTTGTGTTATATTTTTGCAACAAATGGGGTGTAAGTACTCAAAGTGGCATAATGGCATAATTTCAGGAATTCGCAACAAGTGTAACATGAAATTCGCAAAATGATCGGAATTAGGGCAGCCCAATTTACATTTCACTCAGGCATAGTTTCACAACTTTATCATTGTCAGGCATTTGTATTTGAAACTCCCAAAAAGATTGTGTTGGGGGCGAGAATTATTAAATTTAACGACAGTAACTTTAAGGGGAAATTTTCTGTTTTGATTTCAACTAGTATCCCAAACTTAGGGAAGTGAGTCATACACTTAGGCTATTTCTTCAAACTTGTTATGTCACAACTTTCCAAGATACTGTTTAATGTGCATGCTTGTCTGCCTGACAAATATAATGTTTCAATAGAGAATACATTGTCCCCTTTATTGTTGGATGCAAATGGTTGATGGTCATTTATTCTGTCCTCTAATCATAATATTAATTCTACTCTTGTTCTGAGTTATTTGAAGAAGGCTTTCCACCAACTCCGGATGTGGATAGTGATGAGTCCAACTTAGGAGGGGGGGCACACACAGGACTCTATTGATGATCATATTACACCATTGTCATAGAATATAGCTGGCATTTCCTCTAGG
Source organism: Calotriton arnoldi (assembly GCA_963921515.1). Classification (NCBI taxonomy): domain Eukaryota; kingdom Metazoa; phylum Chordata; class Amphibia; order Caudata; family Salamandridae; genus Calotriton; species Calotriton arnoldi. The sequence continues at coordinate 1,612,191 of CAWUFW010002861.1, forward strand.
TTGCAAAATATGGATTGGTTAAAATATAAAAATGTTTATGATATTGCACTGCTTTAAGAATCCTGGTCCAGTGACAATGTATTCTGGATGAATACTCCTCCTCTGCCTGCTTTTCCATCTTTTTCAGGAAGATCTAAAGATGGGATCATTTTTTGGGTCTCTCTAGTGTTCAGTTGTGCCACAGTAGAAACTCCCACTGATCAAAGAAATCTGCAATCTCTCTCATAGACCTTTGCAAAGAAGGGTGTTATTCTGCTTCTCATTGTTTTGTGTTCCAACATTCACAATCTTTCTAACCTTGACATCTTCTATTCCTTCCTCTTTTTAAAAAGAAGTCTTTGTTATCCTTTCTGGTGACTTAAACGTTAAATTGGGGGTAATTAATCTCTACCCAGAATTTGTGTCTGATGATATTCGATCAATTAAGTCCAATCAAAGGGAGTTGTTAGTGGATGTGCTAATAATTTACGTAAGGGCTCCTAAAGTAATTTGATTGGTCCAGGTAACATCTCTACTTTTGATACTAGGAGTATACAGAGCACAATTGATTATGTCTCTGTTTCTTCTAATTTAAATAAGTTAATGAATCAATGTTATGTTGAGGTTGACCCCTGGAGTGACCATAATCCAATCATCCTAACATTTGTCAGCTTTCACAAACCCTCAATAAAAAGTGATCTATCCATCTGTGCTGAGTAGATCTAAGCATGGACAGTTTACAAAGCAGGAGTTGGTTAACACATTTGACAAACAAAAGATTGAGCTATAATTTCAATAAAATGTTACATTGTTAAATGTTACATTGTTAACCGGTGGGGTCTGCTCAATGTAGTGTTTTAGAAATTTTTCAAGCTAGCTCTAAGTTTGTTAATGATCTGTTAACATCTTGAAAGGTTGGTCCAGTAACTTTAAAAAAACACAAATGTTTCAATCACGCTTGTTCGAGTGCATGTTCTGACCTTCACCTCACTATTACATGTTCTGCTTGAGACATGAAAGAGATTATGAAACTTTGATACGTCTATCAGAAAACAGTCATAAAAAGGAATACTTGCTAGGGCAGGGCTTGGGAAGACCTGTGTAACTTTCTTTCATGTGCTTTCACAAACAACACGTGTTTCACCTGAGCAGTGAGAAATTTCCAGTCACAGCACAAGTGCCTGAGTGTCTGAGAATATGCATTTAATTAGTATAATACATTATTCACAGCCTTGAAAAACCCCAGACTTGCATACCGGAAAGAGGTAAAACACGTGTTGACTGAACACACCTCAGTTTGTTTCTGAAGTTGATAAGGTGAGCAAGAAACCAGAGAACAAGGAAACCTGAAGAGGAAATGGAAATTATTAAATGAACCATATAAATGTGATACAAGCCTGTTCTTATGCATGTTATCTGCATCTTCATTAACCATGATAAATAATTTAGCAAACTTTTGCCTCAGGATTCCGATGGTAGAATTTCAATTTCCACATTTACTTCAAGGTATCAATGTATAATTGAGATAATATACAACCAGCAGCATCTGCAGCATATCTTGCAGGAGTCATAACACATTTTATGATGGAATGGGAGGAGGAATTTACTGCACTAAATAATAACCGGACAAAGATATCCAGGGTGTGGTATTTTCCGGGTGTGGTAAATACCTCTTATTCCTGGTTGTGGCTTCTATAGTGCAGCCACACATGTGGATGCAGAATTTAACAGCCCAAATTCTTCACGTTTGCGTGTTCTTTTGTCATTTTTCTTGATAAATTGTCAGAGGTGCGATAATGACTCTATGCAGTAAATCCTCCACCCCGTGGTAAATATTCCTAAGTAGAAATTACATTATTCACAGTTATGATTCCTGCCCATATTTATATATATTTGTTTGATTGGAATTGAGCCCTGCCCTGCAACCAGAGAAGTGCACCCAGTTATGCACAAAGGTCTCAGCAACATCCTGTGTACAGAGCTCAGGTATTATGTACCCCACCTCTTCTGTGGCAGTATAAAAGACATGCCCTGAATATGAGATGTGCAGAAGACCCAGGCAAAAGATCAGGTGTAGAGACTCCATCACCCTACCCCTTACTCTCCTGGCACCATGAGGGCTATCCTTGTAGCTGTGGCCATTCTCCAGGCACTGATAACTGGAGGTAAGATGATCATGCCTTCATTTATTTGAGTACACACATAGGTGCACATGGATGTGAAGAGAGTAATGATCAGGACAGTGCTTAATTGTCTCCAGAAATTAGCTGTAAGTTTAGATGTCCCCAGCTGACTCTATCTACTATCATATTGCTCTTTTTCCCATGGTCCCTGTCTTTTCCTGCATGTTTCATGCTTTATCTCAGTTTTAGACAACCTGTAATTGCAAGGGACCCCCCCCAACCACAAACTGAAAATCTGGTGCTTTCCTAGGGACCCCAAGTGGTGTGCTCTAGGGTGGGCTATAAGTAAAATTAGTTGCAATATATTGTAGTCTTCAGAGGGTGCCCAACTTTACCTGAGGGTCTGCCTGAGTTTCTGCTTGGCTGGACCTTGCCAAATGTCTTAGTCCTGTACCCTGAGACTTGTGTCCCTGTGACAATGCAGTCAGTTATGGTTTCAAACATTGCAACAGGTTCAGCATTGAGGGTAATCACCCTCAGAGGACCTGTTGTCACAGTTTTCATAAATTCATCACCAAAATATATTTGCCTGAAAGTTGGCAGTGTGGAGAAGCAAGTGGCTAGTTGAACCAGGTATTGTATAGGCCGTCTGTGCTTGCAGTCTCAAGACACAGGTGGAAACAAATGTCTCCACAGTCTTGTTTCCACATTCCTCTCTCAGGCAGTTAGTAATTCCGAACTTCTTCATCTGTCCCGGGTTGTTTGATGCTGGGATTGCGTCATGTTTGAGTGGAAGAACCATTCAGCCATTGCTGATAATCTTGAATGAAGAAGAACTATAATTGACTTTTCTTCCAGGAGGTTATGTCATTGTGATCCGGCTTCTAAGGACTTCCTTTGTGGTGAAATCTATCCTATTGTCTCATTTAGCCCAGTGGTGAAATTATAAAATTGTCTTCCTGTTGTGGGCTCTTTACGATACAAACCTCCTCATGATGATGGCCAAGTTATTATCATGAAATATGGAACAAAATCTGTACCAACAAGTCTAATTTGTTCCTGGACTTGTATGTTCTTGGGCTCCACCAAACCTGAGACTTGTGTCCCAACTCAACTTCACGGTGCATGAAAAAGGCTTGTCAAAGCCAGACATAATACACAGGTCCTGAGTTTGGACTCCTTATCCTGCCTGTGTCTATGGTGTGCTATTACTTTGTAAAACTAGATGTTGGCTGAACAGAGATGAGCTAAGAATGTGAAATCTTTCATGCTGTATGACAACTGAGCTTTGGCTTTAATGTTAATGTGAAGCTATAGGGAAACATAATCTGGCTAGTCCAACCCCTTCCATAGAGGATTAAATGTGTCCTGCAATTTCTTAGCAAAATGTAATAAGTTAAAGTCTTAATCAAGATATCACATTGAAAAGAGTTTTGCAATCCGTTCTCCTGAAAGTGTACACATTTAAAAGCAAGTTACCTTTTAGGTGTCAATGAGAAAAGGTTTAACCTCACTCCAGCAGTTTACTTAGAAAAGAGGCAGCTGTGATCACATTAGCTATATTTGGTTGCTATTTTAAGCAGAACATTTGTAACTAAGGCTTGGTCAGCAAGTCTGAATCACAAAAAAGTTCAGAAGTTCAGAAAGTAAAAAATCGGGGAACCGAAATATAGGAAATGTACCTTTGCTGAGTAGTCTCTCTTGCTTACTCACATATCCGGGATCCCTATATCTTCTGCTATTATGACTTTGTGCAATGTGCATCAGTGTCACAAAATGTGTTCTGTCCCTAAAACTATGATGCTAAATGGCTTCATATCGTTGGTTTACTTAACCTTCCAGTAAGTAAGTTGATCCATAAAATGCACCATTGCCATTGACGTCAAATGTTATATGTAGGTTGTAGTGTTTATTACATCACATGACACCTCATTCAAATGCCATGTGCCATAATGTCATTTCTCTTTTCTCCAACCATTTCCATCTTTGCTTGTGTGTTGTAATGCACAGAACTCAAACAGATGTGCAACATCTTTTATCTATGTCTATAGACATTTGTACAGGAAGGGTAGTCTTCCATCATAAAACCCATGTGAGACATCATGCACAGTGTGTGTGCATGGCACAAGGCAGCCAGAAGTGCTCCAGCACAGGCAGAGAGGTAAACAGCACAATAGCGTGGTAGATATTGTGCTATTCTGCTTCCGGCCTTTTTATGCAAGAGAGCGCGTCAGCTCTGGTTGCTGCTCTTTGTTGGGTCAAATGTTAGTAAATTTGCTCATCTATCTTTAATTTTATGTCATGATACGGAGGTTAACATCATGCAAATCTCCTTGTATTGCCCGCTCAGTACAGCAACAATATAAAGGAATTTAGAACTTTAAAACAGTTCTGGAGTACATTACCTACTGACTAACAAGTGGGATCCCAAAAGGGAAAAGATCTCGCCTAAGGTCAGAGTGTGCTCTACCATCCCTACCTGACAAAATAACCCTAACCCCAGAGTTGGACCCCAAGATGGTAGCCTTTATTAATAAAGGGGGTAAGGACCCAAGGAAGAGACTGGATAGAGGGTTAGAATCATGCCAAGATCGCTTGCTTGATATTACTGGACCTCTCACCAAAATATTTACAGAGCCTACCTACCTAACTGAGGCACTAGTTGATGCTAAAGAATTTCGACAATGGGTGCAGAGAGCTATCTGCCTCTTAGGAAATGCAAACATGGCTCTATCTAATGAAAGGAGGAAGAACATCTTCCTTAAATTGGACCCCAAACTCATTGAATTAGCAAATAAGGAAGAGGGCCCATCCACCCAAGGAGATCTCTTCAGGGATGAATTTATAAAGGACATGGCCAGATACCTAGGTGTTTTTAGTTCTATACAAAAATAACAAATAGAAATTTTAAACGTTTTTCATGACAGAGATTTTGCAAGGGCTGGGAGAACAAGTTCAGTCCTCCTCTAGACTCTTTATGGGATGCGCCAATAAATTCTACCAGCAATCTAGCTTTGGGTCCCATCAGAACTTCTACCCCCAGAGGCAGAGATCCCGCAACAGATTTTCCAGAGGTGATCTAAGACACAGAGAATTTTCAACATGACAGACCATTCAGATATCCCTATAAGTGTGGGGGAGCAGGCTACGCCAATTTTTTGGGAATTGGACTTTAGTGACACAGGATCCTTGGGTCTTGGAAACTGTCAAGGGGTACCCACTGCAATTTATAGATACCCATTCCAAATTAAAATCCCCAGGGATAACCTTTTCTCAAGAAGATTCCAAATTAGTGACACAAGAGATAAAAGACATTAACAGAAGGGGCCATACAGGAGGCTTATGATTCTGGGGTAGGTTTCATCAGCAACATTTTCCTAGTAGAGAAGAAGTAGAAGGGAATGATGCCTGTCCTAAATCTTAAGGAACTAAATGAATGGGTAGTCTATCATCACTTCAGAATGGAAGGTATTTACCTATTAAGAGACATTTTAAGAAAAGGGTATTGGTTAACAAGATTAGACCTCAAGGACGCATATTTAAATATCCCAATTTGGCCTCCACATCAGAAGTACCTCTGTTTCACTTGGAAAGGCAGACTTTGGCAGTTCTCAAGTCTCCCTTTCAGTCTGTCCTCAGCACCTTGGTGCTTCAGAAAAGTCCTACGCCCAACAGTAATATTCATTATTCACCTGGAACATATCCTAATAATGTCATAATACAACACACAAATTGGACAATTCAATTACTAGAAAATCTAGGTTTCATAATAAATCTGAAAAAGTCCTGCTTAAACCCAGGACAGGACACCCAGGGGCATATTTGCAAGCCCCTATCGCCACCACAACGTCACTTTTAGTGACGTTGTGATGGCAATAGGGGCCTTCCCTTATTTACATGGCACTGTTAAGCCACTTAACATGGACTAACGCTGCCTTGTAAATAAGGCACCCTTTCATGCTTCATTTAGCGTGGAAGGGGAGGGCAATGGGTGTTGCTGTTGGCGTTCCACAGCAACACCAATTGATTTTGACACTGCCTCCTATTCACAAGGGCAGCGTAAACAGGAGGCAGCACCACAATAAAGACCAGGGAAAACCAGGGTGCAAGGGTGCCTGCATTGGCACTAGGCAGCTAAAGCTAGCGCCAGTGCAAGGGGAAACGCAGGGCTGCACCATATTTTAGTAAATATGGTGCAGCCCTGCGTTTCTAAAGTGATGAAGTGTGCTGTTAGCCTTCTTGGCTTAACGACACGCTTCGCCATAATATTGTAAATATGCCCCTCAGTTTCTGGGCTTTATTGTAGACTCGGTGAGAGCAGAACTCTGACTACCAAGAGAAAAACTAAAAGGATTACACAAAGAGTTGAGGAAGTTATTTAAGGAAAAGGAACACTCTAAGGGCCTAGCAGAGTTAGGGAAAGACATGTGGGGCTATTGTCTGAACAAAGGAATATCTTTTGCAGCAGAACATATTCCTGGGTTAAACAATGGTGTTGTGGACTGGTTCTCATGGAACTTCAAGGACTCCAGCAACTGGAGACTCAACAGAGAGATCTTTCTCAGTATTCAGGAGCAATGGGGCCCCTTCAGGATGGACCGGTTTGTAGACATGTTAAACAAATAATTAACAAGGTTTTTCAGCTGGAAACCAGACCCACAGGCCAGTGTGGTAGACACTTTCCTACAGAGTTGGAGAGGTCTAACACTTTATGCCTTCCCGCCATTTGCCATGCTACCAAGAGTTCTCCTGCAGACACATAGATGCAGGGAAACTATAGTAGTGATAACCCATCTCTGGAGATCACAAGCTTGGTTCCAGATAATGGTAAAAATGTCAGTAGACTTCCCAGTACTAATACCGAACTGCAATACCGTAATCCTAGGGCCAGGGGGAAAATGTCACCCCTTTGTGGAAGAGGGTCTTCTCACACTGATGGCTTGGAAGATTTCAGGAGAAATCAGGAAATACCAGTGCTTTCGACAGATGCTTTGAAACTCATATCAGAGTCATGGGCACCCGGAACGAGGAAAGCATACCGAATGACTTGGAACAAATGGGTTTGTTGGTGTCTTCAATGGGATTTTGACCCTGTTTCAACCGATTTACAAGACATAATTAACTATTTAACAGAGTTGTTTGGATTAAGGTTGTCCTACAGAACTGTAAACATTTATAGGTCAGCTATCTCAACTGGATATTGTTTGTTAGATGGCATACACATCAGCCAGAATGTATTGACAAGACAAATAATGTGAAGCATGCGAGTTCTAAACCCACCCACAGCAAATTATACTTCACTGTGGGATGGTAAAGATGTTTTACAGGTCCTAGAGAATTGGGGCAAAATCTCTTCTTTGTCACTAAAACGTATTTCCTACAAACTGACAGTTCTACTCTGTCTGGTTTCTTTTATACACACTTCAGATGTAAGAGTTTAGATGTTACCAGCAAGACATATAAACCTGAAGGGGTCTGGATCTACATTAAAAGAAGAACAAAAACGTTATCAAATACTATTTTCTACCCTTATTTCCAAGGAAATGGAAAGCTTTGTGTAGTTAAATGTTTAAAAGAATATGAAAAAAGAACTGAATGTGTGAGGAATGGTATAGCACAAATGCTAATTTCACACAGATGGCCTCATAGAACAGTGTCTCCCACCACCTTAGCAAGATGGGTGAAAGATGTGATGATCTGCCAATTACACTTTGTCTAATATGATCTACACATGGCCTGAATGGACATTACAACCCATACACCTGATCACCTTCCTACATCTGACATTACCATTTTGAAGCACTGTGATTTGCCATGTGAGGGCTTATAACGCTGATATTTACTCCATGACTGAGAGTGACTGAGAGTGGTTATAGTCCAGACCCACAAGGCAATAAGGCAGCTATGGAGCATACAGCGAAACCCATATTAAAGGCATTTCCAGCAATAAATAAAGAAACTACGACTAAGATCCTACAAGGCATCAAATCAGGGTCCCCTTTAGATCCAATTCCCCCACATTCTGTTACAGGGGGAGACACCCTCCTGACAACCGCCACAGAGTTACTCACTCTATCCCTCAGAAAGGGGAAAGTGCAGAAATCCTGGAAACACGCCATAGTCCGCTCTTTGCTCAAAAAGCCACACTTAGACCCAAAAGACTTGGGGAATTTTCGCCCCATATCAGTCCTACTCATCTTAGGAAAGATGGCTGAAAAACATGTCAATCACACGCTGTCCCAGTTCTTACAGGAGAATGAGGTACTACACCAGACCCAAATGGGCTTCAGACCAGCTTTACTGCTTGTCAAGGAAGGATTGAAGGGAATCATTGATCAAGGGGGTGCCGCTGCCATCCTGCTGCTCGACCTGAGGGCAGCCTTCGGCACGGTGGATCACAAAACACTCATTCTTAGGCTAGAGAGAGCAGGGATCCAAGACCACACGTTAAGATGGATAGTGTCATTCCTGAAGGACAGATCCTTTCAAACCACAGAATGCGGACACTTCTCGGACAGTCTCGAGATCACGTGTGGGGTGCCACAGGGCTCCTCCCTCAGCCCCATGTTTTTCAACCTGTATATGCCACCTCTGGCCGAGATTGTCCAGGAATTTGGGTTGTCAATTATAACATACGCAGATGACACCCAATTGGTAGTCTCAGTAACAGGGGACCCCGACTCAAAACACAACCTAGTGTCTCCCTGCATGAAAAAGGTGGCCAGCTGGATGACAAGCAGCAAGCTAAAACTAAACGGGGGCAAAACAAAACTCATGTTCCTAGGTAACAAGTTGCTACCTCAAATTACCATGAAATGGCCAAAAGAATTAGGACATCCACCAATGCATAAAAAGCCCATAAAGCATATAGGAGTGTGATTAGACCACAACCTCACTATGGAAACTCAAGCCAGGAAACTGGAAGCCACTTGCTTCGGAATCTTGCGGATGCTCCGAAAAATTCTGGACCTCATTCCAGAGGAGGCCCAGAGAAACATGCTACAGGCTTTGGTGGTCGCGCGCCTGGACTACGGGAACTCTCTCTTCTTGGGGTCACCCAAATACGTGCTGAAAAGATTACAGGTGGCACAAAATGCTGCAGCCAGGCTACTCAGAACTATACCAAGACATAAATCAGCGGAAAAGGCTCTGAAAATACTCCACTGGCTGCCGGTGCAGGCCAGGATCAAGTTCAAGGCACTGTGCATAGCACACAAGGCCCTGAACGAAAAGGGCCAACTTTACTAGGGGCCGTGATTACACCCTACACACCGGAAAGAGCCCTAAGATCCTCTTCAGATCGCCTGGCCAATACCACTAGGATTAGGCGATCCAGATGGGGAGGGAGATCGTTCACGCATTTAGTACCAAAACTTTGGAACTCCATGCCCACAGAGACTCCTTACAGATGAGATGGCCTTCAGAAAAAAACTGAAGACGTGGATATTCCCAGGCTGAGTCACTGGATCATGCTCTCTCCTGCTCTGTAGCGCTGGGAAGCCCTTGGGCAGCTATGCGCTCTACAAAACTCACAAACATAAACATATTACATTGTGTGTGGAGTTGTTGTAGTGACTATACAGTAACAACATAACCACATATGCAAATGACATTTCACATTCACCATTAGAGTCAGTTTATCTATGACTCCACAAGCAAATATACTTTGAAATATGACAAAAAACAAGGCATCCTCATGTTAAACTGATGTGCAGATGCCTAACTAATACACCATACAAAGTTTGTGGTTGATGATAAGATATTCACATGAGAACAGTGATATAAAGTCCAGACCAGTACTGATACACATATAGCAGTGAACTTGTCCATCACATTTACATACACACTTTTAAACAATTGCCTCCAGATTCAGATGTGTGTCTCATTGCAACAATCTGCCCTATGCTGTGTGCATGGTTAGCTGACATTTAAAAAATGTATCTTGTCTGAATTGTTTTCACTTGCTTCTCTGGTGTGCCATACAGCTGCCTGTACAGGGGAAGGGCTGTCTCCATCAGCATCTTGAGCTCCTCAGCTATGAAGACAGGGGCCCTGGTCCCTGTACAGTGAGACATTGTAGCTCCCAGAGGATGTGAACAGCAGCAGAGAGATGGGGAGGCCTGTATAAGTGCAGGTTCTGAAGGCAAGTGATCTGTGTAGCAAAACACAACGCTTATATGTAGACCTCATAGGTGGTCTTCTGTGCGTACAATAGATTCAGTTGCTGCTGGCGGGCGGCGAGTAAGATTGCCATATTAGCAATAGAAGTTTACCTCGTCGGTCTTCACTGCAGGCAGACACAATCAGCGAGCTGCAAATGTCACCAAAATAAGTTATAGCCCATGGCTGTGTCCGCCTCATTTCTGACCTGCCTACCACTGAATGAAGATTCGGTTTGTGGAAAAAAACCTGAAAATGTTGTACTACCTGGATGCACTATATTGTGTGTTGAAGGAACATACAAAGCAACTTCACACATTCACATGAATAAGTTACCTTGGGAGGACCCTGAAACACTTGTTGGCAGGCTAAACCAACATGAAAGTGCAGAGTACAGAGTCTGAAATAAAAAATGTGTCTCAGGCAATATGCAACTTATGTCCATTGACAGGTGTTAATACACCACATAACAGTTTGGAAGCCTGTCACCCAGTGTGCGATATGTGTGATGTCCAGGTGGAAAGGGGGTGTGTGTCTGGCGTACAGTATCCTACCTTCTTAGAGGGCCTATACACTCAAAATCCAATCACCCTACAGAGTCATTGAGAATAAATGGAACATTGTAAGTGGTCTTTTTGTTCCATACTTAAGTGCACATCTGCATATTGAGAAAGATGTACATTGTCAAAGTGTTGTGTATGTCATTATATGTGCAATGCAGACATGACAGCATGACAGTGTACACCATTTGTCTGCATGAAGCGCTGAGTGAATTTCAAGATGTATGTGATGTACATGATGCCATACATAACTTGATCCTACTGTGTTTACGACACAATTCGCTCAGTGAGATTTGGACTATATCCTGCTTGATTTTGCATAAACAAACCTGCCACTAGTGATATGAGTCAAGTGTACTTTCCTTCCTCTGTAACTATAAATTTCAGACATAATTAGAAATGTCATATATGCTGTGGTATGGTTAGTATACTTTTGTTTTGTGAAATCTGGTTTGCACTGCCATGGATTGTCATGTGTGTTCTACTGGTCTTTGGTGTACATGTTGCTGGACACAATGTGACCTTACACCTGCACTCCACACATAGGTATCCCGGAGGAGCCGTAAGACAGCCTCCCGTCTACAGGCCCTTTCCTGACCTACAAACCATGGAAGAGAGAGACATGATCAGAAAATTCTGTCTCAATAAGGCCACAATAAATGATTTGTGACAGCAGTTGTCACCTTCATTGCGTCCACATAGCTACTATCTTACATCAATGACGCCCAAAGTCAAGGTGATGGCAGTACCGCATTTCTTGACCACAGGGTTGTTCCAGTACACAGTCGCATCATCTGGCAGAATGTCTCAGCCCATGTTTAACAATGTACTTCGGGATGTACTGCAGGAATTGACCACACACATGGATAGCTATACCAAGTTTCCCAAACAAGGGGAATTGATCGATATCAAAGCTTATTTTTATGGGTTTGGGCGAATTCAACATGTCATTGGAGCAATTGATGGGACACATATTGTTTTGATTCCACCACAGGCCAATGAGCAAGTATATCTGAACAGGAAGCACTTCCACTGGATCAACACACAGGTGGAGTGTTTGGCAGATATGTGCATTTCCCACGTCTGCGCCTGATTTCGCAGAACAGCCCACGAATTGCACATTCTTAGGATCAGCGTCATACCCCATTTGATGACTCTACTACTTTCAGAACGGGCCTGGTTTGTAAGTAAGTTTTTATATGTTGTTTGTTGTGAGTGGCTTTGCGTGTCTTATCAGTAAATGTTTGCTTTAACATTGTACTCATGTGTATCTTCCATTTAGGAGACGCAGGATACCCCAACCAGCCATGGTTACTAATGGCATTGCGGAATCCAGTCACTACAGGAGAAGTCTGCTTCAATGAGGCACATGGAAGGACAACGCGGATAGTGGAGCAGACCTTTGGCCTCCTGAAGGCAAGATTCTGCTGTCTTGACACAACTAGAGGAGCCCTACAATATTCTCCTGGAGAGGTGTGCCAGATCACCGTTGCCTGCTGCATGCTCCACAACCTGGCAATTAGGAAGGAAATCCCTCTGATTGAAGATGAAGGAGACCAGCAAATGCCACTGGCTGAGGAACCAGGACTGGGCAATGAAGAAAGTGGTGAGGAGGAATGTGTTGACGTACAAGAACAGCTTATCAACAACTTCTTTTCATGACTGTAAGTATGCACTCAGATGTATTTCCAAATCTGCGGTGTTTGTTGTTGTGCAGCTGTGTGGACTATGTGTATGTATGCATCAGAGTGTAGGTTAAGTGTGCCAATGTTTATGCAGGATAGGTTTGGAATATGGTCATAGTTACATGCACACTGTGTCATTCAGGCCTAACTAGTTTTAACAGTGACATTGTTCTGGTTGAAGTTTCAGTTTGCTCTTACGTGTGAGACATGATTTTCCCAGCTTATCTTATTTCATTTTGTTATTTCAGTTCACTTTTCCATGTCATCAACTGGCAGGAGTTTCTGAATTGTGCCATCACCGGGCATATGATGCTGTGTCTGAGTGCAACCTCGCATGGAATGTATGTATGTATGTATGTGGATTTATAAAGCGCCAGAATCACCCCCGTAGGGGTATCTCACGCTACCAGAAAGAGAGGGCACAGGACAAGCAAAAATCAGTCCCGGAATAGTTCAGTCTTCAGGAGTTTCCTGAATCGAAGAAGACTGGGGCATTTGCGCAGGACCTCCGGCAGAGTGTTCCAATATTTCGGGGCAAGGTATGCAACAGTTCTGCCGCCTGTTCGTAATTTCCTGTAGCGGGAGACCACAAGCAGCCCTTTACCTTCGGATCTAAGCAGTCTGCTCGGACAGCAAACTTTTAACTTGTCCGCCAAATAGCTAGGACTCATACCATAAAGTGCTTTATGGGCGAGGCAGCAAAGTTTGAACTTAATTCCCTGGCGGATAGGCAGCCAGTGAAGCTGTTTCAGTAACGGCCCTGAGGAGGTTCGAGGCAGCTTTTTGAGAGCCAGGCGTGCGGTAACATTCTGGACTATCTGTAGTCTACTCAGAAGAGATTCGTTTGCTGATGCTAACAGAGCATTGCAGTAATCAAGACGACCAATGGCCAATGCCTGAATCAAAGTTCTTCGGACAGATAGGGGCAGCCACTGGAACAATCTGCGCAAAAGACTCAGGGTGCGATAGCAGGTCCCTGAGGTGGTCATGACTTGATCTCTCATAGACAACGAGACATCCAAACGGACCCCTAGATTTTTTGCCACAGATGAAGGGGCCGTGGTGGGGCCCAAAACAGCCGGCCACCAATTAGGGGTCCAGGCTGTTTGAGCCGAGCCAAACAGCAGAATTTCGGTCTTGGCCGCATTCAATTGGAGAAAGTTTTCAGTCATCCAAGCTGATATGGCTAGCATGCCCTTGGCAAAACGATATTCAACTAGCTCAATATCCTTATCAAAGGATAGGAGCAGTTGCGTATCGTCAGCATAAGAGTAGGGAGTAAGTCCGTACTCCCTAATAATCTTAATAATAATAATACAGACACTTATAAAGCGTGACAGCTACCTCAAGCAGAGGTGTGCCAGCCCTAAGCGATTGACAGTATGCAGCTGTGAGAATCTTGGCACTGGGATCCTGGGAATGTCTGACACAGACTTTGGGGTCACATACCTGTCATGACACCTGCTTGCAATAGTAGGTATAGACGTTGCTACAGCACCAATGGACTTTCATCCCATTATGTGTACTTTTGTTGTGGGGATTCTGCACATACACAGAACTATGCGCAGGAAAACAGGACCTTGGTGTATAGGGGTGTACCAACCTACCACCTTAGTACCCAAAATCCCAAAACCAACTAGCTATCGTGTCTCATTCGTTCTCCTCCAAAATCACGAAGCTACAAATGATTAGACAACCCAGAACACAACACTCCCAACTCTCTCAGGAATCGTGGTAGCAAGACATACCCTTTCGCTCACTCACTCGTACCTGTCCACAATAAGAATGGTCAGAGTCACTGTTATAGCTCAAAATGTTTATTCCAACTATCGTGCTCTATAATGCAGTAAACGAGCAACTACCAGCAGCGAAATGCATAAACCTAAAACAATTGGCATTGTTACAATTCCATAGAATATGACGAGGGATGTCATCATATACAAACAGTGGAAAAAGGACTATAAGGCCTAACCACCCTCCCCCTGGTAAGGTGAAATTTATTATATAAAGGAAGATCTCTGGGCTTTCTCAGCAGACCCCATACCTTAGTGCCTAGATGGAAGCTTCACATCATAGGAACCGCAAAGTTCTTCTCCCTGGAAAGGACCCTCTCCAAGTGTGTGTCAGAACAACATGGATCCCCGTAATATCAAAGCACAAGTTTCCAGTAGCGCAGCTGTGTTAGCATGTTTTGTCTAGATGCTAGGGACTGACCAGAACAGAATAACAAGGGGCATTATTTATCGACCTTGCACATCGTGTTCAGACTAAACTCCAGGAACAGGCAGAGAACGCAGAAAGCAGACAGTTTTCATGTGAAAGGCACAAACAGAGTCTTGCAAAACAAAGTCATGTAGTAACGTGCACAAAAGCAGCATCATGGCAGCAGAGCTCATGCTAACTTAGCAATGTCGACAATGACCCTAATGGCCATATACCACTTTGTTTTGCAATAAGTGCACCATCATGTGCTCAAAAACAGTGTGGTTGTGGGGACAGACCACAGTAGTTCCCATTCATATAACCTAGATGAGCAAGGGTAGAAAAAATGAAGTAGCTGTAGATGTGCGTCCTCATTGTATGTCACAGTGCAAGTGCCACACCACTGACATATGCTTGTAACCTACCTAAAGATGCAGCCCAACATCTTTTAATTGTACCTGTTCGCATTGGCCAGTAGTACAGTCCTGTGTGCTTTTCTTTTGTCCACTGATTATGTATGTCATTTCTAGTGTTTGTGATCTACTACCACCTGTTCACAGATAATAAAATGTGTGTTTCGCATTGAAGTTTTCATTGTCTGATGTAGCTCCTCAAATGTTTTTGTCTAGTTGTTTGAACATGACAAACTAGTTAGGTGGCATAGATTGTTGAGTGAGATGTCAACTTGTGATGATTGTTCTTACAAATGACTATCTGTGAATATGTACCATGGACGAAAGTTGGTATGATACACTGAATCTGTATGACTGTCTTGTGGTGCCATGATTGATTGACTTTGTGGCAACTGAGTTACAATTTACATGTACTTGTTGATCTAGGTTAATTACTCTTTCATCAGAGTTCTCAGATGATACAACAATTTGAGACGGATGTCAAAGGCACAACATGAGCTGGTATTGATGTGCAAAGTGTATTTTATTTACAAAACATGGTAGTTAGGTGAAGACACACATTATGGATCAGTGGAAAAAAAAAAAAAATAGAGAAGTTGACAGGGTTGTTGGTTGAAATCCAAGAAGTCACTGCCACAGTTATCAGAGTCCAAAGTCCAACAGTGTTCTTCCATTTGATGTGGAACAGTTGGTATGAATAGTCAAAAAAGTGAACAGGTAGTGCACAACGAAGGATATCAGGTGTGCCTTTTTTACTGCCTGGGCCTTCTGCGTTGCCATCCGACCATCTCTTATCTTTCTTTGGATGACCCACTCCACGATTGGGGGGGGAAAAAAAACTGAAAGCTCCTGGGGTACTGATGATTCTCCACCAGACTCAGCGTCCCTCCCTGTGACTTGTGCACATGTTGATGGCACAGATGGAGACGTCACACAGAGAGGGGCACTTGTGTGTGTAAAGGCCTGGTGGAGGGTGAAACTGATCTCCCTCAGCACCCCTATGACCTTGTCCATTTGCTCCTTGAACCGCTCGAGTCTTCGATCTTGGGACATCTGCAGTTGTTCAATGTTCTGGAGGCATTCAGAAACCTGGCCCATTGCTCCCTGGTACCCCTCACAGGCATCAGTTACCCAGGAGAGGTTGGCTGGGCATCAGTGGTACCAGTTGTATGGCAACGGGGATCCACATGCCACCTCCCACCAACCCTACCCCAATGGACTGGCAGAGTTTTTGGGTGCACAGTTGAAGCAGATCCTATTTCCACATTGACTGAGTTTGTGTCCGTCAACTTCAGAGTGGACTGTGTAGTTGTGATGGTGTTGTTGCCAGTGGTTGATGGTGCATCTATTGTGGTTGGGGGTCAGCTGAATGTTGGTAGCTGAGGTGGGAGTTGTTGCCATGGATCCCGCTGGACGTGCTGGTGCCGTCTGCTGAGCCAAACCTGATGGGCCAGGTTCCTCCACCTCATCCAAGGGTAAGGGAGAGTCTTCTTTGCCAGGGAGCTCATCCAAGGTTGGAGTCTGAGCCTGGCTGTTTTCTTTCAATCAATCAATATGCATTTATAGAGCGCACAGCTACCTAAGCAGAAGTGTCCCGGCACTGAAGCAGACTGATAAAAAAAGATCGACTCTGCTTAAGGTAGCATGGGCCAAGGCCTCTTGTGACTCTAAAGGCCAAAGTCAGAGCCTTAAACACTATCCTCCTCGCCCCCGGGAGCCAGTGTATCTGTCTCAAGTGAGGGGAAATGTGGTGCCGAAAGGGTACCCAGTGGATCAACCTTGCTGCTGCATTCTGTATTATCTGTGATCTGTGAATCAAGCAGGCCAGAAGCCCTAGGTAGAAGCTGTTAGCATAATCCAACTGGGAGGTCACCAGAGCGTGGACAGTGATCTTACAGCTCTCTTCCAGCAGAAATTGTATGTATTTCCTAATAGATCCAGCTTCCACAAACAGGAGGAGGAGATCTGTCGGATTTGTGCTGTAAAAGAGAGATTCATATCGAACCTGATTCCCAGATTTTTTGCTGAATCAGCTGGAATTAGGGGGGGAGTTCAGCTCTGTGGGCCACCAGAGATTAGATGGTGGAGGTGAAGCCTGATTAAAAAACAAGACCTCGGTCGTATAAGCATTCAGTTTTAAACAATTATCATCCATCCATCCAAATTAAGATATTCTTCAGACATTCCTTGAATTTATTGACGGCCGCCACGGGGTGTTCTTTATAGGAAAACACCAGCTGTGTATCATCCGCATAGGAGACTACCTTTATGCCCCAGGACAAAAAAAGGCGGCCAGTGGGGCCAGGTAGAGATTTAAAAGCAGCGGGCTCAGCATAGAGCCCTGTGACACTCCGCACACAAGTGGCTTCGGTGAAGATGAGAATTGTCTTCAAGATAGGTCCGAATCCATGAAAGCGCCGTCCCTTGCATGCCTAGGTGGCTTAATCGCTTCAACAGGATCGGATATGCGACCGTATCGAATGCTGCCAACAGGTCTTAAAGTACTATCATGGAAGAAGCGCCGGCATCCACAGTCACTCTCACTGATTCAGAGACTTCTAAAAGAGCGGTCTCAGTACTTTACCCTGCTTGGAAGCCTGATTGAGGATCATGAAGGAGGCTGATAAAAGTCAGTAAGCTGTCTCTGAACCACCTTCTCTAGGATTTTGGCCGGTGCTGGCATCAGGGAAATATGTCTAAAATTACTGAGCACTCCTGGATCAGCATAGTTTTTTTTAACAAAGGCAGCAAGAACGTCTGTTTCCATGCTGCAGGGAAAAAGCCCGATTTTAAGGAGGAGTTCCAAATCTGCTTTAATATAGGATTTAACCAGGGGGACATCATTCTGAAAACTGGGAAGGGCAAGAGTCCCCTGGGGAGCCAGACTTGCACTTCAAGAGTTCCGCCAATGAGTCCTCCAGTGATATAGGGAGCAATTCCGAAAAGGAGATGGGGAGTCAGTGGTCAATGGTTGCTGGTTAGCCACTAGCTCCACATCCTGTGGAAATGAGGAATAGAGTTTCTGAATTTTTTTCTCCAAGAAATCTGACAGACTCATGCAGCAAGTAGTAGAGCGATGAAAGGTGGTATCCATAGCCACTGGAGCAGTAAATGATTTAACAATATTAAACATTTCTTTGAATGCATTTTCTGAGCTCTCAATACAACTTGCAAAGTATTCCCTCATCTTACTCCGCATCAATTTGCGGAATCTTTTTTAGAGCATTTGTTTTCTCAAGATTGTAAGATTTTCTCCAGCAACGCTCTAACTTCTTACAGAGCCTCTTCGCCACCCTATGTTCGGCCGAGAACCAAGGGCCCGATGGTTTCGATCAGTTACAAGTAACTGGCCTTATTGGGGCAACTGTATTTAAGGCGTTCATGACCCACAGGTTAAAACAAGATGAGTCACTATCAGGTTTGCCTGACAGCTGTGGCAGAGATTTCCTGAAGCACCAGCCCTAAGATCTCTTTAGCAACTTTCCTCCAATTCCTCCTTATTTCCATGTTTTTCCTGTTTATTACTGGCTTATCCCAGATGTCAAAAGTGAATGGGACCAGGAAATAGTCTGTCTATACCAGGTAAAGTGGGTCTTCCACTGTAAGATTTTGATTATTTGTAATAATTAGGTCCTACATATGGCCTGCTCTCTGGGTTGGTGAGGTCACCCGCTAAGTAAGGTTAAGACCATCTAACGTTAAAGTTAGCTGGGAAGCCTGGGGGCGATTTGGATCATCAACGTGTATGTTGAAGTCTCCCTGGACTGTAAAATTGGCATATTGTAATATCAACTGAGCAATAGTATCGTAAAGTTCTAGCATCCAACTATAAGGGCAATCAGGTGGCCTATAAGGCAGCAGTCCCGCAAAGGAAAAGGATGGTGGGAGCTTGACACAAAAGATCAGTCCCTCAATATTGCCGATTTGACCCAGCCTAGAGGTGGAGATCTCCCAGCTGCCTTTTAGAATGATAGCAACGCCACCCCCCACCTTATCTCCACCCTGGATAGCGCACACAATCCGAAATCTGGGGGGACTGCCAAAGCCAAGTCAGGGTTTGCGCCCTCCTTCAGCCAGGTTTCTGTTAGAAACATCAGTTCCTAGTTGTTATCGGCTAAGGAAAGCCAGATGTCATCCGCATGTTTTGGAAGGGACCTGCAGTTAATAAGGCAGGCTCTAACCCTTGAGCATATTTCATTGGGGGAACTTAACAGAGGTGCAATTCCCCCCTCCGGCCCTGAAGGCGCATCCAGATTAAAATTGAAAGCCATGCAGCAATAGTCAGCGCTCTCCGCCCCCAGGTCCAAACGGGTCCTGCCGGTACAGGGATCCCCATTCAAGAACAGGAGTGTGTCTCTGGACCATTTGATGGTCTTCACATTCCAGAATTTGGATAGCATGGCTGGCACTGGCTGCAGACCGGACATGACCGGGCGCAGACGGGCTTGCCTAGCTTGCTAGCGGTGCACCTGCTGCACATGTCCTCTGATCATCCGCGTTGTGGCTCTCATTAAATAAGCACAGGGAAGCCGGTCCAACAACTAGGCCGCTAACCCTGCAAGATGGTGTCTGGAAATGGCCCCACCGAGTGTATGAAAGATGGCGCTCCACTCTGGAACAAACAGACTGCAACAAGACATACTCCATCCCAACTGAGGTAGGTTGAATTTGCGACAGTGCAATAAAAACAATTTAAAAGCAAAAAACACTCAAGCAGGTTACTAGCAATGCACCCTGCAACACGCAGAAGTGCCCTTGATAAGATCAAATTTTGAATTAAGTCTCTTTCAGGAAATTCACATGATGTTAGCCTTTGTTTGGCATTAGCAATGCAACTTGATCATAATGTGGATTATGGTCTTGCTCCACACCTGTGCTGATTTGCTCATGTTCTCCAATTAGATTGTTACATGTCTACTGACATTCACTTGTACCTGACACTCTGTAGATGACCAAAGCGTTCAACATTTACTGTAAAAGAAAAAGGTGTATAAGGATTCTAGAAAACAGTTAAAAAATAGATAATCTCCACAAATTAATGTGGGCTATTGATAAATATTGTTGATAATAAAAAAAGATGAAATTATCAATTTCCAGTCCGGCTGACAGTATGCTTGTTCCATGCAGTGCTCTTAATTCCCACCATAAGGACATGTATGGTCCTTCTGCAACACTTACAATTCAGCCTAGAATCCCAGGCCCTGGCCCAGCTTGCTTCCAACAATAAGCAGTGTGTGTATTAGTGGACAATGTGAGATCATGAGAACTTCGGACAAGGATGGGGATCATTTTTTTTTTTCCTAAATGGGGAAAACATTCATTTAACAGCAACTTTAATGACTGATTATTGTCTGTGTGTTTTTTCCACAGGTGAAGCTGTAAGACAGTATAGCCTTGTAGTGTAGCTCCTATTTCCCTAATAGGCTCTGCGCATTGGAATAATATATCCTATAGGTTTGACATAGGACTAAGGTCAGTATGTCCCTATCGAGTATATTAAACTTAATTACTTGTGCCAGCTAGCTCAGAGGCCACTAGAAACTCCTTGACAACAAGAAGGGAGTAGTTTCTGGCAGCCGCAAAACATGACCACTTTGTTTCCCTTTAGAATCAGAACGTGTCCCAGAGTCGTGGAAACAATAGATAACTATTTCACTCAGCTCAATCGTGCATGCTTAGTTTTCTCCAAGTTACACAGAAAGAACAGACGGGCGTTTCAATAAAAGATTTATTGAACAGTCTTGTTTCTGGTGTAAGTAAAATGTGCTGTTACGATCACAAGACAGTATGCGAGATAAATAATGTACAGTGTGAGCAGTAGAAATAAATAATACTGCAATAGCATTATCTTTTAGTATATATGCATTTACATAAATGACACAGACTAAAAATGCGAGTACTCATACAATGTGTTTCTAATCTAGTTCTACCCCAATGTACCTAACCTAACCTAGGTGTAGGGAGAGGTATGAAGTAGGTGAAGTATTCCTTACTATGGTATACTAAGAGTATGTTAAGCCTAGTATGCCTAGTATGCCAAGAGTCCCTCTAGGTTCTAGTCAGCTCCATACCTTTAGAATGAGAGAGGTGGGAATCTCTTGCCAGACTCGAACTCCAACACCCCGCAAGGGAAGTCAGATCACTGGAAGCTGGACTCTCTGCGTGCAGGGATGACACCGTCTTCTCAGTGCGTCAGGCCGGGAAACGGGCTCCTCTGAAGTCGAGGTCTCCTCTGATTTACAGGGGCTAGGGAAGGTATATTTATACCTGAGAAGTACCTTAAGAATGTTAGCATTGACATGAATCGGACAGAGGAAGACGTCATGAATGAACCCCTAAGGAATAATGGTTCATGCATAATATATGAGTCCTTGAAGAAATCAATAGTCCTGTACTAGGGAAACTCCTGCAGCCTAAGGGTCTGTTCTTCATGAACTCGTTGTGACGTTAGGGTGGACGGATGTCGGAGACCATGCCTGTATTTGGAGTGCACGGTTTAATGCCTAAATAAGGACTGGGATTTTATGCCTATATAAGGTCAGGGCGAATTGTGCCTATATAAGGACATGATACTGAAAAGCCCGTTTATGGACACCCTAAGAGGAATTCAACAGCCTGAAAGAATGTGCTTCTCAAGATTTATGTAATTTATTCTACCTGGCTGGGTTGCAAACCTACACTTATGTTTTACTGTGCTCACCTGCCGGTAAGTTTTGAGATCATTGTTCATGCCTCTGATGCAGTCTCACCCCAGATTAGTAATTGTCAATAGCAACATTCCTAAAGCTCTACAAGTCCCTCGAATGGATTGCTTGTGGTTTCCAAGCTGTAACTGCAGAAAAGGACTTCTTGCAACTGTGATTTGAAATGTGGCATTGGGCAAAATCATCTTTAAAGATCCATCTTTTCACATCTAAAAAGCAAATGAAAAAAAATAGAAGCGATGGGAATAGAAAGTATGTTTTGCCTTCATTTGCTTTGTGAATCTCCAGTATAAGCAGTGTGTGTTACAGGTGGGTAAGACATAAGGTGCTTCTTTTTTAGCCAGGAAGTTGGGTTTGTTGTTATGGATGAGGTAAGACATATAGATGCAAGTTTTATGTACATCGGAAAAAGGAGCCAGTGTATATTGCCTAGTGTGTGTGGGGACTAGGGGAGAGTCATCATCTAGGTTTCAACATGGAAGACATATTTTAGTATTAGTAAGTGTGGGAACAAGAAACCAGTGAGCATGCAATTATAACCTTATTTCATGATAGTGTCTATTGAGAAGATAGGTTTGATGCAATGCATGAGACCTAATGATACCACACTGTCTAGGGCTTTTTATCAGCCTCTTGAAGGCGAGCCATGGGTAGATATAAAGACCAAGGGACAGCCCTAAGATCCATTGCTGGCCCAGACTACTCATGATGTTTGGGATACAGCCAAATTCGTTATCTGCTTGGGCCTGGATATCACAGAATATTAGGCAGGACCATGGGAACTAGCATAATGCGTTAACGCTTCTCTGGGGATTTTCATGCGTCCTTAATGGTCATTCGATTTGACAAATCATGCCTGTTTAGCAAGAAGGAGGACTCATTCCAGGATTTATTTAAGGAAAGCTGAGCATGTGCTCTGGCCCTTTCCACTCAAGCCTTTTTGCTATTGAGGCCATGGATCTGGCAAACAGTGATATGGTCAGCAGTGGCAGCATCCCACCCAATCCTTAGACCCCAAGCAACTTCCACAAATCCTCTTTACAGTGCCCTTAGTGGCACACAGCCACCCAGTCTGGGTCTGGTTTAGCTACTGTCTACAGGAGTGGCAAAATATCATATCTGACAAATGTGTCCATCAGATTGTACAATTGGACTATGTCCTACCATTCTTTTCCAACCCATCACACCTCCCACGCAAGGGAACTAAGTAACATTGGTCTATCTTTTTAGTAAAAGGAGCCATTAAGTTGGTCCCGGCTTTGGAAGGGGGGAATTATTGTTATTCCTAATACTTTCTCAAACAAGGGCAAATGCCTCTGTCCAACTCTAGACATTCAACCCTTCAGGGCCTTCCTGGACAAAGAAAAATTCAAGATGCTCACTTTGACTCATGTTCGTTCTGCCCTGGATCCAAGAGGCTGCATGCTAGCATTGGACCTGAAGGTGGCTTATATTCACATCTCTATCCTGCAGGTTACATTATCTGCAGTTCAACGTCTTTCCTGACCTCAATAACTGAATGCTGAATGGGAATCACCACAGTTAGTTGCAGACCACCCTCAGACGATGGTGAAACGGCAAGACACCTTCGGGCATTCAATGTGCTTTATAAATCCTAAAATCAAATCAAAATCAAAAACATTTACATCTCTGGGGTTCTCAATAAAGTTGTTTAAGTCCCACCTGACTCCTTCTCAGAGGCTCTTTATCATCGGAACATTCTGGATACAGTGAACTTTCAGGACTTTCCTCAAGACCAATGAATCCAGACATTTGTGATATGATCCCAATCTTTTTCCTGAGTCTCAGTCAGGATGGCTCTTAAGCTTCTTGGCCTGTTGTCCTCTGTGTTCTGCTTGCTGACCATGCCAGGTGTCTCATGTGAACTTTTCTGTGGGACCTGAAATCTCAGTGGGTACACTGCCAAGCGGACCTGTTGGACTCAATTCAGAGTAAACTGCAGGACACCTGCTGTGGGGAGGACTCAATAGCAATACAACAAATGAGAGGCTTGCCCAACTTGGGCTAACAGTTGTAACAGATACCTTACTGATCACGTAGGAGAGGTCGAGATCAGAGGTCTCTTGAATCTGTCTTTGTGCAGGAAGGCACCATTTGATAGGAGAAAACTAAAAACCTGGTCCACAGTACTTGATTTGCATCAAAAAACAGCCTTAAGATGATTACGAGCCTTGTTTTCAATGATCCATGTGTTCAACTTCTCCATAACTTGCATACTAATTTTTTTTGTATATTGTCAATGCGACTAATACGGCAGTAATTTTCCGGTAGGCTACAAGAATATTTCTTGTGGAAGGAAATTATCTCCATCCCCTAACCCCTCTCCCCAATATAGCACTTGACAGTATATTTATCTAGTGCCCACATTTTGAGGTTCTAAATGGAACAAGTCACACAGTATTTTGTCTAGTCTCTGGGCTTGAATAGCCTCTTTAGATCTGTTAATTTGGTAATGAAAAGTTGATAAAAATATTATCATCTGGGGAGCAAGTCTTCCGACTAGTTTGCAATTGGGAAATAACATGATCAGATTTTGCTTGATCAGTATTAAGAACAGTTAGAAATGGGGGTCTCTAGTTGGCAGAGGTAGGTACCTTTGTCCAAATAGGGACCCTTGCTTCTAGTCAGGGTAAGGGGATTCTAAAATAACCCCTGCTCACCTCCTTGGTAGCTTGGCACAAGCAGACAGGCTTATCTCAGAGGCAGTGTGTAAAGCATTTGAGAACACATACAGTAATGCAGTAAAAACACTACAAATGGACACCACACCCGTTTAGAAAAATAAGTAATCTTTATCTAAACCAGAACAAGACCAAATGACAAAAATCCACAATGCAGTATTAGAAATATGACTTTCAGATGGTAGAAATAGTTCAGTTCAAAGAAAATTGCAGATGCAACACTTTTCACACAAATTACCTTGGATCCGTCACGCAAACAAACAAAACGGGCTGCAGGGGAGGTGATGCGTTGGTTCCTTACTGCAGTGCAGGGGAGATGATGCATCGGTTTCTTACCAGAGATGAGGGGATTGGTCGGTTTCTTACTGCATGGGGAGGTGATGCGTCGGTTTCTTACTGCGTCTCCCAATGATGTGACAGACTTGAGGCCTCGATGCGATGTGACGATGCGTGGATTCTTGCAACCGCACCTCAGGGCTTGCGTCGCAATAGGTGCGGTGATCTCAGACTTCGGAGATCCTTGCACTCGAAGCGGCGTGCGGTGATTTCTCGAGCCGCGGCAGGCGCTGCAACGGTTTCTTCGGCGATGCATCGGAAACAGGTACGGATGCATCACGCTACTTGGTGTTGCGTTGATTTTTCAGCTCCCAGCGGAAAACAGTCTCTAGAGGTCCAAAACAACAGCAGGCACCTATTTGCAGGTCAGAACTCCCAGCAAGGCAGTTCAGGGGAGCTGGTGGTGAAGTATTTGTGTCCCTGAGACTTCAGAACATGAGGCAAGCTCAGTTTCAAGCCCTTGGAGATCTTCCTCAAGATGTGGACACAGCAAACAGCAAAGCCCTTTTCTTCTTTCCTTGGCAGCAAGTAGCCACTGCAGGCCAACCCCAGACAGCAAACAGCACAGGGGCAGTATTCTCCTCAGCTTCTCCGACTCTTCTCCTTGGCATAGGTTCCTCTTGATTTCCCAGAAGTGATCTAAAAGTCTGGGGTCTGGGCCCCTCTTTTTATACACAAAAATCCTTTGTTCTCTGAAGGCAGAGAGCTTCTGTACCCAGCCAAAACCAGTTCTGTCCTCACTGGTGCAGCTTCCTGGCAGGAGGTGGAAACAGCATTGTGGAAGGCAGGCCAGGCCCATTCAGATGAAAGGAAATCTCCTCCCCCTACTCTAAATGCAGGCCAGTTCTATTCAGCCCAGCCCTGACTCATCAGGCTCTCTGGAGCCACTGCTCCTCCCCAGCCCCTGTCATCCAAAGCCAGGCATGCAGTACACAAACCTAGCAGAGTCACACTGGGTGGCTAAGCAAGAAAATACCTACTTTCTAAAAGTGGTATTTTCAAACACAGAATGTAAAAATCACCCTCACTAAAAGATGCATTTTAACATTCTGAGTTCAGGCATACTAAACTTTATTTTCCTACCTTTTTCCCAGGGGTAGTTATGTTTATAAGATGTTATGAACAAACAACCCCATTCTATTCTATGGGAACAGGTAGCCTTGCAATAGTGAAAAACGAAATTGGCAGTAATTCACGATCATGTAGGAGAGGTCGAGATCAGAGGTCTCTTGAATCTGTCTTTGTGCAGGAAGGCACCATTTGATAGGAGAAAACTAAAAACCTGGTCCACAGTACTTGATTTGCATCAAAAAACAGCCTTAAGATGATTACGAGCCTTGTTTTCAATGATCCATGTGTTCAACTTCTCCATAACTTGCATACTAATTTTTTTTGTATATTGTCAATGCGACTAATAGGGCAGTAATTTTTTGGTAGGCTACAAGAATATTTCTTGTGGAAGGAAATTATCTCCATCCCCTAACCCCTCTCCCCAATATAGCACTTGACAGTATATTTATCTAGTGCCCACATTTTGAGGTTCTAAATGGAACAAGTCACACAGTATTTTGTCTAGTCTCTGGGCTTGAATAGCCTCTTTAGATCTGGTAATTTGGTAATGAAAAGTTGATAAAAATATTATCATCTGGGGAGCAAGTCTTCCGACTAGTTTGCAATTGGGAAATAACATGATCAGATTTTGCTTGATCAGTATTAAGAACAGTTAGAAATGGGGGTCTCTAGTTGGCAGAGGTAGGTACCTTTGTCCAAATAGGGACCCTTGCTTCTAGTCAGGGTAAGGGGGATTCTAAAATAACCCCTGCTCACCTCCTTGGTAGCTTGGCACAAGCAGACAGGCTTATCTCAGAGGCAGTGTGTAAAGCATTTGAGAACACATACAGTAATGCAGTAAAAACACTACAAATGGACACCACACACGTTTAGAAAAATAAGTAATCTTTATCTAAACCATAACAAGACCAAATGACAAAAATCCACAATGCAGTATTAGAAATATGACTTTCAGATGGTAGAAATAGTTCAGTTCAAAGAAAATTGCAGATGCAACACTTTTCACACAAATTACCTTGGATGCGTCACGCAAACAAACAAAATGGGCTGCAGGGGAGGTGATGCGTTGGTTCCTTACTGCAGTGCAGGGGAGATGATGCATCGGTTTCTTACCAGAGATGAGGGGATGGGTCGGTTTCTTACTGCGTGGGGAGCTGATGCGTCAGTTTCTTACTGCGTCTCCCAATGATGTGACAGACTTGAGGCCTCGATGCGATGTGACGATGCGTGGATTCTTGCAACCGCACCTCAGGGCTTGCGTCGCAATAGGTGCAGTGATCTCAGACTTCGGAGATCCTTGCACTCGAAGCGGCGTGCGGTGATTTCTCGAGTCGCGGCAGGCGCTGCAACGGTTTCTTCGGCGATGCATCGAAAACAGGTACGGATGCATCACGCTACTTGGTGTTGCATTGATTTTTCAGCTCCCAGAGGAAAACAGTCTCTAGAGGTCCAAAACAACAGCAGGCACCTATTTGCAGGTCAGAACTCCCAGCAAGGCAGTTCAGGGGAGCTGGTGGTGAAGTATTTGTGTCCCTGAGACTTCAGAACATGAGGCAAGCTCAGTTTCAAGCCCTTGGAGATCTTCCTCAAGATGTGGACACAGCAAACAGCAAAGCCCTTTTCTTCTTTCCTTGGCAGCAAGTAGCCACTGCAGGCCAACCCCAGACAGCAAACAGCACAGGGGCAGTATTCTCCTCAGCTTCTCCGACTCTTCTCCTTGGCATAGGTTCCTCTTGATTTCCCAGAAGTGATCTAAAAGTCTGGGGTCTGGGCCCCTCTTTTTATACACAAAAATCCTTTGTTCTCTGAAGGCAGAGAGTGTCTGTACCCAGCCAAAACCAGTTCTGTCCTCACTGGTGCAGCTTCCTGGCAGGAGGTGGAAACAGCATTGTGGAAGGCAGACCAGGCCCATTCAGGTGAAAGGAAATCTCCTCCCCCTACTCTAAATGCAGCCCAGTTCTATTCAGCCCAGCCCTGACTCATCAGGCTCTCTGGAGCCACTGCTCCTCCCCAGCCCCTGTCATCCAAAGCCAGGCATGCAGTACACAAACCTAGCAGAGTCACACTGGGTGGCTAAGCAAGAAAATACCTACTTTCTAAAAGTGGTATTTTCAAACACAGAGGGGTCGATTCCGATTCGGGCCGGAAAAAGCACCGACCGACTCGGATCCGGAAATAATACCGACCGACACGTACCCGTGGCGCCCGACACGCCAAGTACGATGCAAGGCGTGAAAAATCCGACCGACACGTACCGAAACCAAGTCGACCGACCGAGCCGCACAAAAAACAGCAATCCGGCCGGAAAAACACGCGAATCCAACCGACCGACACGCACCCGGAACAAATCCGACCGAAACGTACACGCGAACTCCAAACCGCAAAGTACGATGCAAGGCGCGAAAACCACGAGCGAGTCGGACGGAGGCCAAGCCGTACGACCGACACGCATACAAAACCGAGCCGAAGCAACACAAAACACTGCGACCGACGCGTACGCAGCATAGAAAACTGCACAAACACAGCGCGAACGAAACGGAGAACACCGTACGAGACAAATGCAGGGTCCGACTCGGTCACAAGAACGTTTTCAACATACACAAACAGCACAAAGGAAAAATCACCCAAAAAAAGGCCAAACAAGCAATTACCAAGCCAATAAATACTGGGGGGTGGGGACAGAGAACAAAGACACACCCACAACTCCACCTATATAAAGGACACAAATCACAACCATGAGCCTTTGCAAATGCCATTCCACTGCCAGCACCCAAGAGAAAGCAACCACACACCCACAGCTCATCCCTCACACAAGCCACACACCATCAGCACACCAACAAATACCTACCTCACATACACCCAGCAAACCACACACTCACACACCCTCACCTGCACACCAACACACACATCACTCACCATCACCACCCATCACCATGCCCCCCAAGAAGAATCCCAAGTTCCTAGATAGTGAATTGGAAGTCATGGTAGACGAGATCCTCAGGGTGGAGCCACAGCTGTTTGGCACACTGGTCCAACAGACCCCCATCTCCCAGAAAACCAAGATGTGGGAGAGGATCATCAACAGGGTGAACGCACAATCACCATGTCGGCGCACAAAGAGCGACATCCAGAACAGGTGGTATGACGTGCGCAGGAGGGTATGGGACCTGCTGAAGAAAGACTACATCAACAGCCAATACACCGGCAGTGGCCCTCCTGCCAAGCCAATATACCTCAGGCCCTGGGAGGAGAAGGTGCGGGCCATCCTTCCGCCAGTGAGCGTATATGGACTAGAGGACATTCCAGAGCCTGGTGAGTACACAACAAATGTACACAATATACTGCCACAAAACACACACATCACTGTCAAGGGAGAGTCAAACCATGCACTCATAGCAATTACACAGCAACCAGAACAGAATCATCCCAAAATGTGTATGTCAGTCAGATAAACACAACACATGCCATCAAAAAAGTCACATCCAACTGTGCCAACACATGTACAAACACAACTACAACTACAGCTAGGCAGTGGCACAAATAGAACTAACAAACACATCCACACATGTAGCCACCACAACAACACCAACACACAGTGAAGACCACTCAAAGGAAGGAATTCTGTGTATGCTGGCCAAGTCAGTGTAGCCAATAGCATCATGGGAGTCGCAGTCACACATATTGCCCCCCCACAACCGTCCCATCAACACCACCCTGAACCATGCTCACATCACAGGGAGTGGAGAAGGACTCACAAGATGGCTGACACTGGCTACTGCTGTGGGGAGCACAAGGCCCTGCTGCCAACTGTGCACCAACAAACAGCAGGACACCACTGACTGACATCCTGAGAGACAACTTACACTCCCTGCAATGCAAGCACGTTCCATGGTGGGATATCTGGCTAGCTGGGTGGGAAGGGGGACTTGCAGCACTGACCATAGTCACAAGCACCTCCCCTCACACACACCCCAACACAAACTCCACAGAACCCACCTGGTAGAATGCAATGCGCCCCATCCTAACACAAGATCTCACAAAGAACCACCACCCTGGGTTATGTTGTGTGAAGCACAGGGACACTCTTGGGACTTTTAGCCAAACAACTGCCAGGACAACACTCCCAGCCATCCTGTCAGCACAGCCAGCCCACCCCACAGGGAAGCAGAGTCAAAAGGAAGGAAGCATGGGCATGCTGGGAAGGGGGTGGAGGCAATAGCATGATGGGAGTCGTAGTCACTGATATTGGTCACCCCCACAACTGTCCCATCAACACCACCCTGAACCATGCTCACATCACAGGGAGTGGAGAAGGACTCACAAGATGGCTGACACTGGCTACTGCTGTGGGGAGCACAAGGCCCTGCTGCCAACTGTGCACCAACAAACAGCAGGACACCACTGACTGACATCCTGAGAGACAACTTACACTCCCTGCAATGCAAGCACGTTCCATGGTGGGATATCTGGCTAGCTGGGTGGGAAGGGGGACTTGCAGCACTGACCATAGTCACAAGCACCTCCCCTCACACACACCCCAACACAAACTCCACAGAACCCACGTGGTAGAATGCAATGCCCCCATCCTAACACAAGATCCCACAAAGAACCACCACCCTGGGTTATGTTGTGTGAAGCACAGGGACACTCTTGGGACTTTTAGCCAAACAACTGCCAGGACAACACTCCCAGCCATCCTGTCAGCACAGCCAGCCCACCCCACAGGGAAGCAGAGTCAAAAAGAAGGAAGCATGGGCATGCTGGGAAGGGGGGTGGAGGCAATAGCATGATGGGAGTCGTAGTCACTGATATTGGTCACCCCCACAACTGTCCCATCAACACCACCCTGAACCATGCTCACATCACAGGGAGTGGAGAAGGACTCACAAGATGGCTGACACTGGCTACTGCTGTGGGGAGCACAAGGCCCTGCTGCCAACTGTGCACCAACAAACAGCAGGACACCACTGACTGACATCCTGAGAAACAACTTACACTCCCTGCAATGCAAGCACGTTCCATGGTGGGATATCTGGCTAGCTGGGTGGGAAGGAGGACTTGCAGCACTGTCCATAGTCACAAGCACCTCCCCTCACACACACCCCAACACAAACTCCACAGAACCCACCTGGTAGAATGCAATGCCCCCATCCTAACACAAGATCCCACAAAGAACCACCACCCTGGGTTATGTTGTGTGAAGCACAGGGACACTCTTGGGACCTCTAGCCAAACAACTGCCAGGACAACACTCCCAGCCATCCTGTCAGCACAGCCAGCCCACCCCACAGGGAAGCAGAGTCAAAAGGAAGGAAGCATGGGCATGCTGGGAAGGGGGAGGAGGCAATAGCATGATGGGAGTCGTAGTAACAGCTCTACATCCCCCACCACATGGCCCAGCAAGCTCACACTCACGCATGCACATCCCACAGAGAGTGGAAAGGCCCATCAAAGATGTCTGACACTGTTGCTGTGTCGTGGGGAGCACAAGGGCATGCTGGGTACTGCACACCAACCAACAGCAGGACACCACTGTCAGCCATCTTGCCATTGCTCTCACACCCACACA
Source organism: Calotriton arnoldi (assembly GCA_963921515.1). NCBI lineage: Eukaryota > Metazoa > Chordata > Amphibia > Caudata > Salamandridae > Calotriton > Calotriton arnoldi. The sequence goes on from CAWUFW010002861.1 coordinate 1,643,695, forward strand.
CACTGAACTCCCCACAAAAGCAAGTAAGTATGGGAATGCTGGGAAGTGGGGTGGAGGCAATAGCATGATGGGAGTCGTAGTCACAGACATAGCTCACCCCCACAACTGTCCCATCAACACCACCCTGAACCATGCTCACATCACAGGAAGTGGAGAAGGACTCACAAGATGGCTGACACTGGCTACTGCTGTGGGGAGCACAAGGCCCTGCTGACAACTGTGCACCAACAAACAGCAGGACACCACTGACTGACATCCTGAGAGACAACTTACACTCCCTGCAATGCAAGCACGTTCCATGGTGGGATATCTGGCTAGCTGGGTGGGAAGGAGGACTTGCAGCACTGACCATAGTCACAAGCACCTCCCCTCACACACACCCCAACACAAACTCCACAGAACCCACCTGGTAGAATGCAATGCCCCCATCCTAACACAAGATCCCACAAAGAACCACCACCCTGGGTTATGTTGTGTGAAGCACAGGGACACTCTTGGGACTTCTAGCCAAACAACTGCCAGGACAACACTCCCAGCCATCCTGTCAGCACAGCCAGCCCACCCCACAGGGAAGCAGAGTCAAAAGGAAGGAAGCATGGGCATGCTGGGAAGGGGGGTGGAGGCAATAGCATGATGGGAGTCGTAGTCACAGACATAGCTCACCCCCACAACTGTCCCATCAACACCACCCTGAACCATGCTCACATCACAGGGAGTGGAGAAGGGCTCACAAGATGTCTGACACTGGCTACTGCTGTGGGGAGCACAAGGCCCTGCTGGCAAATGTGCACCAACAAACAGCAGGACACCACTGAGTGACATCCTCAGAGACAACTTACACTCCCTGCAACGCAAGCACGTTCCATGGTGGGATAACTGACTGGCTGGGTGGGTGGGAAGGAGGTCCGGCTGTCAACCAAACACAACCAATGCAGACCATGTTCACACCCCAGAAAATACATAGAAATGCCCAAATAATGCAGGACAATGTGCCACACCAATATCAACCCCTGACTGTGACGACTTAGGACAATGCAATGTACAGGCCCGCACCCAGAGGCACAGTCACAACTGTCATGTGTGTCAACCATTGATGCCTGCAGAAACATAACATACATTGTTTGTGTCTCCCAAAAACAGGTGATGATGGGGACACAGCAGCAGACGCTGAGGAGTCCCAGTCCCAGGCTCAAGAGGATGCGGAGCTCACTGGCGTCGTACAGCCTCTGTCCTCCTCGGACGATGAGGACCAACCTGGCACATCCGGTGCAAGTCAACATGCAGCACCAGCAGGACCACCAGCTGCAGCACCAGCAGGACCACCAGCTGCACCCCTGCACCCACCCCTCCAACGACTGTCACCACGAATACCATCCCTGCCGACATGGACAGAACAAGGAGCAACACCAGCACAGGGACCCTGGACCAACCTGGGGCCATGGACACCACCACCACCACCAACCCCAAGGTGGACCAGGGTTATCTGTGCGTGCCACTGCACACACTGCACATGTCAGCAGGGGTGGTGGGAGGGGTGGGAGACAGAGGTCGCTGCTTGCAGACGTTGCTGGTGTGCATGATGACCCACAACTGGTACGCATAGCTGATGCGTACCAGTCCAGCACCGGAGAGCTCAGCCAGGTAGTGGGGCTCCTCAGAGACATGAAACAGCAGCAGGCTGCCCATCATGCCCGCTTGGACTCCCACATGTCCCACGTGGAGTCACACATGTCCCGCGTGGACTCACACATATTCCGCGTGGAGTCCAAGTGGGATGCACTGCATGAGATGACGGCGGTGCACAGGGACATTTTACAATGCCTCCGCCAGATGAACAGCAACCAGTCCACACCTCCCTGTGTGCCAACAACATCTGGTGCCAAACAAACTGCAACTGCCACAGGGAGGGAGGAGGACTCTGGCGGAGAGTCCCCTACACCGCAGCAGCCTGTACTTGAGGGGCACCCCCCCAAGAAGAGGGGTCGTCCGAGGAGGGAAAAGTGAGAGGCCGATGGCCAAGCGCAACTCCCAGGAAGCCTGAACCTGTTCTGGATGTTCGCCTTTGTGCACAGACTGTTCACCCTGTTGACGGCAACACTACTCCCACACATTGCATGGGGAGTACAAGTTGGACCAATGTGTCAGACAACTGTGGCCCCGATACTGGGGATCCTGTCTACCAGGACTTTCAATTCACCTAGGAACTTCGGATTGCAAGATTTATGTACAGCACTACCCATCCTATGCACTATTAACACAAGTGTATCACAATAAACACACTAATACACCATACTTGCCTCTGTCGTGATTCCAACGTGGGTGCTGTTATGGGGATGATGAACTGCAAAATTACACTGTGTATGCGAACTGCAACAGCAAGGACAACACAGGCATGTGAGTACAGGCAACGTGACACACATGAGGGAGACACACCACCAGGGCTACACAACACATACACACCTAGGCCATCTGACTCATTGCCTACACTGATGTTGCCAGGGAAGACGGGGCAATGCACAGACACCACACCCATTCCCAGTTGTAGTCAAGTAGCCCACAGGTGCAGTAAGCAAATGGCAGTCAAATGTGTGACCACAGACAACGCACATCACAAAGTGAAGCACAGGTTTATTACACAGTTGCAACATGTCGTAACCACTACAGATGCAAGGTAATCCCACCTGGCAGCGGGCACACAGTCAACAACTGTAGACGGAAGGAAGTCCATGGGTGTGGCGCACATCACCTATAGGGACACAACAGCTACCAGCCTGGATGTGCAATCATGTCGTCGGTGGACACAGTTGACCAAACGAATCTGAAAGTACCCTGTGAAGGACAGAAATGACACACAGTCAAAAGCAATGGAGTACAGGACATAACAGCAAAACTCATGCACAATACATGTTACAAGATACCCACCCAGAACCAAGTTAGCATGTCAACACTGTTGGGGAGTACAGCCCACCTGTTAGCACACATCGCAACACACATCCAGTCAAGTAGCCCATGGACACACTCCAACAGCACCAGAGCCCCACCCACACATCATGCCAACTCACATCATTGACATGACACCTCAGGATACTCACATTCAGCTAAAGAAGTTGGTGATGAGCTGTGTGCGGGCATCACCATCATCATCATCATCATCATCGTCACTGGCATCGTGGTCCAGGCCAGGATCCTCCACAGGTGGCGGATGTTGGTCATTGTCATCCTGGATGAGAGGCAACTCCTTCCGCACTGCCAGCTTGTGGAGCATGCAGCAGACGATGATAATCTTGCACGCTTTCGCAGGGGCATATGGGAGGGACCCTCCGGTCTTGTCCAGGCAGCGGAAGCGGCTCTTCAGGAGACCAAATGTCCGCTCAATCACTCTCCTGGTCCGACCATGTGCCTCATTGTAGCGCATCTGGGCTGGTGTCACAGGGTTCATGAGGGGTGTCAGCAACCACGGCATGTTGGGGTATCCCGAGTCACCTACGGACAGACAAGTGCACATTAGCTGACTTGGAAAAGTGGGCGGAATACTACAGATCAGATCACACACAATGGCACAAAGTCAGTACACACCGACAAGCCAGGCACGCTGGTTCTGCATCTGTGCCATCATCCTGGGGATGCGACTACTCCTCATCACAAAGGCATCGTGTGCTGAACCTGGGAAACGGGCACACACGTGTGTGATGGTCATATCTGCAAGACACACCACCAGTGCATTGACCGAGTGGTAGTGCTAGCGGTTCCTGTAGGCCTGCTCCTGGGCCTGTGGTGGTACCAAAGCCACATGTGTCCCATCAATGGAGCCAATGACATGCGGCATCCTCCCAGGGCATAGAAGTCACTCTTCACGTCAGTGAGTCGTTGCAGTCTAGGGAAATAGATGTACCGGTTCAGGAATAGCAACATTGCCGCCAAAACATCGCGGAGCACACGGCTCAACATGGTCTGTGACATCCCACCAGCAGTCGCCACAGTATGTTGGAAGGTACCGGTGGCAAAGAAGTGTAGGGCTGCCATCACCTTCACCTTCACCTTGGGGGTCAGCGCTGTAGGATACGGCCGGACAGGCTGCAAATGTGGGGCCAACTGCACTGCCAAATCCTCAATCAGCTGCCTGGTGAAGCGGTACCGTCGGATGCTGTCCCGTTCCACCATCGTTGCCAGGTCTGGGAATGGTCGATGGACAGCAGGAGCCCTGCAGTGCAGAGGAGAAGAAAGCAAGATTGTCAGTCACCCCACATATGCGGCATTGAACACACTCAATATCCCAACATACATCATTATGAGGCACAACTACATGAAGTGTGCAGTTCCGTAAGGACATGTATGGTACATACATGGCCAACATCTGTCATCACGGTTCAACAAGTGGCATCAATAAGTCCCAGGTTGGCCCATTGGATATCATGAGGCCATGTCACAGTTCCCATCTCCTGCTGCCGTGTCACAATCACCCCCCACAGTGACATGTGAGGACAGATGTGCCCCAGGCATCACAGCTCAACGACAGGTACATTCCCAGGGATCCTGTATTGCCACATGGACACTGGCATTACATGGAGTATCATGTATACACCACAGCAAAACAACTATGACCCCCACAGGTAGTGGTCCCACTTGCCACTGCAGGACAGACATGGACGTCTGTGACACACACACGCACGACATCAAAGTCCATGCACACACAACGTGGATGTGGAGACTGTCTCCCATTGTGCACATGAAATCAGACAATCAATACACTTGAGGGCTTGAGGAGATTTAAGGACCTGCGTGAGCTGACTCCCCACCAAATAATGTAGCACACAAAACAAGCCACGGGTCCGAGTTAGAAGGAGGTTAGTGTGTTATGTAAAGGGGAGGAAAGGAGGATTCCCTTTTTAGGACGGTTCCCCTCACACACCAGAGGTGTCATGCTTCATCATGGGGGTACCTCCTCACACGGAAGACCTAGTCTTCGTGTGGGCTACAACCCCCTCTCTACGAGGGAGGAGCTCAGGGATGTTTTTATTTTGGTCAGGCAGGGTATGCTAAACCCCTATGTGAGCAGGTGTGTGTGTATATGGAGCAAAAAAGTGCAGTGCTGTAAAGTGAAGTGAAAAGTTAAAACTGGCTAACGGGTTAGCTATATTGTAACTTTATTCAGCTACCCGGTGTCAGGATTAAAACCAATGAGGAGCTGATGACACACGTGCCGACATTAAAAGCACATGTGTGGCTAGACCAACATGTTTCGGCCAGGAGGACCTAGGTAGTATTGCGGCCTTCTTCAGGGTCAATTTATTCAGCTACTGCAGTTATACAGTGTGTGTATGTGTGTGTGTACGTGAAAAAATATAATTTTAAAAAACACGTGAATAATTCAAAAATTAAATACTGGACCAGTAGTCTGACTGTTCAGTATGGACTGCATACAACCTATATTGAAGACATAAAGGCATGTATGTAAACATTGTGTATATAACCAAAAACTAAAGTACATTGACTAACCTCATACATTCTAATTATAGTATTTTTAAAGCTTATATACATTTGGTATACGATGTGACAAATACAAAAACGTGTGACTCACCACAGTGGGTTGTACAGTTCACTACGTCTGTCCAGGCATATTAGCCATATGGTACATACACCAGGTCCATGTACAGCGTAGTGTGCAGTGTGTCAGACGTTCAGGAGTCTTGTTGAGTGGCCATGTGTGATGTGTTTCTGCACCTTGGTTCCCACCCACCACCCTGGAATAGTCATGGGTGCATGTGCAATGTCACCAGTGCATGTGTGCTTCACTGCTGCACATTGTTGGAGGTCAAGGGGTGTGGTGTTGAGTGTGTGCAGATGAGAGTTGTTGCCCGGCTAGGCCCCTGCCTCCATGTTGGCCTTGGCTTACTGGCCATGCTGATTGATTTGTGCTTGTGTAGGTGTGATGGTAGTTTGTTGCTCAGGACACATGACTGTGGTTCACAGTGTGAACGACATTTAGCTTTGTCATCAGAGTGGGATTGTAATGCAGCCCAGGGTCACCACATTGTGGGGGCCCTGGGGGTAGTGCTGTGGTGTGTCTGTGTCTTGCTGTGTCAGTTGCTGTTCCTACGTGCCTGTGTGACATGTGTGATTTGTGCTCCCTCTCATCTGACAATGCCTGCTTGCCCACATAGGGGATTTGGATCCACGAGTTACCTTTGTGTGGCACTGTATGCACATCTGTATGATTGGTATTCAGGTCTCCTCATGTGTTGTGTGGTTGCCTGGGGACACTGGCACCCCCCCTCACCTGTTGTGTATGATGTGCAGTGTGGGTCTGCCTGTTTGTGTTTGTGCATCTGCACCACTGCATTGGCATATCTTGGGTGTGCCATTGGCTGTATGTAGTTTGGTGGCTTTCCCCTGCTGTCCCTGGGACTCCTAGGTCATCGGTCAGCACAATGATCATGGTTTGTGTGTCCCATTGCTGCCATGGTATGGTATCTGTTCACCTCACATCTACAGTCTCCACAGGGTATCTGCATTTGTGTGCCCATTGGTGCAAATATGTGGGTCTGCATTCTGATGGTCACTTCTGTCATTGTATCATTGATGAATGTTGACAGTGTCAGCCCCCATGGGTGTTGTTTGTCTGCACATGGCCAAAGGTATGTCTTATTTGCACTGCAGTATTTGGCTCCCCCAATTTATGTTGCAATGGGACACATGCACTACTTTGCCACTGATGTGTTTTATGTTCTGTGACCAGGAATCATCCATGCAGTTTGGCAGTTCCAGCTCTTTCTTTGTCAACACTTACCTTTTGGTCACTGTGATGATGGGGGTTTGGACCCCATTGCCACAATGTTCAAAATGTGCTCCAGCTATGGACCCCACACTTACCTTTTGGTCACTGTGGTGATGGGGCGTTAGACCCCATTGCCACAATGTTCAACATGTGCTTCAGCTATGGACCCCACACTTACATTTTGGTCACTGTGATGATGGGGGTTTGGACCCCATTGCCACAATGTTCAAAATGTGCTTCAGCTATGGACCCCACACTTACCTTTTGGTCACTGTGGTGATGGGGCGTTAGACCCAATTGCCACAATGTTCAAAATGTGCTTCAGCTATGGACCCCACACTTACATTTTGGTCACTGTGATGATGGGGGTTTGGACCCCATTGCCACACTGTTCAAAATGTGCTTCAGCTAGGGACCCCACACTTACCTTTTGGTCACTGTGATGATGGGGGTTTGGACCCCATTGCCACAATGGTCATGGCCTGCTTGCATTGTGGGGGCCACACACATATATGTGTGGCACATGTGCTAGGGGTCACATTGTATGTTCAAAGTCATGTTCAGTGTTGTAGGCATTTGACACAGTCTACACATGCTTGTCATGGTGTTGGGGGATGTCTTTTTCTTGCATTCCCTAGGTTGTGGTGTGCTGGTTGTGTCATGCATTGTCCATCCTATGAGTGGGGGTGGTAGTTGTGGTAGGCATCCAGCCCCCCTGGCTTAGGGTGGTAGTAGTGGTAGGCATCCAGCCCCCCTGGCTAAGGGTGGTAGTAGTGGTAGGCATCTGGCACCCCCATGGCTAAGGGTGGTAGTGGTGGTGGGCATCTGGCACCCCCCTGGCTAAGGGTGGTAGTGGTGGTTGGCATCCAGCCCCCCCTGGGTAAGGGTGGTAGTGGTGGTAGGCATCCAGCCCCCCTGGGTAAGGGTGGTAGTGGTGGTGGGCATCTGGCACCCCCCTGGCTAAGGGTGGTAGTAGTGGTAGGCATCCAGCCCCCTGGCTTAGGGTGGTAGTAGTGGTAGGCATCTGGCACCACCCTGGCTAAGGGTGGTAGTAGTGGTAGGCATCCAGCCCCCTGGGTAAGGGTGGTAGTGGTGGTAGGCATCCAGCCCCCTGGGTAAGGGTGGTAGTGGTGGTGGGCATCTGGCACCCCCTGGCTAAGGGTGGTAGTAGTGGTAGGCATCCAGCCCCCCTGGGTAAGGGTGGTAGTAGTGGTAGGCATCCAGCCCCCCTGGGTGAGGGTGGTAGTGGTGGTGGGCATCTGGCACCCCCTGGCTAAGGGTGGTAGTAGTGGTAGGCATCCAGCCCCCTGGCTTAGGGTGGTAGTAGTGGTAGGCATCTGGCACCCCCTGGCTAAGGGTGGTAGTAGTGGTAGGCATCCAGCCCCCTGGGTAAGGGTGGTAGTAGTGGTAGGCATCCAGCCCCCCTGGGTGAGGGTGGTAGTGGTGGTGGGCATCTGGCACCCCCCTGGCTAAGGGTGGTAGTAGTGGTAGGCATCTGGCACCCCCCTGGCTAAGGGTGGTAGTAGTGGTAGGCATCTGGCACTCCCCTGGCTAAGGGTGGTAGTAGTGGTAGGCATCTGGCACCCCCATGGCTAAGGGTGGTAGTAGTGGTTGGCATCCAGCCCCCCTGGCTTAGGGTGGTAGTGGTGGTAGGCATCCAGCCCCCCTGGGTAAGGGTGGTAGTGGTGGTGGGCATCTGGCACCCCCCTGGCTAAGGGTGGTAGTAGTGGTAGGCATCCAGCCCCCCCTGGGTAAGGGTGGTAGTAGTGGTAGGCATCCAGCCCCCCTGGGTGAGGGTGGTAGTGGTGGTGGGCATCTGGCACCCCCCTGGCTAAGGGTGGTAGTAGTGGTTGGCATCCGGCCCCCCCTGGGTAGGGGTGGTGGTGCGCATTCAGGCCCCTGTGTGCATATGTGGCATTGGTGATGGGCATCCCGCCCCTATGGTGCTGCTGTTGCTGGTGTGAGTAAATTCTGCATCCCTCTGTGTGTGTGTGATGTGTCGTGTACGTTTTGTATGTGTTTTGTGGTTGGTGTCTGACTTACCTTCTGCGCCGTACGCGTCCGTGCCTGTTCCGGTAGTAAATGTAGAATATTGGTATGATCGGGACGAAGGGATTCATGGTTGGTTCGTGTCGTTCGTCCTTCTCGTTGCTTCGCGTCGTCCTCGTCGCTTCGCGTCGTCCTCATCGCTTCGCGTCGTCCTCGTCGCTGGCGTGTTCGCCTCGTAGCCGTGGATCGTGTTGTGGCGCGGATCGGAGCTTATGTGCGCCTCTCACGGATGCTTTGATGTGCCGTGCGTAGCGACGGGTTCGGCGCGTACGGAAAGCGCATCGTACTTGTTCGGCCGGACGGAGCAGCGTTTTCCCTTCCGTGCGACTCGATTCAGCGTTTCCGGATTCGCCTCGGTCGGAGAACAGGACCTGGATTGGGTGAGTACGACTCGGCCGGATTCTGTGCTGTTGTGCGCATCGTACTTACTCGTTCGGTCTGCTGTACGGATCGGTCGGGAAACAGGCATTCGCATGGCTTTTTTCCCGACCGAATGGTATTGGGTGCGCCTCCGACCGAGATCGGAATCGGCCCCTGTGCCGGGTCTTCACATCGATTAAGTTAGCAAACATAGCTTGACATTTAGATACACCTCGCAACATATACACAGAGTTGGGCCATTTTGAAAACAGAGAGAAGACATTCTAGCAGAGCAGAGGTCCAGAGACGAGAGGGCTATGCTGGCTGACGTGTAGAACAACTATTTATGCATGACAGGTATCGGGTGCCTCTCTCATCCCAGAGTTCTATAATATAACACCGTATTGTTATAGTGAGGGTGGGCTGAGGCAAATAAATAATTTATTGTAGTAGGACTTCTTATTGTTTATAGTTTTCTTGTATGCTCCTCACACTGTTGGGATGCATATGTTTTCTAGTTGCTGCACAGCTGTTTTATAATAGAGCACAATATGTTTCAATACATATTGTAAACTGTTCTATGGTCTTTTTTGTTTATTATGGAAATGCATGAGTGAGAAAACAAAAGGTTGACAACCATGTTTCCCTGAGGAGACTAGAGTGTTGTGTTCTGAGGTGCTATCTTACCTGTCACTCTGGAAAGGTTAGGAGGGCAGGTAAAGCACTATGATCTAGTCTGGATTGAGGCTCCTAGGTACAGATGTGGTATGGTGACTCAGTCCCTACATGCTGATGTTCTGTGGTCCCAGGCATAGTTCTGTGTACAAACAAAAATCCCTGCAACATGGCATCCAAAGTGGGGCCTGGTACTTACTGCACATGTTTTTTGAATAGTGCTTGTGTGTGTCCATAATACCCCTTAAAACCTAACACTGGATACATCCATGGTGTTGGGGATTATTTCTCCACAATATTTAGGTAGCACCAGATTCTGTGGTTTTTCAAGCTTGAAAGTTTCAAAGGAGAATCCATGTTTGTGTTGCACTGTATTTTCAGTTCTGTTTTATTAATGGCCACACCAGCTGTTGTCGTGCCTGCTGTACATGCACATGTAACACATCATGGGCTTACTAATGCAGGTGGTGCTTTTATCTTTGTGGTAGAAGCAAATGATGCTTATCCTTTTGAAGTATTTTATTCTTGGGTCAATTTCCCAGCTGTGGATGCTAATACAAACACATGTCAAAGATATACTACTGCGGCATCACCAGCACAATACAGAGCATGCACACTCATGGAAATACCACTATCTTACTGGGAACTCAATACTGGGTTCCTGGAGAGATGTGGTGCAGCGGCCAGGGCAGCTGACTTCGGAGCACAGGGTTCACGGTTCGATCCCCGGCTCCGGCGGCAGCTCAGCTCAGCACCATGTGACTCTGGGCAATAGCTCACTTAATTTCCACTCCGGCCCCCAGCGCCTTGAGACCCGTAAGGGTGAGTAGCTGCGCTATATAAAAACGGACTTACATGCCCTCCCCCATGTAAATACACATGGAATGATTACCGGTCTTTGCCACTGTATCTACCATCATTGATGGCACTCCGTCCATGTCAATCTTGCCGGGCGTGTTAAAAGAAATACCGAACAAGCTGCTACCCTGGATTTGGAGATGATTCTAATGGGAAATGTTCCTGTGACCTCCTCAATGATTCTTTCTAACATTAAAGGTGAAGCAGCTATCTGCCAGAGGCGCACAGTGGTCACACAATTTGACCATGCACACAAACTACCTATAATTATTGCTGATGTGTACACATCCTTAGGGCGCAAGAATTTGGGAAGTAGACCTACTAACCCACCTCTTGGCAAACCTAGTGATAAATCTAAATAAACACAGAAAGGTAAACCTCACAGTGGTTCTCCACCCTAGGAGCCCTCACACTAAAATAAAGGCTCCAGACATGTATCAGAGTAAATTGGAACGGTGTGCAGACATAATATCGAGTTTTAAATATCGAGTTTCAGAAATATGGGCAGCAAGAATATCGTGGTCAAGAAAATTAACTTAACATGAGTAATATCGATTTTAAAAATATCGAAGTGTTTAATATCATTTGCAAAACTATAGTTGTTAAAAATAAAAAAATAAAAATTAATGTTATGTATTTTAGTATCTATTTTAAATGTTTGTGATGTATGTTTTCTGTATAAGTATTGTTTATATTTTTAACATATGTGTTACATTTTTAGTAGTTATCATTTTTTTTTTTTATTTTGCGTTTTTAGGGGCCCATTAGGATGGCGGGCGGATCGCCTGCGCCGGGCTGGCGGTAGCCACCGCTGGCCCGGCGGGGGCGATCCGCCTGCCATCCATGCCAGATTGACCCCCCCACCATATTATTCTGGCTGGGGGGTCCGCAGCGGACGGAAAGACCGTCCGCCGCTTTTCCGCCGGTCGACTCGTCGACCGGTCGGAAAAGGGGCATAATATGGTGGCGGTGTCTGCAAGACACCTCCATCCATATTATGATGCTGGCGGTGATCAGCCTTTCCATGGCGGCTTTGCCGCCATGGAAAGGCATGCGGTCTTTGCTGTTGGGGGCCCGTTGCGGGCCCCCAGAGTGTTGGGGGTGTGGGGGGTGCACATGGGGGGCACCTATGGTACCCCCCTCATTGCAATGCACTACGTGGCAGGCACCACGTGGTGCCTGCCATGTAATGCATGGCAGCGATGTGCGCACTCCTATTGCATTGCGGGCCGGTCTGCAGCCAACAGATCCACCCGCAATGGAATAGGCCCAGGATGCACCCGCCAGTGTGGCGGGCGCATCATAATATGCATTGCGGGACCACCGCAACTTCGGCAGTCGGTCCCTGGCTCCGTTGCGAGGGCGGGCGGACTTTGTCCGCCTGCCATCGTAATGGACCCCTTAGTTCCGTAGCGGGTTGTGGGTTTATAGGGGAATAGGGTAGGAAGTAATTTAATTATGTTAAATTAATGGTATATTTTTTATGTATTAATATTTATTTAATTGGGATGTTATAGTGTTAAATGTTTAAAGAAATGTATTATTAATTAATTAATAATTGGTTGTTAATTAATAATAATTAATTATTGGAAATGAACTATGCTAATTGTGTAATTAATTGTAGTTGTGGGTTTTGGTGTATATTGGTGTAAAGGGTGGAAAGTAATTTATTTTTAATTGATGAATTAATAATTGGTTGTTAATGAATTTTAATTAATTAATTGGTAATTATGGTTATTGTGTAATTATTTTAGGTGTGTGTTTTGGTGTTTATTGTCGTAAAGGGTGGGAAGTAATGTATTTCTAATTAATGAATTAATAATTGGTTGTTAATTAGTTATAATAAATTTATAGATAATTAATTATGGTAATTGTGTAATTAATTTTAGGAGTGTTTTTGGGGTTTATATGGGTAAAGGGTGTAAGTAGTTTATTTATTTTTTATTAATAGTTATTTGTTAATTAATATTAATTACATTAATTAAAAATGTATTATGGCAGGTGTGTAATTAATTTTACGTGTGTATTGTGGTGTTTATATGGGTAAAGGGTGGGAAGTAATTGGAGTTTAATCAATTAATATATAGTTGTCAATTAAAGTTAATTATTTGATATTTATTTTCGATAATTGTGTCTGTTGTTTTTACTTTTAAAGGGGGTAAAGGTTGGGTATTAAAAACATGTTAAGTACTTTATAATTAGTTGTTAATAGTAATAGTTTTTAATGTAAAAATACATTTTAATTGTGTTTAATTATTTTATAGTTTAATTTTGGTGTGTGTTGTGGACATTATAGTGTTAAAGTGTGTGTAGTTAATTCATGTTTATTAGTTTTTTTTATTAATAATAGTTTTTTTAATTGATTATTAATTATGTTAAATATGGAAGTAATTTTTTTTTAAATGTTGAAGTGTGTTTCATATTGGTGTGGTGTTATAGGGTAGGAACTAGAATAAATACATTTATGTATTAATTAATGTTTTTGATTGTAAACATTTTCTAGTTTAAAGATTTTTTTTACATGTATTTATTATTTTATTTTATATATTTGTAGGCATTTGTTATATGTAATTAATATTATAATATGTTTTCTTTTTATATATTTAATATATTTGATTTTAGTTTTTTTAAATATTCATTTATTTATTTTTATAATTTTGTTTTTATTTTTAATATTTTTTATTTTTTTAACTGTTGAAGTGTGAATAGTAATTCTTGCCTCTCCACTATTCATCACTTTCCCTACTGTTGCACTCACTGGAGTGGGAATAGTAAATTTTACCCCTCCGCTAGCCAACACTTTCCCTACTGTTGCACTCACTGGACTGGGAATAGTTATTTTTACTCCTCCGCTATCCAACACTTTCCCTACTGTTGTACTCACAGGAGTGGGAATAGTGAATTTTACCCCTCCGCTATCCAACACTTTCCCTACTGTTGCACTCATTGGAGTGGGAATAGTTATTTTTAACCCTCCGCTATCCAACACTTTCCCTACTGTTGCACTCACTGGAGTGGGAATAGTCCATTTTACCCCTCCGCTATCCAACACTTTCCCTACTGTTGTAGTCACTGGAGTGGGAATAGTAAGTTTTACCCCTCCGCTATCCAACACTTTCCCTACTGTTGCACTCACTGGATTTGGAATAGTAAATGTATTCCCTCCGCTATCCAACACTTTCCCTACTGTTGCACTAACTGTATTGTGACATTTAAGTTTAAATATTTGTTAATAGTTTATCGTTTTAATTTATTACAGCATTGTGTTTTTTATATTTTAAATTATTGATATATATTTTATTTTTTAATTAATTTAAACTTTTACCATAAATTAAAAATAATAGTTTATTAATTGTTTTAAAGTAAATATATATGTATAAATAATTATGTTTGTGGGTTTATTTTTTTATTGAGTGTATTTGTTGTATTTTATTAAAATGTATAATACATTTACTTTATTTTGTTCACATAAATTTCAATATTTAATATATTTAATAGATATTATTTTATTTTATATTTATATAAAAGTCGATATTTTATACTTCTATATTTCGATATAGCGATATTTTTCTGCCAATATTTTTGTATTTACCTGTTTAATTATAGGAGTCAATATTTTTGTAGTCTATATTTTTTACTCAATATTTTTTACATTGATATTTATGACATCGATGTTGTGTCAGTGAACCCACTGGAACATACAGATCCTGAATTCCTCACACCTACTGTGTGTGATTTGTATGACTGTGTACAGTCCTTTAATGATAATTTACATTATTGGCACTAGAATGGATTTAAATATTCTAAGTGCAACACAATCAAGCATAAAACGCTTTTGGATTAAAGTGGTGGACCTCAAAGATAGGTTGCCACATGCTCATGTTATACATATAATGAGTCATCAGCGTGTGGGAACACCCGTTGAAGGGAATTGTTAGGCTGATGAAGCTGCCATATCTACAGTTGTGACTGATACTATAGCTGCAATTACTCATTCTAAAATCAGGCCTGGGCGTAGTTCACGGAGTTTTGCTAAGCAGAACTCCGCGAAGTTACAAAAAACTCCGCGAAGTTCAGCGAGTGGCGGAGTGCAGTGCGAACTGCAGTTTGTGCTGGTATTCCTGCCGCTCGGGTAGAAATTCTACCCGAGCGGCAGCTCACGCTCGCGAACTTACCGTTCGCGATCGCGAACTTAACGTTCGCAATCGCGAGCGGGGAAAAAACTCCACTGCACATCGCGAAGCGGAGTTTTCTGCACTCCGCGAGCTCCGTGGAGTGCGGAGTGCAGAAAACTCCGCAAACGCCGCAAACAGAGTGAAGTTCACCGCCCAGGCCTATCTAAAATGAGAATAGACTCTGATATTTTAGCTGCCATTAATGCTAATAAGGACGGCACACCCTTACATAAGGGATTTCTATCTAAATATACCTACCATTTGAGTGAACAAAACATTCCTTTTGTAACTATTCCTGGAGTTGGTGATCGATTGAGTCCTGGCCAAGACAGCAGATTAGGTTTAGTGATAGCTACACACAAAGGTGTTGCTTCGGTACATGGAGGTGTGGTGGCCATAATTTCGCCGCTATGGCAACGTTATTGGTGGCATGGCTTATATCAGCAGGCCAAATAATATATACTTTGCTGTGACATTTGTCAACAAATGAAAGCTTCCATGTAGCTCGTCCACCGCAGACACACCTGTTAATTTCTAACAACCCTTTCTGCTGCATTTATTTGGACCACTTAGGTCGTCTAATTTTGGATACAGCGTTTTAATTTATCCTAGTTGCAGTAAATTCTTGCTCCAGTTTTCTCTGGGTTTGGTCAGAGAATTCAGTTGATTCTTGCATTGTTATAAAGGAATGAAAGTCTTTATCGGGACACATGCACGCAGTACATTACACACGGACCATGGCCCGGCTTTAAATTCTAAAGCGAATCAGGACACTACGGCATCTCTGGGTGTACAGGTGCATTATTATTCTCCAAATAGGGCCAAGGGAAATCCTGTTGTGGAGAGGAGGAACGTTGACTTAAAGCAGTCCTTAACAGCTAGAGCACCCATACAGCCACTTACACAGTCACTTACCTGCTATACACCTACTCACACAGCCACTCACTCACTCATACAGTCACTAACATAGCCACTCACTTACCCATACAGCTACCCACACACTCACTTATTTGCCCATATAACCACTCATGCACCCATTCACTCACCCATATAGCCTCTCAACAGAGCCACTCACTCATAATGCCACTCAAACACCCACTGACACATCCACACAAGCACTCCCATGTGTACTCCCTCACCCATACAACCACTCACATAAACACTCACTCTCCAATACAGCCTCTCACACAACCAATCAGTCAAACACACACTCACTCAAACAGCAACTCGGTCACCCATACAGCCACTTTCACACACATTCACTCACCCATACAGCCACTCACAGAGCCATTTAGTCACAGATTTAGCCACTCACATATCCACTCACAGACCCATACAGACACTCATATACCTGCTCACTCACCAATACAAAAACTTTTAAACCCACTCACTCATATATAGTGGGTTGTTGGCTTAGTAGGTGTTAGAAATGGGATCTCTGGTTGGCTAAGGCTTGCGCCAAAGCCAGGCAGAGACCACCACTCTAGTCTGGGCGAGGGAGTTACACGCCAAAGATAACCCCTGCTCACCCCCTTGGTAGCTTGGCACGAGCAGTCAGGCTTACCCCGGAGGCAATGTGTAAAGCATTTGCGCAACACACTCACAGCAACAACATACTAGGCACACCACAAAAAGGAACTCCACACAAGGTTATATATAAAAATAGCCTTTGTAGTATCATAAAACACATTAGAATAGTACTCACATAATATACATCGTGCCACCTGGCACTAGGTCATATTTACAAGGGATTATTTACACCTGACAGGGCCAACTGGACCACTGTCAGAACCAGCACAAAGCGAACTTAGTATATGTAGGACTTATAATAAATGTAGAACACATCATGAACGTACAACCAGTAATCACTGGTAACCACTGTACTTAGCATCAGCCTGTAACATAAACTACATGATGCACAGTATCACATTAGGCGCAAAATACCTTATACGCCAACCTCATAAGCCTAGACACATTAGACCAGAACCTCCTAAGCATAACTCACATTAGGGGCATAACTCACAGTAGAGAATAACTCACAACCTAAACGCATTAGGTAATAATAACCTCACAAGCATAAACACATTATGCAAAACCTCATAATCATAGAACTACATTTAGAGGTATAAAACAGGGTGCGTAAATCAAAGTAAATGCATCACATTTCCTAGCACCACATAAATCGCATTAGCACATAACCTCCTATTAAAAACCATTTTAGAGGCATAAATCACATTTAGGGCCTGGCGCCCTATAAATCTAACAGTCCCCCCTGGGCCAACTGGCCATCTCTAAAGGGGCTCAAATGCCCTGTGTCCAGAATGTCAGGGCGCTGCAAATGCAGCAGAATCCAGGGTGCGCAATTGCGCAGACCTAAACGTTGCAGCTGCCCACTACTTGCTGGGCAGCTGGGAAGATATGGGGCAGAGGAGTGTATCCCACTCCTAGCGTAGAAGGTATGTCCCCTAAATAAAGAACAACCTAAATGGTGCAGCTGCCCACTACTTGCTGGGCAGCTGGAAATATAGACATGAGGCATGGGCTCTCAATGGCCCTTTAAACAAATATGCCCAATGTTGGAGCGGCCCGCAACGGCGGGACCGCTCGTGCAATTGGCACCCGACACTGCGCCTCATATGCAGAAGGGGACACGGGCCCTTCTGGGCCCTCGCTAACCATGTGCCCCTCATCGTTGCAGCTGCCTGCACTCTCGCAGGGCAGCTGTGAATAATGGCCTGAGCCCCACTCTGGTACTCTTAAAACAACACTGCCCCCAAAGCAACGTAGCACCGGCACGAATAGTGCCTGGGGGAGCCCCGATCACCGGGCTCCTCTGGGTGCCATCAACAAGAAAATGCCCCCTTCGGCGCAGCTGCCCTCTAGCAGGCGGGGCAGCTGTGGCCATGGTAGAACTGGGAGGTGCACGGGCCCCTCTTAAAACAAATCTGCCCATCGTTGGAGCGGCCCTCTATCAAGCGGGGCCGCTCGGGAAAGAGGCACCGGCATGGTGCCTTGACTTCGCTCCCCCCAGCCATCCCAACTCACCGGGCTGTCTTGCTGGCTTCACCCGGGCTCCTCTCGGCGCTGGGGACCGGCGCCACTTCTCCAATGCGGCGGGGGCAGGCACCGACAATGTGCCTCGCGCCCCCTCCGCCTCACGCGCCTCAGATTTTCTTCGGTTTGCCAGTGCGGGGTGGGCTCCCGCCTGCCTACAGCGTCTCCCTCTTCACCCGGGCCCCCTCCTGGGACCCGGGACTTCACTGTGGGGTTCTTGGAGGTGGGGTAGGCTCCCGTACTCCCTTCTCGCACACTGGGGCTCCCATCGGCTCACGGGAGCCCCGCACCGTCACGGGCACCTCTTCTGGCCCCGCCCAGAGGCAGGCAAACCTTGCCTGGCTTCCGGGTCGGCAGCCATTTTCACTCGGGTCGCGGCGGTGATTCCTTCTTTGAGGCAAACGCGGTGTGGGCACCCGCTCGAGAATAGATCACGGAAGCAGGGTGGGCACCCGCTATCCTCACAGCATAAAGCGGGGTGGACACCCGCTCATCAATTAATGCCAAGAGCGGCAGAAACGTGGGGTGGGCTCCCGCTGAAGGCACAAGGCGGGGAATTCCCTCCGCTGGGGATTCCCTCTAAAAGGGCTGCAGCTACGCGCTGCGCAGCCCACGCACTCTTCAGAGGAAGAGTAAATTAAAGCAGAGCGCTTCCCAGGGCGCCAAAAGGATGCAGCAGCAGTCCTCCCCTAAGGGAGAGCAAGTCCTGGAAAAGTAAAGGGGCATGCAGGGCCCAGGGAGGTAGGCCCTCCTGGCAGCCCCCCAGGGCCCTCAGCAGCAGCACGCCCTGCAGGATCAGCACACCAGAACTGCACACTGAACAGGAACTGAACAATTTCATGGGGTCACAGCCCCTATATTTATATGACATTTTCCTTTGTCTAAAGGTGCAGGGTTTGGGAGAACCAGATACAACTGGTTTAGGGGAGTTTTGGAGCACTTTGTTTTGCTCAGCTCCTCTCTCCTTTCACAGGACATGCTAGGGACATCAGACGCACCACAGGGGGTGGAGCCAGCATTGTGGAGGGAAGGCACAGCCCTATTCAGCTCCCGGGTGCAACACCTCCCTCCCATCTAGATGCAGATCTCCCTATTCAGCCCTGCGCTGACTCACTCTGCCCCTCCTGGAGCCACACACACCTCCCAGCCCCTGTCACTCACAAACCAGACATGCAATTCACATCAGGCAGGCAGACACAGAGCACACATAAATGCCAACTTCTAAAAGTGGCACTTCTCCACTAGTCACAATTAATCTGCGCACACCATTGCGCAGCATTTATTCTCACGAGTTCGCACATACTAAACTCGCCCCTGCACTCCACTCACACCAGGAATTACCATGGACACACATATCCCCTATGCATTCCTATGGGAGGGCAGGACAATCTCACCACACGCACTCAGCGCGCACACGCACTTTACACTGGACCACAGTGCTAAAGTGCCCAGAGACTTAAAACTACTAACATACAAGGCAAAAAGTTTAGGGGTGAACCGGCCAAAAAGGGCCAAGTCCAACAGTAGGGGACTGGAGCGTGAAGGTATTTCAATTCTAACTTTTTTTTAATTAATTTATAATGTTAATTAAATATTTAAGTAAGTAATTATGTACTTTAAATTGTGTATTTGTCATATGAGTTATTTATTTTATTTGAATTATTGGTAATTGATTAATGATTCTATATAATGATCACATTTGAAAATAAATGTGATCAGTTGCATAATACTTACTATATATACAACACTGATATGCACATATAATGCAGTCATCCGATTTTATTCCCTAATTTCATAATCCGTCAGCAAAGTCATATATGTGTTGATTTATTTTCTAAACCAGTTTTGAAATGTATAAATGCTAGCTCTCGTTCTACAATAAAACTGATAATTCAATTTGAGATTAAATTATTAAATATTTATACTCACCTTCATGGACACTGCATTCATTGGTGTTGCTTACACTAGCACACTGGCACCATCTAGAGGCTATCAATAAGACTGCATTCATACTAAAAGTATGTGGGAAAATAGTCACAGGCAGTGTCAAAGGAAAACTCAAAATTAAGAATTTGGAGAATATTCATTAACTAAAAGATAACCTTTAAAAAATTGCCAACAAGTGGATATTCTGAATTGTCCCTTTGAGGAATATTGAGCATTCACGTGTCCAAAGCATGAAAGCCGGTGGATTATTAAATTGGGGAACAAAAATATGCTACACACATGTTTTTGCACATTTCTGATACACATGTTTATTAAACTGATGAGTGCCTTACAATTACATAGAGGTATTTTTATATAATATAACAATTATTTAATTGATAAATCACCTGGAAAAGTAACACTTATTTAGCTCAAGTTCTTTTTGGTACTTTTGCAGCATTTCCGTTTACTCACTTGCTGTGAGGTGGTCCATGATTCTTGTGTGCCTTTTGTTGTAGGGCCTGGTTGCCTTCCATGTGTTGTTGTTCTGCTTTGTTGCTAAGATGATGTAGTGGCTTGAGGTGTAGATACTCTTGCTGCTCTTCTTTCTGCTTTTTTTACTCAAAGATCTTGCCCATCTTTCTGAAGCCCCGAGACATGAAGAGCAGGCATGGTTGTCTGGCCTTTCTTACTGCAGACCTAGGCCCATATTCGTCAATATTTCACACAATGCAAAGCAGCAGGCCACCTTGCTGTGCAAAGCTATGAGAAAGGGAGGGTAGGAATTTGCCGTATTTAACATTACACAATGCATTCCTGCTCTCTGACTGTGTTGGCGCAGAAACTGCTGCCTAGCACCAACACACACACCTTAGTACTATGGTGCAAGGGTACCTGCAGTGCAAGCAGCATTATTTTGCTCAGGAACCTGACACTCTTCAACGCATATATGAATCATCTTGCAAACTTCATCTGCACCCATGATATTAACATCCTTTCCTAGCCAATGAAACTCATAACCAGTTCAACACCTGCATGACTGAATTATCTGACTAAATGAAGACCAACTGTCTCAGAATTAACAATGGCATGATTAATGTTGGGATCTGCAGTAAGGATACCTCACCGTGTGACTCTGCTTGGTAGCTAGCTGAACTTGAACTCTTGCCACCACCAACACCCATATAAAAATCCATAGGATCATCCTGAACAACAAACTTACCATGGCTGGTCAAGTCAATGATGTTCCAGCTTCCTGTTTCAACACCCTGAAGATTACAACCATCATCAAATGCTTCTCAGCAGCATACCCAAAACCATCCCCTGGGGTCTCGTCACAAGCAAACTAGACTATGGGATCTCCCTCCAATTTTGTCTTTCCACAAAGCTCACCACACAGCTTCTAGGCATTCATAAATCCACAAGAACACACTCAATCTTCCACTCCACACACACATCACATATACACAACCAACCACGGTTAGCAATATTCACTCAAATCTTCAACTCACTACACAACACTGGCACAGCAAACCTCAATAGACAACTCTCCTTTCATAAACCATTCAGACTGAATCTTACTTGCACGTACCCCATGCATATACTAAACATGATTCATAGGTCCTTCCTTCTCCTACAGTGCCCATATTGTGTGTAACAATCTGAAGTTACATGGCATAGGCTACTTCTCAGTTGCTGAGTTCTGTAAGAAGCTGAAGACATAAATATTTCCTCTTGTACACACACATACATGCACACACATTCACACTCTCACACACCCACTCACAGACCAAGTATACCACCACTGCACCCCCTCACAGACCCACACAGCCAACTCACCATCTCATACACCATTATACTTACACACTCGCTCAGAGACCCATAAAACCACTATCGCAGTCACTCAAAGACCCACACGGCCACTAACACAACCACTCACACACCCATACAAACACACACTCACATGATTCATAGGTAACTTCTCCTACATCGCTCATAATGTGTGGAACGATCTGAATTTACATGGCATATGCTCCTCCTCAGATATTGAGTTCTGTAAGAAGCTGAAGACATACTTGTTTAAATATTCCCTACTTCCTGCCTTGAGTGATGGTACACACACATGCACACACATTTATACTCTCACACACCCACTCAGAGACACATAAACCCACTATCACAGTCACTCATAGGCCCACACAGCCACTCACACATGCATACAAACACTCACACACCTACTCACAGTGACATGTGTAGACATATTGCAGATGTTATTAAGACATTAACA
The DNA here is from genome assembly GCA_963921515.1 of Calotriton arnoldi. Taxonomy (NCBI): domain Eukaryota; kingdom Metazoa; phylum Chordata; class Amphibia; order Caudata; family Salamandridae; genus Calotriton; species Calotriton arnoldi. The sequence continues at coordinate 1,665,854 of CAWUFW010002861.1, forward strand.
TACACACTTATAATATCTAACTTTTCTTTCTTTAAACCAAAATGGAACCATTTGTTTTTTTATTTTTGGAACTGGTTTTCTTTTCTTTACAATGTGCAATAAATTCAGCATCTTGTTTGCAGTTATGGCAGAAGGAGCGTGGTCTCCTGGAGCAGGTTGAACTGAAGCACTTAATGTTGATCCATCTGGTGCATCCCTTTGGATCTCCGCTCTTGCCAGTTGTCGAGGGTGGATGGTTCCCAGATGTTTTAACATGCTGTTCATCCAATGAGAGTAATTTTGCTTTTCCCTCTGGAAAGTTCTCCATTACAAAGTTTGCATTTAACAACCTTTGCTAACGCATTGTTTTTCTTCAGATGGTGTGGAGAAAAAGTTCCATGCGATGCATTCTTTTTTTCTATGCTGTTCTTCTTGGTCCTGCTGCTCTTTCTCCTGCTCTCTTTCTCATCCTGATGAAATTTTCTATAATAGATCTATGTTGGTTCACAAAAAATACAGCAAAAAAGAAAGAGTTTCACCTGAGCTGCAGAGGTGAGAAGACATACCAAACGAAGAAGAAATTAGAAGAAACGTCCTGTAGAAGAGGGTGGCAGGTGTTCCAACCAATCAAATATATTTGTTGCTCTGGCACATGGGATTTGCGAATCTGTCCTTCTGCATTGGAAGTGCCATGACTGAATTTCCCATCATCCTTCTTCACCGGAAGTGACATCACTGGGTTTTTCATCATCCATCTGCACAGGAAGCAACATCAATAACCTCACCCTCCCAGGATCTACTTAATGGCTGCCACAACTTGGATGCTCAGGGGATGAGCACTGCTGGCATGCCAAAGGCAAGCCCATCTGTGCCCGTCTGTGCCTGGAATGTGCCCACTGCCAGGAACCCTGGTCCTCCACCCTTCAGCCTCTACCATGCTGCAACCCTCTGCGTCCTCAATCCTGGCTGCTGCTCTACATTCTGCTTCCTTGCTGCACAATACAATGCAGAGGGAGCATTCTCGTGTGCTTCCTGCAATGTTTCATGCTCTTACCCACACCCAACACTCACTGCAACAATAGCACCCAACACCTCACTCTGTGACAATTCTGCAACCACACACACAACAGTCCACACTTGCATGCATGTTCACTCACCAAATATTCCACAGGGATCTAGACCCTGCTGCACGATAATCCCCCTGGCCTGCTTTTATTCATGGAAACAAGGCTGATACCTACATCAGACACTCGGTGGCCCCAGATTCCCGGTACTTCCCCCTCGCATTTGGAACGCCCTCCTACCTGATATTAGGTCTGCCCCCTGCTATCCTGAATTGAGAAAACTCCTAAAGACCTGGCTTTTCAGGATTTCATATGATTAAATAAGGTGTTGAATGCAATGTTTCTGTTTCCCCAGCATCATAGAACTGTTCTGTGTATGTGCGCTCTACAAATAAGAGCAACATAACATAACTTAGCATAGCATAGCATAACAAAGGTCAAAAATCACTAACCACACTGATACTTTATTTTAACAAGTGATACATATATCATAGCGCCCGATTATAATTTGATACATTATGAAACCACCTCAACCTTTTACATGTAGACTACATAGGCAGCCTTTTCTGGTTGCAGGATAAAGAAAGCACACTACTGTGTGATCATCAGTACTTTGATGTTGGTGTATAACTATTTTGTTTATCTGAATATATAAGTTGGAACTTCAGAGTTCTTCTCTAAAACAGAAGTCAAACTTTCTCAACATAGCAAGGCAGAACATGTTGCCACAAGGCCATACACTACTGCCGCTGGGATGGACCAATAAAAAAGATTTGCTGCTGCAGAAAAGCTACTGGCTGACATTTTAAAGCCACAAATGCAGAGAAATTCAATTGGTAATAACAAATATTCTACTATTCTGTATTCCCACACATCTTCCAATAAAAATGGTACCCCGTCCGAGACACAAAACACCCCAAAACACAACATGGGCTTGTGTCTGTTTTGATCCATTCCTTTTTGGGCACTAGCTTATTTAGGTATTAGCATTTTTTTTAGAACCAGTGGTGGTACATAAGGTAGTAGGAATTTTGTGGATTCTGGTTGCCTAGTTTTCAGAAATGTTTAAGTATGGCAGTTTTCTCTAGGTGATGGCAGAGCCATGGCCCAAATTCTGCAGATACCTCAATTGCTGATGTTTCCACTTTGCATTTTGGTACCTTTCGTGTTGCTGTCACAAGGTTGATGCACCCAAGTGGAGTAGCGTTTTCACTGGGTCATGATGGGGAACACTGGGTGGTAGAAATGATATGGAACCCTGTGATTTCTGGAATTTTACATCACAGAAATCACAGGTAAATGTGAGATGTAAGATAATATTTGAGGTTTGCAGGGCATTGTGGTTAAGAAAATGTCACGGGGTCCACACAAGGCACACTGCCATGGATTCTGCTGCTTCAAAGTCCTCTAGTTTTAAAAAATATCTGAGTTTGGTAGGTTTCCCTAGATGGCAGCAGAGCCTTGACACAAATACCCCAGCTTCCACTATTGCTGAAGTCTCCACATTGTGTTGCGGGGCCTTTTGTGTTGTTGGTGCTAGGTGGAGCCACAGAAGTGGGGTAGCGTTGTCATCAGAGCAGCTGGGGGAATACTGGGTGGTGGGAATTTTGTGGATGCCTGCTGATTCTGGAAGTTTACATCACAGAAATGCAAGGTAAATATATAATTTTAGGCAATGTTTGAGGTTTGCAGGGCTTTGTGGGTAAGAAAACATTGTGGGATCATCACAATGACACATCATCCTGGACTCGTGCCTAGTTTTCCGAAATATCTGGGTTGCAGCATGACAATTGGAACAATAGTGGGATTTAGCCCCTAATCTGCCGGCCCATATGTAAAAACAATGCCCAAAAGGATCCACATTTTGTCTCAAATATCAGGATTGCAGCTTGACGATTGGAACAATATTGGGATTTAACCCCTAATATGCTGGCACATATCTAAAAACTCTGCTCAAAAGAATCAACATTTCCTCTCACTGGCCATAGTGAAAAGGATGCTTTAGTGCCCAGAAAGACTGTTGGGGCTTGGAGGTGGGAGTGTAGTCTGGTGTCAGGATGGGTCAGAACCTGCCACATTATCTTATAAAAAAATATTCTTGGGATCCAGTGGGCATCCTATCCCCTGTGGGGTGAATTGGGACAAAGGGTTGCTCCTTCATGAGGGAGTTTTTTGGTCCAAAGCCAGAGTGGAATGCTGCAACCGTTTGATTCACTTAAAGGGAAAATCTCTGGTATGGAGTCAGTTTTCAACCCCCAGGGGTATATTAGTGGCAACCTCCACAGTTGGGACAAACCTCCCATCTGCCCCCAGAGGGAAGAAAGACTTTATTTCTCTTTGCTCGAGGCTGCCCTCACTCCTTTTTATGATTATTTATGTTCCTTGGTGTCTAGTGGGTTTTTTCCCTCATGGTGGGGGAGACGAATGGGAGCAACAGAGTCTGGGACACATTGAAAGATGTTTTGTGGGACAGCACGCCCACATTTCTACAAGGAAGAGGGGTTGAAGGAGGAGGGCTGTTCCTTCCTACAAGCGCTATAAAGCACCAATAGCAGTCTCGCTGTGTGAGACCCATTGAAAGCTGTTTTCTGGCACTCCAATTCAGATACTTCTATGAGGCACCTGGAGGAGGGGTAGGAGGCAGACCCTTCCTTCGTACAAGTGCTGTGAAGCGTCATTAGCAGATTCGCTTTGCAGGAGGCTCATGAAAGCCCAGAAAAGGCCGGGCAGGTTCACCCATTCTGTCTACTATTGAGACCTGTACAACTTTGATGTCAATTCATCAGACTATTGTCCGGGCTGCGATGCTGTGATGTCCATGATCATCATCGTCCGTATTAGCTGGTCTATCTCTGCGAATGTTGGATACCAAAGCAGTTGAATTTTTTAATAGATAATCATCCTGCTCCAACGAGTCCTCCCGCATCCTAGTGTGGTTGTGTCCTGATGTAGCCAAGTGTTATGTCCTCCACTAGATTCTGCCTTTAATGGAAGTTGGGATTGATAATGAGGACATTGGGATTAGGTCCATTAATGTAGCAAAGAAACTAGGCCCTGGGGGAAGATCAGTGAGAAATCCCTTGAAAAACATCAGATAAGGTCCTAATTTATATTGAAGTACTTTGAGCAGAGGACACAGATCTAAGAGGAGCAGTCAACCTTTTAAAAGATATTCTCCAACTGCATCTCTGTGAGACAAGCAAAGGAACTCTTTCCATTAAGGGATGTAACCCTACTGCTGAAGAGAGCCTGGGACATCTGTTTCAATCCCCTCGAACCTTGGGAGGGGTTGGCCCAGAAGGGGGGGAAGGGTTTCACCTTCAAAAAGTAGAAGCAAAGGAGAATGACCAAACGTGAGATTCCATTCTGTGAAGAAAATAGGTTTAAAAGATTGTTCATGGCACATTGTTACAAGGGGCTAAGGGCTGACTAGCCATCAGATGTCGAGCATTTACTGGGGCAGTGATGATAGATCAAGGACTAGAATTATTGGGGCCTTCACCACTGAATATTATATGGCCGCAGAGGCTGACGACCATATAAATGAGCCATGCCCTGAAACTCCCCCGCAGTGTACAGGAAAACCAGACATCCCTTATGAACAAAGTAGGCAATTGGACATGTAGTGTCTGTTGTTGTTATTCAATCATTCATTCTGACATTATGTATGCTAAACGTCATGTAGATCCCACTGACAGATGGGATTGTATTGAGATTAGAGCACCTGATGAAAGTAGGGCCTAATTAGGCTCGATACTCAAACTCTACCACTGGTGTGCTCAGAGATCCAATTAAAATGGGACCTCCACAAAATCAATCAACCAAATCACAATTAGATGACAAGCTGAAAATGAAGATACCTGGGGAAACTTCGCTGTCTTGAAAACACAAACAAGTTGGCTCCTTGCTGCAATTCTAGTGGTTCTGAAATAAACCTATAGTCCAGTCACACAATTTAATCAATGGCTTAACACCAGAAGAGATTTATGGTAGAGGTTTTTTAATGCTGAAGCTCCTACTTGTTCTCACAGTCTAACTTGTCCACAATCTCCTCATGTCAATTTACCAAAGGAGTCTGATGTGGTTGCCATGCAAATGATGGAGTAATTCTGAGGGGAGTGGTGATGACAAAGCTTCAGCACACTCCGGGGACAGAATTGCCCAAGGAAACCACTGGCACTTGTGCCAACCATGATCCTATAATTCAATCAACTGTAAACCTTTTAAGCTGGAGCCTAGCTGGAATTAAGCAGAGTTAACAGATGAGGATGGGCCTCATGTTTTGATAAATTGCATGCATGCTTGTGCCAAGAAACATGTGCTAGTCTTTCCATCCCCAGGTTTGGCTTCAAGAGTTTTAATGATGAGGTTAAAGGTTCCAGAGTGGACATGGCATCAGGGGGTTAATTCTACGGGTATGTTCATTGTTGGCATGTACAGTACAAGAGATCACCTCAGGTTCACCAGATAATCTGGTTAGTAATTATTCTTATATACTAATATACATGGGTACCAAAGAATCAGCCACACTTAAAATTTTGGATAATATTCTTGACACATACAGTAAACAAAATGCTACGATATTCTTGTGCACAATTCTAATATATCATTCAATGCATGTGGAATTATATCTGAGCTAGGAAAGATGAGAACTTATACAGCGGAATGCCTGAATTGGAATGACATTTGATTTAGGAAAGATGAGGACTTATCCAGGGGAATGCCTACATTGGCTTTACTACCTAGAAAAGCCATGAACTCATTTGCCCTCCAGCTTGCATCTCTGTGATTGTGCCATTCCTTGCGGCTGTGTAATGTTATGCTATGTTGTGTTGTGCTGTTATTGTGTTGTGTTGTGCTGTGTTGTGTTATGTTATGCTGTCTTGAGTTGTGCTGTGTTATGTTACGTTATGTAATGTTATGTTATTGAGATTTGTAGAATGCACTGTCACCTGGAAGGAGATCATGGAGTTGAGCTGGTGTGAGTTTAGAGACACCTAGGGCCTACTGAGACTACTTGAAAAGCCAGATCTTCAGTTTTTTGTGGAATTTAAGAAGCGAGGAGGAGGCTGCTATGTGTTGAGGCAGGTTGTTCCTTGCTTTAGGAGCGATGTAGGTGAATGCTACTATGTGTTGGGCTAGTTGTTCCACACTTTAGGATTGATGTAGGCGAGGGGTCTACTACCAGATATGGTTTTCCTTATTCGCGGGGTCCGAAAAGTCCTTGACTCTTAAGAAGGAGTTAATGCTGGATCTAGCGGGACCCTGTGTTTGGGTGCGGTGTCTGTCGCAGTAGGTAAGAACAGAAGGAATGCAAAATGCTTGGATATAATTTCTTCATTAGATACGATAAAAGACATCTGCCGTGGCCCCTTTTAGTAATTTAAACATCTCCCATCCCTTTATAACAGACGTCCAAGTAGAGTTGTTTATTTAAAGCACTTTCTTGCATGGAATCAAAGCCACCCCATCGAATGTATAAATCAAATGAGTATTATACTAGGGATTGTGGTGTGGATTGTGGCCTCATGGTCGACATTGCTAAGTTAGCTTAGGCCTAGCGGCTGTGATGCCTCCTTTGCACACGTTACTCCGTGACTATGTTTTTCAAGACTCTGCTTGTGACCGTTCACATTAGAACTGTCTGCATTTCTGCCTTTCACCTTTTCTGATGTTCTCTGTGGTTTTCGTCTGCACACAATGTACAAGGTCGAAAAACAACGTCCCTTGTTGTTGCTGTTCTGGTCAGCCCCTCGCACTTAGACATAACATGAAATACAGCTGCACTGGAGCAATTCGTGTGCTTTTAATATTGTGATCTCCCTGTTGGAGGCACTTGGAGAAAAACCTTTCCAGGGAGAAGAGCTGTGCTTGTCCGATGATGTAAACCTTGCATCTAGTTCTTGAGGTATGGGGGTCCCCCTGACAAAGCCCAGAGGTCTTATATTTATATAATAAACTAGTTGCTAGCATGGGGAGGGTGGCAAGGCATTATAGTCCTCTATCCACTGTCTTTATAAAATGCTGTCCCCATTTGTATTCTATGGAATTGTAACAATGCTTACCGTTTTGTCTGTATGCATTATGCTGCTAGTACTGGCACGTGTCCTGTGTCTTAGAGCACGATAGTTGAAATAAACATTTTAAACTATACTGTGTCTCATAATACGCACATCCTGGATAAGTATGAGTGAGTAATGAAAGAGTGTTCTTGCTCCCGAGATTCCTGAAAGAGTCCGTGTTCTGGGATGTCTAATCATTGGTAGCTTCGCTGTAGTACGGAGAACGAATGAGACACTATAGCTAGTCGGATTGGAATTTTGGGGACTAAGGTGGATGGTTGGTACACCACTATACACCGAGGTCCTGTTTTCCTGCCCATAGTTCTGTATATGTGCAGAATCCCCGCACCAGGATTGTAGGGTGGCCAAGAGCAGACTTATTCTAGTTGAATGAAAGCGATAAAGGTCAATTAGCTGAAGGTGGAGCTGCATGGAAAAAATCCTTAAATGTAGTATGAACACCTGAGAAAATAAAATATGTGAGAATCTTTTAGAAGCAGCCCAAACAAATGCTAAAAATTCTTCTGCAATATCGTTTCCCATGGAGGACGAAATGGATCCATGAGGCAAGAAATTCATATCCAACCATCTGAGTGCTCTAACATGACAGGGTTCTTGTTAGACCTGGCACCATTGACATGGGCCTCTCCTGCATTTTTGCCTTTGCCTCCTGTGTTTTTGCTATGTGTTGGACTCTGTTTTGCTGGTCTAGATGCTTTGGGCACTTTGTCACTGCTGTTCAGTGCCAAAGGGCAAGTGCTCCCTTTGTAAATTGTTGTTATGGATTAGTGTTTCCATGATTTGCTGATTTGATTTACTAGTCAGTCCCTAGTACAGTGCACTGTGTGTGCCCAGGGCCTGTAAATCAAATGCTGCTAGTGGGCTGCAGCACTGATTGTGCCACCCACATAAGCAGCCTGTAAATGTAACTCTGGCCTGCCATTGCAGAGCCTGTATGCAGTCAAGTACTGCCATGTCGACTTGGCAAGTGTACCCACTTGCCAGGCTCTACCCTTCACTTTTCTTACATGTTAGTCATGCCTAAGGAAGGCCCAAGGTATCCCTGTGGGCAGGGTGCAGTGTATGTGAAAGGTAGGACATGCCCTGGTGTGTGGCATGTCCTGATAGTGAATTACTGCCAATTTCGTTTTTCACTATTGCAAGGCTACCTGTTCCCATAGAATAGAATGGGGTTGTTTGTTCATAACATCTTATAAACATAACTACCCCTGGGAAAAAGGTAGGAAAATAAAGTTTAGAATGCCTGAACTCAGAATGTTAAAATGCATCTTTTAGTGAGGGTGATTTTTACATTCTGGGGCCGATTCCGATCTCGGTCGGAGGCGTACCCAACACCATTCGGTCGGGAAAAAAGCCATGCGAAAGCCTGTTTCCCGACCGATCCGTACAGCACACCGAACGAGTAAGTACGATGCGCACAACAGCAAAGAATCCGGCCGAGCCGTACTCACCCAAACCAGGTCCTGTTCCCCGACCGAGGCGAATCCGGAAACGCTGAATCGAGTCGCACGGAAACCAAAATGCAGCTCCGTCCGGCCGAACGAGTACGATGCGCTTCCGTACGCGCCGAACCCGTCGCTATGCACGGCACGTCAAAGCATCCGGGAGAGGCGCACATAAGCTCCGATTCGCGCCACAACACGATCTACGGCTCCGAGACGAACACGGCAGCGACGAGGACGAAGCGACGAGGACGAGGCGAAGCGACGAGGACGACGCGAAGGACGAACGACACGAACCAACCATGAATCCCTTCGTCCCGATCATACCAATATTCTACATTTACTACCGGAACAGGCACGGACGCGTACGGCGCAGAAGGTAAGCCAGACACCAACCACAAAACACATACAACACGTACACGACACATCACACACACACAGAGGGATGCAGAATATACTTACACCAGCAACAGCAGCACCATAGGGGCGGGATGCCCATCACCAATGCCACATATGCACACAGGGGCCTGAATGCGCACCACCACCCCTACCCAGGGGGGGCTGGATGCCTACCACTACTACAACCCTCACCCAGAGGGGGCTGGATGCCTACCACTACTACCACCCTCACCCAGGGGGGCAGGATGCCTACCACTACTACCACCCTCACCCAGGGGGGGCTGGATGCCTACCACTACTACCACCCTCACCCAGGGGGGGCTGGATGCCTACCACTACTACCATCCTTAGCCAGGGGGGGCAGGATGCCTACCACTACTACCACCCTCACCCAGGGGGGGCAGGATGCCTACCACCACTACCACCCTCACCCAGGGGGGGCTGGATGCCTACCACCACCCTTAGCCAGGGGAAGCAGGATGCCTACCACCACTACCACCCTCACCCAGGGGGGGCTGGATGCCTACCACTACTACCACCCTCACCCAGGGGGGGCAGGATGCCTACCACTACTACCACCCTCACCCAGGGGGGCTGGATGCCTACCACTACTACCACCCTCACCCAGGGGGGCAGGATGCCTACCACTACTACCACCCTTAGCCAGGGGGGCAGGATGCCTTCCACTACTACCACCCTCACCCAGGGGGGCAGGATGCCTACCACCACTACCACCCTCACCCAGGGGGGCAGGATGCCTACCACTACTACCACCCTTAGCCAGGGGGGCAGGATGCCTACCACCACTACCACCCTCACCCAGGGGGGGCTGGATGCCTACCACTACTACCACCCTCAGCCTCACCCAGGGGAGGCAGGATGCCTACCACTACTACCACCCTCACCCAGGGGGGGCTGGATGCCTACCACCACCCTTAGCCAGGGGGGGCAGGATGCCTACCACCACTACCACCCTCACCCAGGGGGGGCTGGATGCCTACCACTACTACCACCCTCAGCCAGGGGGGGCTGGATGCCTACCACTACTACCACCCTCAGCCAGGGGGGGCTGGATGCCTACCACTACTACCACCCTCAGCCAGGGGGGGCTGGATGCCTACCACTACAACCACCCTTAGCCAGGGGGCAGGATGCCTACCACTACTACCACCCTCACCCAGGGGGGCAGGATGCCTACCACTACTACCACCCTTACCCAGGGGGGCAGGATGCCTACCACTACTACCACCCTCACCCAGGGGGCAGGATGCCTACCACTACTACCACCCTCACCCAGGGGGGCAGGATGCCTACCACTACTACCACCCTCACCCAGGGGGGGCTGGATGCCTACCACCACCCTTAGCCAGGGGGGGCAGTTTGCCTACCACCACTACCACCCTCACCCAGGGGGGCTGGATGCCTACCACTACTACCACCCTCAGCCAGGGGGCTGGATGCCTACCACTACTACCACCCTCAGCCAGGGGGCTGGATGCCTACCACTACTACCACCCTCAGCCAGGGGGCTGGATGCCTACCACTACTACCACCCTCAGCCAGGGGGCTGGATGCCTACCACTACTACCACCCTTAGCCAGGGGGGCAGGATGCCTACCACTACTACCACCCTCACCCGGGGGGCAGGATGCCTACCACTACTACCACCCTCACCCAGGGGGGCAGGATGCCTACCACTACTACCACCCTTACCCAGGGGGGCAGGATGCCTACCACTACTACCACCCTCACCCAGGGGGGCAGGATGCCTACCACTACTACCACCCTCACCCAGGGGGGCTGGATGCCTACCACTACTACCACCCTCACCCAGGGGGGGCAGGATGCCTACCACTACTACCACCCTTAGCTAGGGGGGGCAGGATGCCTACCACTACTACCACCCTCACCCAGGGGGGCCTGGATGCCTACCAATACTACCACCCCCACTCATAGGATGGACAATGCATGACACAACCAGCACACCACAACCTAGGGAATGCAAGAAGAAGACATCCCCCAACACCATGACAAGCGTGTGTAGACTGTGTCAAATGCCTACAACACCGAACATGACTTTGAACATACAATGTGACCCCTAGCACATGTGCCACATATATATGTGTGTGGCACCCACAATGCAAGCAGGCCATGACCATTGTGGCAATGGGGTCCAAACCCCCATCATCACAGTGACCAAAATGTAAGTGTGGGGTCCATAGCTGAAGCACACTTTGAACAATGTGGCAATGGGGTCCAAACCCCCATCATCACAGTGACCAAAATGTAAGTGTGGGGTCCATAGCTGAAGCACATTTTGAACAATGTGGCAATGGGGTCCAAACCCCCATCATCACAGTGACCAAAAGGTAAGTGTGGGGTCCATAGCTGAAGCACATTTTGAACATTGTGGCAATGGGGTCCAAACCCCCATCATCACAGTGACCAAAAGGTAAGTGTGGGGTCCATAGCTGAAGCACATTTTGAACATTGTGGCAATGGGGTCCAAACCCCATCATCACAGTGACCAAAATGTAAGTGTGGGGTCCATAGCTGAAGCACATTTCGAACATTGTGGCAATGGGGTCCAAACCCCCATCATCACAGTGACCAAAAGGTAAGTGTTGACAAAGAAAGAGGTGCAACTGCCAAACTGCATGGATGATTCCTGGTCACAGAACAACAAACACATCAGTGGCAAAGTAGTGTATGTGTCCCATTGCAACATAAATTGGGGGAGCCAAGAGTACCTTTTTACTCACACCGAATAACCTAGTAAACCGCCGGATGCTTAGTTTATGATTTTGTTTCTTATCAGGATTAGTTATCTCTCATTTTAACTAAACCTTTACCTGATCAAATAGTTCTTTCCTCTGGTCGATGGACCATTTTAGTTAGAACTAGTTGATGGCGATAATTAACATAACCTTTCAAAACATTTCCATTAAAAATGAAATAATCACAAACTCGGGAAGTTTTAAAATCTTTATCTAAATAAGAATTTTGAGAACCGTCTCAAAACTTTAGTACAAACACCCTCATTCTCAAGAGTGTCAATTCAATCAAATATTTCATTTAAGCAAAATATCAATTCAGATTCCCACAACAAATGCTCAGAAAGAAGAGGACAGAGAGAGAAGAACGATTATCAATACGATTTACCAAGAATAGTGTGAAGACCAACCCCCTGGCCAAAGGGCTGCTAAGGGTCCCCAGGATAGATCAGGAGACAAAGACTTCAGGACAGGACCAGGACAGGATACATCACCTCTCTAAATACCGACGACTGCGTCACACCCCTCTCTGACACTCTCTTCCTCCTCGTGGTTCTTACGCGATCTTCTTTCTAACCCAATTAAGTTAAATAGATGGTTCTGCATTCGATTTCTTCTTCAGCATCTCACAGCATCAGCACCACCCCCTCAGGCACCTACAGCATCCCGAGCTCTGCTTTTGCTCTCGCTCTGCTCCGCTGTGTTCTGGTTTCCCGCTCTCTCTAACTAACTAAAACTACCTCAATTATACTTTCTATTACCATGTACCACCCATTAATGTTTCAATTTTACAAAATACTAACTCTGATTGGACAGGCGAGGGGGGATGATCATCACACCATACTTATATTTCACTTTATTTCTTTTACATCATTGTTTCCAAACTCCTCCCCTCAAAACTTTATTCCGCCCTTCCTTTCCCATACATCTTCAAACTTTATTAATACAATTGTAACAGTTTTCTCGAATAAGTTCCTTCATAAGAACTCTTCACCCTCATGTTCCCAGGGCACATCTCCGTTGACCTTGGACGCGTGACAAGTCCTTAGTCATCCTCGCAAGCTTCCACATCAAGGCGCATGCGTTGTACAGCATCATTCTGCTTGACTCAGGCAACTTTAATAGGCCCAAATGCGCACTAATAATAAAGTAAAAAGAAAAGATGTTATTCTCAAAAATAAATGATTTCACTGTATACCACCACCCTCTACTCTAGCCCATACCATTTGTTATATCTCTATCTGCATTTGCGTTAATGTAAACTCGATTTCTAATTTTCAGCAAGCAGGTGCCATGCATGTGAACTGTCAAGCGGCCATTTTATGACTCTTTGCGCAGGCGCCAGCATTTCCCTCCAAGCAAAAGTACATCATACTACGTAGATGTAGTAGACGTATGCGCAGTAAAGATCCCATGTTAGAATGCATCATAGTCCTACGTCCGTGTTATTACAGTTAGTAAATACATAGGCAAGCTTCATTCTTTTCCCGCGTATGATGGAAAATGCGTTTTATTAATCACAAACACGTTGTTAGTAATTTCGCTAATAAGTTAAAACGAGAGGATGGTTTACGAGCAAGTTTCATGTCCGAAACCTTGCTCCATCACTATGATGATGATGATGATGCCGCTTTCATGCCTGGGTGAGGGTATTACAGCTGGTGTCAGCTATTGTTCAGAAGATGCGGTAATAGTGATTGGTGTCTTGTTCACCACATCCGTACCATGATCCATTATGTTTTAAATAATTAATTCACACATTAATAGATGATACAACCTGGGGGAAAAGGTTTAGGGGTTTATTGAATGGATGGGAAGGGGGAGTTGGGTAAAGGTGAGACAAAGACAAACACAAAATTCACCAAGTCGATGAGCAGCCTATCATCACATCTGTTGTAGAAGAGATTACAGAGTTTAATTACCAAATTAATTGCAAACAGTTCCTTAGCCCCAGAGTCCCAAGTTAGCTTTTGATACCTAGGGTTGCAAAAATAAAAAATAGGGACGCCTAACACAGTTCTGCAAAATAAAATTGTTAAGAAAAGAATAATTATACTTCATATGTAAATCCTGTAATGGATGGTGCATCTGAATTCTTCTTCTCGGAATATGTGTCTTGGGTGCAGAGCATGTATCAGTAGGTGACAGTTCCTCCTCTTCATTACGTCAGAGTGGCCCATTCTGCCAGAGGGCTTTAAATCACAATTCTTTAGATACAAAATGCGAGCTATCAACCTTCTCCCAATTAAACGTTATCACTTCCTAAATGTAATAAGGTAATGTAAAACACATTTTTAGAGTTTTTCACTATGAGGACATGTACATTTTAAAACTATATGAACAACTTCTTAAATGCAATAAAAAGGGCCATATATGTATTGAAAAGGAAGGCTTGGGCATGGCAAAAAAGTTTGTTTTGTTTATAATGTTTAAAAGGCTACATAAGTGGGTGGCACCATAAGTGCCGCAGGCCCACTGATAGCATTTTATTTACTGGCCCTGCATATATGCAGTACCACTTCACTAGGGACTTACAAGTAAATTAATTGTGCCAATTGGGTATTAGCAAATTCTAGTATGTTTAGGGGAGGGAGCATAATCATTTTAGCACATGTTAGCAGTGGTAAAGTACATAGAGTCCTCAGATCAATAAAATGAGAACAGTAAAAATAGGAGGAGTGAAGGCAAAAGAGTTGGGTGAAGACCATCGTAAAGCTGAAAGGTCTAATACTCTGAACCCTAGGTTTCACAAAGCCTACCAATTGTAACTGACAGATCACCTGGACAGGCTTTTTGACCACTATAGGCCCACTGAGATAAAAGGCTCCACATTCTCATAAGCCACTAAAGTGGTTATACACAAAACACTATAAATGCCAAAGGTACTGCTGAATGTGTATTGTAAAATGTATGCTAAAGTCTTACCCACCAGCCTAAAAAAACATCTACTATCCCTACTACACCCACAAAGCAGGTTTGTCAATGGAAGAATGTCAACTGGCAATAATAGACTCTTTCCACAAGTACAAAAAAAAGTCTAAACTACTGAACAAATGACATGGCCCTAGATGCTGAAAAGACCTTAGAGCAGTTTTATAAAAACACAACTTGGTCCCTATGCTCGATCGCATGATATTCACTCTATATAACAATTCCACCAGCCACATTAGAATTTATCTTTCCTTGTCAGAAAAACTCAATTTACTTCACGGTATAAAACATGGATGTCCTTTACCCCTGCCATGTTACAGACATATACCAAAACTGATTGATTAAATGTATATTGTTTAATTTTGGCAATCAGACAAATGCTACATTTTAATTTTCTCTGAGGAGGCAGATAGTTTAATCCCACAGATCAGAGAAACAATAAAAGCCAACACCAGGACCTCTGACAACACACTGAAAGTTAAAAAACATATTGCCTCTAAATCACCTATACAACCTCTGATAAATGTAAATATAAATCTCAAATGGCAACCCAAAAATATTAAATATCTTAGTATATCATTTGGAACTTCACTATCCCAGTCCACTCCAAAGACCACATTGAGAAGGATCTGCTCTCGAAAGCACAGAAGCTAACTGATACCTGGAAGATCTATTTCCTTGGTTGGGCAGACTACAATTTGTTAAAATGATGACGACACTGCACATTAACTATGTGACCAGCATGTTTTAATTACAAATGTGAGGAAATGTAGTATATTGGTAAACAGTCATAATATCGAGTTTGAAATATCGAATTGCCACAATATAGAATGGACAGAATATCGAATTGACAAAATATAGTGGTGCAGAATATCGAAAATCAGGTAAGAAATATCGATTGTCATAATATAGAAGTAAGTAATATCGACAGTCATAATATCGTTCTTAAAAATATCGAATTTTTGTATAGTGTTTTAAGTGTTAGTATAGGTGTTAAAAGTATGTATTATTTTTGTTATGTATGTTTGAATTTTTTTAAAGTAAGGAATTTTATGTTGTTTAATTTTTGCGTAATTTAATTCGAGGCGGGTTGTGGGTTTACAGGGGAATAGGGTGGGAAGTAATTTAATTATAGTAAATTAAATAATATTTTTAGTAATTATTAATTATTTTTAATTTAATTTTGCGTTTTACTTCTGTAGCGGGATGTGAGTTTATAGGGTAATAGGGTGGGAAGTAATTTAATTGTTATTAAGTAATTATTTATTTTTATTTATTGGTATTGATAATTAATTTATTGTTAATTAATTATTAATTGGTAATTAAGAGTTATTAATTGGTAAATATTTTTTATTAATTGCTAATTAATTTGTAATAATTGATTCATTGATAATTATATTAATTGTATTAATTTATTATTCGGAGCGGGTTGTGGGTTTATAGGGAATAGGGTGGGAAGTAATTTAATTGTAATTAAGTAATTATTGAAAATAATTTTGTGTATTGATAATTAATTTACAGTTAATTAATTATTAATTGGTAATTGTTTTTTATTAATAATTTTTAGTATTGAAAATCAATTTGTTGTTGATATATTATTAATAGGTAATTAATTTTTAATAAATAATATTTATTGGTATTTATAATTAATTAATTATAAAATATTTTGTAATTGGTAAATAATTTTAATTAATATTTTATTGGTATTGATAATTAGTTTATTTTTATTTAAATATTAAATCATTACTTTCCCTACTGTTGCACTCACTGGAGTGGGAATAGTAATTTTTACCCCTGCGCTATCCAACACTTTCCCTACTGTTGCACTCTCTGGAGTGGGAATAGTAATTTTTACCCCTACGCTATCCAACGCTTTCCCTACTGTTGCACTCTCTGGAGTGGGAATAGTAATTTTTACCCCTACGCTATCCAACTCTTTCCCTACTGTTGACTCTCTGGAGTGGGAATAGTAATTTTTACCCCTACGCTATCCAACTCTTTCCCTACTGTTGCACTCTCTGGAGTGGGAATAGTAATTTTTACCCCTACGCTATCCAACGCTTTCTCTACTGTTGCACTCACTGGAGTGGGAATAGTAATTTTTACCCTTCCGCTATCCAATGCTTTCCCTACTGTTGCACTCACTGGAGTGGGAATAGTAATTTTTACCCCTACGCTATCCAACGCTTTCCCTACTGTTG
The DNA here is from genome assembly GCA_963921515.1 of Calotriton arnoldi. Taxonomy (NCBI): domain Eukaryota; kingdom Metazoa; phylum Chordata; class Amphibia; order Caudata; family Salamandridae; genus Calotriton; species Calotriton arnoldi. The sequence goes on from CAWUFW010002861.1 coordinate 1,682,727, forward strand.
CACTCTCTGGAGTGGGAATAGTAATTTTTACCCCTACGCTATCCAACTCTTTCCCTACTGTTGCACTCTCTGGAGTGGGAATAGTAATTTTTACCCCTACGCTATCCAACTCTTTCCCTACTGTTGCACTCTCTGGAGTGGGAATAGTAATTTTTACCCCTACGCTATCCAACGCTTTCCCTACTGTTGCACTCACTGGAGTGGGAATAGTAATTTTTACCCTCCCGCTATCCAACGCTTTCCCTACTGTTGCACTCACTGGAGTGGGAATAGTAAATTTTACCTTCCTGCTATCCTACGCTAAAAATATTGAATATTTTTTATTAATATTAAGTTAATATATATATATGTATTACAAAAATGCATGTTTATTTTTTTTTTATTTAAATTAATTATTGATTAATTTTAAGGTTATTTAAGTATTTTCAAGTATATTTTAGTTAATTATATTAATTATTTCATTAATTTTACATTACTTTTAAGACATTTAAAAATTCGATATTTTAACAAACTATATTATTTACAACGATATTTTGGATTCGATATTTTTGTACTTACCTGTTTGAAGATAGGAATTCGATATTCTGGCATTCTATATTTTTTCCACGATATTTTGGCAGGTCGATATTTTGCTCCTCGATATTCTGTCAGTGATCCGGTATATTATATGGTCTGGTTGTGCGACCTTAACATGCAATATTCTTACCAACCCCTTTAGGATACTTAGGTTTTGTTTGTTAAGCCTTCAGCTCAACCCTGGGTATATATGGCTCTGAGCAGCAAGGCTTACACAAAGGAAGAAGTGTAAATCATTTAAAATGAAATTGGCAAGTCACTAAAGAAACACAGCACTCATTTATAAACATAGAATAAAAATAAAAAAACGACAGTGAAAACGATCTACCAGTGGGTTCCGGAGATATTGACTTTACAAGGTATAGTAAAACAAAGGTTTTCTCTCAACTGCAAATAAGCATTGGCAAATTCAACAATCTTTACATTTAGAAATTTTTACATCAAAAGGTTTGAGCTAGTAGTACAGCAGTGACTTGAAGTCACTTTAGTTGACTAATTCTAGTAGGGAGTCAATCAGTTCGACCAGCACAGCAAGGTCCTCAGAAACAGTTACCTCAGCAAGGGAAGCAATTTTCAGTCATTTCCAGGCACTGTTAACCTTTGCAGGTCTTTCCTGTGGAAGTGGTCCAGATACAAGGGATGAAGGATGCTGAAAAAGCTCAAATGATGCTGTGAATGTGATGCAGCCAACGTGGGTCTTGCTGCGACTACTACATGGTCCACTAAGGATCGTGACCCTGGACATAGGATTGACATGTTTTGAAGCCCTCTATGTGCTGGCAGAAGTCCAGTCACCAGAGGACTACAGGTTGCCCAGTATTGTGGTCACAGGCCATTCCTTCCTGGGTCCATAACTCATCTTACGAACGTCCAAGTAGCACTCTGATGATGCTCCAGACACAGTGAACCTTTGTGCATCGGGTCTTGGTCCCTGCTGCTGCACGGCAGTGGTTGAATTGATGGGGGTTGATAACTTCGGGCTACTATCTTGCCCCAGCAGGCTTCTTCAGCTGATGTGTTCTTGTGCTGCGAACAGGAGGCCAGTCAGCTGGCCATTGGAGTCGTTTGGCTTTTTCTGGTCCCTGAAAACGACTTCTCCTTGAGCAGGACATGGGAGGCAGAGTCCCTATTTTCTGCTAGCCACTAGGTGCAGCAGGTGCAATCCACAATAGTGCAGCCTCTCGTTGCTGGTTCCATGTGGCAGCAGGGCACTCCTTCTTCTGACCTTCTTCCAATGCAGTCGGGATTTGAGTTTGGGGTGCCCTTCTAATGCCCAGAAATGCCCTCAGGGCAGTATGCGGTTGGTTGCCAAGTGACTATCAAGTTTCCTCCCACCTGATGACCACTTAATGCGAAGTGTGGCATTTGGGCATGCCAGGATTCACCAATCGGCCCACTTCCAATAAGACAGGACCCCTCCACTGGTGTGTGGAGCTCCCTAGCCAACCCAGAGGTGTGGTTACGAAATGAGGTACACCGCTGAAAAACTATTTTGGCAACTGGTTCCCCTTCTCCTGCCTCTAGTAACAACCTGTCTCCCTAAACAATGGAGCAGCCCCTCTTCCAAGTGCTGCCCATTTACTCATCAAAGGTGGCTTCTCCTTAAAGCTCGGTATTTGGTATAACATCTGTGTGGATTCCTGCAGTAGGAAGGTGGCACCTCCTTCCAGAGCAGGCCCCCATTGTATCCTTTTGTGAGTGTTGTTAGCAGATCTCCTTAGGAGAGCAGAAACCTGTCTCAGTGACATGACCACATGTGCAACCAATTTGGGCACAGGGGACTAGCAACAAAGTAGTAGCTTGCACACTGCAACTTCTTACATTGATTTTGACCTGAGAACCAAGTCGGGCTTAACATAGCACATGTGCTGTGAATTGCCCCCAACACATGCGTGACGCCAGCTATGGCGTAGTTCCCTTGCGTGGTCTCAAGATGTTCCTGCGCAGTGTGGGGGGAGTGAGGGGCAGGGGTATCGAGCTGACACACACCGTGATGCTTTCAGGTATGATGAGTCCTGCATGATGTGACCGTAACAGCAGTTCGTGTGGTCGTTACCTTCCTCTTCATTCCTACGACGGTTACGGCCACACGTAGTTCTGTTACGGTCTTCACATGCATAGTTTTTCATGCCTGTGAGCATTCCGGTTTGTCCGAGTGCAGTGCACTGTACCAGATTATGCATGTGACTATACAGATGTTTGACCATTGTCACCATTTCTCCCACAGGTTTCTGAAGACACATTGCCCTGTTGAAGTTCCCCGTTTGGAATGTGTTGTACCCTGCACATAGAGACACTGGAAACCATGTTGTATATTCTGAAGTCTTCTTTATTAGTTCCAGTTCAGGGTTGTATCAATCATAGTTCAGCCAGCTCTAGTCAGGTACTACCCATGTACCAGCCCCACCAGGAGCAGCCTGCCTAGCTGCTCAGCCCATCTTCAACTGTCACCACTCATCCACACAGGCACCCAGGCATTCCATTCATCACAGTCACACCAACATTCCGTAACCATCTCTCACTCTGGCTGAGCAGCTAGGAGGACCTAGGCTGATTACATATACATGTAATACTTAGGATACAACATTATCCCTTTCCTTTAAATAGAAACAAAAATTACAAATCAAAAGGAGAAAACTATACACAAAAAACGGTAATGTTCATAACTCAGGGATGCAACTAAAAGCAAAACATCACACGAGTGAGAACAATGCAAATCAAGAAAAGAAGGGCAAAACACGACATATAAAATGTGCATAAATATCCCCATCCTCCCTCATGAAAATTATTAAAACATTTCAAAGCGTGAAATAGATTATTAAATCACAAACAAAGTTAAAACGCAGAGAAGCAAAACTAATAGCAACTTCGCCAGAGTATAAACACTGCGTACCTTTAGGAAGGAATAAAATTGTCAAGCAGTAATAATTACCAAGCAATAATAAATACCAAGCAAGCAATAACCCCATCCTTCCCAAAAAAACATTGCAAAAATAATGTAGTGAAGGGTGGACACACCCCACGACTAACACCCGAGGCCAGAAACAGACAACAAGGGTGAGCCAACACCAAAAACACACGTGTACCACAAGGAGGGTACACACAGTGAGGCGCAGGGTGACTTACACACGACAACATCTGAAGCGCGGGGCGACTTACACAGGACAACACGTGACACGCAGGGCGACTTACACACAGGGCAACACGTGATGCGCAGGGCGACTTACACATGACAACATCTGAAGCTCGGGGCGACTTAGACAGGACAACACGTGACGCGCAGGGCGACTTACACACAGGGCAACACGTGATGTGCAGGGCGACTTACACATGACAACATCTGAAGCACGGGGCGACTTACACAGGACAACACATGATGCGCAGGGCGACTTACACACAAGACATGACATACAGCGAAACGCGACTTACAAACACAATAAGACCCACAAATAATTGCAAACGTGCAGCGCGAGACGACAAACACAATGTACCCTTGTGCATGAATTGGGAATGACACCCACAGGTATAAGGGAGCTAATCCAAATGCCTGCCCCCAAGTAGGGTCACTAACTGGGACTAAAACCTAACCTTACCCCAAAGCTAAGGGATCAACAGTGATGTCCACCCACTAGGAGACTAGGGCGTTCCAACCAAAAAAAAACTGCGTAAAACAGTGGCATCACGAAATATGAAACTTTTGATATTACTAAAACAATTCCAATTACTGTAGAACACTAGAGACCTGTGCCCCACGCCGGTGAGCGATCTCTCACCCGAGTTGTGCTGCACAATGGGGACACAGGTACAGTGTACGCCACCTGAAATACATGCATAGTACAGAAAGAACCTATAGAGCGAAAGCTCGAACAATGAGAATGCAAATAATAAACACATTTCAGTTTTAGAAACATGTAAGATCACAGCAGAGACCATAAGTTTGCAGGTGAAAGAATAAAAGAAACTAAGTGCACCAAATGGATCATCACGAAAAATGCACCATAACTTGTGAAGCGAGGCATTAACCATGGTCTTTGAGAAATGTGTGCTTTAACATACACTAAACCAAATATTCAGCTAACAGTTAATTGGACAATACAGAACCAAATGTAGCATAGATTCCGACTACATGAAACGGAACATGCCACCAAAACACCGCAGAGACGTGGAGAAACAAACAAGTAGAAGATATCAAAAATAAAAGTCTCCGCATTGACGCCCCAAACAAGTAGTAGAGAAAAATAGGCTCGAAAGAGGAACAAAAAGTGCATTACAAAAACCATACCCAGAGTAATGTAATCTCCGTGATACCAGAAAAAGAATCCCAACAAAAGAGTCCAACGTCATTGATCCCACACGTAGTTCTACTCGTTGTCCTGGAACTTGAAGAGAAGAAAAACAAGCACACATGACACACGAAGGCTCCGTTGAACTGATTCCGACTCCTCTTTGTTATTCCCAGACTGCACGACGTCATGTAGAAACTTTATTGAAACCCGCAAAAACAGTGTGGATAGCAGTCAGGAAGAAATGCAATTACCAGGTGGAGCGCGCCAACACCAAGATGGCGGCACGCTAATAGCGTCATGCCGGGTGGCTCACGGCACGCCGAAGCTGGAAAGCGTCAATCAGCATCGAAAGGACACCGTGCTGTACCAGACGTCACAGAAGTTCTCACTGGAGCCCCTCGCAACAGCGCGACAAAGGTGAGTTGCACGCGCCATAATTTTGAATTTGAAATGAAAAGTAAACGGCCTGCAGCAAATTGTAGAGGGTTATAAGTGCGCCGTATGTTTTTCAATGCGCCAACGAAGCATGTAAAATGGCCCTCAGCACAAACAGTCCGATCACGCAGATTCCAAGTGACAGCAAGGATCACAACCACTCCGCTCCTGTGTGGCCACCTCGACGTACACACGTTGGCAATGAAGCGTGGCCCATGCAATGCTCAGGTAAATTGAGCTTACATCATGCCACCAATGACATTTAGACAGATCCAAATGTTCCTTCTGTGCAGACACTTCACACAATCATTGACTTCATGAAGAAAACACAAAACAAGTATTACAAAAGGCTTCTTCACCTCAAAGTCTCTGTGGTCTTTGTAGATAGATGTGTCTGGAACACCCAATCTGGCTGTAGTGTAACTACTCCTCCAACTCACCGAACCTTGGTAGAAGACGCTGTGGCTGGAACACCAGATAAGGCTGTAGTGTCTACTTCTCCAACTCACTGAACCTTTTGTAGGAAACGCTGTGGCTAGAACACCAAATGTGGCTGTAGTGACTACTCCTCCAACTCACAGTTCCTTATCAACAGGAGTATTTTCAGGCTGTAGTGTCCGTTGGCAAGGACACTTGTAGGTGGGGCTGTCCATTGACACGGACACTGGTGGGGCTGGCTCGCCTTTTACTCCATATTTCTTCATGTAGTTGCTTAATTTTCTTGTAGTTTCGTTGGTTACTGGATTCCCATAGTAGTCTCTTGGTTTCTGTACTGTCTTTAAGTACGCTAGGGTTCAGGTCCGCTCGTCGCCAAAATAAATGTTGTACCCTGCACATAGAGACACTGGAAACCATGTTGTATATTCTGAAGTCTTCTTTATTAGTTCCAGTTCAGGGTTGTATCAATCATAGTTCAGCCAGCTCTAGTCAGGTACTACCCATGTACCAGCCTCACCAGGAGCAGCCTGCCTAGCTGCTCAGCCCATCTTCAACTGTCCCCACTCATCCACACAGGCACCCAGGCATTCCATTCATCACAGTCACACCAACATTCCGTAACCATCTCTCACTCTGGCTGAGCAGCTAGGAGGACCTAGGCTGATTACATATACATGTAATACTTAGGATACAACAGAATGGAATGCATTGGCTGAGCTTTTCGTTTTGTTGATTTATGTATTTGTAATAAGCACAGCCAGCAGCTTTGTCTGCGGGGGATGTAGGTTTTCCGCTGTGTTGGTACCGACAGCCTGTGGGCAATGTGGGTCAGGATGCGGACGATGGTTGTCCTTTTGAGCCTGTGTTGGCCAATGGCTTCCTCTGGTGTTGAGTGTCTGGGGCTGGTGCGTTTTAGGGTCGTCCGCTGTCCTGCACTGCCTAGGTGGTAATCCGGAGGGGGGATCTGGGGGGGTGCCTGGGGGTGGTGGCGGTGGGTGTTGTGGCCCTCTTGGGTCTCCGAGCTGCATGATCAGTGTCTCCATGGCATCTGTTGATCTTCAGATGTGGCTCTGGGCTGGGCTTCCTTTCTACTGCAGTTGGCCGTCCTGCTTAACACCAGTAAAAGGCAGGTGTTAAATCCCTGCTGCTAACACGCCTTATCGCCTGTTCTTGGTTCGCTTCGCAGATCTGGCTGGTCGTTGAGAATATCGCGAAGTGGTGTTTTCGTCTGTTTTTGCACGGGAACGCCTACTCTGCATATCATTAGCGTAAGTTGTCGCACTCATCCGTGGCGATGTTTTTTGCGGCAGCTATCGCTGGTAGACTGGCGATATCGGCAGTTTGCCCCAGCTTGAGAATAGGGCGATAAATCTATCGCCACTTTTGCGGCGCTAAAGTGCCGATAAATCGGCGATGAGTCCTTGAGAATATGCCCCAAAGTTTGTTAATGATTTGTTAACATCTTGAAATATTGGTACAGTAACTTTAAAAAAACACAAATGTTTCAATCACGCTTGTTCGAGTGCATGTTCTGACCTTCACCTCACTATTACATGTTCTGCTTGAGACAAAAATGAGATTATGAAACTTTGATATGTCTATAAGAAAACAGTCATAAAAAGGAATACTTGCTAGGGCAGGGCTTGGGAAGACCTGTGTAACTTTCTTTCATGTGCTTTCACAAACAACACGTGTTTCACCTGAGCAGTGAGAAATTTCCAGTCACAGCACAAGTGCCTGAGTGTCTGAGAATATGCATTTAATTAGTATAATACATTATTCACAGCCTTGAAAAACCCCAGACTTGCATACCGGAAAGAGGTAAAACACGTGTTGACTGAACACACCTCAGTTTGTTTCTGAAGTTGATAAGGTGAGCAAGAAACCAGAGAACAAGGAAACCTGAAGAGGAAATGGAAATTATTAAATGAACCATATAAATGTGATACAAGCCTGTTCTTATGCATGTTATCTGCATCTTCATTAACCATGATAAATAATTTAGCAAACTTTTGCCTCAGGATTCCGATGGTAGAATTTCAATTTCCACATTTACTTCAAGGTATCAATGTATAATTGAGATAATATACAACCAGCAGCATCTGCAGCATATCTTGCAGGAGTCATAACACATTTTATGATGGAATGGGAGGAGGAATTTACTGCACTAAATAATAACCGGACAAAGATATCCAGGGTGAGGTATTTTCCGGGTGCGGTAAATACCTCTTATTCGTGGTTGTGGCTTCTATAGTGCAGCCACACATGTGGATGCAGAATTTAACAGCCCAAATTCTTCACGTTTGCGTGTTCTTTTGTCATTTTTCTTGATAAATTGTCAGAGGTGCGATAATGACTCTATGCAGTAAATACTCCACCCCGTGGTAAATATTCCTAAGTAGAAATTACATTATTCACAGTTATGATTCCTGCCCATATTTATATATATTTGTTTGATTGGAATTGAGCCCTGCACTTATAATCATGGCCTCTGTACAGTCTGGTATTTACTCAATAAATACCATTACATCATGTCATATAGTTAATTTTAATACATTTCTAAGGAATGATGCCAGCAACAAGAGAAGTGCACCCAGTTATGCACAAAGGGTTCAGCCACATCCTGTGTACAGAGCTCAGGTATTATGTACCCCACCTCTTCTGTGGCAGTATAAAAGACATGCCCTGAATATGAGATGTGCAGAAGACCCAGGCAAAAGATCAGGTGTAGAAACTCCATCACCCTACCCCTTACTCTCCTGGCACCATGAGGGCTATCCTTGCAGCTGTGGCCATTCTCCAGGCACTGATAACTGGAGGTAAGATGATCATGCCTTCGTTTATTTGAGTACACACATAGGTGCACCTGTGAAGAGAGTACTGATCAGGACAGTGCTTAATTCTCTCCAGAAATTAGCTGTAAGTTTAGATGTCCCCAGCTGACTCTATCTACTATCATATTGCTCTTTTTCCCATGGTCCCTGTCTTTTCCTGCATGTTTCATTCTTTATCTCAGTTTTAGACAACCTGTAATTGCAAGGGACCCCCCCCCAACCACAAACTGAAAATCTGGTGCTTTCCTAGGGACCCCAAGTGGTGTGCTCTAGGGTGGGCTATAAATAAAATTAGTTGCAATATATTGTAGTCTTCAGAGGGTGCCCAACTTTACCTGAGGGTCTGCCTGAGTTTCTGCTTGGCTGAACCTTGCCAAATGTCTTAGTCCTGTACCCTGAGACTTGTGTCCCTGTGACAATGCAGTCAGTTATGGTTTCAAACATTGCAACAGGTTCAGCATTGAGGGTAATCACCCTCAGAGGACCTGTTGTCACAGTTTTCATAAATTCATCACCAAAATATATTTGCCTGAAAGTTGGCAGTGTGGAGAAGCAAGTGGCTAGTTGAACCAGGTATTGTATAGGCCGTCTGTGCTTGCAGTGTCAAGACACAGGTGGAAACAAATGTCTCCACAGTCTTGTTTCCACATTCCTCTCTCAGGCAGTTAGTAATTCCGAACTTCTTCATCTGTCCCGGGTTGTTTGATGCTGGCATTGCGTCATGTTTGAGTGGAAGAACCATTCAGCCATTGCTGATAATCTTGAATGAAGAAGAACTATAATTGACTTTTCTTCCAGGAGGTTATGTCATTGTGATCCGGCTTCTAAGGACTTCCTTTGTGGTGAAATCTATCCTATTGTCTCATTTAGCCCAGTGGTGAAATTATAAAATTGTCTTCCTGTTGTGGGCTCTTTACGATACAAACCTCCTCATGATGATGGCCAAGTTATTATCATGAAATATGGAACAAAATCTGTACCAACAAGTCTAATTTGTTCCTGGACTTGTATGTTCTTGGGCTCCACCAAACCTGAGACTTGTGTCCCAACTCAACTTCACGGTGCATGAAAAAGGCTTGTCAAAGCCAGACATAATACACAGGTCCTGAGTTTGGACTCCTTATCCTGCCTGTGTCTATGGTGTGCTATTACTTTGTAAAACTAGATGTTGGCTGAACAGAGATGAGCTAAGAATGTGAAATCTTTCATGCTGTATGACAACTGAGCTTTGGCTTTAATGTTAATGTGAAGCTATAGGGAAACATAATCTGGCTAGTCCAACCCCTTCCATAGAGGATTAAATGTGTCCTGCAATTTCTTAGCAAAATGTAATAAGTTAAAGTCTTAATCAAGATATCACATTGAAAAGAGTTTTGCAATTCGTTCTCCTGAAAGTGTACACATTTAAAAGCAAGTTACCTTTTAGGTGTCAATGAGAAAAGGTTTAACCTCACTCCAGCAGTTTACTTAGAAAAGAGGCAGCTGTGATCACATTAGCTATATTTGGTTGATATTTTAAGCAGAACATTTGTAACTAAGGCTTGGTCAGCAAGTCAGAATCACAGAAAAGTTCAGAAGTTCAGAAAGTAAAAATCGGGGAACCGAAATATAGGAAATTTACCTTTGCTGAGTAGTCTCTCTTGCTTACTCACATATCCGGGATCCCTATATCTTCTGCTATTATGACTTTGTGCAATGTGCATCAGTGTCACAAAATGTGTTCTGTCCCTAAAACTATGATGCTAAATGGCTTCATATCGTTGGTTTACTTAACCTTCCAGTAAGTAAGTTGATCCATAAAATGCACCATTGCCATTGATGTCAAATGTTATATGTAGGTTGCAGTGTTTATTACATCACATGACACCTCATTCAAATGCCATGTGCCATAATGTCATTTCTCTTTTCTCCAACCATTTCCATCTTTGCTTGTGTGTTGTAATGCACAGAACTCAAACAGATGTGCAACATCTTTTATCTATGTCTATAGACATTTGTACAGGAAGGGTAGTCTTCCAGCATAAAACCCATGTGAGACATCATGCACAGTGTGTGTGCATGGCACAAGGCAGCCAGAAGTGCTCCAGCACAGGCAGAGAGGTAAACAGCACAATAGCGTGGTAGATATTGTGCTATTCTGCTTCCGGCCTTTTTATGCAAGAGAGCGCATCAGCTCTGGTTGCTGCTCTTGTTGGGTCAAATGTTAGTAAATTTGCTCATCTATCTTTAATTTTATGTCATGATACGGAGGTTAACATCATGCAAATCTCCTTGTATTGCCCGCTCAGTACAGCAACAATATAAAGGAATTTAGAACTTTAAAACAGTTCTGGAGTACATTACCTACTGACTAACAAGTGGGATCCCAAAAGGGAAAAGATCTCGCCTAAGGTCAGAGTGTCCTCTACCATCCCTACCTGACAAAATAACCCTAACCCCAGAGTTGGACCCCAAGATGGTAGCCTTTATTAATAAAGGGAGTAAGGACCCAAGGAAGAGACTGGATAGAGGGTTAGAATCATGCCAAGATCGCTTGCTTGATATTACTGGACCTCTCACCAAAATATTTACAGAGCCTACCTACCTAACTGAGGCACTAGTTGATGCTAAAGAATTTCGACAGTGGGTGCAGAGAGCTATCTGCCTCTTAGGAAATGCAAACATGGCTCCATCTAATGAAAGGAGGAAGAACATGCTCCTTAAATTGGACCCCAAACTTATTGAATTAGCAAATAAGGAAGAGGGCCCATCCACCCAAGGAGATCTCTTCAGGGATGAATTACTAGATATGACATCAGAGTATGTCCTTAGACAGCTGGTCCATGGTGCCACGCATACGGCAGGACACACCCTAGACGGCCTGTTCACGAACAACCCAGCCATCTCTAATTTATCCACCCTCCCATTAATCTGGTCGGACCATCAAGCCATTCTTTTTAGATATAAGTTCTTAAGAACCAATAGCACTAACATAACTAATTCAAAGATAATGGGTAGAGCGTGGCATAAAATTGACTCTACAACATTGGTCAACAAGCTAGCAAAAAGTGAATGGGAGGTAGAGAAGGAGGTAGAAATCTCAGCCAAAAAATATACCACCTGGCTTGAGACCAATTTTGCTAATCTAGTCCCTAGTATTTAGATTAATAAAAATAGGAAATCACCATCTGCCCCTTGGTTTTCTGAAGCCTTGAGAGTACACAAACAGGCTTGCAGAAGGCAAGAAAGGATTTGGCGTAAAAACTATGAACCTCTAGAAAAAAATCGCTATAAATCCATGCTTTCAGATTTAAAAAAAAAGTTGATTGGGGAGAAAACACTCTATTATACAGCAAAGATAGAGAAAGCTAGTGGTTCCAGTAAAGAACTATTTCAAACTGTAAAAAATCTGACCACAATCAAAAAAGATGATTCTGTTAACTTCAGTCAAGAATTCTGTGATGCTCTAGCCTTCTCCTTTAGAACAAAAGTAGATCAAATCTATGATCAGTTCACCCATTCCACATCAAATGGTGAAAAATCTGAACAAGAAATCTACGAAAAAGTCTCTCCTTTTAATTTCTCACTGACCTCTCCTATGCAAATCACCAAACTGATTTCCATGGCCAAGTCAGGCTCCCCGGAATATCCCTGCCCTCCTAAGATCCTACAAAATATCTCCCATTTCATTGGACCGCACCTATCTAAGATATTTAACCAGATGATAGAACAAGGATCCTTTCCCACTGTGTGGAAGCAGGCTTGTATCTTGCCCCTTCTAAAAAAAACCAATTTGGATGCAACGGACACAGCCAATTACCGGCCCATTGCGAGAATTCCACTTCCGGCCAAAATAATTGAGAAAACCATGAATGCGGAACTTTCCGCCTTTATTGCAACTAACCAAATTCTAGATTATAGCCAGTTTGGTTTTAGAGCTAACCATAGCACAGAGTCAGCTTTGATTAAGACTACAGAAGAAATCCGCTCCTCACTAGACAGCGGTGGGTCAGCAGACTTGGTGCTGCTTGACCTATCCACTGCATTTGATACGGTAGACCATACTCTTCTGGTTCATCGTCTACTAGAAATTGGGATAAGAGGTAAAGCTCTCTCCCTGCTAACATCGTTCATGTCAGAGAGAACCCAATCAGTTCATCTGGGTAAATTGAAGTCTGCACCTTTCACTCTTCCATGCGATGTTCCGCAGGGCTCATCGTTGAGCCGTACACTTTTTAATATTTATGTAGCGGAATTAGCTCCACTGATAAGAAGTTTTAATTTGATTCCTACATCGTATGCCGACGACACCCAGCTGGTGATCTCGACAGTAGATAAGGACATTAACCACTCATTAAAACTCCATGACTGTATGCTTTCCTTAAGTCATTGGATGAGTTCTCATTGCTTGAAACTTAATTCAAGCAAAACGGAGGTGATTATGTTCGGAAATCTCTTTCCACCTTGGTCCCCAGCTTGGTGGCCAGATAATCTTGGTCCCCTCCCGACCCCGGTAGATAAAGCAAAAAATCTCGGGGTTATTGTAGATGAAAAACTCAGTTTTAAAGCTCAAGTCTCTAAGGTGGTGTCCTCTTCCTTCCTTATGCTTAAGACTATAAGGAAAATTTTGCCTTTTATTCCTAAATCCTGCAGAAAGTCGGTTGTAACCTCCTTAGTCTTGTCGAAACTTGACTACTGTAATGGATTGTACATCAATGTGCAATCCACCCTTCTTAGGAAGTTACAGGCAGTACAAAACGCTGCCGCAAGACTAATTCTGGACATACCTAAATATCAGTCTGTCAGATCAGCATTGCGAGAACTCCACTGGCTGCCAGTTGGCCAGCGGATAAAGTTTAAGGCACTCTACATGGCCCATAAGGCCTTACACAAAGAAGGGCCGAAATTTCTAAAGGACCTTTTTAGATGGCACTCTCCAAACAGAACTCTGCGTTCGGCTAATGCACATCTGATGCCGCCGGTCAGGATCAAAAAGACGAACTGGGGGGGTAGGAGTTTTACTTTTAACACCATCAAGGAATGGAACTCCCTTCCCTTATACCTCAGAAAAATTTCACCCCTTCTCGAATTCAGGAAGCAACTGAAGACCTGGCTTTTTCAGTAGTAGTAGCATTAAGCACAGTATGTAGCACTGGAAGCGCCAAGACACCTGAGGGTATACGCGCGCTGTATAAATTCAATTAACATAACATAAAATAACATAAAGGACATGGCCAGATACCTAGGTGTTTTTAGTTCTATACAAAAATATCAAATTGAAATTTTAAACGTTTTTCATGACAGAGATTTTGCAAGGGCTGGGAGAACAAGTTCAGTCCTCCTCTAGACTCTTTATGGGATGCGCCAATAAATTCTACCAGCAATCTAGCTTTGGGTCCCATCAGAACTTCTACCCCCAGAGGCAGAGATCCCGCAACAGATTTTCCAGAGGTGATCTAAGACACAGAGAATTTTCAACATGACAGACCATTCAGATATCCCTATAAGTGTGGGGGAGCAGGCTACGCCAATGTTTTGGGAATTGGACTTTAGTGACACAGGATCCTTGGGTCTTGGAAACTGTCAAGGGGTACCCACTGCAATTGATAGATACCCATTCCAAATTAAAATCTCAAGGGATAACCTTTTCTCAAGAAGATTCAAAATTAGTGACACAAGAGATAAAAGACATTAACAGAAGGGGCCATACAGGAGGCTTATGATTCTGGGGTAGGTTTCATCAGCAACATTTTCCTAGTAGAGAAGAAGTAGAAGGGAATGAGGCCTGTCATAAATCTTAAGGAACTAAATGAATGGGTGGTCTATCATCACCTCAGAATGGAAGGGATTTACCTATTAAGAGACATTTTAAGAAAAGGGTATTGGTTAACAAGATTAGACCTCAAGGACGCATATTTAAATATCCCAATTTGGCCTCCACATCAGAAGTACCTCTGTTTCACTTGGAAAGGCAGACTTTGGCAGTTCTCAAGTCTCCCTTTCGGTCTGTCCTCAGCACCTTGGTGCTTCAGAAAAGTCCTACGCCCAACAGTAATATTCATTATTCACCTGGAACATATCCTAATAATGTCATAATACAACACACAAATTAGACAATTCAATTACTAGAAAATCTAGGTTTCATAATAAATCTGAAAAAGTCCTGGTTAAACCCAGGACAGGACACCCAGGGGCATATTTGCAAGCCCCTATCGCCACCACAATGTCACTTTTAGTGACGTTGTGATGGCATAGGGGCCTTCCCTTATTTACATGGCACTGTTAAGCCACTTAACATGGACTAACGCTGCCTTGTAAATACGGCACCCTTTCATGCTTCATTTAGCGTGGAAGGGGAGGGCAATGGGTGTTGCTGTTGGCGTTCCACGGCAACACCAATTGATTTTGACACTGCCTCCTATTCACAAGGGCAGCGTAAACAGGAGGCAGCACCACAATAAAGACCAGGGAAAACCAGGGTGCAAGGGTGCCTGCATTGTCACTAGGCAGCTAAAGCTAGCACCAGCGCAAGGGGAAATGCAGGGCTGCACCATATTCTAGTAAATATGGTGCAGCCCTGCGTTTCTAAAGTGATGAAGTGTGCTGTTAGCCTTCTTGGCTTAACGACACGCTTCGCCATATTATTGTAAATATGCCCCTCAGTTTCTGGGCTTTATTGTAGACTCGGTGAGAGCAGAACTCTGACTACCAAGAGAAAAACTAAAAGGATTACACAAAGAGTTGAGGAAGTTATTTAAGGAAAAGGAACACTCTAAGGGCCTAGCAGAGTTAGGGAATAGGGCTATTGTCTGAACAAAGGAATATCTTTTGCAGCAGAACATATTCCTAGGTTAAACAATGGTGTTGTGGACTGGTTCTCATGGAACTTCAAGGACTCCAGCAACTGGAGACTCAACAGAGAGATCTTTCTCAATATTCAGGAGAAATGGGGCCCCTTCAGGATGGACCGGATTGCAGACATGTTAAACAAATAAATAACAAGGTTTTTCAGCTGGAAACCAGACCCACAGGCCAGTGTGGTAGACACTTTCCTACAGAGTTGGAGAGGTCTAACACTTTATGCCTTCCCGCCATTTGCCATGCTACCAAGAGTTCTCCTGCAGACACATAGATGCAGGGAAACTATAGTAGTGATAACCCATCTCTGGAGATCACAAGCTTGGTTCCAGATAATGGTAAAAATGTCAGTAGACTTCCCAGTACTAATACCGAACTGCAATACCGTAATCCTAGGGCCAGGGGGAGAATGTCACCCCCTTGTGGAAGAGGGTCTTCTCACACTGATGGCTTGGAAGATTTCAGGAGAAATCAGGAAATACCAGTGCTTTCGACAGATGCTTTCAAACTCATATCAGAGTCATGGGCACCCGGAACGAGGAAAGCATACCGAATGACTTTGAACAAATGGGTTTGTTGGTGTCTTCAATGGGATTTTGACCCTGTTTCAACCGATTTACAAGACATAATTAACTATTTAACAGAGTTGTTTGGATTAAGGTTGTCCTACAGAACTGTAAACATTTATAGGTCAGCTATCTCAACTGGATATTGTTTGTTAGATGGCATACACATCAGCCAGAATGTATTGACAAGACAAATAATGTGAAGCATGCGAGTTCTAAACCCACCCACAGCAAATTATACTTCACTGTGGGATGGTAAAGATGTTTTACAGGTCCTAGAGAATTGGGGCAAAATCTCTTCTTTGTCACTAAAACGTATTTCCTACAAACTGACAGTTCTACTCTGTCTGGTATCTTTTAGACGCACTTCAGATGTAAGAGTTTAGATGTTACCAGCAAGACATATAAACCTGAAGGGGTCTGTATCTACATTAAAAGAAGAACAAAAACGTTATCAAATACTATTTTCTACCCTTATTTCCAAGGAAATGGAAAGCTTTGTGTAGTTAAATGTTTAAAAGAATATGAAAAAAGAACTGAATGTGTGAGGAATGGTATAGCACAAATGCTAATTTCACACAGATGGCCTCATAGAACAGTGTCTCCCACCACCTTAGCAAGATGGGTGAAAGATGTGATGATCTGCCAATTACACTTTGTCTAATATGATCTACACATGGCCTGAATGGACATTACAACCCATACACCTGATCACCTTCCTACATCTGATATTACCATTTTGAAGCACTGTGATTTGCCATGTGAGGGCTTATAACGCTGATATTTACTCCATGACTGAGAGTGACTGAGAGTGGTTATAGTCCAGACCCACAAGGCAATAAGGCAGCTATGGAGCATACAGCGAAACCCATATTAAAGGCATTTCCAGCAATAAATAAAGAAACTACGACTAAGATCCTACAAGGCATCAAATCAGGGTCCCCTTTAGATCCAATTCCCCCACATTCTGTTACAGGGGGAGACACCCTCCTGACAACCGCCACAGAGTTACTCACTCTATCCCTCAGAAAGGGGAAAGTGCAGAAATCCTGGAAACACGCCATAGTCCGCTCTTTGCTCAAAAAGCCACACTTAGACCCAAAAGACTTGGGGAATTTTCGCCCCATATCAGTCCTACTCATCTTAGGAAAGATGGCTGAAAAACATGTCAATCACACGCTGTCCCAGTTCTTACAGGAGAATGAGGTACTACACCAGACCCAAATGGGCTTCAGACCAGCTTTACTGCTTGTCAAGGAAGGATTGAAGGGAATCATTGATCAAGGGGGTGCCGCCGCCATCCTGCTGCTCGACCTGAGGGCAGCCTTCGGCACGGTGGATCACAAAACACTCATTCTTAGGCTAGAGAGAGCAGGGATCCAAGACCACACGTTAAGATGGATAGTGTCATTCCTGAAGGACAGATCCTTTCAAACCACAGAATGCGGACACTTCTCGGACAGTCTCGAGATCACGTGTGGGGTGCCACAGGGCTCCTCCCTCAGCCCCATGTTTTTCAACCTGTATATGCCACCTCTGGCCGAGATTGTCCAGGAATTTGGGTTGTCAATTATAACATACGCAGATGACACCCAATTGGTAGTCTCAGTAACAGGGGACCCCGACTCAAAACACAACCTAGTGTCTCCCTGCATGAAAAAGGTGGCCAGCTGGATGACAAGCAGCAAGCTAAAACTAAACGGGGGCAGAACAAAACTCATGTTCCTAGGTAACAAGTTGCTACCTCAAATTACCATGAAATGGCCAAAAGAATTAGGACATCCACCAATGCATAAAAAGCCCATAAAGCATATAGGAGTGTGATTAGACCACAACCTCACTATGGAAACTCAAGCCAGGAAACTGGAAGCCACTTGCTTCGGAATCTTGCGGATGCTCCGAAAAATTCTGGACCTCATTCCAGAGGAGGCCCAGAGAAACATGCTACAGGCTTTGGTGGTCGCGCGCCTGGACTACGGGAACTCTCTCTTCTTGGGGTCACCCAAATACGTGCTGAAAAGATTACAGGTGGCACAAAATGCTGCAGCCAGGCTACTCAGAACTATACCAAGACATAAATCAGCGGAAAAGGCTCTGAAAATACTCCACTGGCTGCCGGTGCAGGCCAGGATCAAGTTCAAGGCACTGTGCATAGCACACAAGGCCCTGAACGAAAAGGGCCAACTTTACTAGGGGCCGTGATTACACCCTACACACCGGAAAGAGCCCTAAGATCCTCTTCAGATCGCCTGGCCAATACCACTAGGATTAGGCGATCCAGATGGGGAGGGAGATCGTTCACGCATTTAGTACCAAAACTTTGGAACTCCATGCCCACAGAGACTCCTTACAGATGAGATGGCCTTCAGAAAAAAACTGAAGACGTGGATATTCCCAGGCTGAGTCACTGGATCATGCTCTCTCCTGCTCTGTAGCGCTGGGAAGCCCTTGGGCAGCTATGCGCTCTACAAAACTCACAAACATAAACATATTAAATTGTGTGTGGAGTTGTTGTAGTGACTATACAGTAACACCATAACCACATATGCAAATGACATTTCACATTCACCATTAGAGTCAGTTTATCTATGACTCCACAAGCAAATATACTTTGAAATATGACAAAAAACAAGGCATCCTCATGTTAAACTGATGTGCAGATGCCTAACTAATACACCATACAAAGTTTGTGGTTGATGATAAGATATTCACATGAGAACAGTGATATAAAGTCCAGACCAGTACTGATACACATATAGCAGTGAACTTGTCCATCACATTTACATACACACTTTTAAACAATTGCCTCCAGATTCAGATGTGTGTCTCATTGCAACAATCTGCCCTATGCTGTGTGCATGGTTAGCTGACATTTAAAAAATGTATCTTGTCTGAATTGTTTTCACTTGCTTCTCTGGTGTGCCATACAGCTGCCTGTACAGGGGAAGGGCTGTCTCCATCAGCATCTTGAGCTCCTCAGCTATGAAGACAGGGGCCCTGGTCCCTGTACAGTGAGACATTGTAGCTCCCAGAGGATGTGAACAGCAGCAGAGAGATGGGGAGGCCTGTATAAGTGTAGGTTCTGAAGGCAAGTGATCTGTGTAGCAAAACACAACGCTTATATGTAGACCTCATAGGTGGTCTTCTGTGCGTACAATAGATTCAGTTGCTGCTGGCGGGCGGCGAGTAAGATTGCCATATTAGCAATAGAAGTTTACCTCGTCGGTCTTCACTGCAGGCAGACACAATCAGCGAGCTGCAAATGTCACCAAAATAAGTTATAGCCCATGGCTGTGTCCGCCTCATTTCTGACCCGCCTACCACTGAATGAAGATTCGGTTTGTGGAAAAAAACCTGAAAATGTTGTACTACCTGGATGCACTATATTGTGTGTTGAAGGAACATACAAAGCAACTTCACACATTCACATGAATAAGTTACCTTGGGAGGACCCTGAAACACTTGTTGGCAGGCTAAACCAACATGAAAGTGCAGAGTACAGAGTCTGAAATAAAAAATGTGTCTCAGGCAATATGCAACTTATGTCCATTGACAGGTGTTAATACACCACATAACAGTTTGGAAGCCTGTCACCCAGTGTGCGATATGTGTGATGTCCAGGTGGAAAGGGGGTGTGTGTCTGGCGTACAGTATCCTACCTTCTTAGAGGGCCTATACACTCAAAATCCAATCACCCTACAGAGTCATTGAGAATAAATGGAACATTGTAAGTGGTCTTTTTGTTCCATATTTAAGTGCACATCTGCATATTGAGAAAGATGTACATTGTCAAAGTGTTGTGTATGTCATTATATGTGCAATGCAGACATGACAGCATGACAGTGTACACCATTTGTCTGCATGAAGCGCTGAGTGAATTTCAAGATGTATGTGATGTACATGATGCCATACATAACTTGATCCTACTGCGTTTACGACACAATTCGCTCAGTGAGATTTGGACTATATCCTGCTTGATTTTGCATAAACAAACCTGCCACTAGTGATATGAGTCAAGTGTACTTTCCTTCCTCTGTAACTATAAATTTCAGACATAATTAGAAATGTCATATATGCTGTGGTATGGTTAGTATACTTTTGTTTTGTGAAATCTGGTTTGCACTGCCATGGATTGTCATGTGTGTTCTACTGGTCTTTGGTGTACATGTTGCTGGACACAATGTGACCTTACACCTGCACTCCACACATAGGTATCCCGGAGGAGCCGTAAGACAGCCTCCCGTCTACAGGCCCTTTCCTGACCTACAAACCATGGAAGAGAGAGACATGATCAGAAAATTCTGTCTCAATAAGGCCACAATAAATGATTTGTGTCAGCAGTTGTCACCTTCATTGCGTCCACATAGCTACTATCTTACATCAATGACGCCCAAAGTCAAGGTGATGGCAGTACCGCATTTCTTGACCACAGGGTTGTTCCAGTACACAGTCGCATCATCTGGCAGAATGTCTCAGCCCATGTTTAACAATGTACTTCGGGATGTACTGCAGGAATTGACCAGACACATGGATAGCTATACCAAGTTTCCCAAACAAGGAGAATTGATCAATATCAAAGCTGATTTTTATGGGTTTGGGCGAATTCAACATGTCATTGGAGCAATTGATGGGACACATATTGTTTTGATTCCACCACAGGCCAATGAGCAAGTATATCTGAACAGGAAGCACTTCCACTGGATCAACACACAGGTGGTGTGTTTGGCAGATATGTGCATTTCCCACGTCTGCGCTTGATTTCGCAGAACAGCCCACGAATGGCACATTCTAAGGATCAGCGTCATACCCCATTTGATGACTCTACTACTTTCAGAACGGGCCTGGTTTGTAAGTAAGCTTTTATATGTTGTTTGTTGTGAGTGGCTTTGCGTGTCTTATCAGTAAATGTTTGCTTTAACATTGTACTCATGTGTATCTTCCATTTAGGAGACGCAGGATACCCCAACCAGCCATGGTTACTAATGGCATTGCGGAATCCAGTCACTCCAGGAGAAGTCTGCTTCAATGAGGCACATGGAAGGACAACGCGGATAGTGGAGCAGACCTTTGGCCTCCTGAAGGCAAGATTCTGCACTTGACACAACTAGAGGAGCCCTACAATATTCTCCTGGAGAGGTTTGCCAGATCACCGTTGCCTGCTGCATGCTCCACAATCTGGCAATTAGGAAGGAAATCCCTCTGATTGAAGATGAAGGAGACCAGCAAATGCCACTGGCTGAGGAACCAGGACTGGGCAATGAAGAAAGTGGTGAGGAGGAATGTGTTGACGTACAAGAACAGCTTATCAACAACTTCTTTTAATGACTGTAAGTATGCACTCAGATGTATTTCCAAATCTGCGGTGTTTGTTGTTGTGCAGCTGTGTGGACTATGTGTATGTATGCATCAGAGTGTAGGATAAGTGTGCCAATGTTTATGCAGGACAGGTTTGGAATATGGTCATAGTTACATGCACACTGTGTCAATCAGGCCTAACTAGTTTTAACAGTGACATTGTTCTGGTTGAAGTTTCAGTTTGCTCTTACGTGTGAGACATGATTTTCCCAGCTTATCTTATTTCATTTTGTTATTTCAGTTCACTTTTCCATGTCATCAACTGGCAGGAGTTTCTGAATTGTGCCATCACCGGGCATATGATGCTGTGTCTGAGTGCAACCTCGCATGGAATGTATGTATGTATGTATGGGATTTATAAAGCGCCAGAATCACCCCCGTAGGGGTATCTCCGCGCTACCAGAAAGAGAGGGCACAGGACAAGCAAAAATCAGTCCCGGAATAGTTCAGTCTTCAGGAGTTTCCTGAATCGAAGAAGACTGGGGCATTTGCGCAGGACCTCCGGCAGAGTGTTCCAATATTTCGGGGCAAGGTATGCAACAGTTCTGCCGCCTGTTCGTAATTTGCTGTAGCGGGAGACCACAAGCAGCCCTTTACCTTCGGATCTAAGCAGTCTGCTCGGACAGCAAACTTTAAACTTGTCCGCCAAATAGCTAGGACTCATACCATAAAGTGCTTTATGGGCGAGGCAGCAAAGTTTGAACTTAATTCCCTGGCGGATAGGCAGCCAGTGAAGATGTTTCAGTAACGGCCCTGAGGAGGTTCGAGGCGGCTTTTTGAGAGTCAGGCGTGCGGTAACATTCTGGACTATCTGTAGTCTCCTCAGAAGAGATTCGTTTGCTGATGCTAACAGAGTATTGCAGTAATCAAGATGACCAATGACCAATGCCTGAATCAAAGTTCTTCGGACAGATAGGGGCAGCCACTGGAACACTCTGCGCAAAAGACTCAGGGTGCGATAGCAGGTCCCTGAGGTGGTCATGACTTGATCTCTCATAGACAACGAGACATCCAAACGGACCCCTAGATTTTTTGCCACAGATGAAGGGGCCGTGGTGGGGCCCAAAACAGCCGGCCACCAATTAGGGGTCCAGGCTGTTTGAGCCGAGCCAAACAGCAGAATTTCGGTCTTGGCCGCATTCAATTGGAGAAAGTTTTCAGTCATCCAAGCTGATATGGCTAGCATGCCCTTGGCAAAACGATGTTCAACTAGCTCAATATCCTTATCAAAGGATAGGAGCAGTTGCGTATCGTCAGCATAAGAGTAGGAAGTAAATCCGTACTCCCTAATAATCTTAATAATAATAATAATAATAATACAGACACTTATAAAGCGTGACAGCTACCTCAAGCAGAGGTGTCCCGGCGCTAAGCGATTGACAGTATGCAGCTGTGAGAATCTTGGCACTGGGATCCTTGGAATGTCTGACACAGACTTTGGGGTCACATACCTGTCATGACACCTGCTTGCAATAGTAGGTATAGACGTTGCTACAGCACCAATGGACTTTCATCCCATTATGTGTACTTTTGTTGTGGGGATTCTGCACATACACAGAACTATGCGCAGGAAAACAGGACCTTGGTGTATAGGGGTGTACCAACCTACCACCTTAGTACCCAAAATCCCAAAACCAACTAGCTATCGTGTCTCATTCGTTCTCCTCCAAAATCACGAAGCTACAAATGATTAGACAACCCAGAACACAACACTCCCAACTCTCTCAGGAATCGTGGTAGCAAGACATACTCTTTCGCTCACTCACTCGTACCTGTCCACAATAAGAATGGTCAGAGTCACTGTTATAGCTCAAAATGTTTATTCCAACTATCGTGCTCTATAATGTAGTAAACGAGCCACTACCAGCAGCGAAATGCATAAACCTAAAACAATTACCATTGTTACAATACCATAGAATATGACGAGGGATGTCATCATATACAAACAGTGGAAAAAGGACTATAAGGCCTAACCACCCTCCCCTTGGTAAGGTGAAATTTATTATATAAAGGAAGATCTCTGGGCTTTCTCAGCAGACCCCATACCTTAGTGCCTAGATGGAAGCTTCACATCATAGGAACCGCAAAGTTCTTCTCCCTAGAAAGGACCCTCTCCAAGTGTGTGTCAGAACAACATGGATCCCCGTAATATCAAAGCACAAGTTTCCAGTAGCGCAGCTGTGTTAGCATGTTTTGTCTAGATGCTAGGGACTGACCAGAACAGAATAACAAGGGGCATTATTTATCGACCTTGCACATCGTGTTCAGACTAAACTCCAGGAACAGGCAGAGAACGCAGAAAGCAGACAGTTTTCATGTGAAAGGCACAAACAGAGTCTTGCAAAACAAAGTCATGTAGTAACGTGCACAAAAGCAGCATCATGGCAGCAGAGCTCATGCTAACTTAGCAATGTCAACAATGACCCTAATGGCCATATAACACTTTGTTTTGCAATAAGTGCACCATCATGTGCTCAAAAGCAATGTGGTTGTGGGGATAGACCATGATAGTTCTCATTCATATCGCCTAGATGAGCAAGGTTTGAAAAAATGATGTAGCTGTAGATGTGTGTCCTCATTGTATGTCGCAGTGCAAGTGCCACACCACTGACATATGCTTGTAACCTACCTAAAGATGCAGCCCAACTTCTTGTAATGGTACCTGTTCGCATTGGCCAGTAGTACAGTCCTGTGTGCTTTTCTTTTGTCCACTGATTATGTATGTCATTTCTAGTGTTTGTGATCTACTACCACCTGTTCACAGATAATAAAATGTGTGTTTCGCATTGAAGTTTTCATTGTCTGATGTAGCTCCTCAAATGTTTTTGTCTAGTTTTTTGAACATGACAAACTAGTTAGGTGGCATAGATTGTTGAGTGAGATGTCAACTTGGGATGATTGTTCTTACAAATGACTATCTGTGAATATGTACCATGGACGAAAGTTGGTATGATACACTGAATCTGTATGACTGTCTTGTGGTGCCATGATTGATTGACTTTGTGGCAACTGAGTTACAATTTACTTGTACTTGTTGATCTAGGTTAATTACTCTTTCATCAGAGTTCTCAGATGATACAACAATTTGAGACGGATGTCAAAGGCACAACATGAGCTGGTATTGATGTGCAAAGTGTATTTTATTTACAAAACATGGTAGTTAGGTGAAGACACACATTATGGATCAGTGAAAATAAAAAATAAAAAATAGAGAAGTTGACAGGGTTGTTGGTTGAAATCCAAGAAGTCACTGCCACAGTTATCAGAGTCCAAAGTCCAACAGTGTTCTTCCATTTGATGTGGAACAGTTGGTATGAATAGTCAAAAAAGTGAACAGGTAGTGCACGAAGAAGGATATCAGGTGTGCCTTTTTTACTGCCTGGGCCTTCTGCGTTGCCATCCGACCATCTCTTATCTTTCTTTGGATGACCCACTCCACGATTGGGGGGGGGGGGAAACTGAAAGCTCCTGGGGTACTGATGATTCTCCACCAGACTCAGCGTCCCTCCCTGTGACTTGTGCACATGTTGATGGCACAGATGGAGACGTCACACAGAGAGGTGCACTTGTGTGTGTAAAGGCCTGGTGGAAGGTGAAACTGATCTCCCTCAGCACCCCTATGACCTTGTCCATTTGCTCCTTGAACCGCTCGAGTCTTCGATCTTGGGACATCTGCAGTTGTTCAATGTTCTGGAGGCATTCAGAAACCTGGCCCATTGCTCCCTGGTACCCCTCACAGGCATCAGTTACCCGGGAGAGGTTGGCTGGGCATCAGTGGTACCAGTTGTATGGCAACGGGGATCCACATGCCACCTCCCACCACCCCTACCCCAATGGACTGGCAGAGTTTTTGGGTGCACAGTTGAAGCAGATCCTATTTCCACATTGACTGAGTTTGTGTCCGTCAACTTCAGAGTGGACTGTGTAGTTGTGATGGTGTTGTTGCCAGTGGTTGATGGTGCATCTATTGTGGTTGGGGGTCAGCTGAATGTTGGTAGCTGAGGTGGGAGTTGTTGCCATGGATCCCGCTGGACGTGCTGGTGCCGTCTGCTGAGCCAAACCTGATGGGCCAGGTTCCTCCACCTCATCCAAGGGTAAGGGAGAGTCTTCTTTGCCAGGGAGCTCATCCAAGGTTGGAGTCTGAGCCTGGCTGTTTTCTTTCAATCAATCAATATGCATTTATAGAGCGCACAGCTACCTAAGCAAAGGTGTCTCGGCACTGAAGCAGACTGATAAAAAAAGATCGACTCTGCTTAAGGTAGCATGGGCCAAGGCCTCTTGTGACTCTAAAGGCCAAAGGCAGAGCCTTAAACACTATCCTCCTGGCCCCCGGGAGCCAGTGTATCTGTCTCAAGTGAGGGGAAATGTGGTGCCGAAAGGGTACCCAGTGGATCAACCTTGCTGCTGCATTCTGTATTATCTGTGATCTGTGAATCAAGCAGGCCAGAAGCCCTAGGTAGAAGCTGTTAGCATAATCCAACTGGGAGGTCACCAGAGCGTGGACAGTGATCTTACAGCTCTCTTCCAGCAGAAATTGTATGTATTTCCTAATAGATCCAGCTTCCACAAACAGGAGGAGGAGATCTGTCGGATTTGTGCTGTAAAAGAGAGATTCATATCGAACCTGATTCCCAGATTTCTTGCTGAATCAGCTGGAATTAGGGGGGGGGGGGGAGTTCAGCTCTGTGGGCCACCAGAGATTAGATGGTGGAGGTGAAGCCTGATTAAAAAACAAGACCTCGGTCGTATAAGCATTCAGTTTTAAACAATTATCATCCATCCATCCAGATTAAGATATTCTTCAGACATTCCTTGAATTTATTGACGGCCGCCACGGAGTGTTCTTTATAGGAAAACACCAGCTGTGTATCATCCGCATAGGAGACTACCTTTATGCCCCAGGACAAAAAAAGGCGGCCAGTGGGGCCAGGTAGAGATTTAAAAGCAGCGGGCTCAGCATAGAGCCCTGTGACACTCCGCACACAAGTGGCTTCGGTGAAGATGAGAATTGTCTTCAAGATAGGTCCGAATCCATGAAAGCGCCGTCCCTTGCATGCCTAGGTGGCTTAATCGCTTCAACAGGATCGGATATGCGACTGTATCGAATGCTGCCAACAGGTCTGAAAGTACTATCATGGAAGAAGCGCCGGCATCCACAGTCACTCTCACTGATTCAGAGACTTCTAAAAGAGCGGTCTCAGTACTTTACCCTGCTTGGAAGCCTGATTGAGGATCATGAAGGAGACTGATAAAAGTCAGTAAGCTGTCTCTGAACCACCTTCTCTAGGATTTTGGCCGGTGCTGGCATCAGGGAAATATGTCTAAAATTACTGAGCACTCCCGGATCAGCATAGTTTTTTTTAACAAAGGCAGCAAGAACGTCTGTTTTCATGCTGCAGGGAAAAAGCCCGATTTTAAGGAGGAGTTCCAAATCTGCTTTAATATAGGATTTAACCAGGGGGACATCATTCTGAAAACTGGGAAGGGCAAGAGTCCCCTGGGGAGCCAGACTTGCACTTCAAGAGTTCCGCCAATGAGTCCTCCAGTGATATAGGGAGCAATTCCGAAAAGGAGATGGGGAGTCAGTGGTCAATGGTTGCTGGTTAGCCACTAGCTCCACATCCTGTGGAAATGAGGAATAGAGTTTCTGAATTTTTTTCTCCAAGAAATCTGACAGACTCATGCAGCAAGTAGTAGAGCGATGAAAGGTGGTATCCATAGCCACTGGAGCAGTAAATGATTTAACAATATTAAACATTTCTTTGAATGCATTTTCTGAGCTCTCAATACAACTTACAAAGTATTCCCTCATCTTACTCCGCATCAATTTGCATTTGTTTCCTCAAGATTGTAAGATTTTCTCCAGCAACGCTCTAACTTCTTACAGAGGCTCTTCGCCACCCTATGTTCGGCCGAGAACCAAGGGCCCGATGGTTTCGATCAGTTACAAGTAACTGGCCTTATTGGGGCAACTGTATTTAAGGCGTTCATGACCCACAGGTTAAAACAAGATGAGTCACTATCAGGTTTGCCTGACAGCTGTGGCAGAGATTTCCTGAAGCACCAGCCCTAAGATCTCTTTAGCAACTTTCCTCCAATTCCTCCTTATTTCCATGTTTTTCCTGTTTATTACTGGCTTATCCCAGATGCCAAAATTGAATGGGACCAGGAAATAGTCTGTCTATACCAGGTAAAGTGGGTCTTCCACTGTAAGATTTTGATTATTTGTAATAATTAGATCCTACATATGGCCTGCTCTCTGGGTTGGTGAGGTCACCCGCTAAGTAAGGTTAAGACCATCTAACGTTAAAGTTAGCTGGGAAGCCTGGGGGCGATTTGGATCATCAACGTGTATGTTGAAGTCTCCCTGGACTGTAAAATTGGCATATTGTAATATCAACTGAGCAATAGTATCGTAAAGTTCTAGCGTCCAACTATAAGGGCAATCAGGTGGCCTATAAGGCAGCAGTCCCGCAAAGGAAAAGGATGGTGGGAGCTTGACACAAAAGATCAGTCCCTCAATATTGCCGATTTGACCCAGCCTAGAGGTGGAGATCTCCCAGCTGCCTTTTAGAATGATAGCAACGCCACCCCCCACCTTATCTCCACCCTGGGTAGCGCACACAATCCGAAATCTGGGGGGACTGCCAAAGCCAAGTCAGGGTTTGCGCCCTCCTTCAGCCAGGTTTCTGTTAGTTCCTAGTTGTTATCGGCTAAGGAAAGCCAGATGTCATCCGCATGTTTTGGAAGGGACCTGCAGTTAATAAGGCAGGCTCTAACCCTTGAGCATATTTCATTGGGGGAACTTAAGGGAGGTGCAATTCCCCCCTCCGGCCCTGAAGGCGCATCCAGATTAAAATTGAAAGCCATGCAGCAATAGTCAGCGCTCTCCGCCCCCAGGTCCAAACGGGTCCTGCCGGTACAGGGATCCCCATTCAAGGACAGGAGTGTGTCTCTGGACCATTTGATGGTCTTCACATTCCAGAATTTGGATAGCATGGCTGGCTGCAGACCGGACATGACCGGGCACAGACGGGCTTGCCTAGCTTGCTAGCGGTGCACCTGCTGCACATGTCCTCTGATCATCTGGGTTGTGGCTCTCATTAAATAAGCACAGGGAAGCCGGTCCAACAACTAGGCTGCTAACCCTGCAAGATGGTGTCTGGAAATGGCCCCACCGAGTGTATGAAAGATGGCGCTCCACTCTGGAACAAACAGACTGCAACAAGACATACTCCATCCCAACTGAGGTAGGTTGAATTTGCGACAATTTAAAAGCAAAAAACACTCAAGCAGGTTACTAGCAATGCACCCTGCAACACGCAGAAGTGCCCTTGATAAGATCAATTTTAGAATTAAGTCTCTTTCAGGAAATTCACATGATGTTAGCCTTTGTTTGGCATTAGCAATGCAACTTGATCATACTGTGGATTATGGTCTTGCTCCACACATTTGTTGATAATAAAAAAAGATGAAATTATCAATTTCCAGTCCGGCTGACAGTATGCTTGTTCCATGCAGTGCTCTTAATTCCCACCATAAGGACATGTATGGTCCTTCTGCAACACTTACAATTCAGCCTAGAATCCCAGGCCCTGGCCCAGCTTGCTTCCAACAATAAGCAGTGTGTGTATTAGTGGACAATGTGAGATCATGAGAACTTCGGACAAGGATGGGGATCAATTATTTTTTTCCCTAAATGGGGAAAACATTCATTTAACAGCAACTTTAATGACTGATTATTGTCTGTGTGTTTTTTCCACAGGTGAAGCTGTAAGACAGTATAGCCTTGTAGTGTAGCTCCTATTTCCCTAATAGGCTCTGCGCATTGGAATAATATATCCTATAGGTTTGACATAGGACTAAGGTCAGTATGTCCCTATCGAGTATATTAAACTTAATTACTTGTGCCAGCTAGCTCAGAGGCCACTAGAAACTCCTTGACAACAAGAAGGGAGTAGTTTCTGGCAGCCGCAAAACATGACCACTTTGTTTCCCTTTAGAATCAGAACGTGTCCCAGAGTCGTGGAAACAATAGATAACTATTTCACTCAGCTCAATCGTGCATGCTTAGTTTTCTCCAAGTTACACAGAAAGAACAGACGGGCGTTTCAATAAAAGATTTATTGAACAGTCTTGTTTCTGGTGTAAGTAAAATGTGCTGTTACGATCACAAGACAGTATGCGAGATAAATAATGTACAGTGTGAGCAGTAGAAATAAATAATACTGCGATAGCATTATCTTTTAGAATATATGCATTTACATAAATGACACAGACTAAAAATGCGAGTACTCATACGATGTGTTTCTAATCTAGTTCTACCCCAATGTACCTAACCTAACCTAGGTGTAGGGAGAGGTATGAAGTAGGTGAAGTATTCCTTACTATGGTATACTAAGAGTATGTTAAGCCTAGTATGCCTAGTATGCCAAGAGTCCCTCTAGGTTCTAGTCAGCTCCATACCTTTAGAATGAGAGAGGTGGGAATCTCTTGCCAGACTCGAACTCCAACACCCCGCAAGGGAAGTCAGATCACTGGAAGCTGGACTCTCTGCGTGCAGGGATTACAGCGTCTTCTCAGTGCGTCAGGCCGGGAAGCGGGCTCCTCTGAAGTCGAGGTCTCCTCTGATTTACAGGGGCTAGGGAAGGTATATTTATACCTGAGAGTACCTTAGGAATGTTAGCATTGACCTGAGTTGGACAGCGAAAGACGTCATGGATGAACCCGTAAGGAATAATGGTTCATGCATAATATATGAGGCCTTGAAGAAATCAATAGTCCTGGGCTAGGGAAACTCCCGCAGCCAAAGGGTCTGTTCTTCATGAACTCGTTGTGACATTAGGGTGGACGGATGTCAGAGACCATGCCTGTATTTGGAGTGCACGGTTTAATGCCTAAATAAGGACTGGGATTTTATGCCTATATAAGGTCAGGGCGAATTGTGCCTATATAAGGACATGATACTGAAAAGCCCGTTTATGGACACCCTAAGAGGAATTCAACAGCCTGAAAGAATGTGCTTCTCAAGATTTATGTAATTTATTCTACCTGGCCGGGTTGCAAGCCTACACTTATGTTTTACTGTGCTCACCTGCCGGGAAGTTTTGAGATCATTGTTCATGCCTCTGATGCAGTCCCACCCCAGATTAGTAATTGTCAATAGCAACATTCCTAAAGCTCTACAAGTCCCTCGAATGGATTGCTTGTGGTTTCCAAGCTGTAACTGCAGAAAAGGACTTCTTGCAACTGTGATTTGAAATGTGGCATTGGGCAAACATCATCTTTAAAGATCCATCTTTTCACATCTAAAAAGCAAATGAAAAAAAATAGAAGCGATGGGAATAGAAAGTATGTTTTGCCTTCATTTGCTTTGTGAATCTCCAGTATAAGCAGTGTGTGTTACAGGTGGGTAAGACATAAGGTGCTTCTTTTTTAGCCAGGAAGTTGGGTTTGTTGTTATGGATGAGGTAAGACATATAGATGCAAGTTTTATGTACATCGGAAAAAGGAGCCAGTGTATATTGCCTAGTGTGTGTGGGGACTAGGGGAGAGTCATCATCTAGGCTTCAACATGGAAGACATATTTTAGTATTAGTAAGTGTGGGAACAAGAAACCAGTGAGCATGCAATTATAACCTTATTTCATGATAGTGTCTATTGAGAAGATAGGTTTGATGCAATGCATGAGACCTAATGATACCACACTGTCTAGGGCTTTTTATCAGCCTCTTTAAGGCGAGCCATGGGTAGATATAAAGACCAAGGGACAGCCCTAAGATCCATTGCTGGCCCAGACTACTCATGATGTTTGGGATACAGCCAAATTCGTTATCTGCTTGGGCCTGGATATCACAGAATATTAGGCAGGACCATGGGAACTAGCATAATGCGTTAACGCTTCTCTGGGGATTTTCATGCGTCCTTAATGGTCATTCGATTTGACAAATCATGCCTGTTTAGCAAGAAGGAGGACTCATTCCAGGAGTTATTTAAGGAAAGCTGAGCATGTGCTCTGGCCCTTTCCACTCCAGCCTTTTTGCTGTTGAGGCCATGGATCTGGCAAACAGTGATATGGTCAGCAGGGGCAGCATCCCACCCAATCCTTAGACCCCAAGCAACTTCCACAAATCCTCTTTACAGTGCCCTTATATTGATATAAGATGCTCACTTTGACTCATGTACGTTCTGCCCTGGATCCAAGAGGCTGCATGCTAGCATTGGACCTGAAGGTGGCTTATATTCACATCTCTATCCTGCAGGTTACATTATCTGCAGTTCAAGGTCTTTCCTGACCTCAATAACTGAATGCTGAATGGGAATCACCACAGTCAGTTGCAGACCATCCTCAGATGATGGTGAAACGGCAAGACACCTTAGGGCATTCAATGTGCTTTATAAATCCTAAAATCAAATCAAAATCAAAAACATTTACATCTCTGGGGTTCTCAATAAAGTTACTAAAGTCACACCTGACTCCTTCTCAGAGGCTCTTTATCATCGGAACATTCTGGATACAGTGAGCTTTCAGGACTTTCCTCAAGACCAATGAATCCAGACATTTGTGATATGATCCCAATCTTTTTCCTGAGTCTCAGTCAGGATGGCTCTTAAGCTTCTTGGCCTGTTGTCCTCTGTGTTCTGCTTGCTGACCTTGCCAGGTGTCACATGTGAACTTTGCTGTGGGACCTTTAATCTCAGTGGGCCCACCGCCAAGGGGACCTGTTGGACTCAATTCAGAGTAAACTGCAGGATACCTGCTGTGAGGAGGACTCAATAGCAATACAACAAATGAGAGGCTTGCCCTCCCTGGGCTGACAGTGCTAACAGATACCTTACTGATCATGTAGGAGAGGTCGAGATCAGAGGTCTCTTGAATCTGTCTTTGTGCAGGAAGGCACCATTTGATAAGAGAAAACTAAAAACCTGGTCCACAGTACTTGATTTGCATCAAAAAACAGCCTTAAGATGATTAACAGCCTTGTTTTCAATGATCCATGTGTTCAACTTCTCCATAACTTGCATACTATGTTTTTTGCATATTGTCAATGCGACTAATAGGGCAGTAATTTTTCGGTAGGCTACAAGAATATTTCTTCTGGAAGGAAATTATCTCCATCCCCTAACCACTCTCCCCAATATAGCACTTGACAGTATATTTATCTAGTGCCCACATTTTGAGGTTCTAAATGGAACAAGTCACACAGTATTTTGTCTAGTCTCTGGGCTTGAATAGCCTCTTTAGATCTGTTAATTTGGTAATGAAAAGTTGATAAAAATATTATCATCTGGGGAGCAAGTCTTCCGACTAGTTTGCAATTGGGAAATAACATGATCAGATTTTGCTTGATCAGTATTAAGAACAGTTAGAAATGGGGGTCTCTAGTTGGCAGAGGTAGGTACCTTTGTCCAAATAGGGACCCTTGCTTCTAGTCAGGGTAAGGGGGATTCTAAAATAACCCCTGCTCACCTCCTTGGTAGCTTGGCACAAGCAGACAGGCTTATCTCAGAGGCAGTGTGTAAAGCATTTGAGAACACATACAGTAATGCAGTAAAAACACTACAAATGGACACCACACCCGTTTAGAAAAATAAGTAATCTTTATCTAAACCAAAACAAGACAAAATGACAAAAATCCACAATGCAGTATTAGAAATATGACTTTCAGATGGTAGAAATAGTTCAGTTCAAAGAAAATTGCAGATGCAACACTTTTCACACAAATTACCTTGGATGCGTCACGCAAACAAACAAAACGGGCTGCAGGGGAGGTGATGCGTTGGTTCCTTACTGCAGTGCAGGGGAGATGATGCATCGGTTTCTTACCAGAGATGAGGGGATGGGTCGGTTTCTTACTGCGTGGGGAGGTGATGCGTCGGTTTCTTACTGCGTCTCCCAATGATGTGACAGACTTGAGGCCTCGATGCGATGTGACGATGCGTGGATTCTTGCAACCGCACCTCAGGGCTTGCGTCGCAATAGGTGCGGTGATCTCAGACTTCGGAGATCCTTGCACTCGAAGCGGAGTGCAGTGATTTCTCGAGCCGCGGTAGGCGCTGCAACGGTTTCTTCGGCGATGCATCGGAAACAGGTACGGATGCATCACGCTACTTGGTGTTGCGTTGATTTTTCAGCTCCCAGCGGAAAACAGTCTCTAGAGGTCCAAAACAACAGCAGGCACCTCTTTACAGGTCAGAACTCCCAGCAAGGCAGTTCAGGGGAGCTGGTGGTGAAGTATTTGTGTCCCTGAGACTTCAGAACATGAGACAAGCTCAGTTTCAAGCCCTTGGAGATCTTCCTCAAGATGTGGACACAGCAAAGCCCTTTTCTTCTTTCCTTGGCAGCAAGTAGCCACTGCAGGCCAACCCCAGACAGCAAACAGCACAGGGGCAGTATTCTCCTCAGCTTCTCCGACTCTTCTCCTTGGCATAGGTTACTCTTGATTTCCCAGAAGTGATCTAAAAGTCTGGGGTCTGGCCCCTCTTTTTATACACAAAAATCCTTTGTTCTCTGAAGGCAGAGAGTGTCTGTACCCAGCCAAAACCAGTTCTGTCCTCACTGGTGCAGCTTCCTGGCAGGAGGTGGAAACAGCATTGTGGAAGGCAGACCAGGCCCATTCAGGTGAAAGGAAATCTCCTCCCCCTACTCTAAATGCAGCCCAGTTCTATTCAGCCCAGCCCTGACTCATCAGGCTCTCTGGAGCCACTGCCCCTCCCCAGCCCCTGTCATCCAAAGCCAGGCATGCAGTACACAAACCTAGCAGAGTCACACTGGGTGGCTAAGCAAGAAAATACCTACTTTCTAAAAGTGGTATTTTCAAACACAGAATGTAAAAATCACTCTCACTAAAAGATGCATTTTAACATTCTGAGTTCATTTATTTTCCTACCTTTTTCCCAGGGGTAGTTATGTTTATAAGATGTTATGAACAAACAACCCCATTCTATTCTATGGGAACAGGTAGCCTTGCAATAGTGAAAAACGAAATTGGCAGTAATTCACTATCAGGACATGCCACACACACCAGGGCATGTGCTACCTTTCACATACACTGCACCCTGCCCACAGGGATACCTTGGGCCTACCTTAGGCATGACTAACATGTAAGAAAAGTAAAGGGTAGAGCCTGGCAAGTGGGTACACTTGCCAAGTCGACATTGCAGTACTTGACTGCACACAGGCTCTGCAATGGCAGGCCAGAGTTACATTTACAGGCTGCTTATGTGGGTGGCACAATCAGTGCTGCAGCCCACTAGCAGCATTTGATTTACAGGCCCTGGGCACACACAGTGCACTGTACTAGGGACTGACTAGTAAATCAAATCAGCAAATCATGGAAACACCAATCCATAACAACAATTTACAAAGGGAGCACTTGCACTTTGGCACTGAACAGCAGTGACAAAGTGCCCAAAGCATCTAGACCAGCAAAACAGAGTCCAACACATAGCAAAAACACAGGAGGCAAAGGCAAAAATGCAGGGGAGTCCCATGTCAATGGTGCCAGGTCTAACAAGAACCCTGTCATGTTAGAGCACTCAGATGGTTGGATATGAATTTCTTGCCTCATGGATCCATTTCGTCCTTCATGGGAAACAATATTGCAGAAGAATGTTTAGCATTTGTTTGGGCTGCTTCTAAAAGATTCTCACATATTTTATTTTCTCAGGTGTTCATACTACATTTAAGGATTTTTTCCATGCAGCTCCACCTTCAGCTAATTGACCTTTATCTCTTTCATTCAACTAGAATAAGTCTGCTCTTGGCCACCCTACAATCCTGGTGCGGGGATTCTGCACATATACAGAACTATGGGCAGGAAAACAGGACCTCAATGTATAGTGGTGTACCAACCATCCACCTTAGTGCACAAAATTCCAATCCGACTAGCTATAGTGTCTCATTCGTTCTCCGTACTACAGCGAAGCTACCAATGATTAGACATCCCAGAACACGGACTCTTTCAGGAATCTCGGGAGCAAGAACACTCTTTCATTACTCACTCATACTTGTCCAGAACGTGCGTATTATGAGACACAGTATAGTTTAAAATGTTTATTTCAACTATCGTGCTCTAAGACACAGTACACGTGCCAGTACTAGCAGCATAATGCATAAAGACAAAACGGTAAGCATTGTTACAATTCCATAGAATACAAACGGGGACAGCATTTTATAAAGACAGTGGATAGAGGACTATAATGCCTTGCCACCCTCCACATGCTAGCAACTAGTTTATTATATATATAGAAGACCTCTGGGCTTTGTCAGGGGGAACCCATACCTCAAGAACTAGATGCAAGGTTTACATCATTGGACAAGCACAGCTCTTCTCCCTGGAAAGGTTTTTCTCCAAGTGCCTCCAACAGGGAGATCACAATATTAAAAGCACACAAATTGCTCCAGTGCAGCTGTATTTCATGTTATGTCTAAGTGCGAGGGGCTGACCAGAACAGCAACAACAAGGGACGTTGTTTTTCGACCTTGTACATTGTGTGCAGACGAAAACCACAGAGAACATCAGAAAAGGTGAAAGGCAGAAATGCAGACAGTTCTAATGTGAACGGTCACAAACAGAGTCTTGAAAAACATAGTCACGGAGTAACGTGTGCAAAGGAGGCATCACAGCCGCTAGGCCTAAGCTAACTTAGCAATGTCGACCATGAGGCCACAATCCACACCACATTCCCTAGTATAATACTCAGTTGATTTATACATTCGATGGGGTGGCTTTGATTCCATGCAAGAAAGTGCTTTAAATAAACAACTGTACTTGGACGTCTGTTATAAAGGGATGGGAGATGTTTAAATTACTAAAAGGGGCCAAGGCAGATGTCTTTTATCGTATCTAATGAAGAAATTATATCCAACCATTTTGCATTCCTTCTATTCTTACCTACTACTTTAGACACCGCACCCAAACACAGGGTCCCACTAGATTTGGCATTAACTCCTTCTTAGGAGTCAAGGAATTTTCGGACCCCGCGAATAAGGAAAACCATATCTGGTAGTAGACCCCTCGCCTACATCAATCCTAAAGTGTGGGACAACCAGCCCAACACATAGTAGCCTTCTCCTACATTGCTCCTAAAATAAGGAACAACCTGCCTCAACACATAGCAGCCTCCTCCTTGCTTCTTGAATTCGGCAAGAAACTGAAGATCTGGCTTTTCAAGTAGTCTCAGTAGGCCCTAAGTGTCTCTAGACTCACACCTACTCAACTCCAGGATCTCTAGGACAGTGCCCTATACAAATCTCCATTACATAACATTAAATAACATAACATAACACAGTGAAACTCAAGACAGCATAACATAACACAGCACAACACAGCACAACACAGCACAACACAGCATGACACAACATAGCATAACATTACACAGCCGCAAGGAATGGCGGAATCACAGAGCTGCAAGCTGGAGGGCAAATGAGTTCATGGCTTTTCTAGGTGGAAAGCCAATGTAGGCATTCCCCTGGATAAGTCCTCATCTTTCCTAAATCAAATGTCATTCCAATGCAGGCAATCCGCTGCATAAGTTCTCATCTTTCCTAGCTTAGACATAATTTCACATGCTTTGAATGATATATTAGAATTGTGCACAATAATATCATATCATTTTGTTTACTGTATGTGTCAAGAATATTATCCAAACTTTTAACCCCTTCGGTGCTCATGACGAGCTCAGCTCGTCATGCTGCGCGGTAGCGCTGTGCGCATGACGAGCTGAGCTCGTCACGACCCCACCCGCGATCGGAATGTCCAGCACACGAGCGGAATTCCGATAGCGGTCAAGGGGTTAAGTGCGGCCGATTCTTTGATATCCATGTATATTAGTATACAGGAATAATTACTAACCCAGATTATCTGGTGAACATGAGGTGATCTCTTGTACTGTACAAGCCAACAACGAACCTACCCATACAATCAACCCCCTGATGCCATGTCTACTCTGGAACCTTTGATCTCATCATTAAAACTCTTGAAGCCAAACCTGGGATGGAAAGAGTAGCACATGTTTCTTGACACAAGCATGCATGTAATTTATCAACACATGAGGCCCATCCTCATCTGTTAATTCTGCTTTAATTCCAGCTAGGTTCCAGCTTAAAAGGTTGACAGTTGATTGAATTATAGGATCATGGTTGGCACAAGTGCGGGTGGTTTCCATTGGCAGTTCTGGCCCCGGAGTATGCAGAAGCTTTGTCATCACCACTCCCCTCAGAATGACTCCATCATTTGCATGGCAACCACATCAGACTCCTTTGGTAAATGGACATGAGGAGATTGTGGACAAGTTAGTCTGTGAGAACAAGTAGTAACTTCAGCATTAAAAAACCTCTACCATAAATCTCTTCTGGTTTTAAGCCATTGATTTAATTGTGTGACTGGACTGTAAGTTTGTTGGAGAACCAGTGGAATTGTAGCACGGAGCCAACTTGTTTGTGTTTTCAAGACAGTAAAGTTTCCCCAGGTATCTTCATTTTCAGCTTGTCATTTAATTGTGATTTGGTTGATTGATTTTGTGGAGGTCCCATTTTAAGTTGGATCTCTGAGCACACCAGTGGTAGAGTTTGATTATCGAGCCAAATTACGCCCTACTATCATCAGGTGCTCTAATCTCAATGCAATCCCATCTGTCAGTGGGTTCTACATGAAGTTTGGCATACATAATGTCAGAATGAATGATTGAATGCCAAAAACAGACACTACATGTCCAATTGCCCACTTTGTTCATAAGGAAAGTCTGGTTTTCCTGTACACCACAGGGGAGTTTCAGGGCATGGCTCATTTATAGGGTTATTAGCCTCTCTGGCCATATAATATTCAGTGGTGAAGGTCCCAATAATTCTAGTCCTTGATCTATCATCACTGCCCCAGAAAATGCTCGGCATCTGATGGCTGGTCATCCCTTAGCCCATTGTAACAATGGACCATGAACATTCTTTTAAACCTATTTTCTTCCCAGAATGGAATCTCACCTTTGGTCATTCCCTTTTGCTTCCACTGTTTGAAGGTAAAATGTCTCCCCCCTTCTGGGCCAACCCCTCCCAAGGTTCGAGGGGATTGAAACGGATGTCCCAGGCTCTCTTCAGCCGTAGGATTACATCCCTTAATGGAAACAGTTTCTTTGCTTGTCTCACGGAGATGCAGTTGGAGAATTTCTGTTAAAAAGTTGGCTACTCCTCTTAGATCTGTGTCCTCTGCTCAAAGTGCTCCAGTCTAATTTAGGACCTTATCTGATGTTTTTCAAGGGATTTCTCACTGAGCTTCCCCCAAGGCCTAGTTTCTATGCTACATTAGTGGACCTAATCACAAAACCCTCATTATCAATCCCAACTTCCATTAAAGGCGGAATCTAGTGGAGGACATTAAAACTTGGCTACATCAGGACAAAACCACACTAGGATGCGGGAGGACTCGTTGGAGCAGGAGTATTATCTAATAAAAAAAATCAACTGTCTTTGGTATCCATTATTCGCAGAGAAAGACTGGCTAATACCGACGATGATGATCATGGACATCACAGAATCGCAGCCTGGACTATTGTCTGATGAGTTGGCATCAATGTTGTACAGGTCACAATGGCAGACAGAATGGGTGAACCTGCCCGGCCTTTTCTGGTCTTTGATGGGCATGGACATGCCTGCAGTTGGCCAGTCATGGCCCAAAAGTGTCCCGCAAAGTGAGTCTACTAATGACGCTTCACAGCACTTGTACGAAGGAAGGGTCTGCCTCCTACCCCTCCTCCAGGTACCTTGTAGAAGTGTCTGAATTGGAGTGCCAGAAAACAGCTTTCAATGGGTCTTACACAGCGAGTCTGCTGTTGGCACTTTATAGTGCTTGTAGGAAGGAACAGCCCTCCTCCTTCAACCCCTCTTCCTTGTAGAAATGTGGGCGTGCATTCCCATAAAACATCTTTCAATGTGTCCTAGACTCTATTGTCTCCATTCTTCTCCCCCACCATGAGGGAAAAAACCCACTAGACACCAAGGAACATAAATAATCATAAAAAGGAGTGAGGGCAGCCTCAAGCAAAGAGAAGTAAAGTCTTTCTTCCCTCTGGGGCAGATAGGAGGTTTGTCCCAACTGTGGAGGTTGCCGCTAATATACCCCTGGGAGTTGAAAACTGACTCCATACCAGAGATTTTCCCTTTAAGAGAATCAAACGGTTGCAGCATTCCACTCTGGCTTAGGACCAAAAATCTACCTCATGAAGGAGCAACCCTTTGTCCCAATTCGCCCCACAGGGGAAGGATGCCCACTGGATGCCAAGAATATTTTTTAATAAGATAATGTGGCAGGTTCTGACCCATCCTGACACCAGACTACACTCCCACCTCCAAGCCCCAACAGTCTTTCTGGGCACTAAAGCATCCTTTTCACTATGGCCAGTGAGAGGAAATGTTGATTCTTTTGAGCAGTGTTTTTAGATATGTGCCAGCATATTAGGGGTTAAATCCCAATATTGTTCCAATCGTCAAGCTGCAATCCTGATATTTGAGACAAAATGTTGATCCTTTTGGGCATTGTTTTTACATATGGGCCGGCAGATTAGGTGCTAAATCCCACTATTGTTCCAATTGTCATGCTGCAACCCAGATATTTCGGAAAACTAGGCACGAGTCCAGGATGATGTGTCTTGTGATGATCCCACAATGTTTTCTTACCCACAAAGCCCTGCAAACCTCAAACATTGCCTAAAATTATATATTTTCCTTGCATTTCTGTGATGTAAACTTCCAGAATCAGCAGGCACCTACAAAATTCCCACCACCCAGTATTCCCCCACCTGCTCTGATAACAACGCTACCCTACTTCCGTGGCTCCACCTAGCACCAACAACACAAAAGGCCCCGCAACACAATGTGGAGACTTCATCAATAGGGGAAGCTGGGGTATTTGTGTCAAGGCTCTGCTGCCATCTAGGGAAACCTAACAAACTCAGATATTTTTGAAAACTAGAGGACTTTGAAGCAGCAGAGTCCATGGCGGTATGCCTTGTGTGGACCCCGTGACATTTGTTTAACCACAATGCCCCGCAAACCTCAAATATTAGCTTACATCACACATTTACCATGGATTTCTGTGATGTAAAATTCCAGAAATCACAGGGATCCATATAATGTCTACTACCCAGTGTTCCCCATCTTGTCCCAGTGAAAACGCTACTCCACTTGGGTGCATCAACCTTGTGCCAGCAACACGAAAGGTACCAAAATGCAAAGTGGAAACATCAGGAATTGAGGTATCTGCAGAATTTGGGCCAGGGCTCTGCCACCACCTAGGGAAAACTGCCATACTTAAACATTTCTGAAAAATAGGCAACCAGAATCCACATAAATCCACAAAATTCCTACTACCTTATGTACCACCACTGGTTCCAATAAAAAAATGCTACTACCTAAACAAGCTAGTGCCCAAAAAGGAATGGATCAAAACAGAGACGAGCCCATATTGTGTTTTGGGGTGTTTTGTGTCTCGGGCGGGATACCCTTTTTATTGGAAGATGTGTGGAAATACAGAATAGTAGAATATTTGTTATTACCAATTGAATTTCTCGGCATTTGTGGCTTTAAAATGTCAGCCAGTAGCTTTTCTGCAGCAGCAAATCTTTTTTATTGGTCCATCCCAGCGGCAGTAGTGTATGGCCTTGTGGCAACATGTTCTGCCTTGCTCTGTTGAGGAAATTTGACTTCTGTTTTAGAGAAGAACTCTGAAGTTCCAACTTATATATACAGATAAACAAAATAGTTATACACCAACATCAAAGTACTGATGATCACACAGTAGTGTGCTTTCTTTATCCTGCAACCAGAAAAGGCTGCCTATGTAGTCTACATGTAAAAGGTTGAGGTGGTTTCATAATGTATCAAATTATAATCGGGCGCTATGATATATGTATCACTTGTTAAAATAAAGTATCAGTGTGGTTAGTGATTTTTGACCTTTGTTAGGCTATGTTATGTTGTGTTGTGTTGTGTTATGTTATGTTATGTTATGCTATGTTATGTTATGTTGCTCTTATTTGTAGAGCGCACATACACAGAACAGGTTTATGATGCTGGGGAAACAGAAACATTGCATTCAACACCTTATTTATTCACATGAAAGCCTGAAAAGCCAGGTCTTTAGGAGTTTTCTCAATTCAGGATAGCAGGGGGCAGACCTAATATCAGGTAGGAGGGCGTTCCAAATGCGAGGGGGAAGTACCGGGAATCTGGGGCCACCGAGTGTCTGATGTAGGTATCAGCCTTGTTTCCATGAATAAAAGCAGGCCAGGGGGATTATCGTGAGCATGGTCTAGATCCCTGTGGAATATTTGGTGAGTGAACATGCATGCAAGTGTGGACTTTTGTGTGTATGGTTGCAGAATTGTCACAGAGTGAGGTGTTGGGTGCTATTGTTGCAGTGAGTGTTGGGTGTGGGTAAGAGCATGAAACATTGCAGGAAGCACACGAGAATCCTCCCTCTGCATTGTATTGTGCAGCAAGGAAGCAGAATGTAGAGCAGCAGCCAGGATTGAGGATGCAGAGGGTTGCAGCATGGTAGAGGCTGAAGGGTGGAGGACCAGGGTTCCTGGCAGTGGGCACATTCCAGGCACAGACGGGCACAGATGGGCTTGCCTTTGGCATGCCAGCAGTGCTCATCCCTTGAGCATCCGAGTTGTGGCAGCCATTAAGTAGATCTTGGGAGGGTGAGTTTATTGATGTCGCTTCCTGTGCAGATGGATGATGAAAAACCCAGTGATGTCACTT
This sequence comes from Calotriton arnoldi, assembly GCA_963921515.1. NCBI lineage: Eukaryota > Metazoa > Chordata > Amphibia > Caudata > Salamandridae > Calotriton > Calotriton arnoldi. The sequence goes on from CAWUFW010002861.1 coordinate 1,724,812, forward strand.
CCGGTGAAGAAGGATGATGGGAAATTCAGTCATGTCACTACCAATGCAGAAGGACAGATTCGCAAATCCCATGTGACAGAGCAACAAATATATTTGATTGGTTGGAACACCTGCCACCCTCTTCTACAGGGAGTTCCTTCTAATTTCTTCTTTGTTTGGTATGTCTTCTCACCTCTGCAGCTCAGGTGAAACTCTTTCTTTTTTGCTGTATTTGTTTGTGAACCAACATAGATCTATTATAGAAAATTTTATCAGGATGAGAAAGAGAGCAGGAGAAAGAGCAGCAGGACCAAGAAGAACAGCATAGAAAAAAAGAATGCATCGCATGAAACTTTTTCTCCATACCATCTGAAGAAAAAAAGTGTGGTAGCAAACGTTGTTAAATGCAAACTTTTTAATGAAGAACTTTCCAGAGGGAATAGCAAAAATTACTCTCATTGGATGAACAGCATGTTAAAACATCTGGGAACCATCCACCCTCGACAACTGGCAAGAGGGGAGATCCAGAGGGATGCACCAGATGGATCAACATTAAGTGCTTCAGCTCAAGCTGCTCCCGGAGACCACGCTCCTTCTGCCGTAACTGCAAACAAGATGCTGAATTTATTGCACATTGTAAAGAAAAGAAAACCAGTTCCAAAAATAAAAAAACAAATGGTTCCATTTTGGTTTAAAGAAAGAAAAGTTAGATATTATAAGTGTGTATGTTAATGTCTTAATAACATCTGCCATATGTCTACACATGTCACTGTGAGTAGGTGTGTGAGTGTTTGTATGCGTGTGTGAGTGGCTGTGTGGGCCTATGAGTGACTGTGATAGTGGGTTTATGTGTCTCTGAGTGGGTGTGTGAGAGTATAAATGTGTGTGCATGTGTGTGTAGCATCACTCAAGGCAGGAAGTAGGGAATATTTAAACAAGTATGTCTTCAGCTTCTTACAGAACTCAATATCTGAGGAGGAGCATATGCCATGTAAATTCAGATCGTTCCACACATTATGAGCGATGTAGGAGAAGTTACCTATGAATCATGTGAGTGTGTGTTTGTATGGGTGTGTGAGTGGTTGTGTTAGTGGCCGTGTGGGTCTTTGAGTGACTGCGATAGTGGTTTTATGGGTCTCTGAGCGAGTGTGTAAGTATAATGGTGTATGAGATGGTGAGTTGGCTGTGTGGGTCTGTGAGGGGGTGCAGTGGTGGTATACTTGGTCTGTGAGTGGGTGTGTGAGAGTGTGAATGTGTGTGCATGTATGTGTGTGTACAAGAGGAAATATTTATGTCTTCAGCTTCTTACAGAACTCAGCAACTGAGAAGTAGCCTATGCCATGTAACTTCAGATTGTTACACACAATATGGGCACTGTAGGAGAAGGAAGGACCTATGAATCATGTTTAGTATATGCATGGGGTACGTGCAAGTAAGATTCAGTCTGAATGGTTTATGAAAGGAGAGTTGTCTATTGAGGTTTGCTGTGCCAGTGTTGTGTAGTGAGTTGAAGATTTGAGTGAATATTGCTAACCGTGGTTGGTTGTGTATATGTGATGTGTGTGTGGAGTGGAAGATTGAGTGTGTTCTTGTGGATTTATGAATGCCTGGAAGCTGTGTGGTGAGCTTTGTGGAAAGACAAAATTGGAGGGAGATCCCATAGTCTAATTTGCTTGTGACGAGACCCCAGGGGATGGTTTTGGGTTTGCTGCTGAGAAGCATTTGATGATGGTTGTAATCTTCAGGGTGTTGAAACAGGAAGCTGGAACATCATTGACTTGACCAGCCATGGTAAGTTTGTTGTTCAGGATGATCCTATGGATTTTTATATGGGTGTTGGTGGTGGCAAGAGTTCAAGTTCAGCTAGCTACCAAGCAGAGTCACACGGTGAGGTATCCTTACTGCAGATCCCAACATTAATCATGCCATTGTTAAGTCTGAGACAGTTGGTCTTCATTTAGTCAGATAATTCGGTAATGCAGGTGTTGAACTGGTTATGAGTTTCATTGATTAGGAAAGGATGTTAATATCATGGGTGCAGATGAAGTTTGCAAGATGATTCATATATGCATTGAAGAGTGTCAGGTTCCTGAGCAAAATAATGCTGCTTGCACTGCAGGTACCCTTGCACCATAGTACTAAGGTGTGTGTGTTGGTGCTAGGCAGCAGTTTCTGCGCCAGCACAGTCAGAGAGCAGGAATGCATTGTGTAATGTTAAATATGGCAAATTCCTACCCTCCCTTTCTCACAGCTTTGCACAGCAAGGTGGCCTGCTGCTTTGCATTGTATGAAATATTGACGAATATGGGCCTAGGTCTGCAGTAAGAAAGGCCAGACAACCATGCCTGCTCTTCATGTCTCGGGGCTTCAGAAAGATGGGAAAGATCTTTGAGTAAAAAAAGCAGAAAGAAGAGCAGCAAGAATAGCTACCCCTCAAGCCACTACATCATTTTAGCAACAAAGCAGAACAACAACACATGGAAGGCAACCAGGCCCTACAACAAAAGGCACACAAGAATCATGGACCACCTCACAGCAAGTGAGTAAACGGAAATGCTGCAAAAGTACCAATATGAACTTGAGCTAAATAAGTGTTACTTTTCCAGGTGATTTATCAATTAAATAATTGTTATATTATATAAAAATACCTCTATGTAAATGTAATGCACTCATCAGTTTTATAAACATGTGTATCAGAAATGTGCAAAAGCATGTGTGTAGCATATTTTTGTTTCCCAAGTTAATAATCCACTGGCTTTCATGCTTTGGACACGTGAATGCTCAATATTCCTCAAAGGGACAATTCAGAATATCCACTTGTTGGCAATTTTTTAAAGGTTATCTTTTAGTTAATGAATATTCTCCAAATTCTTAATTTCAGTTTTCCTTTGACACTGCCTGTGACTATTTTCCCACATACTTTTAGTATGAATGCAGTCTTATTGATAGCCACTAGATGGTGCCAGTGTGCTAGTGTAAGCAACACCAGTGAATGCAGTGTCCATGAAGGTTATTTTAAATATTTAATAATTTAATCTGAAGTTGAATTATCAGTTTTATTGTAGAACGAGAGTTACCATTTATACATTTCAAGACTGGTTTAGAAAATAAATCAACACATATATGAGTTTGCTGACGGATTATGAAATTGGGGAATAAAATCGGATGACCGCATTATATGTGCATATCAGTGTTGTATATATTGTAAGTATTATGCAACTGATCAAATTTATTTTCAAATGTGATCATTATATAGAATAATTAATCAATTACCAATAATTCAAATAAAATAAATAACTCATATGACAAATACACAATTTAAAGTACATAATTACTTACTTAAATATTTAATTAATATTATAAATTAATTTTAAAAAGTTAGAATTGAAATACCTTCACCTCTGACCGCGGCTTAGTTAAGTCCGGGGTACCGACGGATAGAGCGGTGCCTCACGTCCTGAGCAGTGGCCAGGTGAGGTGAGGTTCTTTACCCGTACGCTTCGGGTTTAACTACACCACGCTCCTTGAACTGAAACAAGTGGTGCAATAGGTTGTATCTGTTCCTTTTTTCAGTTACATCCACGTTTGAATTTTTGTTGTCACGTATAACGCAGTAGCTTACACTTTTTAGGTGCTGAGGAAGGCTAGACACTCTTTAGGTCACAATACCTGAAACATGTAGACCAACCCTCTAACTAGACAGTTGCAGTTTATTCTTTCCAAAACTGCCTTAGCACTGTTTTAACCCTGACACCAAGAGATATATAATAAACCTTTTTTTCTCCTGGTAGCCAGTTTTAATCCACTTTTTTCACTTTTTTCATAGCACTGCGCCCATCACCTAGTAGTACACCTTAGCTCAACACCTTTTGGATTTTAGTATATCCTAGGAGATCCTCAAAACATCCCTGTGCTCCTCCCTCACAGTGAGGGGGTTGTAGCCCTCGGCTGTACTAGGGGTTACAGCCGGGAGGAGATCCCAGATGATGAAGCATGTCACCTTGGTGAGTGATGGGACACCGTCCCCTTATTAGGGTTTCCCTCATGAGGGCTTCACTTAGGCGCGATTAGATACGGTTGACTGGTGTAGGATACCGTTGAGCACCAAGTAACACCTCAGACCTACAGACAATTGAGTTTGCTTTGCATATTTTTGTTCCCCAATTTAATAATCCACCGGCTTTCATGCTTTGGACACGTGAATGCTCAATATTCCTCAAAGGGACAATTCAGAATATCCACTTGTTGGCAATTTTTTAAAGGTTATCTTTTAGTTAATGAATATTCTCCAAATTCTTAATTTCAGTTTTCCTTTGACACTACCTGTGACTATCTTCCCACATACTTTTAGTATGAATGCAGTCTTATTGACAGCCACTAGATGGTGCCAGTGTGCTAGTGTAAGCAACACCAGTGAATGCAGTGTCCATGGAGGTTATTTTAAATATTTAATAATTTAATCTGAAGTTGAATTATCAGTTTTATTGTAGAACGAAGGTTACCATTTATACATTTCAAAACTGGTTTAGAAAATAAATCAACACATATATGAGTTTGCTGACGGATTATGAAATTGGGGAATAAAATCGGATGACCGCATTATATGTGCATATCAGTGTTGTATATATTGTAAGTATTATGCAACTGATCAAATTTATTTTCAAATGTGATCATTATATAGAATAATTAATCAATTACCAATAATTCAAATAAAATAAATAACTCATATGACAAGTACACAATTTAAAGTACATAATTACTTACTTAAATATTTAATTAATATTATAAATTAATTTTAAAAAGCTAGAATTGAAATACCTTCACGCTTCAGTCCCCTACTAGGCCAACAACCCACTATAGATGAGTGAGTGGGTTTATAAGTGTTTGTATTGGTGAGTGAGCAGGTATATGAGTTAATAATTGGTTGTTAATTAGTTATAATTAATTAATTAATAATTAATTATGGTAATTCTGTAATTAATTTTAGGTGTGTTTTGTGGGGTTTATATGGGTAAAGGGTGTTAAGTAGTTTATTTATTTTTTATTAATAGGTATTTGTTAATTAATATTAATTAAATTAATTAATACATAGAAATAATACATAGAAATTGACCCAAGAATAAAATACTTCAAAAGGATAAGCATCATTTGCTCCTACCGCAAAGATAAAAGCACCACCTGCATTAGTAAGCCCATGATGTGTTACATGTGCATGTACAGCAGGCACGACAACAGCTGGTGTGGCCATTAATAAAACAGAACTGAAAATACAGTGCAACACAAACATGGATTCTCCTTTGAAACTTTCAAGCTTGAAAAACACAGAATCTGGTGCTACCTAAATATTGTGGAGAAATAATCCCCAACACCATGGATGTATCCAGTGTTAGGTTTTAAGGGGTATTATGGACACACACAAGCACTATTCAGAAAACATGTGCAGTAAGTACCAGGCCCCACTTTGGATGCCATGTTGCAGGGATTTTTGTTTGTAAACAGAACTATGCCTGGGACCACAGAACATCAGCATGTAGGGACTGAGTCACCATACCACATCTGTACCTAGGAGCCTCAATCCAGACTAGATCATAGTGCTTTACCTGCCCTCCTAACCTTTCCAGAGTGACAGGTAAGATTGCACCTCAGAACACAACACTCTAGTCTCCTCAGGGTAACATGGTTGTCAACCTTTTGTTTTCTCACTCATGCATTTCCATAATAAACAAAAAAGACCAGAGAACAGTTTACAATATGTATTGAAACATATTGTGCTCTATTATAAAACAGCTGTGCAGCAACTAGAAAACATATGCATCCCAACAGTGTGAGGAGCATACAAGAAAACTATAAACAATAAGAAGTCCTACTACAATAAATTATTTATTTGCCTCAGCCCACCCTCACTATAACAACACGGTGTTATATTATAGAACTCTGGGATGAGTGAGGCGCCCGATACCTGTCATGCATAAATAGTTGTTCTACACGTCAGCCAGTATAGCCCTCTCCTCTCTGGACCTCTGCTCTGCTAGAATGTCTTCACTCTGTTTTCAAAATGGCCCAACTCTGTGTATATGTTGCGGGGTGTATCTAAATGTTAAGCTATGTTTGCTAACCTAATCGATGTGAAGACCCGGCACAGTGTTATTTGACCTTGTACAATTTCTTCAGACAGTCTGAAGCAATAACAAAAACATGTGGAATTGCTTTTCTAAAATAATGTTTTGGCACAAAAATAAACATGGCAAGCGTAACATGTGCAAGGCAAAGCAGCCTAAATGTGCAAGCAAACTAAAAGGGGGCCCTAAAAGAAACATACAACAGACTGGCTGAGAGGGTGAAGGGGAGTGCAATGGAGGCAGCCAGCTCCTCAACATCTTCTTCAGTGTCTTCCTCCAGTGAATACTCCCTCGCGGTGGCGGACCTTACTGCTCCTGTTCAATCTGCATCCTTGTCTGCCACACAGAGTACCTTTTCCACCCTCCCTCCTGCTGCCCCCCAATTGGTCAAACCTACCCCCCCCTAAAATGGGTATCATCTCCTTTGCTCCAGGCATGTCATCCCCTGCCCCTGCCCCCGGCTGTGCTGAGTGAGGAGGCTATATGTAACACCTCTCTAGGCCAGACTGCACTACTGATGCCATCCAGGGGCTTGGCTGCCAATTGCAACAAATGTTAGCCTACCTGAAAGGCATTCAGAGTGCTATACTTGGCATACAGAGATCTTTTCAAAGTCTGGCTTCCTCACTGACAGCAGCCTCCCAACCATCCTAACCCTGTGCCCCACCTCCCACCCCTTTCCCATCCAAATTCCCTAATTCTCGACCTGTCCCAAGCACATTCACTCCTTTGAATGCACCCACTCACAGAGACACGAACAGCACACCCACACAGAATCACAATCACCACAAAAAATACAGGCGCACATCCAATCATAAAAAAATACCACCAGCACATACACAGACACCATAGCCACTACCATACACATGCACCACCTCCACCACGGGTGCACCCACAAATACTGCAGCCACCACCACACCCATATGTATCGCACCCACACCCAGCATCTAAAGAGATGCTGCAGCTTCCCCACCACATCCACATTAACCACACCCAGCAAACCCACAGACACTGCAGCCACCACCACACCCACATGCAGCACAACCACGCACTGCACATCCACTGCACACTCATCCACACACATATTAGAATTCATAGCTACTAACTCAAATGCTCACACCCATCTAAAAAACAGACACCTATGTGTCGCAAGACACACCCAAATGTGTAAGACATACACCAGACCCACATGCACCTGCACCCTCAACAGACACATGCACATCAGACACTGCCACTTCGTCTGCCTTCGAAATCCAACTCCCTGCCAAACACCCTACTCATTTCCCCCTTGAAGGTGTCCTTTTTACCTTTGCCCTAACCCCTAACAAGCCTGAGTCCACCATAGCAAACGCCAATCTACCCCTTCCACACCCCAGCCCAATCTTACCACATCCCTAACCACCCCAACCAAATGCCAATCTACCACTTCCATACCCCAGCCCACCCCTTCCACATCTCAACCCACCCCTATCAAGTTCAAATTCACCCCTTCTATATCCCAAACAACCCCATCACATGTAAGAGCACCCCTCCCAAAACCACACCACCACCTCCCAAACCCAAGGGCATCCCTCCCAAACCCAAACCCCCCTCTCATTTAGGGTCTTGGAGGTGCCTGCTTTCCCCACTAGATGCCCCTTCCTCAGTAGGTCCCCCTTATCAGTGTATTTGGAGGCAAGTTTTGTGTCCCTGCTCAAAAATGCAGATTTTTCACTTTAGGGACTTCCATTTGAGAGTCTCATCTCAATTTGTGTAACACATTCATACTTTTGATTTCAACCAATTTAGTCCTGGCATTATTTTTCCTTATCAATTGTTTGATTCCAAGCAATGTCTGAGTAAAATGTGAAGTACTTATTTTCCTTTACTATGATGGCAGGTAATACAATAGATTTTTCAATGTCTATTTTGTTAAGTGCATACACTGGTTAACATAGAATGTGATGGTCATTTGAATTTAGGTGCAAGCATTCATCATAGTAATGGCAATTTGCATCAACTAATTGATATTACAAATTTTATTTGGATGTGTTACTACAGGTAACTTTGTTTCACTTTGATTACTGATCAGTATGAAATATTTTGTGACTATGGATATTAGAACCAGTGCAGGGCTTTCTCTAGACAAGGGGAAATATTACATGGATGTATATGCTGAATACGCTTTGTGACATTGATGTTACAGCTAATTTCTAAGGTAAAGGCAACACTTTGTCTAGTGCAATTTCTGCATCATGTTACATTGCGCTTATCCCTATGATGTGTGTTGCGTATGTTTTCAAAGTAAGAGTTTTAGAAATTTCTTTAAACACACCTGTATGGCGACGTTTTGATTAGGTCTCGCCTAGGCAGCGCTTGCTCTGTCTCGTTGAGACATGCAGTATACACTATAGCGTGGAAGCTTCGTGGAAGCTCCACCCACTGTCCGCCCATCATGTTCATTGGCTTGTGTCTTGAATGCTGCCTTCCGATTGGTTGCAGGCTTGTTAGTCCCTCCTTATGATGGACATGTCTTCATTTGTGTCCTTCCACGGCTACTGGCCCCTTTACTGCGCAGACTAATTTCTTCCTGTGCTTCCGATGCCTTCTCGCGCCCCCCGTCCTATTGCATTGCCAATGCTTGTTTTATTTGTCTCTCCCCACCCTTATCTGAGATCTCCGTTTATTTATGATTAATAAAGCCCATGCCGAGGCTCGAACCCTGTTCTCCAGCTCCAAAGTCGGCAGCGTTATATGTTGAGCCACCTCCTCCCTTCGATTCTCTGCACCGTTTGTTTCAGTTGGTTTCAGATGCTACATTTGACCATGTTTTTTTTAATTTTATCTGTCTCACCCCTCCACCTGTGTTGTGTTTTTTTATTTGTCTCTCCCCACCCCCCTCCGAGATTGCTGTTTATTTATTTATGATTAGGTGATACAGCCCACGCTGAGGCTCAAACCCTGCTCTCCAGCTCCAAAATCGGCAGCTTTATATGTTAAGCGACCTCCTCGCTTCAAGACAAGCCCCTAAAAGGAGTTTATCTTTGTTTCCCTCACTGAGTCACCCTTCCACCATGCACCCACCCTTAACCCCTTCCTCCCTCTTGCTTTCCCTGAGCTCCCCCGTAAGTGCATGGGAAGTATACAAGCGTTATCACTTTAAATGTAAACAGCCTCAGAGCTCTCTTCCAGAGCCCCTCCCTGCCAGCCCTCACAACATCCACCCACGGTGCATTAGAAGAGGTAATTTTTTTAATGTCAGCCTTTGAAGTGCCGTGCTCTGGCCACGCAGTATCTGCAGACCGGACCAGTTATGCACACTAAAAGAACAGTTATCTCTGAACTGCTGGCCTCTCTAGTAATGAGCCAGATGTAGAAGACCTGTATAGGACACTTCCGACCAAGTTGAACTCGTTGTTGCTCATCGGTGGTGGTGGTGTGTGCTTACCGCTTTTGCAAAATGTCCGCAAAAGAAGAAGTCCGTCACCATAGGGAATCTGAAAACACCTCTTCGTGTTTACTCCGTGGACAGTGGGACAAGCACGTTGTCCCAGTGTTGTTTCCCCTCATTCACAGAGGGGTTTCTCTCAAGGGACACATGCAGAATGTTTTGTTTACTATTTTATCGGAACCTTATCCGACAAAAGGAAGTGTATAAAACAAGTGGTCAGATTTCAGAATCCATCTGCTCACTCTTCATATTTGCTTTTCCTAGACTTCTACAGATGTTTTCCCACCTCCGTTTTACGTTCTTAGAGAATATTTTCAATGAATAAGTGTACCAATATTATTTTTAGGCTTTTCAGGAAATGCGGGTGCCTTGCTATATTCTGCACTTGTGGTCGCATTCATTTAATGTCTTTATATTTAAAGCGTCACAGTTACTCAGGACTTAAAAAAAACCTAATGCCCACTCAACTTCCCCTTCATTTCTTGTAAATGCAAACGGTCAGGACGCAGTGACTGTTGTTCTCTGTAACAATAAAAAAAGAATGAATGTTTGGTGCGTGTTTGTCAGTGTTTAGTTTCCGCTCCCTCCTCATTGTGGCTGCAGCCATTGACACGCGGCTTCCACTCCGCTGTCACACGCTATTTTTGTGAACCTGCTTATAGATCTGTTGGAACACCTGAAAAAAATCTATTTAGCTGACACACGTTAAGAATGAAGGGGCAGATTTATGACGACTGGCGCATCCCTGCAAATCAGGTAAGATGTGTCACGCAAGTTTACCCTTGCGCCACCACAGATGCACCGCATTTACAATGCGGCGCATCGTGGCGCAAGGATAAACAGATGCATGACGCATCTCCTGTCGGAAGGGTGGTGCATTGCTGGAGTCGTGTCGCAAGCGCAACGCAACTCCAGTAATGCTCGTGGCCTGCCCAAGGCGCAAGGTTTTGATGCAGTGGCGTCGAAAAAGTGACTAAGTGAAATCTTGTAGATTGTCACTTTTCCGAGGCTTTACTGCGCCGGAACGCCCACCCCCGCGCCGGAACGCCCACATGAAACCTGACGCAGGTTTCATGTGGCGCAGGGCTTTACAACGTGACGCATCTCCCTAGATGCGTTACGTTGTAAATAGGGCGCAACGTGGCGCATGGTTTACGCCGCCGCTGCATCACAGAAGTGACGCAACGGCGGCACAAAAGTGGTGCAAGGGGCTCGTAAATCTGCCCCGAAATGTTCAGCCTTGAATGCAATACTCCAATAAGCCTCATGAAAGAGAAAGCAGCGTCCTTAGATGAGTAAAGACGACGGAGTTTCACTAATGGGAAAAAAACCCTGGAGGTAAACAAAATTAAGAAAGACTTTGATGCGTAAAAATGAAGAAAACAAAACGAGGAAGTTGCAAGCTTTGAGTGCACCTCTTTACCCTACTATAGTTGCGGTACAACTGGGACTTCAAATCGGAGCAAGTTGATAGCTGTCGGTAAGGTGTAGGACACAGGCAGTTTTCTTGGTAGTTTCTGAAAAAATGTGCCCGCCGTATCGACCCTCACAATGGCCGTGAGGGATCAGTGCACACAGTTGTTAATGCTCGTTTTTCATGCCGACAAAATATCCTCGGTATCGTCGTGCCAGCCTCTGAATTGCGCAGAATATGATTTTTTTTCACTGCATTAGGAAATTTGTTCTATGAAATGGATTGTGTGTGTGTTTTTTGTTGTTGTTTTTTTTTAAGGCTTGTTTTCCTTTTCCAGCAGGCACTGGCTCCGTTGAAAGCTATTCCTTCTCCGCTCCCTCACTTAAACTGTACAATGTCTGAGAAAGGGTGCAGGAGCAGTGGGTTTATCTCCCCCATCAAACACACATGCACAACACCCACCCACTCACTCCCTCGCCCGCTCCCGCCTCTCATGCACGAGTTGTTGAGACTCTGTGTCACCAAAGGCCAGGTTCTGTCAGACTTCGAGTATTCACCCCACGAAAAACAAGCCACCACCAGGCTTGATTGATCCCACATGTCTGGCAGTGAGTTGCAGACACTGATAATGAAGACGTCCTTACACCATTGCAGTGCCAGCCCTTCACACTGCCCTCCTGCACCAGATTATCGCACAGGCACGTGTGCCTGCCCCTCACCCTCCCATCAGATCGCGCTCTTAACACTACCGGCCGGTGCCTTGCAGTTACCTTTATATTATGTACTGCCCGTCAGTGCCAGATTCTGTCGTTATCAATGACCTCACTTCCCTCAGTGACTGCTCGTCACACTATCTACCAGTGCAGGCTTCCCACACAACTACACATCTCAAACTAAACATGTGAGCTTTTCACTCAAAGTGCCAGCGTTTTCACACTGCCCTTCCGTGCCACTTCTCACAATGTTCACTTTTGCCTGCATTTTGCACTGCCCAAAGAGCTAGATTCTCACTCTTCCCTGCACTGTCTGTCAACAGCTCCCACTCTCACACTGTCCACCTGGGCCAGCAGTTGAAGCCCACCCAAGCTAACCAATGGTGCGTGCAGTTACTTCTCTCTACTCAATCACACTCCCTCCGACGGTGCTCCCCACACACTGCCCCCTCCCCTCCTCCCCAGCCTCATTTTAAGGTACAGTGAGTCCGCGTTCACTGCTGGCTCCGATAGCCGTCTGAAAGCAGAATAATGGCTTTCCCTAAGTGGAGGGTGATTTATTGAGAAATTCGGTCTTAAATTCCTCAGCATTAATCTGTGTGCGTCTTGTGCCTTACCTGCCAATCTGTGTGCGCGCGGTGCCAGATGTTGACTATATTGGCAGCATGTGATGGGCATGCAGTGTTTGATGAAGGCATGGCTGACGGTGTTTGATGTTGTGATCAAGGGCAGTGTAAGCTTTTTACCCCGACCACCTCTGTCAGCATTTACATCACTAAACTGGCACCAGCCATTTGCAGAGCAGGGTCAGTTTATCACGCTGACACTGTCCAGCAATGCCAACTTTTCAATTGCTCACTTGGCACAGGTTGTAACACTGCAAGTAGTCTCCTCTTCCAATGCTCACCGGTGCCAGGATGTCACACTGTCCACCAGCCCTAGAGCGAATAATACTCGCTCATCTAGTCTATGGCCCTTTCCTGGAACTGCACCTGGAGTTTTGGGTTTGCTTTGATTAAAGATGGTGTAGTGCACTTAGAGAGATAACTGAGGCCCAGTGTAAATGATAATGCCATTTATTTATCTGTTTTAAAAACAACACATAAATAGAAGGCATTGCCATTTACAATGCCAATAGCTCAAACTCTCATACATGCGAGACCGATTGCATTGCAAATGCTTGTTTTTATCTAGATATCTGTTTTTGTGCAAGTGCACATTTTTTTTAAGGCAGCTTGTTAATTTAAATTTCTTGAACATCGACATTACAGACATATTACTTGAACATTGATATGCTATTGCTTGTAAGAGAGATTTATAAATGCATGAGTCGTGTGCATATGTTAAATAGCAAGTCAATAGGTAAAAGTTAAAAGTGTGGCTTAACGTCGATTGTGTCCATGACAGTGTTGATTTTGTTCATCATCATGCAGCAGCAGGAGTGGCAGGAAGATCGGATCCATGGCAGAACAGGAGGCGTGTAAGTGAGAAAAGGTGAGTTTCTGCCTCATATTTCTTCCATTTCATCAACCCCGTTGTGAAGGATTTACCGACACAGTCACTTCAGTGGGAAGGGAAATCATGATTGGGGAAAGTGGTGGTCCTCCCTCTGACAGCCGATTTGGCCTATCAAGCCATCAACATGGTTAAGATTTCCTGGCTGAGACGGTGAGACCGCAGCTGGCTTTGGACTCACTGGGCCTGATTCACAAAAGTAATCTGAGACAAAATCCTAACTTTACAACTTTCGTTATTCACAGAAGGCATTTAGGAGTACTAAAGTTAGTATTTTGTGTCAGTCAATCTTAAGTTTTGGTCTTAAGTTAAACTTAAGACAAACTTAAGTTTAACTGAAACAAAATCCTAACTTTATGACTATGATTTTGTCTCAGTTAAAGTTAAGTTTGCTCAGAAATGAGCAGAAAGAGGCTAAATAAAGGCCAGAAACTAGCAGAAAGAGACACCCAGCTGATTCACTCCCTCACTAACTAAACCACAGTTGCCAAAAACAACTTCCATGATGGAATGAAGGTTGTCGCCACCTGGATGAAGGAGATCTAGCTCAAGTTCAAATCAGAGAAGACTGAAGTCCTCATCCTGGGCTCCACTGCCTCTGCCTGGGATGACTCCTGGTGGCCCGCAGCACTTGAAACACCCCCCACACCACAGACCATGCACGAAACCTCAGCATCATCCTGCACTCCAGGATCATCATGAACAGTCTGATCAATGCTGTCTCATCATCATGATCCAACACTCTACGCCTCCTCTGAAAGATCTTCAAATGGATCCCCACTGAGTCCAGAAAGACGGTCACCCATTTACTCAGCAGCAGCAGACTCAACTACGGCAATGCACTCTACACCAGCATCTCTCAGAAGCTCCTCAAGAAATTACAGAACATTCAGAACGTTGCCGGCAGGCTCATCCTCAACATCCGGCATTGCAGTCACATGACTGGCCACCTGAAAGACCTCCACTAGCTACCGGGCAACAAAATAATCACCTTCAAGCTCCTCACACACACTTACAAAGCCCTACATGATGCAGGACCTGTGTACCTCAACCACTGCCTCGCATTCCACCCACCCACCAGGGACTTTTGCTCCTTCCGCCTGGCCCAGGCCACCATCACACACATCTGCAAGACCACAGCCAGAGGAAGATCCCTCTCCTACCTTTGTAGCAAAGACCTGCAATGCCCTGCCTCTCTACCTCAGGCGTTCACAATTGCTGCCTCAGTTCATGAAGGATCTCAAGACCTGGCTCTTCGACTGAACCTCAGCGCCTTCGACGGATCACCAGCCCTCCCAGCATCTTGAGACCCTTATTGGTGAGTAGTTGCACTTTACAAGATCCATGATGGATTGATTGATTGAATAAAGGTCAGCAAAGACCAGAGTGAGGTAAGAAACAAGCAGAAAGAGGAAGGACAAAAGTCATCAGTCAGCAGCAAGATGCAAAATAAGGGTATATCAGTGTGTGCCTGGATTTGTTAGTGCCTGTATTAGTATGTGTGTGGGTGTCTTAGTGGCTGTATAGGGGAATACCTAGGTATTTATTAGGTATATTAGTGTGTGCCTGGGTGTGTCAGTGTCTGGTTCACTGTGTGTCTGGGTGTGTCAGTGTCTGTATCAGTGTGTGTCTGGGTGTGTCAGTGGCTGTATCAGTGTGTGCCTCTGTGAGTGACTGGTTGTATCTCTGAGTAGCTGAGTGTGTGAATAGTTGTACTGATGTGTGCTTGGGTGTGTACCTTACAATTGTAAAACTATGGAACAACACTGCAAAAACTAATTAGTAAAGTACATTTCTCCAATAGAAAAAACACAAATATTGATTATTATTACAATTTATAGAATTACAAAACAAACTTACAATTTGAACAATGCATAAGAACATAATTGCAAGAAATCACTAGACATTTGACATGCTGCAAAGTTATGTTTTAATATATAAAAGCTGTTTTTTTCCTGTGTTACTGTTCTCAGTTTTTATACTCATACACTGTAAATGATGCACTGTTGAAAGAATCTTCATTGAACAGTGGGGAAAAACAATAATATAGATTGTAGAATAAAAACCAAAACTGCACACTATGTCATTGCAGTTAAGCAACACTGTGCAATGCACTCAATAGACTTTTCTTGAACAATTGTTTTACTGATACTTGCACAACTAATTTATGAAATCTTAAGCTGGAAAAGAGGCCCTCATTATCGGAACGACTAATAGATATGTAAGGCATACCAGCATATCATAAACCTTATAAAGACATCACCCCTGGTAGGCTGAATGATATCATAAATACTGACAATGGGACCAGAACAAATACACTATACCACTTTCACAACTTTAATCCTTCTTATAACTTTGGTTGAAGAAACAAAAGATAAGAATTTAGTAATTTAAAAGGCAGGTTTTGCTTGAATTTAAGGTTGCGTTCATTACACTCTGTCCATCCAGTTTCAGTTTTAAAATAGACAGGGCCTGATTCACAGAACTAACTTACGTCAAAAACGTAAAGTTAGTACTTTTTGGTATTCACAGAATACACTTAGTCATTTTGGTATTCACAGAATGCACTTAGTCATTTTGGTATTCACAGAATGCACTTACTCATACTAACTTTATGTCCGCACTCGGGCCGGAGATTCCGGCCCTTTGGTGGACATTCCGGCCCTTTGGTGGAGATTCCGGCCCTTTGGTGGAGATTCCGGCCCTTTGGTGGAGATTCCGGCCGGTTGGTGGAGATTCCGGCCCGATGGTGGAGATTCCGGCCGGTTGTGGAGATTCCGCCACCGGCCGGAATCTCCACAACCAGCCGGAATCTCCACCATCGGGCCGGAATCTCCACCATCGGGCCGGAATCTCCACCAAACGGCCGGAATCTCCACCAAAGGGCCGGAATCTCCACCAAAGTGCCGGAATCTCCACCTCCGGGCCGGAATCTCCACCAAAGGGCCGGAATCTCCGGCCCGAGTGCGGACATAAAGTTAGTATGAGTAAGTGCATTCTGTGAATACCAAAATGACTAAGTGTATTCTGTGAATACCAAAAGGTACTAACTTTACGTTTTTGACGTAAATTAGTTCTGTGAATCAGGCCCATTGTGTAGTGTCCAGATGTAACCGTAACTCCTTAGCAAAATATGATAGCCATAGTAATAGATATTTGTTCTGGTTTGAAGTTTGTAATACCTATTTCCAATATAGTGCTGTTTGCTTTGCATCGTTGCAGCACTAAAATAAGATTTTTTTCCACTTTGTATACGTAATGTTGACATAAGATCTGATAGACAATTTCGGCAGGTATTGTTTTGTCTAGCTTGTTTATCAATCTGTCAAAGGACACAGTTTTGCAATCTGGAAGTGTTAAGTAAACAATTCTCTCCAAATCTATTGTGCATTTGATGTCAAAGAGCAGTCTTCAAACTCATGGTTCCATGAGTAAATAAGTGCAAATAACTCCTCAATATATATTTCTTCTAAAACTAAAGGTATAGGCTTAAGTGACGTACATACATATTCCTTCTTCTCATGGAGGAATCCATGGTCAACTCTGTCTTTTACATCCATATATATTTCTTTTCGCTCCTCGTTTAGTTTTCACCTCGTTTATTGCAACAGCATCTTTATTTTCAATTATCCTCTGTCCAAGAGAATCTTGACTTAAAATACCTGAACTTTGGCTGCTTTGTGATTACCCTTAGATATCTCAGCAGCGATTGTTTCTTCCTGTTCAATCTCATCTTTAACATTCAGTTAGGAAATACCAAAAACTCAATGGTGCCCTTTGCAAAAATGAAAGAATTTTCTTAGCAGTCAAAGTCACCAAGTAATTCTGTTTCACAACACCAAGGCTTCAACAGCTGCAAGAGATGCCAAATAAAAAAAACAGTTTTTTCAGCAGTCTGGCAACTCAGTTTTCTATGATTAATATCGTACAAAACAAACATCACAACCCAATACTGTAAATTTGCCTTCATCTACATTTTCTGTGACATAATTTCTATATCTGTAGTTTTGAAGTATTTCATAAGGAAATCAATTTTCAAGATGGGGACTCCTTTCTGGAAAGTAGGTGACCAACGTGTTTGTTTGGACAATATATGTATACTTTCTTGTTTTTTTTTTAAAACTCTTTTTATTGAAAAACTTAAGCTTCATACACCATATAGCAGAGAGAAAAATTCATAGTCGTTATGTATTGATAAGTCAATGGCTTATTGCATTGCAGAGTAAGTGTTTTCCAACACATCAAGAATGGTGCTTTTGTGGCCCCACAACATTTAGGGGCATATTTACCAGCCCCTATTGCCACCACAATGTCACTTTTCTCGACATTGTGGTGGCGTTAGGGGCATCTCCTTATTCACAAAGCAGCGTTAAGCCACTTAATGTGGATTAACGCTGCCTTTTGAATAAGGCACCCTTTCACGCTATACTTAGCATGAAAGGGGTGGGCAATGGGTGTTGTGGTGAGAGTTCCACCGCAACACTCATTGATTTTGATGCTGCCCCATATTTACAAGGGTGGCATAAATATGGGGCAGCGCCAAAATTAAGACCGGGTAAAACATGGTCTTAACCTGGTGCAACAAGGAGAAATGTTTAATTTCTCCACGTTTTTGCTGTTTCCATGTGTGCTGTGTTGTGCAGCACACATAGAAACAGCAAAATGACATTGATTGTTTATGTGCAGGCAGGTGCCCCTTCCTGCACATAAACAATAATATGAAGAAAAAAAGATATGTTTTGCAACTTCTATGTATGCTGCATTAAGCAGCACACATAGAAGTTTCAAAACGCTATTTCAGATTATGTGCAGGAAGGGACACCTTCCTGCACATAAACAATCATTCCTTTCAAAGCAGGCCCCCTTCACTATGGTGCAAGGGTGCCTCCTCTGTTCCTTTCTTGCCATCGTTAATTTGTCTCTTTGAACACAGGTAGTTATCTGAAAGTCAAATACAGTACACATTGAAGTTTATATTACATACTATTACATTACATACCTCAAGCAACTAAATGCCTATAGAATTGATTATATCTGTGTTGCATTCCATTCCAGAGATATTCAATGTAACAGCTCCACTCGCTCTCAAGCTACATGGCTTACTTCTAAGCACATAGCACTCTGCACTATGGGCTACTGACGGCCTACCCTAGGAGTCACTTAGATGTAGACAACGGGGAGCTTAAATCTTCCCAAGGGGTATCAATGCCATCTCGATCTGGCAGTTATAGTTCACATTCATGCTCTGTGGTAGCAGGCCGGAGGCAAATTTATAGGACTACTTCTCTGCATGGGTGATGAGGAGTCTCAGTACATATCTAAATAAGTGTATTACTCCCTCTATGGGTGTTTTAGTCTATGTATACGTTACTATCTCACTATATGACTGCCAGTGTTATTTTCTCTATGGGTCTGTATATCTGTATGTATGTGGCTGTATGGATTACTTACTGACTGTGTTAGTGAGTATTGCAGTATGTAACTGCTGTGCAATTCACTCTGTTGTTGCTGGATATATACGTGCTGTGTGAGTGTATTAGTGAATCTGTGGGTGTGCAATTTAATGTTTAAGTGTCTCTGTATGAACGGGTGTGTTTTGTTTTGTTAATAGGAATGTGAGTCACAGTATGTGTGGGTTTCCCACTCTTACTACTGTTACCTATGTACCTACAGTCTGTGACTCTGACATTTGTAAAAGAGAGGATGTGCAGGTATGTTCAGTAACAAAGATGAACTGCAGGGTACATACAGTCTGTGAATCTGACACCTGTAACAGAGGAAATGTGCAGGGCACATACAGTCTGTCACTTCAACATCTGTAATGGATGGGAGGTGTAGGGTACATGCAGTCTGTGACTCCAACATCTGTAACCAAGAGGATGTGCAGGGCACATGCAGTCTGTGATTCCGACATCTGTAACCGAGGAGATGTGCAGGGTAGATGCAGTCTGTGACTCTGACATCTGTAACAGAGGGCATGTGAGGGCATGTACAGTCTGTGATTCCTATATCTGTAACAGAGGAAATGTATAGGGTATGTACAGTCTGTGATTCCTATATCTGTAACAGAGGAAATGTATAGGGTATGTACAGTCTGTGATTCCTATATCTGTAACAGAGGAAATGTATAGGGTATGTACAGTCTGTGATTCCTATATCTGTAACAGAGGAAATGTATAGGGTATGTACAGTCTGTGATTCCTATATCTGTAACAGAGGAAATGTATAGGGTATGTACAGTCTGTGGCTCTGACATCTGTAACCGAGAGAATGTGCAGGTATGTTCAGTAACAGAGATGGGTTCACTGATAGAAAATTGACAGACAGAAACATTGTGACCAAAATATTGATGTCACAAATATCAACATCCTATACTTATAATGGTAGGTAGGTAGTTTAAGCTTTATTTTGACAGCTCGTGTCATAAAAGCTATAGTAAAAAAGCACCAGTTACAGTACAAATAAAAATATAAAAAGAACAATTCGTGCAGCACGTATTACAATAAACATACAAATTCATTCTTCAAGCGCAGTATGGTTTCACAACCTGCTCCCTACACCAGGATGTCATTTTAAATACGACCTACAATAATGACGTAAGACATGCAGGGCTACTACATATGACATCTCTTGTGATAAACAGTTCAGATTTTAAACCTGTGTAAGGGCACCATGCCCATTTCGCATAATCCAATTGAAAACAGATAGTCAGACAAAATCATTATTACAAAAGGAATAAAAGACTTTTGATTTACGGCTGTAGCAATTCAAAAAGATAAAAAGTTTAAAAATCAATTTATAAAAAACAATTGACATATTGTTTACAAATTAAAACGTGTACTTAAGCAATGGCAGTGGGAAGAAAGAGCCATCACAGAGTTATAGCACTTAAAATCTACTGGCTTGGTCTTCATGCCCAGCAGTCATATTGGTAACCTTTTGAATCCTCTCCAAACAAATTTGCAAAGTGATCCAATGCAATAAAGTGCCTGTGCATAACGAATAGGGGGAACCAATGGACCCTTGGCCAGCTAGGTACAGAGGCCATCCTACTGATCACTGTGGTTCTCTTGTTAAGTCCTCTCTTCTGATGCCCCACGTATGTCTTAAAAACCTGACCACTCCGCAAACAAAAGTTGATCTGGGGTCCGTTTTTAAAATGAGCAAGGCTTCCCGATGGTTCCGTGTGCCCAATTGCCGGCAGATCGGTTTTAACCATTTAGACCTGAGCTGGGTATATGCCAGAGAGGCAAACATGACATGAGCAACGTACTCCACTGGTGCCTTGCAACTTGGACAGTTGCTGGAGTTTGGGGTGCTTGAATGCCACTTAGCTGTTACCTCACCAACAGGGAGGGTGCCAAACCTAAAATGGATGAATAACATCCTGTCCTGAGGGGCCTGGATTATGTCTAGATAAGGTTCCAAAAACCTGGTCTGTTTATGAAGGTGGAACTCTGTGGTGAGTTTGCCCTGGTTGGGTTTGGTGATTTCTCGGTGCTCGACCCATTCCCAATAATGATGTTTGAGTATCTTTTTACGGGGTGGATCTTGATTTTCCCATAGGGTCAAGAGCCCTACATCAGACACCAATTTCCTCATGTTTCTGAGCCACCCTACCTTGTTGCACATGTCTAAGCAGATGACCTCTGATAGAGCTTCTGCATAAGGAAGGAGCTCCAGGGTCCGCCTGATGCGAGCCCAAAAGAGCAACGGGCGAAGCTTTGCTATATTGCCAATGAGGCACCTACCCATGTCAAGCATTAGGGGAGTAAGCGGAGTTCCAGGGATGCTGTTTGGGCTGGGTGGGAGGAGGTGTGTTTGCAATGATTGCATCTCCCATCAGGATCTGTACACACACCTCCTCCCACCCAGCCCAACAAGGCCACCAAGAAGAATGGTTTCCTGACAGTGGGGAGAAGTGTACTAGCAAGCTGCCTGACACTGGTGCATGGTGTTTGACTTTACCACAACTGCCAACAGGGCCTGGTGCTCCAAACACCAGGCACCAGGGTCAGCCATTTTGCTATTATATTTCCACACACTGTCAGGAAAGCAGTTTTCAAGGTGGGCTGGTTGGGCTATATGGGCTATATGGGAAGAGTGTGTGTAGTACAGAGCTTGATGGGAGTTATAGTGATAGCAAATACTCCTCCTGTCACTCAGCCCAAACAGCTCATCTGAGCCTATGACAGAGTTCCAGGGGGCTGGTTGGGATGGGTGGGAAGAGGCATTTGTTACATTTCCCAAATAGCCCAGCCGCCCTTCGGACTACAACTCACAAAATCAGTTATCTATACAGTAACAAACAAATCATTAAGATCACTTCTAACTATGGAGTCAAATTATAAAATCCATGAGCTGTGTACGCACAAAGCTAAGCAGTCACACATTTGCCTCCCTAGGGGGACTCAATCGAGGATCATGATTTGAAAACAATAAGCACATCACTCACACCAAGATTACAAAATTACTGAGATATCAACAGAATGTGAGTTTGTAGGCATCCACACCTATGCGACTGCTGATACATGACCTATGCCCAGCACACAGGCCAGACAAATTCAAACATTTGGATTCTAAGAGTACGTATATCATTGACATTCTACAGATCTGGATCACACTAACCCACCAGTGTCATCTACAGAGTGTCAGGTACAAGTCAATGTCAGTGGACATGTCATAAGAACAAAACAGAACCTGGACATTTCTGTACAGAGGTGTAGCTGTTCATCAATACACATCTTGTTAATGTTGCATTGTTCATCCTAAACATAGGCTATCATCAGGGATAAAGGAGGCCAATCAATCATCCTAAGCTGTTTTTTGGTCCAGTCATTGACGTAATGGGTACCATTTGAGGTGCAGTGGACATTCACATAGTTGACTATGTTATTTCTGAACCCACAGGGCAAGCTGGGAACAACTCCATGGACAATGATGGTGACACAAGGCTCAGACTCCAGGCCAGAACGAGCTCACCGGCGTTGAAGACTCTCCTACATCCTCGGACATCAAAGGAGCATCCAGGCCCATCAGGTTTGGGGCAGCAGACAGCACCAGCATCGACAGCAGGATCCACAGAGACAACACCCACCTCAGTTAGCAAAACTAAGCTGAACCCTTCCCTGAGAGACACAGCAGCCATGGGAAACAACACCAGCAGTGCAACACCTAGCACTCTGGAGTTGACAGGCAACAATACAGTCAATGAGGAAGGAGGCTCAAGGTTGACTGGGCCACCACAAACCGTGCATGCCCGTGGGGTTAGGGGTGGTGGGAGGGGTTGTGTGGACCCATGGCATCAAGCAGCTGGTGTAACAGATGCCCACCCAAACCTCTCCCAGGTATTCAATGCCTACAAGGGGTACAGGGAGCAATGGACCAGATTTTACAACACCTCCAGAACATTGAACAGCTGAAGGCATCCCAAGATATATGACTAGACCGATTTACCCAACTGTTGTACAAGGTCATAGGGGTGCTGAGGGATATCAATACGAGCCTCTGCCAGCTAGCTCATCAGCACAGTACCCCTCCCTGTGTGCCTACTCCATCTGTGCCATCAACATCTACACAAGCTACCGGGAGGGACTTTGAGCCAGGCGGAGATTCTCCAGGACCCCAGGAGGCTGCAGTTGTGGTTCCCCTGCCCAAGAATGGGAAGGGTAGTCTGAGAAAAAATATGGGAGAGTCAGATGGCAATGCACCACCCCTAGCAAGTAAAAAAACGGGCCCATGATATCATCCATTGTGTGCCGAACATTCACTTTGTTGACTGTCCATACAAACTGTTCCAGATCTGATGGAGGGACAAAGTTGGACTTTGGATTTGGATAACTTTGGCTAGGTTTTTTTGGATTCCATCACGAAACACTGGTAACTCCAATCATCACATTTTTGTTTCATGATCACATCACTATTGCGTGGCTTCACCTATGCACTATCTACGTCAAAATAAACCACTTTACACAGCAATACAAGCTCATGTTGTGATTTTGACTTAAAATTTAAAATCTTGTCATCACTTTTCTATCACAATGATGAAAGTGTCACCAACCTAGGAAATCAGGTACAAGTAAATAGTAACCTAAGTGCACTAAGTTAATGAGATTTTAAGCAACAAGAGAGATGTTCACAATCAGATTCTCAGAAAAACTGTAGTCCATGGTACATATTCACAGGAAGTCAATTGTATACACAACTATCACTACTTGCCAGCCCAATCAACAATCATTTTTAGCCGACTAGTTCATTATGTTCGAACTTAGATTAGAACTTGTTTGGATGTGGGATATCAGACAATGCAAACCTCAATGTGGAACACATGTTTTAGTGTGTGGATACAACCTGGTGCCTGAACACAAACTACAATTATATCACACAGTACTGAAAGCCACTAATAACAAAAACACTACACTATAATGTCAGAAGGCAGTGCGTGCCAGGGAGTTCAGGAATATTTAAATGTTGGTGTACTTCACAGCATCATAAGTCTGGAGAGGTCACAACTCTATAAGTCCACTCAGTAGATGACATGGCAAACTACACTGGGAAAAAAGCATAAAGAACAGAGTTTAGGGATCAGAAATAATGTCTCACAAGTCAGAGAAGTATGATACCTCAGCTACAACAATGTCATTGTTAACACTAGCTAGGCTTCACTGAAATGCTGTGTGTCAATTTTGCCATTTCCAAAATGAGCCTCCGAAAACATTCAGGACACTTATCCTACACTCTTAAGCATACGTACACATTGTCGACCAGCTACATAACAACAAGCAATGGTGGTTAGTCACCTCCTTCCATTGCATACTTATAATCAAGTGAAAAAGTTGTAGATAATATGTTGTCTCTAATCCACTCCATTATCATCATCACTATCATCATTGCCCAGTCCTGGATCCGCCATTGGTGGCACCTGCTGGTCTCCTTCGTCCTCATTTAGAGGTATGTTTTTATGTATTGAGTAGTGGAGAGGTGTGGTGCAGCGGCCAGGGCAGCTGACTTCGGTGCACAGGGTTCACGGTTCGATCCCCGGCTCCGGCGGCAGCTCAGCTCAGCACCATGTGACTCTGGGCAATAGCTCACTTAATTTCCACTACGGCCCCCAGCGCCTTGAGACCCGTAAGGGTGAGTAGCTGCGCTATATAAAAACGGACTTACATTTACATATGTATTGCTACATTGTGTAGCATGCAGCAAGCCACGATTATCTGGCACAGCTTTACTGGGGCATATTGGAGGGCTCCTCCGGTCTTGTCCAGACAGCGGAATCGTGACTTCAGGAGGCCAAAAGTCCACTTTACTATCCGCCATGGTCCTCATTAAAGTGCACTTATTCTGGGGTGAATGGGTTGTGCAGAGGTGTCAGTAACCATAGCTGGTTGGGGTATCCAGAGTCTCCAAGACTAAAGACAGAAAGAGTTCTGTTGTCACATAACATGTTACTGTCTCACATATAAACAACACACTACAACATTCATATACAGCATCACCTACCAACAAGCCAGGCATGTTCAGGTTGCAGTTGACTCAAATGTGGGATGATGTTGTTACGCAGGATATATGCATCATGTGCAGACCCTGGGCATCTGGCACAGACATGTGAAATGCACATGTCAGGCAAACACACCATCAGGACATTGAGGGACTGGAAGTGTTTCCTGCTGTGATACACCTGTTCATTGGCCTCTGGTAGTATCAAAGCAACATGAGGGCCATCAATTGATCCAATTACATGAGGTATTCTTCCAAATGCATAAAAATCACCCTTGATGCCGGCCAATTCTCCAGTGTTTGGAAACGTGATATAGTGGTCCCTGTATTGGGTCAATGCCTGCAACACATCCAGAAGAACATTACTAAGCATGGGCTTCGACATTCCACCCAATGTTGCCACTGTATATTGGAATATTCCCTTGGCAAAGAATGCAGTGCTGCCATCACCTTCACCTTGGGGGTTAGTGCTGTTGGATAGGTGCGCTGAGGCCACAAATAGGCTGCCAACTGCTGGCACAAATCATTAATTGATGCCCTTGTGAGATGGCATGTCTTGCTCTTTCAATGTTTGTAGGCCTGGAAAGGGCCTGTACACTGAAGTCTGTCTTCCGGGTCCTCCGCGATACCTATGTGTAGAGTGAACACACAGTTGGTGTAATTTCAAAATGTAACAAGCAACATGCACTTACACCAACAGCAAAGAGCAACTAAATACACATTTCACTCAATGTAAGTGAAAAACACATTTCAGTGATTAATTTTATCCTCAGATTCATATCACTGCATACATGTCATTGCTAAACTTGTATGAAAGGTTTGCTGACACAGCAGTTAGAGTGCAGTTGTGAAATCTTCACCAGTGTCAGTTATTTTTCATGCCAAATCAAGCAGGACATACTCCAAAACTCACAAGCCAAGAAGCCTAGACTTATGTTTGTGACATCATGCATATGGTTCATTTGTACACACAATAGGATCATGTAATGCATGACATCTGGGACACCACATACAGCTAGTGTATCACATTAAAATATATGCACACTAATGTCACATGTTGTCATGTCTGCATTCCACAAAAAAATACATATACCAACCATTTACAATGTAGAAGTGTCAGAAAATGCCGTTGTACACTTCAGTGTAACACACAAAGATGTCCTAGAAATTCACATATCAGAGCAAAGCGTATGTAGGCTGTTTGATATTAGAGTGTAGTCATGTAGTATCCAGGACTTCAAACACACACATCCTTTCCACCTGTACATCACACAGATCGCACACTGAGTCACACTGTCTTGTAATGCAGTAACTAGGTGTAAACTGTACTTGAAATGCACCAGAGACACATATTGAGTGTTATAAACCCTAAGTAGCAAAATGACTTAGTTTTATTTCATATTTGGATTAGCCTCCATATCAGTGTGTCATAGGCCCCTCAAGGTTAGGTCATCATGGGAGTGTGAGCATTTCAGTTAGATGTCCCTTTCACCAGAAATAAGCTGCATCCAGGCATAGAATATCACAAACTCACAACATTTACAAAAGTGTTTGCACCACAGACTGATCTTTTAAAGGTCCAGTGTAGAAAAGTAGGATCTGCTTCTATGGTTACCCCACTATTGCTTGATGTAATGCTGTTTCTGACTAGTCTGACTGGGATCCTGCTAATCAGGACCCCAGTTTATCTTCTTTCTCCCCTAAATTGTTATGGTAAGTACTTAGGCACATCCCGGATTGCATACTTGGGTACCCTTATAAGTCCGTAGTATATGTTACTAAGGTACCCAGGGCATTGGTACCCAAGAGGTTCTCCATAGGCTGAAGCATGTATTATGCCACCTATGGGAGACCTTTCAAACTATCACTACAGGCCTGCAATTGAAACCTATGTAAGCTGTTGCTAGAACCACTTTCAAAAGATATAGGTTTCCCATATCTAGGGTCACTGCACTTTAAACCTATAAGTCACCCCTACAGCAGGCCTTTGCAATCCTGAAGGCAGGGTGCTCGGTTCCAAGTGTGATGGTGCCTCTGCATGAGCAGGTCACCCCGACAGCCTTCAGCGTACATTTTCCCGGGTTGTAAGTGAGACAGCCATATAACATATAGAGAGGGACCGCGTCATTACGCGATGACCATCTCGAAACTAGCTGTAACGAACCCTGTTGTATTTGGTATCAAACATGTTGGAATCATACCCCCACACCTTAAATGGTGTGGGAGGTATGATACCAAGCACTGTAAAGGCCCTCCGTTAGGCCCTCAGTGCTCCCGGTACCAGTCTTCTAGATCCGGACAGCACAACATGGCTGCTGCCGACCAGAGACACGATTCTGCTCTCCTGCTGCTGAGCCAAGCTCGAGCAGTGGAAGGCAGAGCAATAGGCATCCTGTCACAGGGAAGTGTGACCACCTCCCAGACAGGGTATAGTGTATTGAGGCAGGGTGGGAGCGCTTGCCAGCACCACATAGTCTGTGTGCAGGGTACATTTGGTGCCCACCATGCATAGTCCAGTTCAAACTAGTTCAGGGAGCTGTTGGCTCCGTCTCTGGCACGAAACTGGACACAGGACAGAGGAGTATCCTCCCCCTTGTCCGGCCTATCCTTAGGGAGGGACCCCTGAATCATCCCAACCCTTTCCTTAGGGTACTTAAGGGCTTACCTGAGGGTGGGTCCCTAGATTCGTCATGAGACATGATTCAATTCAGACACCACTACAACTTCAACCATCTTGGCACTTTGGACTTCTCTGGACTTCGCTCTGGGCATCAAGGCAGAAACCGTGAAGACTCTTGCTGCTCCTGATCTCTTTGCCGTGCTCATCTGCTGCAGTGTCCATGCCTGTGCCCCATACAGGAGACCTTCCGAGGCCTGTGGGCATCTAAGACACCTGAAGTAATCTCCCATGAAGTGAAGGAGTCACTACCCTGCATCTGAAGGTACCACAACTAAGCTGACTGGTCTGCTGAACCTGGGCTTTAACAGACTCCGAAAGGTTCAGCAACACAGGAGGTGGTTCTCCACATCCCTCGAGGCCTGCCCTGTCCTCTCACCAAGATTGAGGCCAGTA
This sequence comes from Calotriton arnoldi, assembly GCA_963921515.1. Lineage (NCBI taxonomy): Eukaryota > Metazoa > Chordata > Amphibia > Caudata > Salamandridae > Calotriton > Calotriton arnoldi. Next base: position 1,752,554 of record CAWUFW010002861.1, read on the forward strand.
TCCCTTGTTGGAGCCGCAGGAACCAAACCCCTGTGCAACGCATCCACTTGCTGTTGCAGAGGCTTGTTGGCTTCCTTCCATCATGATCTTCAGGCTCCAAGTAGCCACAACATCAAGCATCTCCAGTGACCAGAATCTTTGACCACACTGCATTGTTTGCACCGTGGGCCTGCTTCTTTGGTAAGCTGCTCGAGGTCCTCTTGTGACTCCAGTGCCTCTGGCCTGTGGGTCCTGTTGAGGGTCACATTTGAAATCTTTGGGCTCCCCTGATTGCTCGGGCCTGCCCGGACTCCCCTCCTTGTGGTGAGTTTCCTGGACTTTGGTGGTCCTGACATTGCACCTTTTTCAACTTCCACATTGGTTGAAGTTGCCAAGGCTTGTTGGTGATGCCGCCGGTCACAGACCCCTCAACTCTCGACATCCGATGTCGTGTACAGCTCCTGGTCTTCCACAGCATCGCCTGGTCCACACAGCTGCAGTTCCAAGGCCACTGTCAGCTCTCCTGCAACACCGGACATTGGTGGACATTCGTCTTCCGTGCCTCCTCGTCACTCCTGAGTGGCATAGACTTTGTCCCCTCTGCTTGCAGGTTCTTCACATCTTGAATCCACCTTTGGTTCCACTGGACATTTGCACCTTCTCCAGCAGCGGCATCTTTCTGAAGTCTCCCATTGAGTTTGACAACAGTTTCTGATGCCACTTCACACCTATGCGCTCTGTTTCCCTGGTGCAGGTATCCTGGTTCCTAAGATATCCACGGGTGGGGTGGCTCTCCAAACTCTTGCCTTCCATGGGGTTTCTTCAGGGTCCATGGGAAGGGTCCTCTTTCTTTAAAATTGCAACCATGACTTACACGTTGATTTGTACGGAGAAGGCGGTTGTGTTCGTACAATGCTCAAGACGTCCGTGGGCTTCCTAGATACTCACCTTGGGTGGTCCCTTGGGTCACGTCACTTCTGCATCCTCTGACTATTGTTTTGACTTGAGTCATGGTTCGCATACCACTATTGTAGTATAGGGTTTGGTCTCCCCCTGTTGTGCTACTTATCTGTCTCTATTGCAAAGTATTGTGTATATCTCCAGGTAGGAGATATCTGTATGTGTTAGTGAGTGTCTTATAATAAATACATATTTTTATAAATACACTGTGTGGTTCTTTTTCACTTAATCAATACCTATAAGATTATGTTCTGGTAAAACAAGTTGCTTTACACTCCTTCTGGACTAAGCCTGAAGGCTGCTCTCCACAGCTACCACTTAGAGAGCTTTCTAAGGTTGTCTAAGACCACTAAAATCACCATAAGGGTTGCATGGATCAGTGCAAGGTGTCCACTTACATAAGTGTACATCATATACTGAGCCAGCCTCTCACTTCGAGGTAGGTGGTTCATAACCTATTCGGACACAGCCATAGGCTGTTAGTTGTTATGGTGACAGTTGCGGATCTCGTATTGTGTCCGCATTGCGTGTAAACCGACGCAGTATTCCATTATTCTTGTATCAATGTTACTCGGTGACCACAGATATTTTTTTAACAACTCAGTAGGCGTGGTGTCAGTAAGCAATGGAATGCATTGGGCGAAATGCGACCATCGTGGACCTTTCGCGTTGGCCGCCTGGACTGAAGACCGCCTATGTGGACTAGATATAAGTCTGCCAGTTCTCTAGAGAGTTCACTTGCCTGCACTTACTGCATTATTTCAGGATCGCCCCATCTCTCTGTTGCTGTCCACATCCTCTGGGAGCTACAATGTCTCATTGTACAGCCTTCACAGCTGAGGAACTCAAGGCACTGGTGGACATGGTCCTGCCCCTGTTCAGACAGCTCTATGGCACACCAGTGGGAGCAGGTGAGTGATGATCTTACAGCATTATTAGTTTACATGTGCAATAACCATGCTCTTCTGGCATTAGTAAACCTAGAGACAGCCATTTAGACCTTATTTTAAAACTTGCAGTGTGTGTATGTAACTGTTCTGGGCAAGTATACTGCTAAAGATGTGTATGTACTGGTGTTAACATTATATCACTGCTCTCATGGGAAAGAGTCCGCATTGAACACTGGAGAAGTGCACAGAATACCACTATGCAAATGTTTATACAGTCTGGGCAAGCTATTCCTGACCTATGTGTACAAGTATTGTATATGAACATGCTGCAGATGAACTAAGGGCCTGTCACCATGTCACCCTTACAGGTCAACTCTCGTCAGATGGTCAACCTGTGGAGGACCATCGCCTGGAAGGTACGCACCTTGGGGGTCACACATCTGTGCAGTGCCCACTGCAGGAAATGGTAGCAGGACTTGAGAGGCTGTACCAAGATGATTGCAAGAGTCCAGCTAGGTCTGTCACCTGCAGCAGGAGGGGCACACGCCACACCCTGACCCCCCTAATGCAACGCATCCTTGTGGTGGTCTTTCCAGACCTGGATGGGCAGTTGAGAGCCAAACAGCAGCAAGAAGAGGGTGAGTACGTGCCTTGTTGCACAACATAATAACCCATGCATGTGCAAGAATTTGAGCCTGGTTTCGATTTTTAGGTTGTGAGACCCACGAATAGTGCTAGAAACTGCATATGCAACAGAATTGGTATATACATGGTCATGGCCCGTTCATCTGGGACATGTGAGGCTAAAATAGTCAGGGTGTTGCCAGTAGTGCCATGCATTTGTAATCTGAACACATGAGAACAACATGTGCATGGAGATAACCTTCAGAACTATTTAAGTGTTCAACATGTGTCACCACAGTGACACATTTCTGGCCTGTTCTCTGTGTGGCCACACCAACTCTGTAAACTATATTGATGTTGAATCACTTAACTGTAAAATCCCATGCTATACATCCAGGTAGCAGGTAATGTCTATGTTTTGGGCTTGGTGAGTAGTGATTGGTCAGTGTACCAATGTTAGGTCGCGGCACTGGTGCCCAGTGTACTCCAATGTCTCTGATGGGCAAATTACACACTGGAGTTTCACTTGATTGAGTGTAAGATGTCATCCTCTCTATTCCAAACCTGAGTCCATGTTTCTGACTCTATAATAGTGACAACACATGCCATTGAGTGGCTAACAAAGTAGTTCTCTGGTGGAGACAGGGTTTTAATTGAAAGGGATGATGTAAAAAACACATTCACAACGGTACTTATATGTGTAAATGCTCTTAACTGCTTATATTTGATGCTTTGCAAACCATGGTTTAGTTGCCTTACTGGTAGATTCAGAGGTATCACATGAGCATCATTCTGAAATACTGAAAAGCAATAGCATTTAAGCTGTACATTGTGTGCATCATGCAAGAAATAGGTGAGGGCCATTCTGACTTGGCCTTTCAAAATGTGGTCATCTGCAGTGTTGACACAACGGTAAGAAGTGTTGAATATACATGTTCAAGTAAGATGTTCAGGACTAATAGTTTGTACAGAAAATTCATCCAGATGGCCCGGTGGTAAAGTGATCCACATAAAGCATGAGGAAGATGCAGTCATTGGCCTTGGCAGTGTGCTGACCTGTGTTTACATGGAAAACTGGTAAATGTTTCCAATGTGGACGAAAATCAGATTCATCTTTCTAACACTGTGCATAAATGACACAAGGCTGTTGGTCAAATACCTTTCACCCTAGCTATACCTACTTCCTATGTGTGTCCACAATAAGAGTAACACATGTGACCTGACAAACAACTGCATCTGCCACTGGATATATGAGCAACTTCAAAATGTTCTGTGTGATTTGGCCCATTCAATGACTAACCAGATTGCTGTATAACAATCAAGATATGTAACCTGTAGCACTAGGCCTGCTGTTCCCCAAGTTGATGAATAGGGATAGAAGAATGTATACCACATCTAAAATCAATTGTGTGACTCTTGTTCTCATTATGAGGTCTAAACTCCCTTGCATTAGATAAGACAGGTATGCTATTACAGAAGGCCATCAGTAGTGAGAGACAATACATCAGCTGGTATATAGTTATGTTAAAGATATTGTGAATGAGGAAGTCGAAGTTGCAGCACACAATGTTGCTGACATTATCATGTGTGAGGGTGCACAGGTTTTCTTGCTTTCAAACATGTGGAATTTACGGAACAGTATCAAGTATATTACCCACAAGTTCTAATAATGTAGTTGTGTAATCTTGGAGGAGTTGTGATGAAACCTTTGTGGCAAGTCCATATGGACAACTTATGTGATTCATTTTACTTCTTGTTCACAGCATATGACCCGGGCAGCAAAGGAGAGAGCCCCTTGGGTGTTGAATAAGCAGCTAACCAGAGTGGTTCCTGTGCTGACAGCAAGCAAGAGGGAACCAGTGGCACAGAGGGTGATGGGAGCAGCACTTAGGGCACGAGCAATCAGTCACCTTCGACTTCAAGATCCAGCTACAGAGACAGCTCCCATGTGGAGGTGAATGACCCTGTACCTGTATCCTCTCCATCAGAGTCCACCACCACCCCTACCATCTCCACCCTCCCAACTGCTCCCCAGGCTCCTGTCCGTGGCTGCTCTCCTAGAAGTGCAGGCATCTCCTTTGCATCAGGTACCTCACCCCCTGTCTCTGTCTCCCCTGATGCCCTGAGTGAGGAGGCCATTGACCTCCTGAGGTAGATCTCTGTGGGGAAGACAGTAGTACTGAATGTCCTCCAGGTGCATACCAATCACCTTACACAGATGGTATCTTTCCTGGAGGGCATTCACTCCGACATGTCTTACCTATAGAGACCCAGGCTCTAGCCTTCACACTGACAGCAGCCTTATCCCTAATTCATCTGTCCCACCCCCCTCCTGCCTCTTCCCCATCCACAGTCCCAAGTACACTCCCTGACCAAAGCACACACAAACATAAACATGCATCTTCCTCAACATACACACGCAGCACGCAAACACAAAGACATAAGTGCACACACACACACACACACAAACACACATTCACAAGACAGACGTCATACTCAATACCACTGACATGCCAACAGATGCAACACCCACTGCACCACATGCTATACTAACATCATAAGAGGCAGACAGCACAACATCACACCCGGACACAACAGACACCACACCAGCATCCACAGACATGCCACAGACCTACAACCCTCCGCCACCTCATTGCCCTTGACCTCTTCCCTAACCTAACCAGCCAACCCCCTCCCAAAAACAAGAATAAGACCCTGCCGCCCCTGCCATATTCTTATCCATTTCCATCCACACCAACCCAGCCCCCTAAAGAAAAGAGTACCCAAAAGGTCCCTGCAAAAGGAAAGCTCCCCGTTCCAAAACGTCCCCACCCCCTCCTGAAACCCTAAGTTCCCCATTCACATCCCACCCCAGTACCTCAACATCCAAAAAATCCAGGATTTAAAAAGCAACAGCCCTCCCTATTCCCCATCAAACCCATCAGCACTACAGAATTCCCAAACTCCTAAAGCCCAGCCCACCCCGTTCCATCTAGGCCTCCCACTGAAGTTGTAGATCTCAACATGCAGGGACACAGGGAGACGCTACAAGTGTGAGCGGACACGTACTCTTTATGATTGTGTGACTACAGAGTCCGTCCACCCCTGGTACCCCATGATGTCTGTTGATAGAACAAGTCATTTACAACCATACAAGGAAAAGGTCCTATAAATATGGTCTGTATGGTAACGTGCATGCTTATTACTATTTAATTGCACAGAAAATTAGCAATCTCAAAAAGCAGGGTAAAAACGAGCCCCTGAGGAAAGCCTACTGACAGGGCTATATAAAGGCTGAAACATGTCGGCCTATCAGATGCCTGGAAACATTAATTCCTAAAAGCCTCACGCTGAATTATTTTAACCTAGTCTTAGATCCCAGAACAATACATTTGTTACAAAGGATTTAAAGGCTATTTTAACACTCACTCAACACTCAACCCTGCCTTCACTCACTACTACCACTCAAAGAGCTCCACTTACAAACGTGCCAAGCCTACCCATTCACGTTCAGTGTTTGGGTGAGGGTTCAATGATGAAGCATTCCACAGGTGGTACCTGTGGGTGAGGACCCTATATATATATATATAAGTATATATAAATAGTTTCATTTTACACACCATCTCAAAGAAAGTTTACTGTCTGAGAAGTTGTGAAGCACCAATTTACCCGGGTGCATTACGCTCACTTGTCTCGGATACAGGCAAGACAGACACTATCACAAATAACTGGGTCTCCCCTCTCCTTGTGTTAATGCATAGTAAAATAGGGAAGCCGAGGGTATACCCTTATCATATACTTCTCACTCCTCTTCGGTGTATAAAGTTGTAGATCCCAGCCATCCCAAAGACTAACCCAGTCCTTCCTAGTCTGGTCCTTGTGGCGCCTGGCCTGCCCCCTAGATGCCCCTCCTGGGGGAGGTGTACCTTTGCAGGACAAGTGCGGGCAAGTGATTATGGGCAAGAACTTTGTGGCACATGTGAGGAACTCTCTTGGACTGGCCATTGGCCTTTTTCTTTTTTAAAAGACCCATGTTTGCTGAATAAAGCATGTTCTGATTTTCTTTTCATATTTCTGCATCCCCAAATTGGTTTTGTTGTTATCTGTTGTTCATGTGTATTTTGTTATATAAGCATACAATGATGTTAGTATGGCATGGATTGCATATGGTCCATGGAGTATGAGCACTCGGCTAGAATGTAGTTTAGATTTTTGTGCCTACATTGGCTGGGGGTCAAAGTCAACAACACTCTGCTTTTGAAATTAGACTTCCCCATAGTTTCTGCTTACAGATTTCAACATAGTGCAAGTGTAGCACACTACAACAGCTTTGGAGAAGCATGCTGCATATGTATGCAATGGGCTGAAAGATAGATGTCTTATCAATACACCTGGATACATATAGATTCTGCCTACATTGTAGTGACTTTGGACACACATATGGACACACAATAATGGTACAATTGACGTATGTGACTTGATAGTGGCGGACCAATGTTTGTGCCTTCAATCGATCTGGTTAACTAGCTGCATTGGCTGTCACTGTACGCCAATACCCTTTCAAGGCAGTTGACCCATATTATACATGTCATGTGTCTATGGTTAGTGTGAAGTAGGTATGGGTCTGACAATGTCCTGGACCTGTTGCCTTCCAGGACTCGCATTTCTTCAGATATTCCTGTTAGGCAAGGTGTCTATGGTCTGTATCCTCAGGTGCATTTACATTTAGATGTTAGTCATTACATTCTAATCTATTTGGGTACATGTGGATGATGTGTGTGTGTCCATGACATGTCTCAGTAAGTTACAGTGTTTTTCTGTCCTTACAGAGACACAGTTATTGAATGTGTTTGTTGCATGTGGACCAAGCATGTGGTAATGACTGATTGGCACACAATTGGAATGCTAGTCATGACAAGTACCTAGTGCTGTCAAGTACCTATCATTCTGGGTTTATGCCACAGTTAGAATCTGGGCATTTCCCCAATCTGTGAACTGGACAAAGGCCACATCATGCTTATGTGATGTTCCTTTGGATTCTCTATTGGTGCTCACATGGCCCTGCATACAGCATATATAAATGCCAAAAGAATGGTGCATCTACATTCTTCTTCCTAGATTGTCTGTCTTGTGTGGTGAGCTTATCCGGTAGGTGACTGCTCCTCTCCCTCATTACGTCAAAGTGGCCCATTCTGCCAGAGGGCTTTAAATCACAATTTACTCAACTTAACATATCTACCTTCTCCCACTTAAACGTTAACACTGATTAAATGTAATAAAGTAATGCAGTTAGTGAAAAACAAATTTAGGACATGTAAATCTTAACAGTAGATGTACAACTTTTTAAATGAGCTACACTCTGCCCTCTGGGCGGTTCAGGCCCTACCCTTGGGGTGATTTATCTGTATTAAAAAGGAAAGCGTGGGCCTGGTAAAAAGGTTTATTTTTGCAGGTTGAAATGCAGGTTAAAACAGAACAAGCAGGCTGCAATGGTAGGTCTGAGACATGTTTAAAAGGCTACTTAAGTGGGTGGCACCATAAGTCCTGCAGGCCCACTAGTAGCATTTTATTTACAGACCCTGGATACATGCAGTACCACTTTATTATGGACTTATAAGTAATTTAAATGAGCAATTGGGTATAAGCCAATTCTACCATGTTTAGGGGAGAGAGTAAAATCACTTTACCACTGGTTAGCATTGGAAAATGAGATCAGCAAAAAAGAGAAGGCAAAACAAAATGGGAGAAGACCACTTTGAAGCTGACTGGTCTAGCACTTCAGACCCTTTGAGTTCCCTGGTAGATTTCTTAAACCCTTCCAACTATAACTGATATACCACCTGAGCAGGCTTTTTGACCACTATCGGTCCACTGAGATAATAGGCCCCTACTTCTCATAAGCCACTATAATGGTCATACACAAAGACAATAAAGACCACATTTACTGTTCAGTGTGTATTGTAGCATTTATGCTAAAGTCTTACCGACCAGTCTTGACAAATGTCTCCTATCCCTAATACACCCCCAAATTAGGTTTCTCAATGGAAGAATTTCAACTGACAATAATAGATTCTGTGCACAAGTACTAGAAAAATCTAATCTACTAAACTCTGCAACAAATGCCATGTCCCTAGATGCTGAAAAGGCCTAAGAGAAGTTTTTTACAAACACAACTTGGTCCCTATACTGGTTCGCATGATATTCACTCTATACAACAATTTCACCACCCCATTGGAATTTATGTTTCCTTATCAGAAAAACTCAATTTACTCCAAGTTAAAAGCATGGATGTCCTTTATCCCCGCTATTTCACAGACATACACCTAAACTAACTTATTAAAGGTATACCGTTTAATTTTGGCAATCAGAAAGATACTGAATACGCAGACAACATTTTTATTTTCTCAGAGGAGGCAGACAGGTTAATCCCAATAGAAGCCTACACAAGGACCTCAGGCAACATGGTAAAAATTAAAAAAATGTGTCCCTTCTAAATCACCTATGCACCCTCCATTAAAAGAAAATAAATACATTTCTTTATTCTTCTTTTTTGATAAAAAACAGCCAAGCAGCCAACGCGTTTCGTCCAGCTTTAGTGGACTTCATCAGGGCTCATTTTTGGATTTAGATTTCAAGTTTTTAGCTCTGTAAGGAATTTCAAATGCGCTGCGATATTCAATATGTCTGTTACTCCACAATCGCATGGAGTGAGACATGGATTGCTGGCGTCCCGGAGTTGAAAATTCTCATGGCACAGGAGCCAATCACTATTGAACTATCATGGATACGAGAGGGTACAGTCCGATTGAGGAGTAACAAACATATTGAATATCGCTGCGCATTTGCATTTTTTATCAAAAAAGAAGAATAAAGAAATTTACCATTAACAACATTGGATGGACCCAATCATTTGTGGAACTTGAGTTTGGTGGTGCAACCCACAGTTGTGATAAATTTGACTTTGGTCGTGAAGACTGCTCTTTAGAGACAGCGGGAGTGGTGGTGGTGCACACCATTGGAGCATAATACTCCAAGTATCTGGACTTATTGTGGCGTATTCTTGTGGGGAACTCTTGTTTCTTTCTTTAAGGGGAGGTGCGTCACATACACACAGTGGTGTGTATGCATGGTCTCGCTGTTTCATTCTTATATTAAATTTTTTGGACCATATGGAAATTCACCACCAAATCCAACATTTACCCAGTTAACACCTATTGAAATTACACAGAAGCTTTTGGTTACAAGACTTTAAAAAAAAAAAAAAAGTCTCCTGGAACCAGATAAATGTTTCAACTGCTTCGAAAATGGTGAAGACTTTTTTTACTCCAGACATGTGAAGCAGCTCTGGGTACTCATAAACAAAACCATCCAAACACTATTTTAACCAGATATATCACTGAAAGTTGTTAAATCTCTGTGACCCTGATATATAACCTCCCAAGTGTCCCTTAACATCTCAGATCGACTACTCACCTTATTCATCAAAATGATTTTATGAGATTGGAAAAGCTATAAGAACATATCATGCCATATGTGGTGGGCATAGGTAATCTTTTTAAGAAGTGCAAACAATACGATATTCAATTAGAATCAAGATCAGAACTCATTCCCAAGACCATGATCCTCTTATACCTACAGAAGGAATCTCTACCTACTCCTCTTTTGCCCTTACCAATTCTCCTACAGCTCCTCTCTCCTCCCCTCTCCCTTCCTTCCCTATTCCGTGTAACTATAACCCTCTCACCTATTCTCTCCTCTGATCTCTTCTCATTCTCCAGAAGCAGCATGCAGAGCCCCCATACCAAAGCAACAAACATTGTCTCTATACACAACCTTAACTTCTCTTTGACTCAAGGATAACACCAATGTCAATATCTATTGCTACTATCAATACTACAATAATTAAAATGAATAGCTGCTTTGAAACACAAACCAGCAATACTTTGATGCAGTGTTGGTCTTTCCTAGATTGTGACCTTTATATGATTTTATGGAGGACAAGTGATTGTAAATTTACATTGTGTTTCTTTAAACAATAAAGTTCAGTACTAGTTTACATAAAAATGCAGTGTATTTATATAGAATATTCAGCAGTTTGCATGGCACTATGAATAAAAGAGGTTAGAAGCATCAAAGTAAGTCACTCCTAACCCATGTTGCCCATCGTTTAACAGTTTAACTATGTCTAACAATAACGAATAGAATTCCAAGATGGCCTCCCATAATATGGGCTTTATAGAATGCAATCAGCTTTAGAAAGCAAAAGCTGGCAGCAGTGGCTGGCCATGTTTGTATCCTGTCTCAAAAGAGAAGCCTGCAGGTGGGGTAAACAGATAGAAAGCCAACTGTGGGCACCCGTAAAGAAGAGAGTGGGAGAGCTAAGAGGTGTATGTACAGAGCAGGTAAGGGAGGCGAGATGGGGTAGGTGGAAAGAAGTCACAGAATTATCAAAGGAGTAAACAAAGAAACCGGGAAGAGCCATGCACTCTGAATGAGTGAAAAGAAGGAAATGCCATAGAAAGAAGCTGAGGGACATGGTTTTCATGTTACTAGCATGGCGATTACAGATGTAACTCTGCTTTTTCTGAAATTATTATATTTGAGTATAACAGAACAGCAAAGCAGCACATACCACCCGCTTGAATATCCTGTTGATGGCTAGGAGCTGCAAAGCATTGCAATTTAAAACTAAGCATTGGTATTGTGTGATGATTATCCCTGCAAAGCCTAGCAGCCATGCCAATATAAACAGTGCTAGTACATTTATGCAATAAAGGTTAAAAAAACAAAAAAGAAGGTCCAGTGTGTGCCAACGAATTGAAAGTGCAAATTGTCTTAAAAACTCATTACCAAGAAACAATTGTAATGGTATGTTAATGTAACACAAGCACTTAGGGTCAGATGTAATACACATTTTGAATTCCTGCAAAAGATTCAATTTGGCATTTGAAACAGTTAAAATGCTTTATCTAATTTACTAAGCCTTTTTTAGGAATCAAATAGATACTGATTCAGGATCTGGCAGGGTTGTGTTGTAGGTGTCCCTTCTAAGTCCTGAATTGGGATCTATTTCTTAATGTTTTGGGATCAAAATTAAGTGAAAAACAGTGATATTTTACTGACAACCTCAAGGGTAGAAATTAATTTGCAAAAGGGAAGGGGTACCCTTGTTAAAGAGGAGAAAGCAGTCTACTCTTTTTCAAGCACAGCCCAGTTTTCTTTCAGGAAAGCAGAGTGCATTATGTATACTTTAATGAATGGCAATCGCAGACATGGTGGTCCGCAGGCCTCCAATCATAGCGAGTCACAATTTGCGCCCTTATTTGTTACTATTCATGAGTGTTAGAACTGGGGGTCTCTAGTTGGCAATAGTATACACCTTTCACCAAATAGGGACCCTTGCTTCTAAGTCAGGGAAAGGGATTACACTCCTGGATAACCCCTGCTCACCCCCTTGGTAGCTTGGCACGAGCAGACAGGCTTATCTCAGAGGCAGTGTGTTAAGCATTTGTGAACACATACAGTAACACAGTGAAAACACTACAGATGGACCCCACACAGGTTTTATAAAAATAAGTATTCTTTATATAGACGTAACACAAGACCACAAATGACAAAAATCCACAATACTGTACTCAAAATAGACTTAAAGATGGTAGAAGTAATTCAAAAATAAGTTATTCACTTAAAAACAGTCTTTAGCAACAGATAACCCCAACTGGAGTTATCACGACGTCAAGGTCGAAGAAATTCCAAAATACGGCGCCGACCACGAGGTGCGCGGCGTCGGGCCCGGAGTCAAAACAGACCCACACAGAACAGTACCTTGGAAAAGCGAAAACAGAGACAGTTCACGGCATCAGGGAGATGCAGCGTTGTTGGTGCTGGACGGCGTCAGTTCCTTGCTTCGGGGGAGGTGATGCGTCGGGTCCTCGATGCTTGCGCAAAGCAGGGGATGCGTCTGTTCCTTACCGGAGAGGAGGTGATGTCGTGATGGCGCCGAAACCACGGTTCCGTACGAGGTCACGATGTCGATGGATTCTTGACCTCCCACATCGAGAATCAGCTCCGCGATGATGTCGGCTTCGGAGTCGATGCGGCACAGCAGCAGGCGTCGGGCCTACGTCGCAAGTCGGAGCAGGGCTCACGGCTTATGGCAGGTGACGAAGTCGCTCGCTGGCATCGATGTGGCACGGCAGCCGGCGTCGGGTCTACGTTGCAAGTCAGGGCAGCGCTCACGGCTTCGATGCAGATTACGGCATCGCTCGCCAGCGTCGGTGTTGCAAATTCCCTCTGTAGCTGCTAGAACAGCAAGTTCCAGATGCAGGCAAACAGAAGGGGTGACGTCTTTTGTATCCCTGAGACTTCAGACAGGAGGCAAGCTCAAACTCAAGCCCTTGGAGAAATATTCTGCAAGATGATGAAAGTTCCTTAAAAGTTCCTTCTCCTTTCCTTGGCAATGAAGAAACCACTGCAGGCCATCGCAGCAAACAGCACACTGGCAGAGGGGCAGTCCAAACTCCTGCAGCTTCCTTGGTTCTTCTCCTTGGCAAAGGTTCGTCTTGATTTCCCAGAAGTGATCTAAAGTCTTGGGGTCTGGGCCCCCATATTTATACTACTATTCTCTTTGTTCTCTGAAGGCAGAGGGTCCTGTACCTAGTCCAAACCAGTTCTGGGTGCATTCTGCCAGTACACACCTTCTTCCTTTGTCAGTGTGGGCCAGGGTCATCAGACACACCCCAAGAGGTGGAGCCAGCATTGTGGAAGGCAGGCACAGCCCTATTCAGGCCCAGGTGCTACTCCTCCCACCACTCCAAATGCAGATAGGCCTATTCAGCCTAGTGCTGACTCACCCTGTCTCCTGGAGCCCCCCAGCCCCTGTCACTCACAAAACCAGACATACAATACACAAGCTAGCAGAGGCAGGCTGGATGGTTAGGCAAGAAAATACCTACTTTCTAAAAGTGGTATTTTCAAACACAGAATGTTAAAACCAACTTCACTAAAAGATATATTTGATCATTCTGAGTTCAGGCATACTAAACTCGAATTTCTACCTAGTTCCCTGAGTCAGTTAGGATTATAAGATGTTATAATCAAACTGCCCAATCTGGCCTATGGGAACAGGTAGCCTTGCAATAGTGAAAAACGAAAATGGCTGTAATTCACTATCAGGACATGCCACACACATCAGGGCATGTCCTACCTTTTACATGCAATGCACCCTGCCCTTGGGCCTACCTTAGGGGTGGCTAACATGTAGAAAAGGGAAGGTTTAGGGACTGGCAAGTGGGTGCACTTGCCAAGTCGACATGGCAGTCCCAGACTGCACACAGGCTCTGCAATGGCAGGCCTGAGCCATAGTTTACAAGCTGCTCCGGTGGGTGGCACAATCAGCGCTGCAAGCCCACTAGCAGCATTTGATTTACAGGCCCTGGGCACCCGCGGTGCACTGTACTAGGGTCTGACAAGTAAATCAAATAATCCAATCATGCAATCACTAATCCATGACATCACTTTACAATGGAGAGCATATGCACTTTAGCACTGATCAGCAGTGGTAAAGTGCCCAGAGTCATAAAACCACCAACAACAGATCAGAAAAAAATACAGGAGGAAGGCAAAAAGTTCAGGGATGACCCTGCAAAAAGGGCCAAGTCCAACACAACCCCCTTCCAGCCAAAACGCAGGGTAGACCAATCACTACCTTGACGAGCATCCCTGCTTTGGGCGATAGAACATGGACCCTGGCCCGCAACAGCAGGGGCATATTCCAGTTCTACGCCAATCTGAACCTATCTGGATCCATCTGTCCATACTCTCAGGGCCCACTAAGCTAACCCACGGGGAACCCTTTTCCTCACCTGTGGACACCATCTGTGCAGCACCTAACCTTAGCTTGCTCACAGGTGTGTCCCAACAGACAGACAGTACCCACATGGCCAACACATAGGTGTGGCCCAGTCCACCCCTGGGGTGCGACTCCTGTTCCCCCCCAGGGAACACTCTGTCCACCAGGACAGCAAGCCACAGTGGCCACTGACAGTTGTCAGTGATGAGACCCAGGCCTTATGCCTCTCAGGGCCCTCAAACCTCTGTGGCGTCAGAGAGCAGGGGGCAGTAGCCCCAGGTGCCTGGCACCCTTTGTCCACTCTCCCTCCTGTCAGGTCAGGTATGACATCCTGACTCTGACCCACCATCCCCGGGCCTGTACCCGGCGGCTGGACCGGAGACTGGGGTGGGCTTTCCCACACCCGGTCCTCCTCCACGGGGCTCTGCACCCTCTCACCTGGAGCGGTACCCCCTTCCAGAATTGTCAGGGCACCTGTGGTAGGTGTCCTGTACAATTTGCCCACCAGTTCAGGGGTTCTATCCTGCAACTGGGATCCCAGCATAGGGTCTGTACCCTTAGACTGGGCAGAGGTCAGGGGTGAGGCTGTCCTCTCCCCGCCCCCCTTACTGGGATCCTGCACCCTCCCACCTGGAGCGGTGCCCCCAGAAGACAAACTGGTAGGGACACTGTTAGCAGCTGCCCCTTCCTCCAGGTCAGGGGGGACACCCTGAACCTGGCCCTCTAACCCAGGATCTGTACCCTTAGGCTGGACCTGTGCCTGGCAACCCAGGACTTCTGGGGAGGTACACCAACCCCCCCCCAAGGGAAACACACTCCTCTAGAGTTGTGTAAGAATCTGCCTGGCGCACAAGGATTCCTGGGGAGCACGCATGCCCCCCCAGAGGGTAACACACCTTTTATGTGTTGTGTGACAGTCTGCCTGGCGCTGATCTCCTTACCCCTGTCCACCTGACAGTGCGTGAAGACCCCCCAAAACAGAAGTGGTGTCACCATGGTCACTCCTAGGAGGCTCATCCCTTCTGGCTGGCCCTGACCCACTGGCTCTCCCACTGGGGAACACATCCCCCTCTCACCCCTCAATCTGGACTTCTGCACCCTCCCAACTGGAGCGGCACCGCCAGACACCAGAACCACTGGAGCTCCGTTTACAGATGCTCCAGGTTCTCCTGACAATTGGAGATCCCCCTCAAATGGCCTACCAGTATAGCCTAGGCCCCCAACCTTGTGTTCCCTTAAGGAACCCTCCTGGCCCTGAGACTGGGTTTCAGGCACCTTGGGACACGCAGTCCCACACTCACTCCTTCTCCGCAGAGACAGGATGTGAGCCTCTACACCCCTCCCACTACACTGGGACCTAGCTGGGCTACTCTGAACCTCTTCCCCCACGCAGGTCTGGAAGATACTTGAGCCACTCCTTTTAGGATCACTCCCAAATTCCTCTTCAGATCCTCTAACACACAGCCAGAGGTCTGCCTCCTGTGCAAGCTCCCTGGGATCAGAGAACTCACACTCCAACAGGTGTTGGCATAGCTCTGGAAAACAGGGACTTACAATATGCTCTCCACAATTCGAGTCATATATCCCCACCAAACTATCCTTCACCTCACCATCCAGTGCCTCGCACACATACCCCACACCACTCTCAGGAGATTGGCAAGACAGTATCTGACTGTCTCTGTCACTCAACCCACACTCTTCTGGGCGGTCTTCACACTCACACACCAGGACTTCAACCATGGGGGAACCCCTCTCCCTGCACCTCTCATCTACAGTCAGTAGAGTGTCCCTCCCACCCCTAGGACTATGAACCCCTGTGCCAGTTCCCCAATCCACCTCAGGGACACTGCGCACCACTGGAGCTACCTCATACCCTTTGAACCTCCTGGTGTATAGTAACCCCCTCTTTCAAGTCAGGCGCCACATCTCTGGGTGTGTGTACTACTCCCTCAGCACTTGATAACTCAATATTGCTGCCACCATCTGAGCTGGATCCCACCTCCAACTCAGCCAAGCTCCCTTCCTGAGCTACCCAAATTTCTTCTTTTTGGGTTAAGGCCCTCTTAGCCTCATCAAGCTCTCTCAGCTCCTCATCAATCTCTCTCAGCCTCTGCTCACAAGCCAGAAGCCAGCCATCTTTTTCTGTTTCTTCCTCACTTTCAGAGAATTCCTCCTCCTCAGATGCAACTGGTAGTGTTGCCTTCCAGCGGGGTAACTCATAATGAAATAGGGATGCCTCTAGGTCCTCCCTGGACCTTCTCCTCACAGGCAGCCCCCTTTCCTTGAAGCAGGGTCCAATTTTACCATATAAAAATCCCCCATGCAGAATCCTGCTCTGCTCAGGCAGCATGACACTCCCATATAGGCCCCACCAGTCAGGCCCTGACAGATGTCCAAAGTTGTCCATTTTCACTCAGCCTTTTAGTACCTGTCACAGTGGTCCCCACCTCCTTAGATGCACACACATAGGCCCAAGCCCACCTCCTTAGATACACACATGTAGGCTCAGAGGCCATTGCCTCTGGTAATCATTTTCAAAACATTAAGTCTCGTAGGCCTCTCTGCCCTCACAACAGGGAACTGTGCTTTCCACCGCGCTGCGAGACACCAGCCAGCCCCCCCCTTGTAAATTTCCACAGTTACAAGAATAAGGTTAGCCCACACGTACGTGACACTCTGCTGGTACATCTTGTTCTTTCACAAGCAATGTCTGCAATATTGTTAGTTATGAAACTTTCCGAGCTTGCTCAAGTGAAACCAAAGACACGGCTGCATGGCATAGAAATAATGTAAGAAATATTAATTTCCGAGCATCGCACGTTAAAAGTTATCTTTTTTTTTAGATATTTATGGTCAAGAGCACTGACCACCTGCAAAAAGCCCCTGTTTCACCATGATACCACTTCTCTGTTCTCTCAAAACTTTCCGAAGTTACAGTAAGCGTGAGGTCAAGGGCCCACGACAAGAACCCACGTCAGACGTGGGTAGGAGTTCTGCATTAAGCCATATAAAAGGTTTGCACCCAGGTCCACGTCCTGAACTCCTACTATAGTGCTCAGCACTTGAGTTCCCGGTCGACCGATCTCCTATCTAGGGCCTAGAAGCCTATTCTGAGGTGGTAATGCTCATCTTTGATTGCCAGCCTTTTGACTTTGTCAGCCTCTCTAATTTAGCTCATCCACACCCAATTCATTGCATTTATCCTAGCTTAAATTGTGTAGCCTTGGATGTTTTTTGCTCTCTCATTTAAGATTTGCCTTCTAGGCACTTGCCTATTCATGATCTCTAATTTCAGGGTTGCCCTTCAGGCAGCTGCGTATTAAATTATATATGCATAGATATTTTTGCTTCACTTGAACAGCTGATTTATAATATTGTTGATGCTCTTATTTCATCCTGCTCATGTGTTGATGGGCAACATTTAACTGAACAGTTTTCTGTGCTTCTGAATTGCTTAATAAAGTGCCACTGTATTTCACACTGTTGTTCCTTATTTCTCAGAGAACGAGCAGAGCGCAGGTCTTGCTCTCGTGAGCTGGTAAGCCATGTGTGCCCACCGCAGTGTCACTCCATTTACCCTCCAACAGCTGGCGACCACGAAGGTCTCGTCCCAGCCGGCTTTTCTACAGTGCGGACCTAGGACACACCTGTGGCTGCCCCGCCCTTTCCTCTCCTCACGACCACCCGGGTATGTCAGGGACTGTTTTTTTACCTTGAATTTACTGCGGTGTGGCTGCTTCAGCCTTCCGGGGTCTCCCTTGTGGTTGTTCCTTCATCCCCCTGTGGTCTGCTGTCTTGGCACGACAATCTGTGTGGATGGTCACACCTCGAAGGGGTTTTCCAGCTCTTTCCGCTCTGCTCTCCTTGGCCCCTTTCTGGCTTCCCCCTACTTGCCTTCTATTTACATTCCTGTGCATTGGTTCTTAGTGCTTTTCCTTTTTATTGTACCTTACGGTGGTTATTGCTACAGGTGACGGTGTTGCTTGTTTTCTCTAGTTGATTTCAGTGAGGGTTGTGCGTCCTGTTTTGCTTTAAGTGGTGCAAGCGGTCTATGAAGGGTTAGAGTCCTGGATGCTGTGTGAACAGTGTCTAAATTCTGCACAGACCAAGCGGTCTTTGAAGGGTTAGAGTCCCGGATGCTGTGTGCACAGTGTCTACATTCTGCACAGACCAAAGGGTCTATGAGGGCTTAGAGTCCCGGATGCTGTGAAAACAGTGTCTAAATTCTGCACAGACCAAAGGGTCTACGGGGGGTTAGAGTCCCTGTTGCTTTGTCCACAGTGTCTATATTCTGCACAGACACTTGGGTCTACAGTATGCACCGGTTTCAGTGTCTACACCTCTGCACAGGTTTCAGTTCTAATGCATTTCGGTCTACAAGTTGTGCTTCGTGTCTTAACATAGTGTGGTACATTTTGGTTACATAGCTAAATGCACCCTTCACCTCTGCTCGGTGCCTCTTCCCCTGCTCCGTCTCATTTCCTGTACAGTGTTTTTCATGTGTATCAAAAGACAAGGTTCTCTGTGTAATGCGCAGGCACTTTACCACATTTCTTTTCAGTATTTTCACTCAGTCTTTCTTCTCCCTTTCTGCCGTGTCCTTAACATTTTCTCACGATTTCATTCTGCATGGATTGGGTGTCTTCTTATTCTTATCTGCACAGTTCATATCTCTCTGTGCCAGGTGCACATCTCGAATTTTAGCTGCGCACTTCCAGAAGGAGGAAGTGCCCCTCTCACTCCATCTCTGCTCTGTCCTCGACAGCTGCACTTCGCCTCTCCATCAATAGGTCCGCGTTTCTTATTGTGATCACAATTAATTTGGCATATGCATATCCTTTATGGAATAATTGTTTATTTATTGTCCATTGTTTCTGTTTTTTGTGCTTCTGTTCCTTTTTAAGCCTCTGTCTGCCCTGCGGCCCCCGCTGCAGTTGCCTCCCGGCAACCCCCTTCTGATGCTGCCCTGCCAACTCTACAGTCACTAGCCGAGTGACAGGGCTGCCAGGTAGCTGTTGTCTGGGTTGCTCCTATCCTGTCATCATTTCACCCTTAGCTTCAGCAGCCCCGCCAGGTAGCTGCTCCCTTACTGCCTTTCATATTGCACACTCATTGCGCCTCTTTTTCTGTCTCTCACACTTTTGCCTACCATTTGTCCAAGCCAATTGGTAGCCGAAGGGGGGTGGAGTCGTATCTCCATTCCTCTTGTCAGCTCCCTTACCCCCTCCATCTATCTGATTCTTCCAACACTTCCACTTTAAAATTCAGATTGTGATTATTCCGTGTTCACATGTTCTATTTTGTGTAGTTTTCAGTATCAAGACCGGTGGCTTGTACACCGATTTACTAATTGTATTTGATCTGTTTTAGCGAGACAAGAATAACTAGGACTGCAAATGTATTTTTAAACATGCAAGTTGAGAGTCCTTGAGTTCACCGTGAATATTATTGTTATATTAGTATATCCTGTTTTCAAAGCATTACGTGTTGCTGAAGTCTCATCATCATTCGATGGCGTTGAGACCCTGCTAGTTAGAATACCAAAAAAGAAATTAAGTAAATAAATAGGCGCAGTATCACAGTTAATATTACATTTACATTTACGTTCCCATAAGTAGCTAAACTCCCTGATTAGCTAAAGCACACAAAGACACCCCCTGCTCCATGTCATGACGGTAGGTTATAAATGCTTTGAAATACATTGTTACATTTAACTGGAAACACAGGCTTACAATTCCTGTTAATAAAAATATTAGGAATTACAAAAATAGGCTCACGAGTGGAAGGAAGTACTTAAGAGGAGAACATTGGAACGGAGCCAAAGGGCTACCACTCGGTTTACGTTGTTGATGAGCCCTGGGAAGGCTCACACACGTAATGATTGATAACTACCAGGAAAAACAGACGTATAGATGCATTTACACTGCAAAATACTGTGATATGCATTAGCAGGCAACATGCAAGGTGTTGCACCCCACATGCAGCCGCAACACAAAGCAATTAAGACCCAAATAATTTACTCCTACCTGCGTCCAATTCAACAGCCCAGGCAGTGAAAAGTGCCACCTCTTCAGGCACGAGCAGGTAGCCCGAATACAAGAACAGATCCAGGAAGTACAGCTACAGAACACACACAGTTGGAGTTAGCTAGTAGAAAAGATTTTGAAATTGTGTCTCGTGGCCAAGCAAGTTAGTGACATTGGACTAAGAGCAACATACATATCGGAGCAGATGGTAATTATTAGAGAGAAGAGAGGAGACAAGGAGACAAATTGATGGAATGGAATGCACACTAGCTACACCCATTTTTTAATAAATGATAAGGTAAAAAGAAGTTTATGAAAGAGATGTAAAGTCCCCAAAATTCACATTTCAACAAATTCACCCTTAAAATAAATAAGATGCTTCCATTGGCTAACAAGTGCGGGACTAATGGGGGGAGTAGAGAAGGCGAAGTGCCAAGAAACAGGAGAGCGGTACCATGAGAAAGGAGGGAGAGGTAGTGCACATTGGGGTCCACCTCTGAAACTGGACAAATTAGGAGAATAATTTGCAAGCACCAAATGAGACACCACTTGTACTTGTCTGATGGAAAATGTTTTGTGGCTCCCAGTGAATAGAAAAGACTGAAATTGCATTTCACCTATGGGAAGCCGAATGGTATGTTAACAGCCCTGTCCTTCTCAAAGAAAATGTACTGCTACCCAAAGAAGGTTAAAGGTCTGTTATTGCCTGGACATTAGAAAGTGTAGAAACAAATTAATGAAGGCCACACCACCAACATCCATAGGAAAGTAGAGCTATTTTACCTTTGATACAAATACACAGATTAATTCAGCTATATACAACAATGATATGATTAAAAATATAGGTCCAATACAATTATTATAGGCCTTTAGGAGCAAAGACTAGAGAGTATGGCATATTACACAACTTGCATGATACATAAGGAACGTGAGTTGGGTCTGTGGGAGCATGTGTGTGACTTCATGGTCACAAGTTCAGATGCTACCAGGTCTACTTAGCATGTTATCATTCTGAAGTGAATAGATGCAGGGTCTGTTCAGCCCTTCATCATTCTGAGGTGGATAAAATGAGTACCATTGAGTTGAGGTACAATAAAGATCCGCTATTCAGCGTCAAAATACCATTCTAAGTGAACGTGTGCTTACCAAAAAAAACCAAAAAAGACATGTTCTGTTAAAATAGGCTCTATTTAGCATTTACGTCGTAGAATTAAAAACAACACATGCTTTTTTGAAGTTACGAGGTATTGAAGGGTTAAAGGATTTCTCTTGGGCTGCCGTTATATTAACGCTGGCTGCAGAGTCTGGGCGTTGAGCCAGGCAGGAAAAGAAACAGTGAAAAAGACTTCCTGGGTTAAGAAACAGAACAGGAAAGTTGAAAATGAATATATATATATTTTTGTACACAGTTGGCAGAACGCAAAGAGCTGTGTGACTGAATGAACAGCATTGTAAGGAAGAGAAAAATAGGTTTAGTGTATAAATTCCTTGTCCAGTAAAACAATTTATGTCAAGTGCGTTGAGAAATATTATTATTATTAAAAGAAATAGTTTTAAAGAATGAATATGGGGAGAGACTGATTCTCTTCCCCCACCGTGGCAGACATGCCTATATTGAACTTGGGGTTAAGTTAGAAAAACAGGAACACGAAAACAAGAGAAATAAACTGCCCAGGATCACGCAGTTTAGTAACTGGGTATGTATATATATATATATATGTATTTTTTTCCACCAAAGATCCAAGAACATTTGAGAGCGCACACACGGCAAGCTGAACCACCTGGCTTTCACTTTCTGGCACAATCTTGCATCATTGTTCGCTGGTAACATGTTACAGACCTGACGCGTTTCTAGGCTGCTGCCTTTCATCAGAGGTCGCTCTTGGAATGACTCACAGGCAGTTCTGGTATACTTATTTATAGCATGCCACGCCGTCAGTGGGTTTACTTTTTCGTTGCATGCTGGGTCCCGTAGTTCCCTCCAGAACAAATAATACCTTTAGTAGGTCCTGCTATCGTCATCACTTTCCAAGCATGTTTTCTCCACCCTTAGTGGGCTCCAGAACAAGGTGCAAGTAATTCTCGCCACAGTTCGCCGTGCCGCAAAATGGGTCCGGATCCAGTTCCGACCCACGGCTTCCTTTAATTATCAAGGACGGTGCTGCTCCCCGCGACAGGACTGGCGCGTGATAATTTTTTCCACCAAAGGTCCAAGAACTTTTGAGAGCGCACACACGGCAAGCTGAACCACCTGGCTTTCACTTTCTGGCACAATCTTGCATCATTGTTCGCTGGTAACATGTTACAGACCTGACGCGTTTCTAGGCTGCTGCCTTTCATCAGCGGTCGCTCTTGGAATGACTCACAGGCAGTTCTGGTATACTTATTTATAGCATGCCACGCCCTCAGTGGGTTTACTTTTTCGTTGCATGCTGGGTCCCGTAGTTCCCTCCAGAACAAATAATACCTTTAGTAGGTCCTGCTATCGTCATCACTTTCCAAGCATGTTTTCTCCACCCTTAGTGGGCCCCAGAACAAGGTGCAAGTAATTCTCGCCACAGTTCGCCGTGCCGCAAAATGGGTCCGGATCCAGTTCCGACCCACGGCTTCCTTTAATTATCAAGGATGGTGCTGCTCCCCGCGACAGGACTGGCGCGTGATAATTTTTTGCACCAAAGGTCCAAGAACTTTTGAGAGCGCACACACGGCAAGCTGAACCACCTGGCTTTCACTTTCTGGCACAATCTTGCATCATTGTTCGCTGGTAACATGTTACAGACCTGACGCGTTTCTAGGCTGCTGCCTTTCATCAGAGGTCGCTCTTGGAATGACTCACAGGCAGTTCTGGTATACTTATTTATAGCATGCCACGCCCTCAGTGGGTTTACTTTTTCGTTGCATGCTGGGTCCCGGAGTTCCCTCCAGAACAAATAATACCTTTAGTAGGTCCTGCTATCGTCATCACTTTCCAAGCATGTTTTCTCCACCCTTAGTGGGCCCCAGAACAAGGTGCAAGTAATTCTCGCCACAGTTCGCCGTGCCGCAAAATGGGTCCGGATCCAGTTCCGACCCACGGCTTCCTTTAATTATCAAGGACGGTGCTGCTCCCCGCGACAGGACTGCCGCGTGATAATTTTTTCCACCAAAGGTCCAAGAACTTTTGAGAGCACACACACGGCAAGCTGAACCACCTGGCTTTCACTTTCTGGCACAATCTTGCATCATTGTTCGCTGCTAACATGTTACAGACCTGACGCGTTTCTAGGCTGCTGCCTTTCATCAGAGGTCGCTCTTGGAATGACTCACAGGCAGTTCTGGTATACTTATTTATAGCATGCCACGCCCTCAGTGGGTTTACTTTTTTGTTTGCTGTGCCGCAAAATGTGCCAGAAAGTGAAAGCCAGGTGGTTCAGATGCGTTCATCTCACATGTGATTGAGGGGTTGTGCAAGGGGCAAGGAGCCACACAGAAAATACATGTGTTCCACGGAAAGTACCAAGTGGGAATGGTATCCCAAGCCCATCCTGAAGGGTTGCATGTGACAACGAGACATCTTTACCTTTTTCATCACTTTGTTTTCCTCATATCGAATGTGCCTAAGTAATAGAAGTGCTAGTAACCTCTCAAATTACTTGAAGACAGGCACCAACGGTTACTTTTTCTGTTTACAGGTATCATCTCTGAGGCTCTACTTTATTCCTCAGCAGACTTTTTGAAAAGAGTAAAAGTACAGCAGAAGATAAGGCATTCTTCCAACTAGTCACACTAGCCACACGTACCAACGATTGGAACAATGCCTCAAGACTTTCAGAACGATTACAGAAAATGACCATGGGTGCTGCTAGCAGCATTGACCCCCATTGCTGCCATTATAATGACTACGCTCCTTAAAGTGTGTTGTGATCACAGTATTATACCTGAGATACTGCTTAAATGACACAGAGATATTGTACCAAAGTGAATAAATAGCCATTGATAAAGACGGGACAGGGGGACAGTTGACAGGGCAGGATGTTACACACCGGCCTACAGACACAGAAAACAGCATGTGTTACAATGTCATACCTGTCTCCAAATACGTGGGCTGTGTCCTAATGTACAATATGCTCTTCAGTCAGCACACCATGTCCGTAGCAGGTGCACCTCCAGAGAATAGCAGAATTAGCAAAGGGAGAGCAAGGATAGAACAGGGAATGTGAGTAACTTAGCACTTATAGAAGTTGTAGAAGTGACAACAATAGGACTACACTACGTGCAAGAATTTTGTTCAAAAAATGAACAAGAGGAGGGAAATGAAGCAGGGTCCCGTTTTACCATATAAAAATCCCCCATGCAGAATCCTGCTCTGCTCAGGCAGCATGACACTCCCATATAGGCCCCACCAGTCAGGCCCTGACAGATGTCCAAAGTTGTCCATTTTCCCTCAGCCTTTTAGTACCTGTCACAGTGGTCCCCAACTTCTTAGATGCACACAGACAGGCCCAAGCCCACCTCCTTAGATACACACATTTAGGACCAGAGGCCATTGCCTCTGGTAATCATTTTCAAAACATTAAGTCTCGTAGGCCTCTCTGCCCTCACAACAGGGACCTGTGCTTTCCACCGCACTGCGAGGCACCAGCCAGCCCCCCCCTTGTAAATTTCCACAGTTACAAGAATAAGGTTAGCCCACACGTACGTGACACTCTGCTGGTACATCTTGATCTTTCACAAGCAATGTCTGCAATATTGTTAGTTATGAAACTTTCCAAGCTTGCTCAAGTGAAACCAAAGACACGGCTGCATGGCATAGAAATAATGTAAGAAATATTAATTTCCGAGCATCGCACGTTAAAAGTTATCTTTTTTTTAGATATTTACGGTCAAGAGCACTGACCACCTGCAAAAAGCCCCTGTTTCACCATGATACCACTTCTCTGTTCTCTCAAAACTTTCCGAAGTTACAGTAAGCGTGCGGTCAAGGGCCCACGACAAGAACCCACGTCAGACGTGGGTAGGAGTTCTGCATTAAGCCATATAAAAGGTTTGCACCCAGGTCCATGCCCTGAACTCCTACTATAGTGCTCAGCACTTGAGTTCCCGGTCGACCGATCTCCTATCTAGGGCCTAGAAGCCTATTCTGAGGTGGTAATGCTCATCTTTGATTGCCAGCCTTTTGACTTTGTCAGCCTCTCTAATTTAGCTCATCCACACCCAATTCATTGCATTTATCCTAGCTTAAATTGTGTAGCCTTGGATGGTTTTTGCTCTCTCATTTAAGATTTGCCTTCTAGGCACTTGCCTATTCATGATCTCTAATTTCAGGGTTGCCCTTCAGGCAGCTGAGTATTAAATGATATATGCATAGATATTTTTGCTTCACTTGAACAGCTGATTTATAATATTGTTGATGCTCTTATTTCATCCTGCTCATGTGTTGATGGGCAACATTTAACTGAACAGTTCTCTGTGCTTCTGAATTGCTTTAATAAAGTGCCACTGTATTTCACACTGTTGTTCCTTATTTCTCAGCGAACGAGCAGAGCGCAGGTCTTGCTCTCGTGAGCTGGTAAGCCATGTGTGCCCACCGCAGTGTCACTCCATTTACCCTCCAACAAAAACACACATAGCTCCTTCATTGTGTAGATGAACATGTGCCAGAAGTTAAGTTCCATTTTGCAACAACTAACCAGAGTCCTAGTATCAAAAATACTTCCAGGAGGACACCAGAAAATAGAAAAAACAGTATGTGGTTGCGTTTGGTCTGCACTCACTAGTAGTGTACACCAATTACTGTATATGAGTCACAAATGCAAGTCCAGAATCCTCACCGCTGACCACCAACGTTAGAACTGGGGGTCTCTAGTTGGCAATAGTATACACCTTTGACCAAATAGGGACCCTTGCTTCTAAGTCAGGGAAAGGGGATTACACTCCTGGATAACCCCTGCTCACCCCCTTGGTAGTTTGGCACGAGCAGACAGGCTTATCTCAGAGGCAGTGTGTTAAGCATTTGTGAACACATACAGTAACACAGTGAAAACACTACAGATGGACCCCACACAGGTTTTTTAAAAATAAGTATTCTTTATATAGACCACAAGCGACAAAAATCCACAATACTGTACTCAAAATAGACTTAAAGATGGTAGAAGTAATTCAAAAATAGGTTATTCACTTAAAAACAGTCTTTAGCAACAGATAACCACAACTGGAGTTATCACGACGTCAAGGTCGAAGAAATTCCAAAATACGGCGCCGACCGCGAGGTGCGCGGCGTCGGGCCCGGAGTCAAAACAGACCCACACAGAACAGTACCTTGGAAAAGCGAAAACAGAGACATTTCACGACGTCAGGGAGATGCAGCGTTGTTGGCGCTGGGCGGCGTCGGTTCCTTGCTTCGTGGGAGGCGATGCATCGGGTCCTCGATGCTTGCGCAAAGCAGGGAATGCGTCTGTTCCTTACCAGAGAGGAGGTGATGTCGTGATGGCACCGAAACCACGGTTCCGTACGAGGTCACGATGTCGATGGATTCTTGACCACCCACGTCGAGAATCGGCTCCGCGATGATGTCGGCTTCGGAGTCGATGCAGCACAGCAGCAGGCGTCGGGCCTACGTCGCAAGTCGGAGCAGCGCTCACGGCTTATGGCAGGTTACGAAGTCGCTCGCTGGCGTCGATGTGGCACGGCGGCCGGCGTCGGGTCTATGTTGCAAGTCGGAGCAGCGCTCAAGGCTTCGATGCAGATTACGGCGTAACTCGCCGGCGTTGGTGTTGCAAATTCCCTCTGTAGCAGCTAGAACAGCAAGTTCCAGATGCAGGCAAACAGAAGGGATGAAGTCTTTTGTATCCCTGAGACTTCAGACAGGAGGCAATCTCAAATTCAAGCCCTTGGAGAAATATTCTGCAAGATGATGAAAGTTCCTTAAATGTTCCTTCTCCTTTCCTTGGCAATGAAGAAACCACTGCAGGCCAACTCAGCAAACAGCACACTGGCAGAGGGGCAGTCCAAACTCCTGCAGCTTCCTTGGTTCTTCTCCTTGGCAAAGGTTCGTCTTGATTTCCCAGAAGTGATCTAAAGTCTTGGGGTCTGGGCCCCCATATTTATACTACTATTCTCTTTGTTCTCTGAAGGCAGAGGGTCCTGTACCTAGTCCAAACCAGTTCTGGGTGCATTCTGCCAGTGCACACCTTCTTCCTTTGTCAGTGTGGGCCAGGGTCATCAGACGCACCCCAGGAGGTGGAGCCAGCATTGTGGAAGGCTGGCACAGCCCTATTCAGGCCCAGGTGCTACTCCTCCCACCACTCCTCATGCAGATAGGCCTATTCAGCCTAGTGCTGACTCACCCTGTCTCCTGGAGCCCCCCAGCCCATGTCACTCACAAAACCAGACATACAATACACAAGCTAGCAGAGGCAGGCTGGATGGTTAGGCAAGAAAAAACCTACTTTCTAAAAGTGGTATTTTCAAACACAGAATGTTAAAAACAACTTCACTAAAAGATGCATTTTATCATTCTGAGTTCAGGCATACTAAACTCGAATTTCTACCTAGTTCCCTGAGTCAGTTAGGATTATAAGATGTTATAATCAAACTGCCCATTCTGGCCTATGGGAACAGGTAGGCTTGCAATAGTGAAAAATGAAAATGGCTGTAATTCACTATCAGGACATGCCACACACATCAGGGCATGTCCTACCTTTTACATACAATGCACCCTGCCCTTGGGCCTACGTTAGGGGTGGCTAACATGTAGAAAAGGGAAGGTTTAGGGACTGGCAAGTGGGTGCACTTGCCAAGTCGACATGGCAGTCCCCGACTGCACACAGGCTCTGCCATGGCAGGCCTGAGCCATAGTTTACAAGCTGCTCCGGTGGGTGGCACAATCAGCGCTGCAAGCCCACCAGCAGCATTTGATTTACAGGCCCTGGGCACACGCGGTGCACTGTACTAGGGTCTGACAAGTAAATCAAATAATCCAATCATGGAATCACTAATCCATTACATCACTTTACAATGGAGAGCATATGCACTTTAGCACTGATCAGCAGTGGTAAAGTGCCCAGAGTCATAAAACCACCAACAACAGGTCAGAAAAAAATACAGGAGGAAGGCAAAATGTTCAGGGATGACCCTGGAAAAAGGGCCAAGTCCAACAATGAGAAAGGTCAGATTGTGTTCCACTATGATCTGGATATTTTAGAGTAGACTTATACAGTTTGCAAGTGGTATTTTGCGAACAGATATTTGTAGAAGTAACTCAGCCTTCATCCACTCACAGGTTTTTACCCAGCAGCCTGTTGCATCGAGTGCCTAGTAGATTTGCTTTTCATTACTGTAGGTCGTGGCTGTATGTTTAAATGCCAGGGCTGGTTCAAGATGTAAGTTTGATAATTTGTAAACAATTAGATTCCTTAATTTATTCCTTAATTTTAATAATAAAATTAAGGCTAAGTCTCCTGGGTTGTTGCCAATGTGTCCTCTTAATGTCTGTGGTGGCACTGCTGTACAGGGCAGCCCAATCAAACTAGCAGCAGTGAGAATGCTTGGCCATTCAGTCCAATTTAGTGACAAGAGCTGTTATATTTCATATAGGTACCATAATATAGGCCCAGGTTACTTCATTGTCCATCATCTATCTCCTTCCCTACATTACACTTATAACGGTTTACAGGGACTGACCTTTTACATAGATACGACACTGCATTGAGAATGCGAGTTTTCCCTAGTTCGAAATCTCATACATTATGCATGAGGATTCTTGGAAGCACAGCAGGACTACTAGCTCCTGTATAATATCTATGTATAAAGTTCATGCCCGATGTCATCCTTAGGCCGACACAGTAATACAGCGAGGTAGGACCCTTGGGGAGACCTATGGGTTTATATACATCACATCTTGCTAAGATAGAGAGAGGAGATCAGGACTTCCCGGCAGACACACTGACGTGAGACGCTGAGCTTACTGCATGCAGACACTCCAGCTGGCAGTGGTCTAACATCCCTTGCGGGGTGTCCAACCCGAGACCAGGACGGGGTCCCACAGTCTTTCACTTCAGAAAATTGGGTTGACTTTATCCTAGAGGGATTCTTGGCTTAACACTTACAGACATGCTAGGTACACTTAGGTACATCTAGTTAGAGAGGCATCATAGGAGCACGCATCTTTTTAGTGTCATGTCTTTTATATACTCGTATGTATTCATGATTACTGCAAGATGGTAGAACTATACCATCCGTTTACTTTCATAGTACTGCTAATCATTTATATCTTTTACTGCCTAACGGTTGTTGCAGCTCATCTATTTTACACCAGAAATACAACTGTTCAATAAATACTTATTGAAAACGCCCAGCCTGTTTATTCTGTGCATATCTCTATGACAGACTAAGTAAGCACGAGTGACTGAGCGAAAAGTGGTATATTGTTTCCACAGTCCTGAGCCATCAGGGTTGTCATGTTTGATGGTTGCCAGGAACTATTCTCACCTTGGTAAGATGAGATTCTAGTGGCACTGTGAGCTAGCTGATACAGAAGGCCAACATACTCGGTGGGGGTGTTCAGAATCAGTCCGACACCAATCCTACAGTGTATGCTGTCAGAACGTGCAGATCCTCTATAGGTTTTATAGGAACTACACGACATGGCGCCCAACGTTATTTGGGTACTTATTTAACATTAGAGTCTGAGTAGTTCAGTCGTGCTAGTCTCAGAGACCCCTACTCACAATTCCCCAGCGATGTCTGAAGTGGGTGGGTGCAAACTCTGCCACAGCTGAGTAGGCAAAAATCCTATTTATTGGCTGTCGGTTAATCAAGCTTGAAGGACACATTGTTCCTAAACTGTGCAAAACACCTTATCTTAGTTCTCTTGAAAAGCTCTTCTTCTCTATAATAATGACTAAAGAAATAGCAAACATGGATAGAGTTGCGCAAGAACTAAATCTCTCAGCAGACGAAGAAGATGCATATGCAATTTCCATTGCGGAAAATGTTAGAAATGCTGTTACCATAAAACTAGGTGTACACGGTCTAACATCCAGGGGTGGACCAGTAGCTTTCGTGATTGAGGCACACAAATCATTTAGGACAGAGGTATTCTATTCATGAGTTACATTACCAGTTGTAAATGCAAGAACAAAAACATCTCATTTCTACACAGAGAGTGAAATACCTAACGAATATTGTCCTTATGAAGACATTGAAGTTCCGCTCACTTTCCAGGAGCATTCATACTTGTTTAAAGGCGCCCTCCCCCATACAAGAAATAAAGTAAGACTCGGTCCGCTCGGAAGAGAATGAGCGACATGGCCAATATTAGCGGCCTACACACTACATCCTGACATTGAAACAATGCCAGGAGGAGACTAAAAAATTACAGAAACATGACACAGTTTGTCATGAGGACACTTACTGTCCAGCCGGCAACGGTTACAACAAACACAAATACAGTTCAAAATACAGCAACTAAAATTACACCACAAACTTTACACGCAGTAATGGGTAAAATGCCCGCAAAACGTGAACAAATGCGATTCTGGGTGGCTCAAAAAATAACACAGCTAGAAGCAGTATTCCTGAATACTAGCCCTTATGAAAAACATAGAATGCTGACAATCTGCTTGCCCATGGGGATAACACCACAGATAGAGGGTTGCACCTCTTGGGGTACAGATTTTGCTGCTGTATATACCAGAACACATGGTATCCCGTCATTAGCAGTAGTACCAGATGTATTAAGACAAATACAAAATGAGTACGGAGCAGAACCGGCTCTGAACTTAGGGATGAAATTACTAGGGGGCCGATTCACAGAACTAATCTGAGACAAAATCCTAAACGTACTACTTTTGGTATTCACAGAAGGCACTTACGATTTTTGGTATTCACAGAATGTACTTACGACTCCTAACTTTGTGTCCTCACTCGGGCCGGAATTTCCGCACCCGGACCGTACTCTCCCCACCCGGAGTGTACTCTCTGCACCCGGACCATACTCTCCGGCTAGGGCCGGACTCTCCGGCTAGGGCAGCACTCGCCGGCTCGAGCCGTAATCTCAGGCTGGGGCCGGATAAAGTGTAATCAATGGGCCAGATTGCAATTTTTACAAAAAGCAACATTAGGAATGTGTGATAAATGGTAGAGGAGGTCATGAAAAACTGTTTGGGCAGGGAAAAGGGTACGGCCAGACACTACATCATAACCAAGAAAGGTTTTCTCCTTTGCATCATGGTACATGCAGTGCAAGCGGTCTTCCAGAAAAAACTGTAGCAAGAGCTTGACCATACTAGGGCAGGAATCCTATCGCGGAGACACTCCATATGGAGTAACCAGTCACTTTCCAAAAATGCAAACATAACATATTAGTAAGAAAAAAGTATATAGGCATCTGTACAACTGCCTTGCAGACTGTTGGATGTATAACTAGTTTGTGAATAAGTTAGTAAATATATAACTCCATCTGTTGGTCTCTCAGTGGATGAGAGAGACCATATATGCTTTGGAAACATCTATTTAACCTGCATTATGGGTGCTATAACATATCTAATGCTTGCAATAGGAGTGTGTACATGCATAACTAAGTTACTAAAACTCAAAACAGCAACGTTCACTTTTTTAAGCATAAAAGACCATGTTTCATGCCTATCTACCACATATCTCACAGGTCAGTTATTTGTTATAAAACAAGCTTTCAGCATTTTACAAAGAGATGTTACATGCAAAGACAAGATGGCAGCGACACTTCACAGGGGCAATCTGCACTAGTAAACCTGACCCATGTTTAAACAGTTCATGTTTAACTATACCTAACAGCCACTGTAGTGTTGACACTACAGTCAACACTGAGGGGAGCGCAAATTGTGCACTGCATGTACCATGATGCAAAGGAGAAAACTTTTCTGGGTTATGATGTAGTGTCTGGCCGTACCCTTTTCCTTGCCCAAACAGTTTTTCATGACCTCCTCTACCATTTATCACACATTCCTAATGTTCCTTTTTGTAAAAATTGCAATCCGGCCCATTGATTACACTTTATCCGGCCCCAGTCGGAGATTACGGCTCAAGCCAGAGAATACGGCCCTAGCCGGAGAGTCTGGCCCTAGCCGGAGAGTACGGTCCGGGTGAGGAGAGTACACTCCGGGTGCGGAGAGTACAGTCCGGGTGCGAAAATTCCGGCCCGAGTGCGGACATAAAGTTAGGACTCATAAGTACATTCTGTGAATACCAAAAATCGTAAGTGCCTTCTGTGAATACCAAAAGTAGTAAGTTTAGTATTTTGTCTCAGATTAGTTCTGTGAATCGGCCCCATGGTTCTTGGCTACCGGGATTAATAATAATGTCCATCAACATCAAATTGGGTCTTGTTTGAAACAACGCAACGCTTGTTCCAGTGAAACCAGTGATCATGTTGACCTTGCAGAACTTGAATCACATATCAGAAGACAATCAGCTTCATAAACCCAAAGCAAGCAGTAGTGGGTGGCCATGTTTGCGATTCTGCCTCAAACAAAAGCATGCAGGTGGAGTAAAGAGGTGGGAAGCCAACGGTGGGTACATATAGTGTAGGGGGTGGGAGTCATAGAGGGTGGAGGAAGGAGCATGTAAGAGAGGGGAGATGGGGTGTTGGAAAGAAGCCACAGAATGAGCAAAGGTCTAAATTGGGAAACCAAGAAGGGTCATGCACTTAAGCTGAGTGAAATGAAGGAAATGTCATAGAAAGAAGCCGAAGGACATGTTTTTGTGGTGTTAGCAAGGCAAATACAGATATAGCTCTGCTTCTTCTGAAATTATTTCATTTGAATATTACAGCACAGCAGAGTAGCACTTACCACAAGCTTGAATATCATGTGCATGCCTAGGAGATGTAAAACATTGCAATTTAAAAGAAAGCTTTGGCGTTGTTTGATGATTGCGACTCCAAGGCCTAGCAGCTGTGCCAACATACACAGTGCTAGGGCATTTATGCAATAAAGGTTAAAAAAACTAATAACAAGGCCCACTTGGTGCCAACCAATTGGAAGCTCAAAATTGATTTAGAATACCCATTAGTAAGAAACGAATGTAAGGGTACATTAATGTAGTGCAAAAACGTATTGCCAGATGTAATAAATATTGTCATTGCTGCAAAAGCACCAATTTGGCATTTTCAACAGTTAAAATGCTTTTTCTAATGTACTAATCCTTTCTTAGGAATCAAATAGATACCAATTTGGGATCTGGCAGGGGTTTTATGTAGGTGTCTCCCCCAAATACTGAATTGGGATCTAATTTCTCAATGTTTTGTGACCAAAGTAGAGAGTAAGCCCTCAGAGAAAGCTCCAGGCTCGGATAGAATTCCAATAGATCTTTATAAATGTCTTCTGCAATTCTGGGCCTCGTTAATAACCAGTGCTATAAGATGTGACATAGTGAGACCTTTATCAAGACCTGACAGGAGGCGATTATTGTACCCATCTTTAAAAAGGGGGACAAGAGTCAACACCATTACTACCACCCTATTCCCCTGCTTGGCAGCATAGTAAATATCTTGGACAGGGTTATATTGGCTAAACTAGAACTCTGGGCGTCTGAGACTGAAGCACTCTCAGACTTCCTCTTTGGGTTTGCCTAGGTTTGGGAATGGTAGAGCAGTCCTTAAACCTATCCCTCATAGTACAACAATATACAAAGGCATAAAAAGGCTGCATTCACCTGGTCTTTCCTGTCTGAGCGATCTTAGTGGGTCGCACTAGGCTACTATGTTTCCCCCCTTTTTTACTCCCTTGTGGGGTACCTCAGAGATCATCCCTGAGTCACACACTTTTTAATCTTAATGTCACCCCACTGGCCAAACTTATAAAAAGCTACGGTTTTGCCCTAGTTTTGTACGGGGACAATACACAAATAATTGTCTCAGTAAGTGACTCACCCAGTGCCACAGCAAGCAGCTTCCATGACTGCATGAGTCACATCGGGCATAGGATGTCAGACAACTGTCTGAAATTGAACTGCTCCAAAACAGAGGTTTTGCTCTTTGCTAACAATCCTCACATTTGAACCAACAATTGGTGGCCGGCCCAGCTCGGTCCACTACCTGCACCCATTCCAAAGCAAAAAATCTGGGAGTCTTCATGGACACTAAGTTGTCCTTCGAAGCTCAAATCAACTCCACTACTTCTAGCTGCTTTTTCATCCTAAAAATTCTCCGTAAAATATTACCCTCAATTCCTCCACAATTAAGGAAAACAGTTATATCTGTCTTGATATTCTCAAGACTTGATTATTGTAAGGCTCTTCTTACCAGTGCAACAGAACGCAGCCTCCAAAAACTGCAGACAGTACAAAACACCGCAGCCAGGGTTCTCCTGGGAATCCCTAAATCAGACTCTGTAACCACCGCTCTGTCCCAGCTTTACTGGCTACCGGTAGCAAAGAGGATTCGGTTTTAATCCCTTTGCAATCCATTTCAAAGCCCTCAATTAATTGGGCCCAACCCAGCTAGAATACTATCTAAAACTCTATGTCTTTGCCAGATCTTTAAGCTCAGCCGAGCTTGGAAATTTGATTGTCCCCAAATTAAAAAAAACTAAGTGGGGTAGAAAGAATTTTACCACCACTACAGCCAATCTGTGGAACTCCCTGCCAACCTCTCTTAAGAAAGATACAAATGTACTAATTTTCAGGAAGAGACTAAAAACGTGGCTCTTCAGGGCATATACCTATTCTCCCCTCCTGTAACTGAGCTGGATGTGCCTTCAGGCAGTGCCTAGACACCTTAGGGTATTGCTGCACTTTATATTAAGTCTGGACGGTGAACTCTGCTCGTGGAGTTGGCAGAAATTTCCACACTCCACGTTAGATGGTGGTTGCAGAGTTTTTTTCCTCGCTCGGGTTTGTCAACGTCAAGTCGGCGAGCGCGTGCGAGAAAATCCACCTCCCGGCAAGATTTTTCCTCATTCGCGATCGTCAACATCAAGTTGGCGAACGCAAGCGTGGAAAATCAACCTCCCGGCGAGATTTCTCAATGCAGGCGGTCAGATTTCTCATTGCGAGTCATCGCGAATGCTTGCAACCGCTCACGTCGAGAAACTGTCCATTTGCGTTGAGAAAGCTGCTGCTTGAGTAAAAATCTACTCGAGCAGCAGAAAGGAAGCAGTGCCTACTTGCGCAGTGCATGGTGCCGTTCACGATGATTGCACAGTGCAGACAAGCACCGGGTACTGAGAATCATTGCGAACAGCATTTATCCAACACACTCCTCTGCTTGCAGAGTTCCGCGTAGCACGGCGGAGTGTTTTTGCACTTTGCAGAGTTCCGCGTAGCAGAACCCCACGAACTCTGCCCAGGTGCAATCATTACCCTGCTCAGTATGCTTCATGAGCATTCCCCAGACAGAGTTTGTTATAGAAGGAATTGTGACCTAACAGAAGAATTTCCCTCTGTTGTTGGGGTTCGACAAGGATGCACCTGCGTAATGCTGGGATAGACATCCTGAGGGCTAACTACCATCAAGTTCCTGTGTTATTACACGAAGACAATGCTGTTCTCATTGTGAGACCAGCCAATGGCCCCCAATCCCTGCTTGATGCTTTTAATAGATTCATGGATAAAGACTAAAGACTAATCGTACAAAATTGTTTTTAAATAAATGTGGTCCAAAAATAGCTTAAACAAGAAAATGCTTGCTTGAAGGTGAAGAAATTAGGAAAACCTCTCATTTTACATATTTGGGAGTGCCATTCGATGTGGCATTTAATTCAGTTATTATTGAACGTTAAAGATATGCAATTTCAATGGGTGATAGATGTTGTTTTTAGATTTTCTAAAAGACTTGGCAGTGGCGGCTGGCAACTATTTCAAGTGGAGATGCGGCCAAATGGGTGGTGGGTGGGTGAGTACATATATTAAATAATTGTTGTTCTGACATGATGTCATGGGCCCCAGGCAAATCCCCTACCCAATACTACCTGCTCTCATGCTGGTAACCAGCATGAGAGCAGCCCCAGGATTGGAGGGAGCTGCCTCTATCAGTGCTCACAAGAGCACTGGAGGATTTTGCTTTCTTAGCCCAGCTGTCTCAAGACAACTGGGCTAGAGAGGTTAAAAGTGTGCATGTGTGCCTGGTCTTTGCAAGCCGACCAGCCAAAGAGACATGCACACTTTAAACAAGTGAAAAGGCAGTCCACCCTCCTCCCTGCTGCTGCTATTCATCAGGCCCTGCCTGGTCCTGACTCTCTGTCTGACGGTAAATTAACTTGATTACCATTTTATTTTTTGTCTCTGGGGCGTTCAGTGGGGCGAAGCTCCTCCGCTACAACTGAGGAGCCGCCACTGAGACTAGATCATAAGCCAGTCAAAAAACTGGTTTGTACTTTTAAAAATAAATGCTTGCTTGTCAGTTGTTTCTTTTGGTGCTGGTGTTTGGGAATTTATTATCTGCAATTTCCTGGAAGTAATAGAGAACAAGTTCATAAGGAGACTGCTGGCAGTGCCTCAATCTACCTCTGTTTCATTTTGCCTCAAAGAAGTCAGTCCGGATCCTTGCTGCTCTAGCTCAGAATTTGGTATAATTCAGAGACCCACTTCTGCAGAGTAGAATTGAAGGATTGTATGAATTTGGACAACTGCCTAGATATACCCTGGCTCAGATTTATTAAAAGAAGCTTTGCAAGGATAGGCACCCCAGAATATTTTTCCAACGTAGACACCCTGTGAGAAGTTGGCCTGGTATATGCTGTTCACTAATTAAAGTGGACACCTTGCACCAGGGCAAATCGACTCTTATGGTAGATAGGTTTAAGACAACCTTTTAAAGAAAGCTATCCTAGTGGTAGCTGTGGAGAGCAGCCTTCAGGCTAAGTCTCGGAGGAATGTAAAGCAGCTTGTTTTACCATATAATCTCTTGAATCACCAAATGAAAAGACACCACACAGGTATATATATCAAATATATATGTATTTATTTCTAAATAACTCTCTACTAATCTCTTTATGAGATTAGAAGACAAACATATGCACAAATCAACGTTTCACAATAAGTTAAGCACAAAATATGGCTGGGGCCCTAGGGGCGTACCAGACCATATACTAAGTAAGAGACTTAGAAACAACGACTTGCAAGGAGACAAGGCCTAAGGCCTTCAGAAGTGCTGGGGCCTCACGAAACCACCCAAGGCAGGTAAGTAAAGGACCCACGGGGGACGCGTGCAGTGTGGATACACAGGCGCGAATCGCCGTTAACTTCAATGGGGCAAGTCGCGGTTGGAAATAAAGAGTTTTAGGATACTTCGGGAGAACCTACAAGCAAGTCACTTACAGGGTAAGTAGTTCTAGGGCCCACACCCACAGGAGCACCGTAGTGCTGGAGTTACCTCACCCAGGGAAGCCGGGTGCACAGGTGTCCTTTGGTGTCGGGTCGCGGCGTCGTTTTCAATGGCGAACAAAGAAGACTTGCTGCTTGCGGGAGCTGAAGAAGTGTCCGGTGGAATCCAAGCCTGGATTCTGAAGAAGGATGACCTGAAAGCAGAGGGGACAGTGTTCAAAGTCACTTGGCAGTGACCCGGGGCAAGGAAGATGGATGCCCACCGTCGTCGGTCGCTTCAGGTCGGTTGCAGGTGCCTTGACTCTTCAGCCACGTGGTCCAGGAGGCGTCGACGACGACCAGGAGCTGGATTCGGTGTGTCCCTCGACGTCTGCAGCTGACTGCGGTGTCGGCAACTCGATCGGAGCCAACAAGCCTTGGCAGCCGCAAGTCTCGGGGAGATGAAGAAAAGTCGATGGCGCAGACCAGCAAGGTCTGAGGGACTCACCCAGCGAGGGTAAGTCAGGGCAGGCCTGGAGCAACCAGGGGAGCCCTTTGGTTTCTTTAGGAAGTCTTCTGGGGACCCACAAGCCAGCGGGCAAGGGATCGCGAAGACACCTCGGGCGGAATCACTCAACAGGGGCCCACGGTCACTCGGGACGGTGTAGGCCTCTGATCTTCGGAGGGATTCCTGCTGGAGGTCGGGACCACACGTGGTCCAAAGCACAAGTTCGTAGAACGTTGTGAAGGGGTTGCACTCGACAATAGTGCACGGTACCCAGGGGTCGCGGTTCCTCGTTACTCGTGGGGTCCACTTGCCTCAGCTTCGCTGGGGACTCACGATGGCCTGGGAGAGGTCAGGAAATCCACTTCTTGGGCTGCAGGGACTTCGGACTCCGGCGGGAGCGGCGTAGTTTGCGACCGTCGTTGTCGTTTTTGGTGCCTGCCAAGCAGGGGAGTCACTCCTTGACTCCAAGGGAGATTCTTCTGTCTTCCAAAGGTAGTGGAACGTCGAAGGGCCAGGATTCTTCTGTAGAGCGTCGTCCAGGGGTTATCTGCTTTGCAATGGCAAGCTTCCCCCTCTTATACTAAAAAGAGGGGATGGACTAGCTCTATGACCCCACCTATGGGAGGGTCAAGGGAGGGGGTGGCTACACCCACTTCCCTTTGTCCAGTTTCGCGCCAGAGCAGGGGCAGGTAGTCCCTGAGCTGGTTTGAACTGGCATATGCACAGAGGAGCCTTCTGCTCCCCCAGTGCAGGACTTCAAAGCACTCTAAGAGTGCACCCACCCAGCCCCAATACACTAAACCCTGTCTGGAAGGTGGTTACACCTCCCTGTGACAGGATGCCTATTGTTGGGCTTCCTCCACTGTGAGTTTCGGTCATCAGCAGGAGGGCAGCCCAGTGTCTGTGACTGGTGGCATCCATTTTGTGATGCCAGGGCTCTTTAGGATTCTACCGCGTTTCCACAGCAGGTACATGTCTTATCCCTCTAGAAGGGTGGAATGCTACCCCCGCCGCCAAGATTGGCGGGGGGTAGTATTCCAAGATGTTTGACACCAAACACGACATGTTTTGATGCAGCCATTCCAAAGTTAGCATTTACCGCGAGGATATAATGCACTTAAATAGTATATGGTTTAACCGCATCCACAAACAGCACCAGAGAATAGACTCTGAGAGCTGCAGAGGGGCCCTGCTCAGGCAGAGGCACCCCCTCACATAGAAGCCAAGCACCCTGCCCTCAGGATTGATAGGGCCTGCCTTAGGGGTGACTGATAGGTTTATATGTGTGTGCAGGAGAGATATAGGAAACCTATATCTTAGTGAGGGGTGCTAGCACCACCTCACCCAGGCTGCAGTAGCAGGCCTGTGGTGTCAGATTTAGACTGCTTCCCAGGGGTGGCATAACACATGCTGCAGCCCCTGGTAGGCCTGTGAAGTACCTATGCCCTTGGCACCTAAGGTACCATATACTAGGGACTCATAAGGCACCACAGTATCCAATCACTAGTGCACCTAGAGTGCACTCCATGTCGTTTAGAGAGAGCAGATAGACTGGAGCCCTGAATAGCAGGGTCCCAGTCCAACTAAGTCATAAACCAGCAAAACACCATAAAAAAAGTGGGGGCAACCATATAGTCAGATTCCACCTTCCTACATAACCCCCCCAAACGAAAGGAGATAAGGCTAACCTTGACCAGTTGAGCCTATATTGACTAAGTGGCCATATAAGGAAGCACCTGCACTAGCATGGTTGCCCCCTATGTTATGGTCCACTAAGCAATCCCTCGCCCTAAGGGTAAGAGAGGGTCTCCACCATGGGGAATCACTACCTCTGGTGTGCTTAGGTAAAGTACAAGGCCGGTGAGGTGTCTGAGTAGGGAAGTGAGGCCCTAGGAATGTTGGCCTCAGCTTCCTCAGATCACTGGTCACCATGTATGCCTGTCTTTCCATGACTGAGTTGCACTTTGCTCTAAGGGTCAACCTTTGGCTGCCTACAGCTGGGGGTTGGGTCCCTTTGGATGGAACACTGGAGGGACATGGCAGGTTTGGAACCTTCTGGTCCCAGGTTTGCCCTTGCCTACCAGAGTCCTTCTGGGGGAGGTCCCTACATAAAGGTATGGGGGATCCCTCAGTGTGTAGAGGAATTTTCACCTGGCTAGGGCTACTAGACTGGGTGCCCCTAATCTGCTGATGGGGGCTTCCTCTGGACAGGGGGCCCGGGGGGTCCACTGACCTCCCTGACCTCTGCAGCCCTGGGCTGACTGAGGCAGGGTAGAGAGGGGCAGGTTACCTGCTCCAGACTGGGTACCACCTTGGAAGGGTCCTCTGCCATCAGGGGTGTGGCCAGGCCAGGCCTGACTACCTCTGTGGCAGTTCCTTCACTAGGGGTAGGGTCAGTTCCCTGAGGAGGCTGACCCTTACCTACTGTCTGGGGGGAAGAAGACTTTTCTTCAACCCTTGTGCTCTCTTTTGGGGGAGAGTGGGCCATTCTTTCAGGCTCCATCTCTCCAAATTCTTGGGCTGGGGCTGTGGCCATCACAGCCCCACTAACCTTTGCAGGGACGCCCAACATCCTAAGATGGGTTTGGTGTTCAACTTCAGCCCAGGCTGAAATTTCCAAATCATTGCCCATCAGGCAATCTACAGGTAGGGTTGGGGACACTGCCACTCTTTTGGGCCTGTGACCCCCTCCCAGCTGAGATTGACTATGGCCATGGGGTGATCTGTTCTGACACCATCAATGTTGGTCACCTGGTATTTAAACTCAGGTAAAAGCTGGTGAGGGGGACTAGTTTCCCTGCCACCATGGTGACACTAGCCCCTGTGTCCCTAAATGCCACAGCTTTCTGACCATTAATTATTGGCTCCAGTCTGTACCTGCCCAATGCTATGGGACCCATGGTAAAGGTGGCATATCCTACACCACCATCAGAATCTGAGGAGTCTGTTGAGGGGGTCCTGTCTAAACTAGGGCCCACCTCTGTTCCTCTTGCAAAAGCACCTAACTTTTTGGGTGCACTACTCCCAACTGGAGGATTACTACTGGTAGTACCAGGAGGGGTGGTAGTAGTTGTTGGAGGAACATTTCCTTTATTGCCATTCCTGGGACAACTGGGATCAGATTTCCAGTGCCCAGGCTTTTACAGACATGGCAATAGGGTTTCTTTTCAGGAGAGGAAGGAGTTTGGGACCCACCCCCAGAAGAGGAATTTTGGGGCCCTGTAGTGGACTTATCCTTGGATTTATCCCCACCTTTCTCTTGGGACTTGGTAGAATCTTTCTTGTGGTCACCACCCTGATTCTTAGGCCTTACCCTGGTTCTGACCCATTTGTCTGCCTTCTTTCCCAATTCTTGGGGAGAGGTCAGATCAGAGTCCACCAGGTACTGGTGTAAAAGCTGGTTTTGACAATTATTAAGGATCTGTTCTCTCATCATTAGATTATAAAATCCTTTGAAATCAGTAACCCTACTGCCAACCAGCCAACCCTCCAGAGCCTTGGATGCACAATCTACAAAGTCAGTCCAGTCCTGAGTCTGTGCCTTCTGGGTATCTCTGAACTTCAACCTGTACTCTTCAGTGGTTAAGCCAAACCCATCTATCAGTGCACTCTTCAGGACTTCATAATCATCAGCATCCTCCTCTCTAACAGTGAGGAGCTTGTCTCTTCCTTTATCTGAAAAGGAGAGCCACAAGATTGCTGCCCACTGCTTTTGGGGGACCTGCTGTACTCTACAGGCCCTCTCCATAGCAGTTATCCATTTGTGGATATCATCCCCACTCTGGTAGGGAGGAACAACCTTGCTCAGGTTCCTATGGTCAGGGACATATTCTCTGCCTCTAGGGACACTGTTGCTGCCACCAGGGGGTTCTAAACCCTCCCTTCTGGAAGCTCTCTGGATCTCCAGGGCTTCTCTATCCAGTGCCAACTGCTTGGTTCTGAGGGCCACTTTGGCTTCCTCATACTGGAGCAGTTTGCACCTTCTCTCAGAGGAGGTCTCTCTTAAGTTAAAGTATGAGCTCCTCTCTTGGACAAATTCTCTGCCAGAGTGATAAGAGTGCTCAGATTCCCTGGAAGGGGATCTGTGCCTCTCATCCACTCTGCCAGTTCTCTTAGGGAGAACTCCTCTGTCCTGTTCAGGCTCCTTGAAGCCTGGCCCTTCAACCACAGAGTCTTGGTCATTCGGATTGTCCTCATCTGACCCAGATACTATGATTGACCCACCCACTGATTCAGACCCCTTAGCTCCTAGAGCCAATCTAAGGTCATCTGCTGTCAGCAGATCTATCAGGTGCAGGGTTGAGGGACTCTGTCCTATCCTCAGGTGTCTGTCAACACACATGGCTCTCAAGTCAGAGAAAGCCATGTCCTTATACTGAGGCTGAGTGGATCCACTGGGTCCACCCCTTAAGGACATTCTAGTGTTGTGCAGTGTTGTACTACCTACACTAGTTTGTGGCCTACTGATCCTAGCTTGAGCTGTGGAAAGGGTGTGCTATCCCTTGGCACACAGCTCTAAGTTCAGTAGAACTTATTGATACTAAGCTTGACTTTATATGTACCTTGAGTACCTATAATGGTTTTCAGTTAGTAATTCAAATAGAGATTTTCTGGTAAAACAATGGCAAGCTGGAATCCCACACGCTGCCCACCAATGTGAGAAGTTGGCCTGGTATATGCTGTTCACTAATTAAAGTGGACACCTTGCACCAGGGCAAATCGACTCTTATGGTAGATAGGTTTAAGACAACCTTTTAAAGAAAGCTATCCTAGTGGTAGCTGTGGAGAGCAGCCTTCAGGCTAAGTCTCGGAGGAATGTAAAGCAGCTTGTTTTACCATATAATCTCTTGAATCACCAAATGAAAAGACACCACACAGGTATATATATCAAATATATATGTATTTATTTCTAAATAACTCTCTACTAATCTCTTTATGAGATTAGAAGACAAACATATGCACAAATCAACGTT
The DNA here is from genome assembly GCA_963921515.1 of Calotriton arnoldi. Classification (NCBI taxonomy): domain Eukaryota; kingdom Metazoa; phylum Chordata; class Amphibia; order Caudata; family Salamandridae; genus Calotriton; species Calotriton arnoldi. Next base: position 1,795,624 of record CAWUFW010002861.1, read on the forward strand.
TCACAATAAGTTAAGCACAAAATATGGCTGGGGCCCTAGGGGCGTACCAGACCATATACTAAGTAAGAGACTTAGAAACAACGACTTGCAAGGAGACAAGGCCTAAGGCCTTCAGAAGTGCTGGGGCCTCACGAAACCACCCAAGGCAGGTAAGTAAAGGACCCACGGGGGACGCGTGCAGTGTGGATACACAGGCGCGAATCGCCGTTAACTTCAATGGGGCAAGTCGCGGTTGGAAATAAAGAGTTTTAGGATACTTCGGGAGAACCTACAAGCAAGTCACTTACAGGGTAAGTAGTTCTAGGGCCCACACCCACAGGAGCACCGTAGTGCTGGAGTTACCTCACCCAGGGAAGCCGGGTGCACAGGTGTCCTTTGGTGTCGGGTCGCGGCGTCGTTTTCAATGGCGAACAAAGAAGACTTGCTGCTTGCGGGAGCTGAAGAAGTGTCCGGTGGAATCCAAGCCTGGATTCTGAAGAAGGATGACCTGAAAGCAGAGGGGACAGTGTTCAAAGTCACTTGGCAGTGACCCGGGGCAAGGAAGATGGATGCCCACCGTCGTCGGTCGCTTCAGGTCGGTTGCAGGTGCCTTGACTCTTCAGCCACGTGGTCCAGGAGGCGTCGACGACGACCAGGAGCTGGATTCGGTGTGTCCCTCGACGTCTGCAGCTGACTGCGGTGTCGGCAACTCGATCGGAGCCAACAAGCCTTGGCAGCCGCAAGTCTCGGGGAGATGAAGAAAAGTCGATGGCGCAGACCAGCAAGGTCTGAGGGACTCACCCAGCGAGGGTAAGTCAGGGCAGGCCTGGAGCAACCAGGGGAGCCCTTTGGTTTCTTTAGGAAGTCTTCTGGGGACCCACAAGCCAGCGGGCAAGGGATCGCGAAGACACCTCGGGCGGAATCACTCAACAGGGGCCCACGGTCACTCGGGACGGTGTAGGCCTCTGATCTTCGGAGGGATTCCTGCTGGAGGTCGGGACCACACGTGGTCCAAAGCACAAGTTCGTAGAACGTTGTGAAGGGGTTGCACTCGACAATAGTGCACGGTACCCAGGGGTCGCGGTTCCTCGTTACTCGGGGGGTCCACTTGCCTCAGCTTCGCTGGGGACTCACGATGGCCTGGGAGAGGTCAGGAAATCCACTTCTTGGGCTGCAGGGACTTCGGACTCCGGCGGGAGCGGCGTAGTTTGCGACCGTCGTTGTCGTTTTTGGTGCCTGCCAAGCAGGGGAGTCACTCCTTGACTCCAAGGGAGATTCTTCTGTCTTCCAAAGGTAGTGGAACGTCGAAGGGCCAGGATTCTTCTGTAGAGCGTCGTCCAGGGGTTATCTGCTTTGCAATGGCAAGCTTCCCCCTCTTATACTAAAAAGAGGGGATGGACTAGCTCTATGACCCCACCTATGGGAGGGTCAAGGGAGGGGGTGGCTACACCCACTTCCCTTTGTCCAGTTTCGCGCCAGAGCAGGGGCAGGTAGTCCCTGAGCTGGTTTGAACTGGCATATGCACAGAGGAGCCTTCTGCTCCCCCAGTGCAGGACTTCAAAGCACTCTAAGAGTGCACCCACCCAGCCCCAATACACTAAACCCTGTCTGGAAGGTGGTTACACCTCCCTGTGACAGGATGCCTATTGTTGGGCTTCCTCCACTGTGAGTTTCGGTCATCAGCAGGAGGGCAGCCCAGTGTCTGTGACTGGTGGCATCCATTTTGTGATGCCAGGGCTCTTTAGGATTCTACCGCGTTTCCACAGCAGGTACATGTCTTATCCCTCTAGAAGGGTGGAATGCTACCCCCGCCGCCAAGATTGGCGGGGGGTAGTATTCCAAGATGTTTGACACCAAACACGACATGTTTTGATGCAGCCATTCCAAAGTTAGCATTTACCGCGAGGATATAATGCACTTAAATAGTATATGGTTTAACCGCATCCACAAACAGCACCAGAGAATAGACTCTGAGAGCTGCAGAGGGGCCCTGCTCAGGCAGAGGCACCCCCTCACATAGAAGCCAAGCACCCTGCCCTCAGGATTGATAGGGCCTGCCTTAGGGGTGACTGATAGGTTTATATGTGTGTGCAGGAGAGATATAGGAAACCTATATCTTAGTGAGGGGTGCTAGCACCACCTCACCCAGGCTGCAGTAGCAGGCCTGTGGTGTCAGATTTAGACTGCTTCCCAGGGGTGGCATAACACATGCTGCAGCCCCTGGTAGGCCTGTGAAGTACCTATGCCCTTGGCACCTAAGGTACCATATACTAGGGACTCATAAGGCACCACAGTATCCAATCACTAGTGCACCTAGAGTGCACTCCATGTCGTTTAGAGAGAGCAGATAGACTGGAGCCCTGAATAGCAGGGTCCCAGTCCAACTAAGTCATAAACCAGCAAAACACCATAAAAAAAGTGGGGGCAACCATATAGTCAGATTCCACCTTCCTACACACCCTTACTAATATCTCACCTACCATACTTAGAGAACTCTTTTATCAACACTCCCAGTTAACCCAAATGGCAACTAATTTTCCCGGGATGGCAGAGTCTCCCCAACAACCCCAAACACAGCCTTCTATTTATTTGCAGTTAAGTCTAAATGAGAGGCAAACATTTTTACTGACCAGGTTTCTCCTTAAAAACAATACATTTCCTGGCAGCTTTTCCAACTCAAGGAATTAGATTTTTCTCCCTCCCTCCCTGTCCCTGTAATGGTTCTGCACAACAAAACACAAAACACTTTATTGTCTTCTGAAGGAGAAGGCAATTTCTTCTCCCATTAATATTAGTCCTGGAGACTAGAGGGCTTATTTACAAGCCCCTTCCGCCGCGTCACTTTTAACATGGGAAAAAGTGACGGAGGGCCGGCGCAAGTGGGTTGTAATAAGCCCCTACGTCTCATGAGTCGGTCCTGGCCTATTAATCATCTTTGGGTAGCATAGATACTATACACGCTGTACTGAATTATATCCTAACTGCACTTAGGATTCAAAGCGAATATTAGATTTCTACTGCATTATCATTGTTCTTATAAATATGCATTTCAAAATGTATTTATTATTGTGTATGGAAATGTATTTGATTCTATGCAATAGGGTCGAATAAAGTATTTCTGATGACGATGACCAAACTCCAGTTGAAAAACAATGATATTTTACTGCCACTTCAAGGGTGGAAATGCATTTTCAAAAGGGAATGAGTCCCCTTGTTGAAGAGTAGTAAGCACTCTACTCTTTTTAAACACAGACCTGTTTCTTTTAAGGAAAACAGGCTGCATTTTAAACATTTAAACAAAGTTTATTTAATCTAAGCCCTTTTCAGAAATGGTGGTCTGCAGGCCTCAGCAGGCCACCACTGCTGGGATGAACTCCGATCACAGTGAGTCACAATCTGCGCCCTACTTTATTAATATTCATGTGGCAGGTCACATTATGTTCCATGACGATCCGGATATCTAAGAGCTGGCTTACACATTTTACCGGATCCGATCCGGAGCCCTATTTTCCGACCGAGTCGTACGCGCGTCCGGGCGAGCGAGTACGATGCGTATTCGCCGACCGACTCGTCCGGGCGACCCGACCGCTCCGACCGACTGGTTCCCGGATCGTACCGCTCCGACCGACTCGCTCGGACACGATTCGCACCGCGCAATGGAGACGTTTTCCGGCCGGGTAAGTACGATGCGCACCTCGACCGCTCCGACCGACTCGCGCCGTCCGACTCGAACTCGCTGTCGGAGCCGTACTTTGGGGGTCCGTGTCGGACCCCCCTGTACGCGTACCCGTGCGAGGCGCACACAGGGGGACCCATGGGTCCCCCTACCTGTGCGTGCACGCCGCGAGCGCTCCGCGGCGTACTCGCTGTAGGGGCGCCCTTGTCCGCCTCGCACCCATTGAGGCAATGGGAGCCCGCGTACGCGTTGTACGACCGGCTCCCATTGAGTTCAATGGGAGTCCGACCGACTCGTGTCCGGTGGCATACGAATGCATCGGACTCGTTCGGTCGGACTGCACGGGTCCGATTCAGTCGGAAATCTCTCCGAGGCCGGCTCGGTCGGAGAAATTACCGACACGAATCGGAATCGGCCCCCTAGTGTAGGAGGGAGAGAGACACATAACAAGTGGAAGGGCTCACTCTAGCAAGGGGTGGGGAGCAGAGGGAGAGAGAGGTGTGGGGGGAAGCTAGAAACCATCATCTTGGGCAAGGGGTTCTGATGCATAGGAAGGGCTCACTCTAGCAAGGGGTGGGGAGCAGAGGGAGAGAGAGGTGTGGGGGGAAGCTAGAAACCATCATCTTGGGCAAGGGGTTCTGATGCATAGGAAGGGCTCACTCTAGCAAGGGGTGGGGAGCAGAGGGAGAGAGAGGTGTGGGGGGAAGCTAGAAACCATCATC